>JAWNNV010000866.1:430000-1158450 GCA_035044485.1 Scaptomyza reducta
ATTGCTGTTTCGTTTACTATTCACTATGCACACATTATGGAGTTTATTTATATATATATATATAGTGTTATATATATGTAGATATATATATATATTGTTAGATAGATACTCTTTTAATGTTGTTGTTGGTTTTTTGTTTTTGTTTTTGCATTTACTATATATGTTGAACTTTAAGCCTACGTTTTGTTTGTTTAGTTAAATATATATATATATATATATATGTATATATATATTTTTGTTTGAATGCGCGTTTTGTTTTAAAGTCTTTGTTTTAACCTACGGTTGTTTTATTTTGCTTGGTGTTGTTGTTGTGGTTTTTGTTTTATTTGTTTTCACTTATGGGTTTTCATTTGTTTTTGTTTTTGTTTTGTTTTTGCTTACCAAGTTAAGCTTATTTACTTAATGTTTATATAATATAATATATAATATACTATAGTATATGTATCGAAGTCCTTTAAGATATCACGAATTTGTTTCAATGTTTTTATCTTTTAATTTGCATTTGCTCTTATGTATAAAGTTGTTGTTGGTTAAGACGTTCGTATCTTCTTCTTCTACCTCGTTTTTTGTTTTCTTGATTTTTGTTTTGTTTTTCTTCTATTGTTAAAAATTACATTGTTTTTTTTTCTTCTATTTAGTATTCATTTTTTATGCTTAGAGATTTTTTTTGCGATTTTTTGTTTTCTTTTATTTATTTATAATTATAAATATACAGTAATTATCACAGAGTTGTTAAATCTTTCTTTGAATTTGTTTTTTGTTTTGTTTTTTTTTTTTGTTTTTACTTTTTTTGTTTCAGTTGCTTTTAATCGTTATCGCATTTAGACTTTTAACATTTCTCACTAGGTACACTTATAAAAAAAAATGATAACTATTTAAAAATAAACAATAGTTTTTTTTTATTAAAAAAAATAAAAAACTGTTTGGTTTTTTGGGCACAAGGCCTCAATTTTCAGTTTTGTTTTTGTTTTATTTTTCTGGGCGTTGTTTGTTTGATTTATTTACAATATTATTAAAATTATTGGCTAAGTTAAAGTTGCTGGTTTTATTTATTTTTTAATGTTTTTTTGTTTTTATTTTGTGTGTTACTCAGTTGTTTTTGTTGCTGGGGTCTTCTTCATATTGTGTGTGTTTTTGTTGTTGTTGTTTGTAAAAGTTACTTAAAATTAATAGAATTCTTGTAGATTTTTGGTTTTAAATGTTTTTCTTTATTGTTACCGTTTTTTAGTTGCTCGTTTTTTTGTTTTTATCTGTTTCTTAGTACATTTTTTTTTTGCTTTTGTGTTTTTTATTTTGTTTTTTGTTTTTTTTTTTTTTCTTTGCGGCACAATTGTTGCTTTATCGATTCTTTTTTGTTTATAATTTTTAAATTATTTCTGTTCTATTACAAGGCGGAACTTTCTTACAATGACTCTCTTCGATCGCTCTCTCTCTCTCTCTTAAGATCGTCCCGTGGCTTAGTAGGGCACTCTCTTCTTCTTCTTCTTCTTCGCTCTCTCTTTCGTTTGCTCTCTTAATTTTGCGGGTTTGCACTTTTGTTTTGCGCACGGCCGCCGCTTGGCAGGCGACAAAAGTTAACGTTTTTACTTTTTGGGCTTACAGACTATAATATTTGTTGTATTTGTTTCTTAATTAAGTATAATTTAATTTGATGTTGCGTTTAAATTAAATGTTTTTATTTAATATGTTTAAATTAGTGATTTTTTTTCTCTCTTTTTTGTTTTATGTTTTTTTTTTACTCCCGGTTATTTTGTACTTTAAAACTTTAATTCAGTTGTTTGTTGTTGGTGTTGCTTTTGCTGTTTGTGTTTCTCTCTCTTCTCCCTCTGTCTGCTTCTTTTGTTCCTGTTTGTTGTAGTAGAGGCGGCGTTTTTGTTGTTGGCTTAACTTTTAATTTTAATAATTTTTTTTATTTTTTTTTTTAGCAAATTTAATTCACTTTGACTTAACAAAAATTCGTAATTAAATTAAAGCTTTCAGGAAAAAATAATGAGGAATTTTGGGATTGTTTTTAACGTGTGTGTTTGCTGTTGTTGTTGTTGTTGTATTTGTTGATTTTTCTTTTAAGTTATTCGAGTTTGACATCAACGTCAACGCCAAAGCGTCGCGTTTTAGCTGCTTTAGTTTAAAAGACAGTTCTTGTTTAGTTGTTGTTCTTTATTTGATTTTTGTTGTTGTTTTGTTTTTTTTTTAGTGCGTGCGTGTGTTTTTGATTTGTAATTGGTTTTTGTTGTTTGACTCCAACTCCGTTTTACTTCAGTTGATTTCTCTTTTGTTTTGTTGTTGCTTTGAGTATTGACGAGTTAATTTCACAGCGTTTCAAGTGTATTTGAATTTTGTTTGGTTTGTTGTTGTTGATTTTTTGAAAGTCTTCGTTTCAAGCTTGGCTTGTTTTGTTGTTGTTTTTTTTGTTTTTTGTTGTTTTTTTTGCACAGATGCGCAGTCGCTGTCGTCTCTATCTCTCTCTCTCTTTCTCGCTCGCCCACACTTGCTAACAGACTCTTCGCCTTCCACCGTCGGCGGCGACGTTTCTTCTTCTTTCCGTGTTTCTTGTCACCTTTTCTACGTGTAAGTTCTCGTCTTTTCAGGGCAAAATTTTAAGGTGAGTCGTCGGTCGTTAAGTTTGAAGCGAATTTGCAAACGAAAACAAAGGAAATTTCAAAACTAAAAGTTTATGGCAGATGCCCTCCGTTTTTTGTTTTTTTTTTTTGTTTTAAACGCCTCTTAGACTTTTTGAGCTTTGTTGTAGTTGTTGTTGTTTGTTTGTTTTATTTTTGTTGGTATGTAACTTTTTGTTGTTTTTATTAGATGAGTTATTATTATTTGCTTTTTGATTCTTTTTCGATGGTGTTTTTTTTTTATTATTATTATTTTTATTCAGATTATGATGAAAGTGATGTCAAAACGGAGTTTTAGTTACAAAAGCTGCAATGAGAAGAAAGTTAAGAAATTAGTACACAACCAACACATACATGAAAAATATATATATTTTTTTTTAATATAGCGGCGGTCTCCTAGTGAAATCTACACCAGAAAAGTCGGCATTGTTGTTGTTGCTGCACTTTTATTGATTTTTAGTGTTGCAAACCGAAAACTCGTACTATTCGCATACACACGCATACGCTTCCATGCGCACACACTGACACGCACACAGCAGCTGCATAGAGATTTTACTATTGTCACTCCCGACAGCACACATAACAGACTACCGGAAAAAATTGCACGCACACCTACACAATCACACACAGATGCTAAAGAAAATTGCTATGAATGTAATTTGTAAACTATTTTTACACATTTTTGTTGTGGTTTTTAGCAGCCAACTGTACACATAAGCAAACTCATACACACACACAGTGGCAAGTCGGTCGTAGAAGTTTTTTTTCCAAATTTTTTTTTTTCGGTCTGCAAGTTGCGTACATTTTGTACAGACAGTTGCGGAAAACGTTAATAATGCACGAAAACGGTACGTTTAAGGCGAAGTTTCATGTTTAATCACAACCTGATTGATTGGCACATGTTTTGTGCATATTTTCATTGCAAATTTGAGTTAATTTATTTGCTAATTTAAACAAAAGAAAATTTTCACAACTAGCAATACGTACCACACGACACAGCACAACACCGGACGCCATGTTGGTTAGTGTTGCTAAACGACTAAAATTTATTTGCAAGTCAATTGTGACGACATCAATAATATTGCTTTAATTAAAATACAACTTTTCGGGCAATATTTTAATTATAATAATTAATAACAACTATCTGATGTGTTTTTAGAGACTGGTTTTGCTATTTCTGTCCAACGTGCTTTGCAACACTGCTTGCAACGACCAGCCCTGGTCAAGAAACAACTCTGCCTTCAACCATTAGCTGAAAATCGAAATTTCACAACAGCGCAACATAAAAATCCAAAGCATTTTGTATTTATATTTTTTAAGACACCAAATTGAAACAACATTGTCCTATATGAGGCGGCAACACCTAGCACTACGCACAACCCAAATAGCTGTTATAAATTAGACAAATTATCAAAGTGGAAATTAAAACTGCCGCTGCAGCGTTGCGCTTGTGTTATTTAACCTAAAGAAATTTTCAACACACACCCCCGCCGCCCAACCAAAGAGCAACATGGCATTCCGGCTGCTCAGCTCGTCGCAGGCGATAAAAAGCCTAATGAAACGTAGCTACAAGCATGGACCGCTCACAGACAAGGTGCGTATGGCATAGCTGTCAAAGATCATCGATCGTTATATCAGGTTTTCTCTGCAGTTGCAACGAGGAGCCGGCTTTGAATTGACGCCGCTTATGCGTTATCTGGTCGAACAGTTTCAAATGTTTTGCAAGAAGCCTCCAAAGGGTTTTGAGAAGTACTTTGAGGCCGGTGGCAAGTCAACAAAGCCCAAAGCCACTGAAGCTGAACAGAAAACTGCATCCGGCAAGAAATCCTCATCCAGCAGCAGCAGCAGTAGCAATAAACCCAAGCCACCTGCGATGAAACCAAGCACAGCTAGTGAAACCAAATCGGATTGGAATTTCGGCATGTTTAGCAATAGTTCACGTGGTCCCAGTGCTCGAGGCCCGGGCTCACCCGGTGGTCGTCCACTCAGTGAGGGCGGCGGCGGTGATCGAGAGCGTTGGCTTCTACTCGGCGCTCTTGGCGCTGTTGTATTGGTTGGTTCCTTTGCCTTCTTCGAGATGGGCTACAAGGAGATCTCGTGGAAGGAGTTTGTCAACAGGTGTGAATTGCTTTCAATTTCAATTTCATCACAGCAATTGCTAAATTTCATCATCATTTTTGTGATTATGCAATGACATTTGGACTTTTTGTCTCTTTAGCTATCTGACCAAGGGTGTCGTTGAGAAACTGGAGGTGGTGAATAAGAAGTGGGTTCGAGTACGTTTATTACCCAGTCAGACGAACAGTGGTACCCTGTGGTTCAACATTGGTAGCGTGGATTCGTTTGAACGGAATCTGGAGACGGCACAAACGGAACAGGGCGTTGAGTCCATCAATTTTGTGCCCGTGATCTATCGCAACGAGGTGGAGGCATCCAGTATGACAGGCTTGCTGCCGACGCTACTGATCATCGGTTTCCTCGTCTATATGATGAGGAAATCAGCGGACATGATGGGCGGTGGACGGGGACGCAAAGGTGGCGGCCTATTCGGCGGCGTTATGCAGTCCACAGCCAAGTTAATTAATCCCACAGAGATTGGCGTCGGTTTCAGGTGAGCTGATATGGTTTTAACATCCTGTTTCAAATCTTATATTAATCATGTTCCTTTGCCTTTACAGAGACGTCGCTGGCTGTGAGGAGGCGAAGATTGAAATTATGGAATTTGTCAACTTCTTGAAGAATCCGCAACAGTATATTGATTTGGGTGCCAAGATACCCAAGGGCGCCATGCTAACCGGTCCACCTGGCACGGGTAAAACTCTGCTGGCCAAGGCGACAGCTGGCGAGGCAAATGTTCCATTTATAACTGTCTCCGGCTCGGAGTTTCTCGAAATGTTCGTGGGCGTGGGACCGTCTAGAGTGAGGGATATGTTCGCCATGGCAAGGAAACATGCGCCCTGCATCCTCTTCATCGATGAGATCGATGCAGTGGGTCGAAAGCGTGGCGGCAAGACCTTTGGCGGCCATTCGGAGCAGGAGAATACGCTGAATCAGCTGCTGGTCGAGATGGATGGCTTCAATACGACAACCAATGTGGTGGTGCTGGCTGCCACCAATCGTGTGGATATCCTGGATAAGGCATTGATGCGTCCCGGACGCTTTGATCGCCAGATCTATGTGCCAGCTCCGGATATCAAGGGACGTGCGAGCATCTTCAAGGTGCATTTGGGTTCACTAAAGACCGATCTGGACAAGAATGCATTGGCCCGTAAGATGGCTGCTCTGACGCCTGGATTCACCGGCGCCGACATTGCCAATGTGTGCAATGAGGCAGCACTGATCGCCGCACGTGACTCCAAGGACTCCATTGTGCTGAAGCACTTCGAGCAGGCCATTGAGCGTGTCATCGCGGGCATGGAGAAGAAGACGAATGTGCTGGCGCCGGAGGAGAAGCGTACAGTGGCGCATCACGAGGCTGGACATGCTGTGGCCGGTTGGTTCCTCGAGCATGCGGATCCATTGCTCAAGGTCTCGATTATACCACGTGGCAAGGGATTGGGCTATGCCCAGTATTTGCCAAAGGATCACTATCTGCTGTCCAAGGAGCAGCTGTTTGACCGCATGTGCATGACACTTGGCGGCCGTGTGGCTGAGGAGCTGTTCTTCAATCGGATCACGACCGGCGCTCAGGATGATCTCAAGAAGATCACAGACATCGCCTACTCCCAGGTGGTGCGTTTCGGCATGAACGAGAAGGTTGGCCAGGTCAGCTTCGATGTGGGTCAGTCGGGTGATCCCGTGTTCAGCAAACCCTACTCCGAGGACACAGCCATGATCATCGATAGTGAGGTTAGGGAGATTATAAAATGTGCGCATGTAGCGACGACAGAGCTGCTGGTGAAGCACAAGGAGGATGTGCGGCTTGTCGCGGAGCGTCTGCTCCAGAACGAAGTGCTCTCCCGCGATGATATGATTGAGCTGCTTGGTCCGCGCCCCTTCAAGGATAAGTCCACGTATGAGGAGTTCGTCGAGGGCACCGGTTCGTTCGAGGAGGACACAACGTTGCCCGAGGGCCTCAAGAGCTGGAACAAGGAGAAGGAGGAGCCAAGGAGGGCGGACACAAACGACGCAACGCCGCCGACGCCGCCAACAAATCCGGCGACGGCCTCTAGCTAGAGCTGCTAACGGTTCCTTTTTAATAACCAGCTGTTTGTTATTTTTGTTGTAGTCCTAGTCGCAGATAGTAAATGTTGGGACTCAGATGTTGGGTCACAAAATTCACGATGTGCTTTAAAAATTGCATTCACAGACATATTTCTATCTCTCTCGACAAACTTCCCCTCCATTTAGTTTTGAAGACGGCACCCAATAACGAAGCGCTTTACAACACTACTTATTCATAATGTTGTCAGTTGAGTCGAACAGACACTGGTTGGATGTCCGAGCTATACTAAATTTTCAGTACTCAAAACGAATTACTTTGTAATATGCAATAAAACTTATAACATTTTCAAAAAAAAAAAAATTTTTTTTTAATTACAATTATTTCAATACTCAATAAATACTTTTCAGTGTAAGCTTTCAAAGCTTCACCCAATTGCATCCAACATAAAAACAACGTTACACTCTTAAAACTCGCTCTTAAAATATTTCGCTCTGTTAAGTGCGCTCACTTGCACAAAAACACACAGCACAGTATCTCTCTCTCTCTGTCGCTCTCTTCATTGCTTATCACTTATCAGCTGTGCTGGCATTTCGGCATGATGCAGCCGGCTGGTTAGCTGCAGTGTGTACAAATGTTTTGTGCACAGCCTCTGCCGACGTCACCGTCGCCGTCGCCGCAAAGCTTTGCTCAACTATAGCACAACTACACGTGTAGTACTACTACCAACCACACAGATGCAATGGCGCGCGTGTGCTACTGTGACCCGCTGCCGGCGTTGCTGCGACTGCGACTGCTGCTGGCTTTGCTGCTGCTACGGCTACTGCTGCTGCTGTCAGTGTCAGTGTGTTGTTTGGGGCTGCCAGCCGTGTTTCAGTGTCGTCTTGTTGGTTGTCGCGTTCGTGTGCGCGCACAAAAATCAAGCAGCAGCAAGCAGGCAGCAAATTGCAATTGCAATCAAATCAAATATAATACAAATTTTAGTTCGCTCGTTGCAGTTGCAGTTGCAAGTGAAGTGCGTGCATGGCATATAAACAACAACAACAACTTACACTATAACAACAACGATTTGTTTATTCATTTTTAAGGCGGGGCGCTTGGGGGGGCATTGTGTCAATGCAAAATTTACGATTATATAAAAGTGCGCGGCATTCAATTCTAATTACAAACAACTACAAACATAAAATGCAATTTAAGTGTTTGCCTGTGTGCGTGTGTGTGTGTGTTCTGGTATGAGTGTGTATGTGTGTGCCTGTGTAAAAAGGTGGCAAAGTGATTTGTTTTTTTAGGCCAAGTGTTTGTTTTAGCGGCGACAGGCCGGAAACCTATATAACAAAATGTGTTGCCTGCAATCAGCTTTGTCGATCGCACGTGCAAAATGGCGGCCGGCCGGCAAAAGCTAAGCAATCATAACAACAACAACAGCAGCAATAACAAAGGAGACTGTTATAAAGTTTCCAAAAATGTGTACACACTGTCACACATTGGCTGATCGTGGTGGCGCCAACTGGCGTCAGTTTGCTGCAGCTACTACACACACACATATACAAATTTGCCCTCTTGTCGATCAGTTTTTGCATGCAATATTTCGTTTGCAATTCGCAGTGAAATTTTTTCTGCCAATTGTCGCAATTGTCGGGTCACGTGTTTGCTGCCGCCGCCAGTTAACTTCTGCTCCCTCGCTGTAACGGTGCATGTACCGTAACTGCCTACTGGCCTCTCCCTGTCTCTCTCACACTCCCTCCCTCACGGCTTATTTGTGTGGCTTGCATGCTGCGAGTTATTATAGGTTATTGTTGTTGTGGGGGAGTCAACACGCTGCCCCCATTGCATGCAATACTCTGTTTACATGTGCACACAGTATGTATGTGTGTGTGTGTGTGTGTGTGTGTGGGAAAGATCAAGGCGTGTGTATTGAAAACAATGGCAAATAACAAAAAACAGTGCACAACAAAAGCGAAATTAAGTTTTGTTTAATCTCTTTTTTGTCGTTCTCTTTGCGGCCGGTACTCCAAGCTCCTTAGAGATTTATCAATGCGTATATCCTTAACGAGACATACAAAGCATTTAAATAAAAACCACGAGCATACAAAACCAAATTGTCATGGCAACTGCATATCTAGCTTAAAAGATTAGTTTCGCTGGCCAGTGTAGAAAAACGCACTCAAAGCTCAGCTCAAAGTGCAAGAGCGAGAGAGCGAGAGAGCAAGCGTATCCGTTAGACCAAAAGAGCTTTTCGCTTATCAAACGCTTAAACGTAATCCTATCCAATAGGTGAGCAACAACAACAACAACAACAACAAACAAATAAAGCCAAACCAAAATAGAAAACACAAACAAAGCAGCTGCATTTCCACTCTGTGGCACAAAAGGTCAGCTTGAAGAAAGCTCCATTGTAATTGAGAAACGCATTGAAGTCAGCAATAACAACAACAACAAGCCGTTTCTATAGAGTTGTCATGTTTTGAGAGGTTAAAGCGATAGCTGCAAGAGGTGAAAAGGTGGGTTTCAAAATGAGGTGGGAACGGTGGGGAAAAACATAGATAGATAGATACTCAGCTGTTCGTGTTTGAGAATAGCAGAGAAAAGTTCAAACTAATTATATCTGTTCAGTTTTTAAGACCTTTTTGAACTCAATTTACATTTCCAGCAACACGAAACCGTGTACAAAAACAAATTTGTGCATTGTTTTGTATTTTTGTTTGCCTCGCTTTGAAGATTCCAATTGTATTTGATGTTTACGATTAGACGTTCCAAATCATTTGGAAATTAGCATTTTCGATTTGTTTCTATTCTACCTAATCAGCAAAAATGCATTGCAGTAATATGTTGCCTTCAATATAAGTTAATCATAATAATAACAACAAATAAACAACAAAAACAACAACAGTTAACGCAACGTTTCTAAAAACAAAACCAAAAGTGGCCTGCAACAACAACAACAACAAAAAAACCAGAAATGTGATTCAAAAGTGCGAAATGTAACAAAAAAAACAAAAAGCAAAAACTTTCAAATAAACAATTTTTGTTTTCAATGCAACAAACTTCAAAATAACAAAGAAACAACAACCACAACAACAAACAACTCCAAATGGAAGTGAAGAGAACATCGAAAGTGGATTCAAGTAGCGAATTAGCAGCTAAGTATCAATGATTAAAGCAGCGATAGATTGATTTGGACTTCGTTGTCGGAGTTGCAGTCGCAAAGCAGTCTTTTAGTTAGCCCCCCTTCGTCCCCACCACGACCCGCTCAAATGCAGCAACAGTTAAAGCAACAACAACAACAACAACAACAGCAGCAGCAGCAGCAGTTTTTAGGACATTAGCCAAAACACACACAAACATACACATAGGAATCCAAAAGGAGCAGCAGTCAACATGGACATCAAGATTGAGCAGCAACAACAACAGCAACAGGCCCAGCAGCAGCAGCAGCAGCAACAACAACAGGCGCAACAACAACAAACTGAGCTGGGACCCGTTTCGCCCTCAGAGGTGCCCAATGATCCTGGGTAAGTGTCTGGACGTGGTTGTGGCATTAATTGTTTTAGTTTTAAGCTCTCATTATTGAAGTGTCGGAGTGAGCAAGAAGCACCAGACACAGAGTAGAGAGAGAGAGAGATGGTTAGAGCCAGTGTTGACAGAAACTTTTTCTGTGTCAACTAACTTAAGTTGGAATAGTTGGGGGCCTGCTGATGGTGGTGGCAACCCTAAAGCCGGACCAGTTTGCCTATTCCACAGCTGAAACTAATTAGAAAACAATTTGCTAAGGACATCAAAATTCAATTAAAGCCATTGAGTTTAGTGCTTTGGTGCACTATCCCCACACCACACCCCACCCCTTTCGTTCGCTTGTCCACTTTTGCAACAGTTTATTATCGCTCTCGCTCACTCCAATGGAAATGGGTTAAGTTCTGATTGCGGTGTCATATGCAGCAGATTAATTGCAAAAGCTGCATTGCTGATAATTCGAAATGTTTGTTGCTGTCAGAAAGTCAGACAAAAACCAAATGATTGAATGAACGTATGCCCAATGCGAGTGAGAGAGAGAGAGAGTGGGAGTGTATGGGAGTGCGAGAGGGAGAGAGGTTGAGTTTTTGTAGGCTGATTTAGAGCCAAGTGTGAAATGCAAATGAACAGGTGCAATAAATGCCCTAACTACATACACACATTTGAATGGATGTGAAATGAAATGTTCAAATGTTTTAAATGCATTTTGTGTTTGTTTGGAAAACAACAAAGAGGAAGCAGCGCCAATATACGAAATTAAACATTTGTTTATGATGCCTGCACACTAAAACCAGTTAAAGAAGTGTGTTTAAAACTTTACTGCAATTATTTTCAACTGAAAACTATCCAAAGCCATAACTTTGTCCAAAGTAATCGAAATTTTATAAGCCAGGACTTTTTAATCATGGTTAAGATCTAGATTATAACTGCATTTAAAGTTAAAAACACTAATTTTGATCGGAATACAGGTTAAAAATGATTTTAAAACAAGTAAGAAGGTTCTAGTCGAGAAATACCGACTAAACCACATACTTTACGCGTATGGAGCTTGTTAGTATGTGTGTGTGAGTGTGTGTGCGTGTGTTTATACTCCTATAGTGCATACTTTCTTAACTTCAATGCTCCATATCTCCTGTGTTTTTTAAGCGATTTTGATAAAAATTTCACAAATTGTTATTATTTCGTCTAATGTTTCAAACTGCATCAGAAAGTTTTCCAAATTCAAGATTTTGTTGTTATCAATCACATGTGTATATCGAAAACGGGAAAATTTATCGAACATTTGAAACAAACTTGCACTGCCTAGGGATTAGACAAACTTATCTTCCAAATCTGGAGTCTGTAGGTTTTAAAGTCTCCGAGATCGTCGCGTTCATACATATGGACAGACGGACATGGCTATATCGACTCAGCTGTTGATGCTGATCATGAATATATATACTTTACGGTGTCGGAGATGTTTCCTTCTGCCTGTTACATACTTTTGCACAAAACCATTATACCCTTTTTAACCATTTTCAATGGGTTCAGGGTATAAAAAAAATAAAAGTTTGATGAGAAAAATTGTTAATTTTTTTCTTAAAATCATTTAAAATAATGTGCGGTAGATTAAAAGTATAAAATTGTGTAGATTAATGCAACTTTTGAAGAGAAAAACTAGTAAAAAGTACTTCTAAATATGTTAAAAAAGTTTGGAGAACAAAAAGTTGTGAATTCCCTGTAATCTGTCATAAGTTGTTGCAGTTGCAGTTGCAGTTGCAACAAACAGCGCGCGTTAATCAGCTTCGCCTTCCATGTCAAGTAATGTTGAGTTTGCCATATGGCCACATTGCTGTCATCATCATCATGATCAACATCATCCTCATCAACTTCATCATCATCATCATTATCATCGTTGTTGTCGTTGCAACCCATTGAACACGCAATGTCTATAAATTATGCAGTATATATATATATAATATTCATCCATATATATACACTTTATTACATTGTACATGCATATATATATATCTATTATCGAATCGTTGTATAACCCCAAAAAACTGAAAGAAAAGACCCCCTCATGGCTCATGTTGTCTAACGGCATTAGTTGCCAAACCCAAAATAGGCTCACACGACTCAGGCGAGGCAGGGGAGAGAGGAGCTACCGGATAAAAGCGAAAGAAATGGATCACCTGCTGCTGGCAGCTCCAATCGTTGTCGACGCAGTCGCAAAACGGTGGCAGGTGCATGCAACACAGCATTGGGGCAACAACGTCTGCAAAATGGCAAATGCAGCAAAATTGTTGAATGCATAAATCTTGAATTAATGTAAAATACCTTTTGATGACGCTGCTAAGATACACACACACACACACACTCGAACTCACACTCGCATACAGATGTATCTGTTGTGCAACATTTTAGATATATGCATATATATATATATATCGCGATTCGCGACTAACAATTCCATTCACAGTTTTCTTTTCGTTTTGGCGATCGCCGGCTGCTTCACGGCTCAGTTAATTTCGAACGTCCTATTCACTCTGCCTTACTCGGCTCCGTTGCCCCACCACCACCACCCCCCTTCCGAACCGTTCCACGACCCGTCTCTCTTATAAATCTTTTGAAGGGCCAACCGAAAAACGAAAAACCAAAGATTTTTTTTCTTCTTCGCTTTGCCAAATGTGGCAAAGTAAATAAACACAGAAATGCGAACCAAACGACCAAAAGAAAAACAAAAACAAAAACATATATAGGTATATATAAAAAAAAAACAGCAACAAAAGTGAAAACAACATAGAAAGAAATAACTAAATAAATGCCCTGCTATTAATACAATTCACTTTGCCAATGTATTTTTAGTGCAAAAACATACAAACAACAAGTGAGAGGCAAGTAAGTGAACCAGTTAAGACCAACTACTTGAATACCCTGTAAGAAATGTCAAGTAATGAAGTCAAGTATTCTAGAAAAATGTCTTGAAAAATACTAAAATATAATGAAAAATACGTTAAAAGTTTTGATTGATTAAAATTAAATGAATTTTAAAAGCAATGTTGTTAAAAAACAAGAATTTGTAGTTAATATTAAAAAAGTTATACAAGAAACAAATTCTTAAAAGTGGTAAAAAATTCGTAAGGAAAATTTGACTTTACTTTCAACTGCTTAAAAAGTAAATAGTAGCTTTAGGTTATACAAGAAAGAAATTCTCAAAAATAGTTTAAAAAATCGTAAGGAAAATTTGAATCTACTTTTAACTGGAAAAAAATAAATAGTAGCTTTAGGATTTGTTTTTAAGTAAGCTTTTAATCCATACAAAATTTATGTTTGAATATTAATTGGTAATAATTTCCACCTTCAAGTTTCAAGTTAGTGAAACTTTAGCTTTAGGTTATACAAGAAAGAAATTCTCAAAAATAGTTTAAAAAATCGTAAGGAAAATTTGAACCTAATTTGACTCGACTTTTAACTGCTTAAAAAAATATATAGTAGCTTTAGGTTATACAAGAAAGACATTCTCAAAAATAGTTTAATAAATCGTAAGGAAAATTTGAACCTACTTTTAACTGGAAAAAAATAAATAATAGCAGCTTTAGGATTTGTTTTCAAGTAAACTTTTAATCCATACAAAATTTAAATTTGAATATTAGGTGATAATAATTTCAACCTTCAAGTTTCAAGTTAGGGAATCTCAAGTAAAGCTTATAGTAAGGGCGAATCAATTATCGTTTCTTTGAATTTTAATCAAACATTTTTAAGCAACTTCGTTCAAAAGTAATTTTTAAATGTTGATAAACTTATTATCTAAGTAAAAGTTTTTTTTTAAACAAAATTCTCGCACAATGCACAGCATCATTTTTACAGGGTATATGGAAAATGAGGTACAACTGGCATGCGACTTCGACAATTATCCATTACAACTGACACGCGGATCCAAAAAAAAAAAAAATAAGTACACACTGTTCACTCACACTGTCGCAAACATTGCGGTTTGTCGTTGATCGCATTGTTGTTGTTTTCGGCTTAGCCCGGGCATCGTTTAGCGCGTGTGTTGGTTGATGTCCCCCCCCCTCCCAAAAAAAGAGAAACAACGGGAAAAAACAAAAAAAGACAACAACAACACACACTGCAAATGCAAGTTTGACAATTGGCAATGCAATTGCACTCGCTGCTCTTTTCGTAATTGTCTCGTTTTGTTCTTGTCTAGTCTGCTCGGCCTGCCTGCCTGCAATGCTTGTAATTGTGGCTTTGTTACGTTTTGTTAAATTGATTCATTGTACACGGTCGGACGGCAATATGCCCCCCCTCCCCCCACCCCATCTTCACCGATTGGCTGCTGTAATTGCTTTCAAATGATTTTGTGTCGCTGTATGCGCAATTCCATATTGTCGTCGCCGTCGTCGTCGTCATTTTGTTTATAACCCGATGTCGCGTCGCCTGTCTGACTGCCCAATAAGCTCTCATTTTAGTATGCATAATGAGACCAGTGGCAATTTGTGCCCCAAAGGGTCGGTCAGCCATTAGCAGCAAAGTGCCAGGCCGAAAAAAAACAAACAAACACACAAAAATCAACGCTAGTTTTGAGGCGATCGACATTAGGTTTTAACAGTTCAACAACTGTTAAGCTACATGCAGTTTGGATTGCAGCCCTGGCAGGCGATCAGGAATTACATATCGAATAACAGTTGAGCAACAGTTGGCGGAGTTCACATCGCTTGCATTTAATTAATAGTTCATTAACATGGAATGATTGGCTTTTACAAATTGCCCTCGTATAATGTGCTTTGCCTGTCTATATATGGATATTAAGTATGTTTATAGTAATTATTGCACATGTGCTAGCAAATACATATATACAAACATATATATATATATATATATACTAGTTGGCTGCCGGCTTTTTGGTGTGCGGCCATTTAAATTTCGTGCCGCATTTGTGATTTGTATGTGCTTTTAGTATGTTTCTGAATGGGTTTGTTAGTCATGTGCATAAATTTGCTGTCACTTAAATATGTGATTGCCGACTTGTTTACAAATGTTTTATGGCCCATTACAATTTAACAGTTGGCCACTTAACATTTCGCTGTTAATATATGTATATATGTTTATTTTCTTCTAAGCTTAGCATTAGCATGTGCTTAACTGAAGTTAAAGTTTTTATTGCAACTCTGTCTTTAAGATGCTGTTAAAGCTAAACTCTTGTCTGTGTGTGTGTGTGTGTTTTGCTTAAAATTTACATGATGCTGTTATGTTACAGTTTTCGTTGTTGTTGCCTTGCTTACTTTGCCTTGCACTTTCTAACCGCAAACAGAAACTTCATTTTATCCAATTGACATTATCAAAATTCAATTTGCAATCTCTCTCTCTCTCTGGCACACACAGAGCAAAAAAAGCACAAAAAACTGGCAGTGGGAGAGAACTGCAAGGAGGCTGGCGAAGGGTGAAACTTATATTCACTCTGACACGGCATTTGCGAAACTTTTCATTTGCTTTAGCTGCACTTTTGGGTAAACAGTTCGATTAAAATGGCGCAACTTGACAGGCTTTCGATTCGAAGTCATCGCTTGAATTGCGCACTATAATACTTAGCCTAAGCACACACACACACACACACACACACACACACACACACATGCACATACACATACACAGTTATCTGTATATCTGTTCGTATTTACTTCCAACTACCCTTTCTCAAATCAATGTAAGGCACATGGAAAAAAAAACTTTTCCCGTTTGCCATTGCTGCTAAATGCAGTCATAACTTTTGGCAGCAGCCGACAGCGAAAAGAAATTGAAGAAAGAAAAAGGAAAGATATTACAACTTAGGAAGTGCACGCCGCCATTACAAACTGATGAGGGGTCGGGGCGGGGCGGTAGTTACGTTTGCCGCCTACAAGACGCGGCTCGCCATGCCGGACACGGCGAAAAAAAAACAACAACAACGCTGCGACGTATGATTACGCAATAAAAATACAAAAAAAAAAAGAAAGGGAGAGAGGAGAGAGACTGAAAAAAAGTTTTGCTCTATCTTTGTGGTCTAAGAAAAATGTATCGTCGACATTGGCACAATGCATCCTTTCAAGCGCAAAGTGCAGTATACAGTTATAAACCCCCCCACCATCACCCCTATAACCACCCACACATATTCATTATACATAAATTGCAAGTAGGGCAACACACAACGCTGCTGAATTGCTTTAAATGAGCCAAAAGCCCGCGGAACGAACGAAGCGTATCCCAATTTAGGCTCTGTGCCGCTCCAGACTCAGTCGCCGGTTCAAAAACTCACCACTCTAACCTCGTTCCCTGCCCCTTACCCCCCGCACCCATCACCAACTTCAGTAGCAGTAGTTCGTGTATTTAGCTTTCCGCACGATTAAATCGATGCAACTGTAAAAGTTCTTTTTCTATTACGCACACACACACACACACATTTGAGGTGGGTGCTGGTCGGGGTGTGGTAGATTGGGAACAGCGCATTTGCCATCTCCCATGGCCATCTAACTGTGCATAGTGGTATAAAACATTGCCTGTGCTCAACATTTAGACGCAGCGGCTCGGCCTTTGTCTGGCACCTTTCACTGCACCAACCGCTCAACCACCACACCCCACCTCACCCCACCCCACCCCACCACCGCCCAACCACCCGCACCGCAAAGTTATGCAGTGTTTTGCGTGTGTTACGTACAATATATTCCAATCCCTCCCCCACACCCCACCCCACCCCACCTAAAACTCGCCACGAATGTGTCGCCTACTCCAGACAATTGTCGGGCAAACATATTTATGCTTTTGCATTCTCGTTCTCGTGTGTGTTGCAAGTGCTTCAAGTTTTCTATATATATATATATATTTTTTTTTTTTGTAGTTTGTAGTTTTGTCCATGTTGCCACACACAAAAGAGGTTGCAACCACGCTGCAATTGCAGCAACGCTTCATCATCAACATCTCTAAACTCTTCCAACATTTACAGCTGATTGTTGTTGCCGCATTTTGATCATGTTGTTGATAGCCGCATATGATAGCCATCGGACGTTTTGACTCTTTACCGAGAGTCAAATTGTGCAGAGCTTTGTGATGTGTGCGCTTGAAAGAATTGTTAACACGCTTACATCTGAATGCAGCATAACGAAGTTTGAATACACTTAACAAACTCGTCTTTCGATCAAACCTTCAATGAGATATGCAAAAACTGGGCATTGGAGAGACACGCCTTGTGAGAAAAACAAGCTAGAAGGCTCTAATCGAGAAATCACAATTTGTGTGCGTATACGTAACTTCAATGTTCCATATCTCCTGTGTTACTCAACCGATTTCAATAAAAACTTCACAGTTTTACATTATTTCTTCTTGAGTTTCAAACGTCATTTAAAAGTTTTCGAAATTCAAGATTTTCTTGTTATCGATCACATGTGTATATCGGAAACGGGAAAAGTTATCGATAATTTGAAACAAACTTGTACTGCCTAAGTCTTTCACGAGCTTATGTTCCAAATCGGAAGTCTCTAGCCCTTATACTCTCTGAGATCGACGCGACACGCATATCGAGTTGGTTGTTGATACTGACCAAGAATATATATATACTTTATGGTGATGCTTCCTTCTATCTGCTACTTCGCACAAAAGCATTCTAACCTTTTTACCCATTTTCAATATGTTCAGGGTATAAAAAAGGTCGATTCTTTTAGTTAAACCTAAAGCTAAGGTTTATTCTATATAGTACGTACTCTATATAATACGCAAACTTGCTGACAAACTTGTCATGCTCTTTGTTAGGGCATTTTAAAATGTTTGGCAAACGATTGTGCATTGGTTTGTGTTGTGTTGGGTCAGGCGTTTATATGCTTGATAAATCCTTTTATAATTTCACCCAACCAACAGCGAGCGAGTTAAAGAACGAGATAGACGAAAAGAGAGAGGGGGAGAGGAAGGCGGACGGATAGAAATTGTCTAGTGTTGCAAATGAATGTGCAATGGGAATCGATATGCTAGAAGCCACAAGTAACAATGCGCACTGATATTGTGTATAGAAGTAAATAAAATAAAGAGTTTTATAAATTGCAGTAAGAATGTGATTTTCCAATTTTATATAGTGAAGATATTATTAAAGAAATGATAAAAATATGACTATCGATTATAAATATGCGTACAGAAGAAGTCATTGCCGACCCGAATCAGTCAACATTCGGGTCGTTATTGCCGATATACGGCCACAAATGTTGGATAAAGTCGTCGAAAATTGGACCTCTAGATTGGACTACGTCCGAACCAGTCGTGGCGGACATATGCCAGAAATCATATTTAAATTATAATGCCAGAAGTTTGTCTTTCGAATAAAGTAAATTTCATATCAATAAAAAAAAATCATCTTTGTTTTATTCCATTTCAAAGTTCTATACCTCTAAAAAAAACACCCTTTAAGAGATTAAGTGAATAAGTTAAGGATGTATAATTAATCTAATGTTGTTAAAAAAATTCTGAAATGCAAATCACATGCAACTAAAATTGAAGATTTTTGTGGAGAAGAAACCATACACAAATGTGATAGATCCATAAAAATTCGTTTCTCTTTTCAACTAAGTTACAAAAAAGTCTCAAAAACCAACAGATTCTTCTACTGATTTTCACTCCCGTTATCTTTATCCAACAATTTATCAGTGCATAATTAAATTGCTTGCTATTTTCATCGCTCAATTGAACATCAACTGGGGAATAAGTTGCTTGTCCATCTAGTTGGAAAAAAAAGAAAAGAAACCAAACCAAATCAAACTGACCAACCACCTTACCCAGTTTGCTGCCCGCTCCACTCTTCTGTTGCATAACGTTTGCCTCTATTTACTCGCTTTTTTGCGTTTTGTCACAGCTCGGCGCCTCTTGACTCCTCACTCGCTGCACGTTGCACTTCACATCCATACAACTGTTGTGTGTTGCACCAAAACAGAACTGTATGCTCATGCCCCAATGTATGTTGCATTTATGTATGGTACTCCAGACGTCGTGCAGTCCGCGCTCTGGCCTTTTGTTGCTGCTTAGTGCCGGGTCCGGGGGACGGGGCCGGGGCCGGGCTCTCCGCATTTGCAGCTCACATAATTTGTCATGTGAAAAATTACTAAAGTTACAAGATCTGCACTTTTATTTCCATGTGTGTAGCAGCGTTAAGTTCACGCAACAGACGACGACGACTCTCAGTCTCCTCTCTCTCGCTGCATGCGTGTGCCCTCAAGAGGCAAGGTGGTTGGCCCAAAGGGGGGACGCGGTGCTGGGCAACGGGTTCATATGTTTCGCTTGCTGTTTTGCTATTTTCTTGCTTCTCTTTTTTTTATATATTTTTTCTTTTTTTTTTCGTTACTATTTTGCACATTTTTCTATTCAACAATGAAGCCACAATAGAAAAACGTCAACTAGCGCTAGGGAAACAGCAGGGGGGAGCGAGTGGCACGAGGGGCACAAGGGTGTGCTGCATGCAAATGTGTGTGTGTGAAAGCGAGAGGGCAACAAATTTTCTATGTCCATAGAAAGTCTGAACGGATTTTGAATGGCAAACAAGCGGCAAACGGCGGGTGGTAAGGGGTGCTACGGGGGCGTTGCGGGGGCGTCGCTTTACAAAGCGCACAGAGCTCGACGTCACCTCAAACTGTAAGCTCTGAAGCCCAAAGCGCGGCCAGAGTCGCAGAGCCAAAGCGTCAGAGCTGGAACCAGCAATAGAAAGTCAGGCCGTGAATGGGTGACGACTTGCGCATGAATGACACAAGTGTGTGTGTGCGTGTGTGTGTGTGGGTGTGTGTGTGTGTGTGTGTGGGTGTAGAGGCTGGGGTGGTGCATTTATAGTAGGGGTTGGGCTTGTAGATCAGCACTCGAAAAATTATTAGAATTTCGACAACTTTTAACTACATAAATTTTTTCAAACGTTACCATAAATCCTGAAACAGGAATTAGTTTTGTAATTTTGCAAAAATATTACTTTAAATAACAAACAATAAAAAGCTAAAAGCTATCTATAACATATAAATCTTGTTTGGCAAAATTAGTTTGCTATTTTTAAAAATTTTTCCAAATAAATTCTAAAGTTTAAAAAACATGAATAAAATTCCAAAAGAGAAATTAGTTTTTGTTTATTGTTTTAGTGAGTTTTTAGATTAAAACTATGTTAAAAATACTTTTAAAACAAAAGCTTGTAGACTTTCTGCGGCTTTAGACATATATATTTTTTATCTGAACCTTTCGGAAATATTTTTTTTTTTCGTTTTGAAAGAGAAGTTTTCTAAGCAACATTAAATATTGACTAAAGTCTAGTTTCAACAGATGTAGTCTTCTTTTCCACGTTCTTGATCAGATATTTCTCTCAGTGCATGATTCGTTTGCAGGCCTTTAGAAAAGTGACGTGCGCTTTACAATTATTTCGTAATGCAAGCAAATGTGACCGAACAATCAAGCCAGGAGGAACAGCTACGGCCTCCGTCCCGTACTCCTTTGCATAAGCTGGAGACGTAGGAGCTGGCAGCCACAGCTGAGTATCTTCTAAGGCCAGAGGAGTAGAGCGTAGAGAGAGAGATAGAGAGAGTGAAAAGGGGGAGAGAGGGATGCATCAGCGACGTCAGTGGTGACAAATGTCAGTCGGTGGTTGCACTACTAATCGGACATGTTGCGTTGACTTGTTTATGACTGCCAGCTTAGCACGCACATAAACACATTCACACACACACATTCACATTCACACACCCACACACTCGAGACGTACATATGTTCGTGTGTGTGTGTGGGTTTCTTTTTAATGTGTGCGGACTTGTGGGAAATCTGTAAATAGCTGCAAAAAACTAGAAGCCATCGACGTCGCCCGAGAGACAAAGCACTCGTCATCAAAGTTGTGGTCTTTTTTTTTCGTTCTTGTTGTTGTTTCCCGTTGTTGCTTGTTGCTTGGCATTGCTCGCGGGAATATCCTCAGACAAGCAACAACAACAATAAACCGCAATCACAGTGACTACGATTTATACGCGCGTTGCACGCGTCGTATGCGTAATCTTTGAATTATTATTATTATCTCTCTTCTCACAGTGTTTAAACTTCAACTCACTTTCAAAACTGCACTTTGAGTTTTTATGATTTTTTTTTTCGCTGATTTTGTTCAATAAAAAAGAGAATAAAAGTTTTTTGTTAAGCAAATGCAACAGTTTGCAGAAACTAGTTTAGCTCCAAGGCAAGTATTGTCAACTAGTGTTGAAATCTTGATATATTGATGAGCTATTATAATTGTTAAGGAGACCAATGGCTAGTTTAATATTGTTAACAAACTCAATCTGAAAGGCCAAGCAAGGACTAAAATGTCATCAAAATCGAGAGTACACTTTTAAAAAAAAAGATTTGGAGTTTAAAGGACTACGAAAGGCTTTTATAAGCAACTAAAATGTCATTAAAATCGTATACTTATTTTTAAAAATATAGTTGGGGTTTGAAGGACTACGAAAGTAAGTTGTAAGGATCTTCTAACATAACACACAACTATCGTTTAACTAAAGTTAGAGTTAAAAGTTTTTAAAGGAATCTATAAAGAATTCAAAGCTTAAAAGTCAAACTTACTTCTAACCAATACTTTAAATATATATGTATATATATATATATTCTATAGGGTATCTTCTAGTCTAATACTCGTCGGCAAACCGTTCGCATTCTTAGTTATTTTGCTTTGCGTTTGGCTTTCGGTTTTATGCTATTTTGTTTGCCCTGCCAGGCGGCAATTACGCGTCACGCAGCTGGACAGAAAAACGCGAGCTCCGAAGCTCCGAGCTGATGTTCCGAGCACGCAGCTCGTTCGTTAAACTGCAGCACCAGTCACACACACACACACACACACAAATTGCCAGTGTAGGACAAGGTCGCATTTATTTGGTGCAGCCGCAATTGGGCAGCACACTGTGGATATATATATATATATATTCGGGTAGGGGGTTTGGTGTGCGTGGGAGTGAACTAAGAGGGAAATTGGTTGGTTGGGAAGGGGGAGGGGGAGAATGCCACGCTGCGCATGAAGGTTACCTGCAGTTCGCCCACACACACACACACACAAATCGAGAGAAAGAGAGCGAAAAACGTTGACAGAAATGTTGAAAAATTATGAAATGAATACAAATATTTGCGGATCAGTGGGACAACACACACACATACACATACACAAAGAGTCATCACCATTGAATGTTTCGCCTTCAATGGGACAAAATGGGGCGACAAAGTGCAAATCAAATGTGATGGATGATCTCAATGCTAAGCACTAAGACAAAGCGAAAACAAAACAAAAAAAATAAAAAATGTGTGTCGTAGAAAAAATATTCCAATAAAATTCGAAACGCCGCATGAATAAGTCAAAACCCAAGATAAAACATTGAATAACTGAATATACGTATACGTATATATGTTTATTTTATCTGTCACACAATTTATGTAAAACGAAAGCGCACAAAAGAACTTTAAAATGCAAAGATTTCCAACAACTTGATACGAGTTATGCTAAAAAAAATTCCATTGAGCGTAACTGTTGCATTTCTAAGCTGTAAACAGTTTCAGTTCACTCGATAGAAGTCAATAAAAACTGCTAAATAAATAAACTTTTTGTTATAACAATAACAACTTTGATTGTGTGATTAGTTTTTGCAATTTATCACTGTACAATTAATAGTTACTTTGAAGTTATGTGCTTCATCATCTTTAGTCGTAGATTTTACTTTGCTTTCCTCTTGCTTGTTGGCCTTTTCACTTTAAGCGTCAGAAACTCTCATAATCATTAATTGCGATAACCTCATTAAGACTTATTGGGCTTCGAGTTCTGATTGCTATAGGGATACAACTTTTCTAAAGTTTCCTAATAGTTATAGTAGGCTTTTGCTCTACGAAACTTTCAAAACTCAAAACTTTATTGATATTTAAACAGAGCTTACAGTTTGCCTTCATGTGTCTTACTATACCTTACGTGTCATTCGCTAGTTTGAAAGTTTGTAGATTTTTCCTTTGGACAATTGCTCAACACTGATTAATGACAAATTGTGCGGCATTGCAAATTGTTAGATCCATTTCCTCGACTGGCCATCATCCAAGTCATTTAAAGCGTTTGCTCAGCCTACACAGTTTGGTTTGTTACTATTACAGCACCTAAGCAACCCATTTACCACCACCAACCCCCGCCTCACACCCCCCCTTTGTCGGTTTGTGCCTGTCGCTGTTGTTGACGCTTCTTCCGTTCGCTGGTTTAGTTTTTCTTTTAGCTTACTTTGCGTTCTGTTTGTTGTACGCTGTTGTTGCACGCTGTTGTTTGCTGTTGTTGCACATTTTATTAACATTTTCATTTAGTTGCATTCTCTGTCTCTCTCTCTCTCGCTCTAACACACTTGCTTTATTTTGCTTTTCATTGCAATTTGTGTTTCTATGCATTTTTGTGTGTGTTTTACATTCGTTTTCGTGTCGTTGTGCCACCAAAAAAAAAACCCGCCCACAGTTCATGCCTCCACCTCTCCTCATTTCTCACCCCCCATTCCCCCCTGCTCCCTTGCCCTTTGCAACATTGTTGCCACTGTTGCGCTCTTTTGCAGTTTGTTGAAGTTTTCATAATCATTGTCGCTGTCGTTGTCGTCGTCGTTGTCGTTGTTGCAGTCGCAGCCCTTTGCTTTTGTTTGTTGCACTCTTCTTCATTTTTCTTTCATTCTTCAGCTTCTTGTTTTTTTTTTTTGTATAAGCCGACGTCGCTTTTGGGCTGGTCTGGGAGATTTTTGCCAGCATGAAAACAATGCCGGGAAAGCGGCTTATTTTCTATGATTTAAATAATGACGAAGACAACAGTCAGCCAGCCCAGCCTAGCCAGAGCCACCTTCAACTGCTGCCTGTTGATGATAATGCTAAAGATGTTGCACATTGTAATGATCATGATCATTATGATGTTGCTGATGACAATGGCACACAGAGACGAGAGACGAGACGTCATTGATATAAGATAACACAGACAGTATTTGCTCAGGCTTTAGATTTTTTTTTGCAGTCCGTCTATAATATAAACATTTATCTTTTAAAAATATATATATATATATATATAACTATTGCTAATGCCTCATTTGTCTCGGCTCGTTACAGCAAAATGTTCATTGGCGGCCTCAGCTGGCAGACCAGTCCAGGTAAGTTTTCATCTTCTTGGCCCACAAACTATTGCAAATCACAACAAATTAGTTGAGTTGCGCTAAATTTGCACAAACAGCAATTAGCATTTATTTCATATTCTATCACGATATTATGCTAACAAGCAGCCCACTCATTAAGTCTTCTACGAATCATATATTTTTTGCTATATATCTATTTGTTTTATCTCTCATATGGGATGCGGAAAACACGCGATTGGTTTCGAGTGAAAGCTGCAAATGTTTTAAGATGCTTTCCTTAGATACGAGTGTGTTATCTTTTGTGGAAAATCTGAAAGAGTTTTCTCTTTGTTTGCGGAACGACTAGGGAAAACTATATGTAACATTTGTTTGTTTGTAAGATTAAGGGAATAACTAATACTGGAGAAAGGCAAATAGAGATTATCGATATATATCGATTTTAATCAAAACATTTCATAAAGAAAAAATTGTATTTCTTTTTTTTTTATTATAAAAGGAATAACTAGCACAGGAGAAGACAAAAAAATAGATATGAAATATAACATATTGAAAATATTTTATTTGTTTTGAAAAAGAAAGAAAATAAAAGAATAATATTTTATTTATTTTAAAAAAGAAAATATATTTGTTTGACAAAAAAAAATCATCCCAAACTTTTTCATAATGTTTCATAATGAAAATATTTTATTTGTTTTGAAAAAGGAAGAAAAAGAAAAATATTTTATTTGTTTTAGAAAATATATATTTTTTATTTAATTACTATTTTTAAAGAAAGTAAATCACAAAAAAAAAAATGATCCTAAACATTTTCTTAAGCCCAAGAATTTTTCTTTAAACGTAGAATTTGATCATATCTTCAAGTTTTGACCATCTGAATATAGTTCTAACATATTCATTAGTTTAACAATACTTTTTTTTGGGTTTTATTTACGAAAAACTTAAAATTTCTTTAAGCAGTTAAATTTTCTATCATTTTTTTTGACATCTGAATATGTTTCTAACATTTTTCTGTGCTTTAAAAACACTTTAAAGGAAACAATTGGTATGTATATGTATTTCGAAATGTGATCCAATTGAATTATTCAATAATATTTCTTTTGTTGAAGCTACGGAATATTTATCTGTGAAATATATATATTTATATATACATACGCATTTCAATTTGAATGCTCTAACGAATTGATTCATTATGCAGTTGAGTTGTTGTTTATTTGACGATCGAATACAATATAAATAACGACAACGGCTGCTTTTTGTTTAAATTGAAATTGTAATTGATGAAATGCTTGAGATTTTACTGCGTCAACTCGACACACAACGATGACGAAGACAACCACAACAACAACAGCAGCAACAGCGTCGTAATTTGACGTCAATTGGCGGCAGTTGCACAGATGTGAGACAGAAAAGAAAAAAAAACGAACAAAATGCCAACTGGGTGAATAGTATATAGAAACTGAGCTGAGTGGAAAGAGAAGAGGAGGAGTCGGTTTGCTCTTGGCGCATAGTTTCATTAGGCTAATCAAAAGGCGGCTACACTCTTGGGCACATATTAACCAAATTTGATGTTTGGCCCCCAAAAAAAAGGGCCACTCAAAACGAAGAGGAAATAAAAAAAATTGCAAGATGCCTTTTGATGGCCGGTTTTGGGGCCAAAAACTTGGAGTGTTGCAGTCGCAGTTGCTGCCGCCAACACATTCGACGTTGCACACACACACACACACTAGCACACACTTACATAGTTACAGTCAGAGCCGCATTGCTTTTTTTGTTGTCGTTTGTGTTTTTGTTTAGCAAAATTGTTGGCTCCGCCCATCATCAGAATGGCACTCGGCATTACGCTAACATATTATAACCTATAGCGCATATCTACACACACACACACACACACACACACACACACACACATGCATGTGCCTCTTGTTCATATATGCCGCAATAGTTGAAGAGTCAATGCGGTCTTTGGTTTTGTCTCTTTATTTTGTTCGTTCGTTCGTTTCACGTTTTTTGTACCTGTGCCAAAAACCAAAAAAAAAAAAAAATAAAAAAATATTTTCAAATTTTCAAATGGCTTCTTCAATAGTAGTGTGGCCCCAACTTGAAATTGGCGAATGTGCTTTTTTTTGCGCCGCACCCCGCAACCCTTACCTCTCCACTTTGCTGTTATCTTTGCCCATTTTGGTGTGTCTTCAATCTTTTTTAATTTTTATTGTTTTTTTTTTCTGTTGTTTTTTTTTTGTGTTTTTTTGTGCTTGTCTTTTGGCATTCGCTGGTTGGTTGCCTTGGTAAATTAGCCAAAGTCTGAAATATCTTGTGTTAAATTAAAGACTTGCCCACGTTCTTGCACTTAATCTGGCAAGTCTAGTTAATTACTATATGTGCCACAGCATAGAAAACAAATACACACATATATATATATATATATAATGTGAATCGGGTGTAGAAATGAATGAAAAAGTAATTCAATTTGAAGTATGTTATACAATATAAGAATTATGGTTGATTAAATTTAAATTTTCTATAAGGTTGATTAGAATATACTCAGAATTAGAAAACATAAGCAAAAAACTACTCAAAAACCATTGCTAAAAGTTTTTTTAACTATTCTAAAACGACTATAAATAAATTGAATTAAAGAAAATGAATGAAAAAGTAATTCAATTTATTATATGTAATACAATTGAGGAATTATGGGTATTTAAAACTAAATTTTATATAAGGTTGGTAGAATATCCCCAGAATTAGAAAATATAATCAAAAAATTGTTCAAAAAAACTGTTGTTAAAAGTTTTTCTAACTATTCTAAAACGATTATAAGGCAATTGAATCAAAGAAAATGAATGAAAAAGTAATTCAGTTTGTTATTCGTTATATAATATAAGAATTATGGTTGAGTATAACAAAATTTTATATAAGGTTGGTTAGAATATACTCAGAATTTGGAAACAATCAGCAAAAAGCTACTCAAAAACCTATGCTAAAAGGTTTTCTCACAATTCTCATACGATTAGAAGGCAATTGAATCAAAGAAGGTGAATGAAAAAGTATTTCGAATTTGTTATTCAATGAAAGAATTATGGTTGATTAAATTGAAATTTTCTATAAGGTTGGTTGTAATATACTCAGAACTAGAAAATATAATCAGAAAATAGTTTAAAAACCTTTGTTAAAAGTTTGTATAACTATAACTATGTATAAGCGAGTATAAGGAAATTGATTCAAAGAAAAAGTTATTCAATTCGGAATTTGTTACACAATATAAGAATTATGATTGATTAAAAGTAAATTTTCTATAAGGTTGATTAAAACTACTCAAAAACCTATGCTAAAAGGTTTTCGAACTGTTCTCAAACGATTATAAGACAATTGAATCAAAGAGAACTGCAGCATATTGTGATACTTTTGTGAACCGGTTATTCAACGATTATGTCCTTACTGAACAGTTTCAAGTACTAGCACACTGCAACACTTCAAGCTACAACACACTTTTTCACACACTCTTTTGTAACAACTTCCACAATCTGTGATCGCTTTCAAAAGCCTGGCAACTCTGCCCCTTTCTCTCCATATGTGTGTGACTTCAGCTGTTTCCGTTTGCCAGGCTTAGAGGCGCCCTGAGCTAGGAACTAGGAACCTGTAGTCGTCGCAGTTGCTGTTGTTGCATGCAACTTGCTGCTGCTGCTGCTGCTCCTGTTGTTGAGCGGGCCGAGTCTCTTGTGGCCCCGGAAACAAGCTGCGTCGGCTCAGCGGCAGCGTCGGCGGCGGCGGCGGCATACTCAAGTGGCAAACCACTCGCGCCAAAAGCTTATGCTTTTCGGATTCCTCTTCTTCTTCAGCTGCTGCTTCTTCTTCTTTTTTTTGCCAGCTATCGCCACTCGAGCACACACACACACACATATATTTGCCAGTGGATACTCGAAAAAGTGCTGACAAAGAACTAATCTAGGGCGTCTATAAACATGTTGCAACACACACCCCCACACACTCCCCCAACCACGCCCCTTTTCTAACATCTAACTAGTTGCTAGAGAGGAACGCTGTCTTAGACAGGTCGTCGTCGGCAAAATGTACGTGTTGATAACGAGAACGCATCCGCATTGCAGTGTATAACACACACACACACACACACACACACGCACACACACTCTCTCTCTGTCGCTTGCTTAGATTTTTAATGATTGGCACGATTGTCTTAGCTACTTAATGATGTGCCCAAGTGCGTCTAACCAGACCACCAACCAAATCATCTTCAACCCACCCACGCCTTGCCACATTTTCGTGTCAACTACCGAGCAGTGCATTTTCCATACATAACTTAATGAACTTTTGCACCCTTGAGCTGCTCGAGTCGGTAATTTAATTTTAATTTCGCAAGCACTAAAGTAATTGTATGCATTGAAAATGTATTTGGCTGCTATCGCTGGAAAACATACACTCTCTCTCGACGCCGACGACAATGCTGCTGATGAGTTCAGACAAACAGAGTGACAGTCGGACAGTCAGTCAGTCATTCAGTTGCTCAATTCATAGAAATAACAAACTTCTTTGCCCCTTGCCGCAGATTTGTGTCACACACAAACACATTTATATATGTATGAAATATTTTCGTTGAAATACAATACTTGAGAGCTACTGCGGAGGCAAAAAGGCAAACGCCTTTTCGCTGGTGCTGCTGCCCCTCCCCGCCTCCTTTTTGGCTTTACGCTATTTTGGCTGTGCGTTCAACTGAAATACTATTTATACATGCGCTCAAAGATACGCAGATACATTTGCATCTGCAACAGCAACAGCAACAGCAACAAGCAGACGCCCATTACTCATGCAAGGAGAAGAACAACAACAAACTGTGTGTAAAAAAGTAAGAAGTAAAATCAAAGGCATCCAACAACAAAAACAAATGGAAAATCTATTCACATATATCGCTCACATTTCGATGCCGCTTAGCGATAAAGTCATGCAACTAGACTCTGTTACAGATACAGATACTTTGCGCAAATAAATATTCAGCCGATGCCTGATACTCCTCTCTTCATTCTCCATTCCGATATTTGCTTTTGTTTTTTTTTTGTTTGGCCGTCCCATGCAAATGAAAATGGAGACAGCTTGGAAAGCAGCTGCTTTATTTGCCCAAGGCATTACCTGAGACTCTTCTTTGTATATAGTACATTTATTTGTATTTACTTTGCAGCTCGATTTTTGACTGTCATTTTGGGGAAACGGTTTCATAAAAATTTGGTTTGCTCTGCTCGATTAATACTTCAATAAAGTTGGATTTTATGCTGCATCAAAAACGAATTCACTTAACTCAATTAATATTCCATTTGCTCACAAATGTGACAAGAAAAATTCATTTCGAAGTTGCTCTAAGCAAAGTTTTCTAATTTCATTATTCAATCGATTTTTACTTCCAAAATGTAAGTTGATTACAATCTGGTTGACTTTGTAATAGGTGAAACTGTAGGCTTTATTTGAAAATATTCATTTTGTTCAATTCCTATTGATGCAACGGAAACGGGCAATCGTGCAAAGCGGAATTCAATCAGGAAACAAAACGATGATGAAAATTTTTGCGTGACAAAAAAAAAATAACCAAATCTATGCGTCTAAAAATTTTTTTGTTGAAATATCCGTGGCGCTGCAGAATGCAGACAAGGACACCGCACAGCAATAGAAAGGAGGTGCGGCGGGGTGGTAGTTTGCTGCTTCGATTTCCTGATTATTTATGCAGTCGACGTCGACGTCGACGCTGGCAACCAGTTAACAACAATTTGTCGCAAGCTTCGTTAAAATTGAAAGGTGCAAGAAAGCAAAAAAAAGGAAAATTGTCAATAAAATAAGTGAAAGACTGTCAACGCAGTGTGCCAGTCTGTCAGTCACTCATTCAGTCTGTCATTCAGTCTGTCTGTCATTCAGTCAGTCAGCGAGTCAATCAGTCAGTCAACGCCTTCGGTGTGTGTCCATCAGTCAAAAGTTCACAGCCAGCACCTTGGCTTGCAACATTTCCTGTCTGCCACAACGTCGGCTGCTGCGCTGCCAATCTTTGGTCATGTTTTTGCAGCTCGCTTCATTTTCCTTTTGAATGTGATTATCCTAAGGCTGTGGGCAAGCCGAGGCGCATCTACTTCTTTCGCTTTGATAGATGTTCGCCTCGCCGGCTGTCCGAGCTGTCCTTACGCTCTGCATCCTCCTATTCTCCTCTTCCACTTCCACTTCCACTTCCAGTTTTGCGTTTGCATTTAATGTCCAAGTGGCTACCGGCGACGACAACAACAAGAAGAAGGAGTCCTACTAACAGCAGCTGGCTCCTTGTTCGCTGTTTTGTTGACTTTGGCACGAGTTTAGTTAAAAAGTTCACACATTGCGAACGCCCTCTTTACAGCCACGCCCCCCCGCACACACATACTATATGCACATATATGCCCCTACGTATATGTATGCATATGTGTGAATGTCCTGGTCATGTTGTTGCGCCTTTGGCGCTAGCCTCGTTCTTGTTTTTATACCTCTTTCTCTGTGCTCAGAATAGACCGTCTAGATTGGGTATAATAAAGCAATTGTATAAAGAGAGGCAACGAAGGACTTTGTAGGATCTTATGGAGAGAAAAATCTTTTTGAAACTGAAGCTAATAAATTTGTTATAGATTCTTGACTTGGAAATTCCTAAAAACTTCCAAAGCAAAATGTTCAAACTTTTGAGCACAACAACTTGATCAATCCTTTCGATTAGGACACATTTACAGGATATCTAAGACACGTTTACCTGCAATTCAAAACTTTTCTACTTTTTTTGTGTTATGTTTCTTCATGGTGTATGTTGGCTTTCAACTTTAGGGGGCGTCTGTCACCGGTTTGGTGTTTGAATATTTACATAAGTGACACTGTGTATATACACCACTCTTCACACACACACACACACACACACACACACACGCACTCACACACACATGTGTGTGTAATGTGTCTTGGGTGCTGAGCAACAATTAATTAACTTGTACCAAGTATCAAACGTCGTTGCCTTTGGTTACATTTTGCAATTTCAAGCTGGCCCGCCTAAATGCATGCTACGTAAATTTTAAATTAATAAGCATTGCGCATAAACGGCCTCCGGGTTCTGTTCAGTGCTGCTGCTTGCTGGTTGCTGGTTGTCCCTTTAAGTCAAGCTTCAAAACCTCGATTACAGCCGCATGTGGCGCTTGTCATATGCCATTATCATGGAATGTTCGTTCATTCTGGGGCGCAACCGAACTAATAGACAATTTTTTGGCAACCGAAAATGGAATAAACGTGCTGCACGACGTGCAACAGCAACAGCAGCACGAGTAGCAGCAGCAGTCGAATGAAATGGGCAAAACGAACTCCAAAAACCATGTCGTGGGATCTCGTGACGTTGCCAAGGATACCAAGGGGAAGGGACGAATTGGCGGGTCTTGTGCGCTTTGCGCCGTGTATGCAGCGGAAGCATTAAAATTAAGGACGACACATTAAAATTATGCAATAACAACACCTATTATTACTATAAGACAGAACAAGAGGGATAGAGAGAGAGAGAAGGGTTTCCGAGGAGCTGACTAAATCGTTGTTAAATTTTAAGTGCACATAGACAGAAACAAGAATGTCTTAAGATTGTGTGCATCATCAACATGTAATTATTAATTAATAAAAGAAATTTATTAAGTGTGTCTGTGATGTAGTAAATGCATTTTATAGCACTTTAGTTGAAGACAATCGTTTTTGACGTAATAAAATATTTAGCTCTTAAGTGAAAGATATATATTAAGCAGGAAGTAAGTATATAATTGGATAATATAATTATTGCTGTTAAGTTTGGTTCAAAGAAAAAACTCCAAGCATAGTTTTAATACAAAAAGATTTAGCATTTCACCAAAGGAAATATATTCGAAAGACATATGAAATAGTGTTTCGATCTATAATAAAACATCAAACTGGTTAACTTTATAAGATTTCCTTTTTACCATGATGATTTTAAGATCCAAAACTTTTGTTATAAAGACTTTCCAATCTTGATAATTACTTTCCAAAGTCATAGTTTATTTACCATATCTTGGAACACAAACAAGTCTCTTCTACAAAATCTCAACTTCCGCCGAAAAGTTAAGAGAATTGATTCTTCCCAAGTGTAGTTTTAATTGTTTTTTGGGTCCATGTAGCGGCAGTTTAATGAGTGCTGTGAGTGTCAACACCCACCGAGTCCAATATAACAAAAAAAAAACCCGTAAATGGATAGTCAAGTGGGTGGTTTGAGGGGGTTGGGGGTGTGTTACGGATGGGTGTAACGGGCAAGTCATAAGTCTAAAAACTAAAATAGGCAAAGCAGTAGAGCAAATATGAAGCATACACCCAGGCAGAGGCACAGTCACAAAAGGCTGTAGCAAGCTCGTCTGCCCCGCACACATACACACACACACACACCCTCATACTCCCATCGTGCATTGGCGTTCGGGATTTCGGTTGTTGCCGGTGGCACCCAACCGGGTTATCGACTTTATGTGTTTGTTGTTTTCGGTCCCAGGCGTCGCTTCCTTGTCTTTTGGGGGCCCCCTATTCAATTGCAGACGTTGCCTCTACTGCTGCTGCAGTTGGTTGCCAGTTTTCAGCTTGATATTGCCTGCTTTTGGCTGTTTTTTGGAGCCCTGTCCTCTTCGGTTGTAGGTGCTGTGTACCCTGTATATTCCGTACACTTGCCCCGTCTTGCCCAGCTGACTGCATTGATTTGGCTACAAGTTATTCGGCCTTTAGCTGCACGCAAATCCTGTGAAGTGCAAATTTCATTTTGTTTTCTTTTTTTTTTTCACTGAGCGGGATGCAATTTTCTAATATTACATTCAGAAGCTGAAGACTATGGCTCTTAGAATCAGGTGCGTGAAAGCGTAAAGGAAGATTGGCAAGCAAAATAAACAAGTTAAAAGAAAAATTAGAAAGAAGCAAAGAAAACCTTTAAGAAATCATGTTTTTCTAATCTGAATCCGTTTAGATTCCAGATTTGGTATTAAAGCTCAAGTTTGTTTCAAATTATCGATAACTCTTTTTGTTGCTAATGGAAACATGCTATCGATAACGAAAATATAACAGATTTTAAAGTTTGAACTTTTTCTCGCTTAAACAAGTTAAGAGATAAAAGAAAAATTAGAAATAAGTGAAGCAAAGAAAACCTTTAAGAAATCATGTTTTTCGAATCTGAATCCGTTTAGATTCCAGATTTGGTATTAAAGCTTATGTTTGTTCAAACTTATCGATAACTTTTTTCTAATGAAAACATGCTATCGATAACGAATATATAACAGATTTTAAAGTTTGAACTTTTTTTCGCTTAAACAAGTTAAGAGATAAAAGAAAAATTAGAAAAAAGCGAAGCAAAGAAAACCTTGTTGTTTTGTCATGTTTTTCTAAACTAAATCCGACTGGATCCCAGATTTGGTATTAAAGCTAAAATTTGTTTTTATCGATATCTTTTTTCTAATGGAAACATGCTATCGATAACCAAAATATAACACAGTTTAAGGTTTTAACTTTTTCTCAAGAAGTTTTGGTTAAAATTTCATAATTTATTCAACTTCTATATCAGAAACTCTAACACGATTTGTATATCAATTTCGTTTAGGCTGCGTGCTTTCTCTTAATATGTCTTGCAAGTTAAAAGTACAACTAAATATGTCATTCGGCTTATTTAAGGGTTTGGAGAAATTTATCACCGAAAAAGGGCTCAGACTACAAGTGGCTTCAGTTGCAGCAGCTTTCTCGGTTTTATGGTCGCATTCAGCGTATAGTTTGTTAGTTGCTTTAGACAGACTTTTGTGGCATTCGCAAGTGTGTCTGTGTGTGTGTGTGTGTGTGTTTGTGACACTCTAGGCACAGTGCCGACTACTTAGTTGCTGGCTTATCAGCGCGACTTTCCGACCAAACTTCGGCAACAACTTAGCCTTCATTGCTTCCAGTTCGTTGCATGTTGCTCGAGCTCGGTCTTGTCGACTCTCTAGGCGAGGCTAGGCAACATTTACCGATTGTGTCTTGCTGCCTGCTGGCTTTGTCACCAGGGAACAGACGGACGGACGGGCGGGCGGACGGACGGACGGACGGACAGAGAGCAAAAGACAGACCTGTGCTTCTGTCGCGCTTCCGCTTGCAGTGAGTCAAATATATTGCCAACTTCCGGCCCAGCCAGGAACCGAACACAGCCACCTTTTTGATAGGCCTTTTTGTCGACGTCAACAACGACGAACAAATATTACCAAAAACATTCAGCTGTGTTTGTTGCAAAGAGTTTAACTTTCGTATACCACGCACAGCAGCTCGTAAACTGCATAAAATATGCTGATAATAACGTAGAGTAAAATGTCAACTTTTGGTTTGACCCAAATCCCTAAAATTCAAAATGCAAATAGCTTCAAAATCATTCAAAGTTTAGTTGAACTTTCAAATGAATATTGGGTCAGAATAATTCTTGCAATCCTTGTGTTAATATTTATTGTTACTAAAAATAGATAAGCGTTGACCTAACAAAATCCAGAACCATCAGCTTTTAATAGTTTTTTATATTTTTCTTGAGCTTTAAACTTAAGTTAGCTTTATTTAGGCATTTGTCCCATAGCTCTTAAAGTTTGTTTAAATAATAAGCGACACTCGACTTAAAACAACTTCATACAAATAAACGCCAAAAAGTATACTATAAAAAACGTAACTAAAAAACAATCCACCATGATTTATAACTAATTCAAATATTACAACTATTAACAAACTGCAACACAGAAAACCTTTAAATGCTGCTTCACACCAGCTAATTTACTCCTCCCCTTTACTACTTTACAGGGTATTTCAAATATACTAAAAATTCTAGACCCGGCTCTCGACATCGATTAAGTTATTACGAAATGTACGCTACGTGCAGCGTCTTCTTCAGCACAAACACACACACATACACAGACAGTGACATGCGCCTATTAATGTATGTATGCGTGTAATTGTATGTTTGTGTGTGTGTGTGTGTGTGCGAGTGTCTGAGTCTGAGTCCTTGCAGTCCGCCACCCGCATATCGCACACGGACTCACGTAATTTTTGCCTTAGCCTTTAACTAGGTCACAAATTTTCGTACTCGTTGCTTTTGCATAACCGACAAAAAATTGTTTTCTATTGCTGCAGACAATTTTTGTTTACCTGATGAAGAGGCGACTCTCCCCACTCCTGTTCCTTGCTGTTGTTGTTGTTGGTGTCTTGTGTTGTGTTTTGTTATTATGTCAGCTGGTCTGTCTGATTGACACGCGTGCATATTTGGTAGCTTTCGGTCTCTCTGTCTCTGTCTCGGGGCGAGGCGAGGTCAAGTCAAAGAGTGTCACAACATGTCTGCTTCCGGTGCACACACACACACACACACACGTATACAGATGCACTCACAAAGAGAGTAACATGCATTGCAATAGAGCAGTTAGACAGACACGAGGTCTTGTTTACATATTAAAGTTGCATGACCCCGCCAGCGGCAGGCAACAGCAACAATACAACTCGCGTCTAGCAACACGAAGTTGCAACAGCAGCAGCAACAACAACAACAACAACAACAGCAATAACAATGCAACTTTTGCAACTTCACAGCTGTTAAAGGAAGTCTGTTAACTTAACAGTCTCGCACTCTCTCGCTCTCTCGCTCTCTCTCTCTCTCTTAAGCTCTTGCGCTCTCTTAATGTCTGGCGCTCTCTTAATGTGCTTGCGCTCTCTGTGTGTGTGCGAGCTTTGGCAAAAGCGCTTTTCATTCATAAAAATGGCTGACTGAAGCTTTATTTTTTTGTGCTTGTTGCCCGGCAGTTGCCCAAAATTGACGCCAGTTGGCGCCACTAAGCTGACAGCAGCTGTAACAGCCGCAAAAAAATTAGCAGACTTCAACTGCATTGACATGTCTTGTGCATCCTGTCTTGTGTCCTGTCCTGTCCTGTACTGCCTTGAGAGATATTCATGTCCGCCCCTAATGTCAGCGCTTGTTTTGATGCAAGCTCACGCGCCGTAAACAACTTATTATTATTGCCATTTTTTTGTTGCTCGCTGTTGCTAGTGTGTGTGTGTGTGTGTGTGTGTTTGGGGCCAAATTTGTTGGCTTGCTTTCAAGTTACATTTACATTTGTACGCCCCAACGGAAACGCAACGCAGACATTTGCAATAACGGCATGCTATATTTGTGTGTTCTTGCTCCTCCTCTTGCCCTTTTTTTTTACCTTTCGCCCTGTCGCCAATCTGCGTCGCCTGATCAGCAGCAGCGTCGCTTAAGTGGCCCCGTCCTGGCTCCTAACTGTACTAAAAATAATAAAAAAAAAAAATCGTATATATCGCAAAAAATCCATCAAGCCGCGTGCCAAGTTTCAAATTTCACGACTTGCATTCCACAACTGAAAGATATAGAGGGGGGAGGTGGGGCAGAGAGATAGCTAATACTCGACTGCCATTGCAAATGATGGTGTACGCCTCCAAATCTGGCCAAAAAGTTTTATCTTCGTTTTGGGGATATGTTTTATTTGTGACTGCTTTTTTTTTTTATTTTCGCTTGCTTTTTTTTTTTTGGTATAAATCATAAATACACTCACATTTCATTTGAAATAATTTGTGGCATATTGGCAATTATTCATTTCGGGTTTTTTTTTTTTTCATTCGTCTTCGTCTCATACTTTTTGCTTGCTTGCTTGTTGTTTTAGTTGTTGTTGTCCTTTGAGCCTTTTGCAGAAAAAGGGCAACGGCAATGGAAAGGCTCCGGCTCTGGCTCTGTCTCTGGCTTAAGTGCGACGAATTTTTTCTTTCCTGATGTGGATTTTGTTGCGGATTTGTTGTTGGCTTGGGTTTATCTCTCAGCTTGGCTAAAAGTCTGCGGTGACATCGCATAAAAGGTGTAGACCATAAAATGGGTATGAGTCCCTGTAACTTTCAGTATTATCCTTTGTACAGTCTGGTGGGGTGAAGAAGGAGGCAGAGTGGAGTATTTGTGGGTTCAAAGCGAGCATTGAAGCAAAAGTTGATTTAGTGTTTGGCTGCTGATAAGAGCCAAAAAAAAAAAGAAAACAGAGACAACATTATAACATGAATATTGTGTAATAACACACACACACATACAAACACACACACAGTTTTTGTCTTTGTTTTTGTTGGCAGTTATTTTATGAGGCAAGTAGTTGAAATAAAATGAATGCAATGAAAGCTTTAACTGTTTCCTATATATTCAAATTAATAGAGGTTGTACAGATATATATTTGGGAACAATAAAATATTTAAAGGGTGTTTAATCTGTCTTTAAAGAACTAAACTTTTTTTTGTTTAACTGCCTTGTTGAAACTTGTTGCGAGTTTTTAGTACTTTCGGTTGTTTTTATTTGGTAGTTACGATAGTTTTGCTTATAAAAATTTATTAGTTTCCTGCTTCTTTATATTTGCCAAGCACATAACACTTAAATCCAGTAAAAATTATAGGAGAATTAAGAGAATTACCTTAAACTACGATAAATTCAGCTAAACACTTCTACTGAAAATCATAATTCTCGACTTTGGAGTAAATTAGATAAATAAATATGGTTTTAAGTACGATTTGATTTGATTTTAGAACTTGTTAAATCATATATTATTATGTTTAGTATCTGTTGAACTTAAAACTTTTCCAAAATGGATTTACCATCTCAATCAACATATTTATTAATATGTTTTTATACCCTGAACCCATTGAAAATGTAAAAAGGGTATAATGGTATTGTGCAAAAGTATGTAACAGGCAGAAGGAAGCATCTCCGGTCCCCTAAATATATAAATTCTTGATCAGCATCAACAGCCGAGTTGATATAGCCATGTCCGTCTGTCTGTACGTAAGAGCTCGTCGATCTCAGAGACTATAAGAGCTAGAGACTCCAGATTTGGAACATAAACTCGCCTAATCCCTAGGCAGTACAAATTTGTTTCAAAATTTCGATAACTCATCCCGTTTCCGATATACACTTGTGAACGATAACAACAAAATCTTGAATTTGGAAAACTTTGAGATGGCGTTCTAACAGTCTAGTCGGTATTTCTCGACTAGAACCGTCTTACTTGTTTAGTTATACCTTACTTTAGTTATTACTATTCTTAAGTTCATGTCAAATATTTTTTAATAAAAACTTATAAGTTTTGACTTTAAATTAGATTAAAATTAAGTTCACTTTACTGGAAAATCAATTTTAATTTTGAGTGCAACAAACAAATAAAAGTCAATCAATAAAATCAAAGAAAATAAAATGCGCTTGACTTAAATTTATGTTAAATTCAATTGCTAATTCAGCTCCCCTACTCCCCATCGCATCACATGAAATACCCGCTTAGCAGGAAATTGTCAGCAATTGGCCAAATGCAAATGCCAACAAATTGGGGATAAAAAACTATCAGCCAAAAAACGAATAAGAGAATTGATTCGATTAACCTTTTCAGAAAAAAAAATGATGAAAAGAATCAAATTTCGAAAATGTCGTAAAGTTTATGCGAACCCAATCAGAAGTTAACAACAAGAAGAACAAGCGCTTAGGGGCAGCTTAGTGGGTGAAATAGAGTTGCCACCCTCTTACAAAACTCACCCCCTTGCTGCTGTTCGAGCTATTCAATGCTTGAATAGCAGGTGTTAATGCTCTCCTTTTTCCCCTCACCGGTTCAATTGCCATGAAAGCTAATTTGCCAATTGCTTAACTTCATTTTCACCCCCTCTCTTCTCGGAAAGCATTGAGCTGCAGTGCAGCAGTTGCCAAAAAAGTGTGATTAAATGTTCTCGCAGCATTTTGGCCAGCTTTTGTTGCGTTTTTTTTTTGTTGCCATCAGATACAAAGATACAAAAGTAATGCATACAGATACACCATGCACATGAGACATTAGACAACTACATTTCAGAAAGGACAAAGCATGCTAACACACCCCACCCTCACCCTCTCCACCCACTTGAAGCTTTTGTGTTTTTTTGCTCTTCGTTTCTTCTTTTTCTGCTGAGTTGCTAAAAAACTTCTTTTCAACAAACGTTTTGCGGTCCAAGCGCCGGGGGATGGGCAGGGGAATAAAGGATTCTGAATTGGTTTGGGATTGGTTTTGCTTGCTGTGTTTGCCGCAAACAGCAACAACAACAACAAGTCGTAGTCAACCCTCCAATGAGAGTGATGAAAAAGAAAATCAGTTTGCATATTAGACTGTACTAGGTTGGGGAGGGGGAAGGTGGGGTGTGGTTTTGGAAACTGACGTTTCCCGCTGCGCACGCTAGGTGTCGCCATCGTGCAACGGCGCCAACCAGAAAACACTGCCTAGACGCGTTCGAGCATCTTCAAAGTTGAAGTAATGCGGCCTCAAGTGGCAGGCCAGTCCCACCCTCCCCTTTCATGTATGTGTATGTGGCACTCGTCCTTGCCGCACGATGCTCGGCATGGTGCCTGTATGGGCAGGTTTGCCTCGCTCCCATTGCCATTTAAAATTGCTTGGCTTTGGTGCTTGTCCTCACCTGTGTTATGTTTTGAATGAACGCCTGCGTCTTTTATCTTTTCATAAATATTTTTTTTTTTTTTTGCTTTTGTGCCACGCCCACGTCTCCCTGTTTCCGCCACCATGCCCTGCCTGGCTTCCAAGCTGTACCACTTACAATCACTTTTATTTCGCGGCGCTGTTTCCTTCAACAACTTTATTTTTTGTGTGTGATACTCTCTCTGCGTTGGGGTATTGTCCTTTTCGCTAAGTTGACTTGTTGACGATATTTCAAGTGCTATTGGCGTGAATCTGTAAAACTATAGACGTTATATATATACAATAATAATGTATGTCTGTTGGGTTCTATCTTAACGAGTTTCATGCTTTAGAATTTACATTCAACATGTGAAATATTTCTTCATTTTATTGCCAATATCTGCAAAAAAATTTGAATTTTTAATTTATTTTTTTCTATTTGATTCTTATCTATTATATTCTACTATGCTTATTCCCTTTTAATTAGTTTATATATCATTTGCTTTCATATTTTTCCTTTCCTTTCCTTTCTATACTTTCCTTTCCTGTTTTGGCAGAGCATCTAATTATCGACCTGCATTTCACACCTTTCCTTACTTACTTGATTCGTTTTTTTTTTGGTTCGTTGCTATGCTCAAGTTTTCTGCAGCAGCATTTTAATGCTCAACAAAATTTGAATTGAATTTGCCGACAGGCCGAGGCGGATGCGTTGCCTCACCTTGCCTTGTTTTTGGGTTTTCTTTTTTTTTTCACTCTCTTTTGCTTGTACTTTTCTTCAATTTTTATTTCCAATTTGCATCAGCGCTACCTTCAATTTGCCCAAACTGGCAGCTGCAGGCGCCAACTTCAACTTCAACTTCAGCGTCAGCTTCAACTCCTGCAACTATAACAGGTAGAAGGCAGAACTAGAACTAAAGCTAGAGATGAAGATGGAGATGGAGATGGATGGGAAGGTAATGTTGAAGTTAACGCAGCTGGTTCCAGCTGGCTGGCTTGCTCTTGCTCTTGCTCTGGTTGCTTCTTTGGCTTGGTTCGCCTAGTTTCACGCTTTGGTTTCCTTAATCGTTTATCCTTGGGATTATGGTAACATAACAATGCCCAAAGCGACCAAAAGCAACGGGCGTCGCTTGCATCCTTGCGGGCCACTGTAATTGGATGTGAAATGCAACCTAAAACTTGGCCAAAGCAACTCAGGTGCGTTGCGCAGGGAGTTACTACACCGTCGTGAAGGGAGCGTGGGGAGGGTGAGTGGTGTGAAGTATGTCTGCAATTGAGCGTCTGCAAATGCACATTTAATTCGTTCGTTTTTGTGTGCGCATGCAAAACGAGTTGGAGAATTCGAGTACGAGTACTTCTAGTGTTAGTCGAAAGCATACTCGTAACCCTCTATGATGGATGGAGTTGGGAAAGCCTTTGATTTATATAGCCATCGCACTATCGGGCACATGCATAAATATGCTTACCAGCAAGCGCTTAAGTTGTCATTTCGACACTGACAATAAATAATCAAATGAATTGTACATGAAGAGAGCGACAAAGTTAAGTTATACTGATCAAAGTTAATTTATATTAATCGACATGTTTATTTAAATTAATTTAATTATCAAATAATTAATGTATGTTGTTAATTTTATATACTAAAAATAATTCGGAACTACGTATCTTGATTATCTTTTTGATTTGGTTTAAAGCTATTTATTTCATACTTTCTTAATACTTACAGCTTAAAACTGTATTTTAAGTGTTGTTTAACTCGTAAAAATGATTTTATTACAAGTAAAATTAATGCGTAAAGTATTCTAAGCGCTTAAATGTATGATTTTTAGAACCAACAAGTTTCGTTTCTCCATTTTACTTTCATTTGCAGTGTTGTATTCATATCTTACGTAACGATAATACTATTTTAAATGTTGGACAATGACTAAGAACTCTTTAAGCTAACAACTTAATGTATCCACCATTGCTAAAGTAACCATAACACTACTTTGAGTGTTGGAAAAATACTAAGAACTCTTTAAGCGAACTGCTAAATTATTGACCATTGCTAAAGTAACCATAACACTACTTTCAGTGCTGAAAAAAGACTAAGAACTCTTTAAGCTAACTATTTAATGTATTCGCCATTGCTACAGTAACCATAACACTACTTTCAGTGTTGGAAAAAGACTAAGAACACTTCAAGCTAACTACTTAATGTATTCACCATTGCTAACGTAACCATAACACTACTTTAAGTGTTGGAAAAAGACTAAGAACTCTTTAAGCTAACTATTTAATGTATTCGCCATTGCTAAAGTAACCATAACACTACTTTAAGTGTTGGAAAAAGACTAAGAACTCTTTAAGCTAACTACTTAATGTATTCTTTTCAATAAATTGAAATTCTCTCCCATGTTCAATCACTTGTCTCGCAACTCCTTCCACCTTAAATATTCTTTAAAGTTGGCAACTTCCAGAGTTTCGTCGATTTGCACATTCATCATTGCCATTGCTTGTTGTATAAAGTAGTCGAAGTATATATATATATATATATATATTTATCTCTGTATAGCACTTATCCCAAGACCATTATGCAAAAATATATTCTCGTTGAAGCAACAACAACAACATACATTTCGCTTCATCATTTAAGCATTCCAATTTTACGCATACCGTTTCACTCTTTGCAAGTTCTTGTTTGGGCCATTTTGCAACACTTCCTTTTGCTCTTTCTACTATATAGAAAATTGCACACACACACATATATACACACAAAAGTACACCACAAAAGCCGCACTTACGTAATACATCACAAAATGTCCAAACAAGGTAAAAAGGATTTCCATGGCATCGCAAAACTCATTGCCATTGCCACTGCGTGAAAGAGCGAGTAGGACAGGGGTGGGGAAGGAGGGCTACTCCCGGTTAGCATTTTTGCTGCTGCTCCTACATCTTCTTGCCATATTTTTGTAAGCCAAAATGCAGCTTAACATATCAGGGCGCCAACAAAAAAAAAAAAAAGTGAAGCGAAACGAAAGCGAACCGCTGACCGAGCCACGGGCTTTCCAGCTTCAACGGCAATGGACTTGGTACTCTGGTTTTGGTGCTGGCTTTGGTTGCCAGCATTCACGACGATGCCCCAAAGCACCTGCCCATCCACATACACACACACACACACACACACAAACATTCGCATACGTGTCGAGAAAACTGGTGCGGTAATTAATGCAGCGCGTTTGCGAAAATGCGAATACATTTCGCCATTTTGCCTGCGAGTGTAACCCAGAGAGATGAAAACTGAGCAAGGGGGCTGGGGAGTGTGCTGCAGATACAGATACGGTGTATGGGGGGTGGGGGGTTGGCGTAAATGTATTCACGCTGAAACGATTTTGGGTGCACGGCGACACCTTGGTTTGGCGCCCGCTAACTGTAAACACATACATATGTATATTACGTATACGTATAGCAGATATTCAGTCAAACACTCGCACCTCATCCTTTCAACTCCCTCGCTCACACACACACACACACACACACACATGTGTGTGAAAAGTTCCACGTTGCGCTGTTTTGGCAAAATGCAAACGACGACAACAATGAGGAGCCGCAGTGTGCTCTTATTGTTGTTGTTGCAGCACGTTGCAAAAACTGTGCGAAGAAAATCAGACGCAGAATTTTTTTGTACAAAAAAAAAAAGTACAAAAAAAATTTAAATATGTTTTTCTTGAAGCATTCGCGTTGAGAAAGAGATTTTGCTGTCCGATGATGCCTTTTGCCCATTTGTCTGCCTTTGCCACCCCCCATCTACCCCCCTTTGCGTCTATGTTTGTCTTACACATTCTCCTTGTGTTATTTATTTGTTAGTTTTGTGATTCAAATGTATTCAACTCTGCATGCAACTCGACTCCCCCCAACCACCCCTCGAAACCAACTACATATTTGGTTTCCTTTTCAGTATTCTTTTTTTCTTTCCCGTTATTTTCCAAGTGCCGCTTATTATGCACATTTTAAATCATCTACGCAAGCGACAGCAACACTGAGAAGGACGTGGCTGCTAACAGCAGCAGCTAAATTAAGCACACACACTTTCGTAGCATATGAATTGCATGCGTATCTATGAGATACAGTAGCTGTGTGCAGCTGCAGCAAAGTCTGCAGTCAAGTGCTTTGCATATGCATTTCCACTATGTGGGCGTTGCAACTGTGATAATAAGTACACACACACACACAATAATATTTGCCACAAATACTACCAAAAATAAATCCAATTATAAAGTTAAAGTTTACCCGGAACTTAAAATTAATATGCAAATACTTTTTAAACGCAAAAAAAAACAACAAAAATCGATTTTGCAAGTAGGAATATTTTGAATATTTCTTGTGAAATTTATAAATTCTAAGAGATTTTTAATTTTTGTTTTTTTATTTTTTTTGTGTGTTTTTTTTCTGTTTTTCTCCAACAAACTTTCTAATAAAACTTGTAAGTGAAAAAGTTATTGTAAAAGTCACCAAAAACTTGGACTTGGAAATATTTCAATGTACTAATCTACCTTTTAACCCCTACTTTAACAGGGTACAACAGCAAACAACAAATTGGTTATTTCTAGGAATTTAAGCTGAAATGTGTTTTTTTCTCGATTAATAACTTATTCATTATGAGCACACACACATATATTTCGAACAGTTTTAAAGTGTAAAGTATATCAAATATATTTGTCCAAAGCTACAAATATTTGTTTCTTTTTGTTTGTAAGTAAAATATTTGTTTTGCACTGATTGCAAATAGCCTTCGAAACGAAAAGTTTATTTCAAATTGATAGCATAGAAATTTATACTTTTTAATACTTCTCAACTTTTTTTGCAATAATATTGGCCTAACTTTACATTTTATTTGAGCTTTTGTGGAAAATAATTTCTTTTCAAATATGGTTATATCCTTATTGTTCAATTACGGCAACTTTTATTGCTGCAAATTATTTCAATAAACTGCGTTAGAGAACAAGCTACCAAACAAGTAGGACAACACTAACCATGCATAACAAAATACTGTTTGCATTTCATGGCAATCTAAAAGCAATTGTAAATGTGCCACAAAATATTCATTCAATGTTACTCGCTACAAAAATACCCGCACTTCTCTGTGGCGATAATAAATAATCATAAGCAAAAGTTGAAATACATTTTCTAACAAACTTAAACAGTATTTTATGTTGCGAAATGATGAAAGCAAGGATGTTGCATGGCTTAGTTATATTAATCATGATTAAAAGAATATATTACTTGGTTATCTGCTAAGGTCTTAACGCGTTTCTAAACAGTTAAGTTGAAGTGGAAATAAATATACTTAAAGCTGATTTGTTAAGGAATTTTTCAGCTTTAAGGGATTAATAAAACATGTCTTAGTATTAAAAGTTGCAAGCAAATGTTAACCCAAACCAAGGGCATTCATTAATATTGCAAACCTTAAGATTTGAGGAAGTTTGTGGAACAATAAAAACCATTTAAAAGAACTCTGCATTATCTTATCCCAATTTTACCCATCTTCACTGTGTTCAATAATAATATGCCCCATTGTAAATGAAAGCGGTATGCGTATTAACTGTATCTGTTTTGCCATGCCCATTAAAACCTGCATTTTATTGCCCATACGCCGCATGAGCCCAATTGGCTGGTAACAAACAAACAGATACAACAACAACAAAAACAATAAATGTCAGCCGGTTTAACAGTTAACAAAAGTGCCCTTAAATGTGTCGCGCTGCCACTTTTTGGGTCCGTTAGCGTTACCCATACGTAACCCAGCGAACTGTCAACTCTCTGTGTCTCTCTCCCCTTCTCACTTTCTATCTCTTTCTGGCGTGCTCCACTGCTCCACAGTTATACACAGTTCCATAGCCAGAGGCTAACCTGCTGCTGCCGGCTGTCGACTCTTTCGGCTACCTGTTTCCCCATCGTCAACGTCATTGTCATCGTCGTAGTCATCGTCGTCGTCGTTGTCGTCGTCAACGTATTTAATTTGAAAACATTTTCGTGTCATTTACGTGAAGTGCAGCGATTAGATGCGGCTGCCATCTCCACTACCTTTTTCGCTATCTAACTCTTTCAATTCTCTCCTTCTCCTACTTTGTTTGTCGCTTGGTCCGATTATCTGTTCTGCTTAAATACTCTTGCAAAAGGTAGTTTGATTTCGTTGTGAGTTGTGTCAAGACTTCTTTACTGCAATATTCAATAATATATATATATAGCAAATCTATCGTTAATATTATAAATTCGTTTCTGAAAATCTTTTCTCTGAACTTTTTTCAATTTTCAAGTTCATAAATTTGCTTTCATTCATATTTTTTTAAGCTTTCCGTTGTCTGGCGCTGCTGTTAGGGTATAAAAACTTCGTTGCACTCAAGACCGACATTTTGAAAAAAGTTTTTAACTCACACACACACGTAGAAAGGGAGCACCTATGTAAGGTAATTACGGGGCAAATGCAGAATGGGGCAGTATGTGATTTTGCTCGAACAACAATTGATTACAGTTGTTGTTTGTTTGTTTGTTGTTGTTGTTGTTGCTTAACTTTTCATGGCCGAGTTGACATTTGACGAAGCTTCGCTTAAGTTGTTGTTTTAACGTTATAGCTTGTTATTGTTGTTGTTGTCCGCCCACGAATCGTTTTTAGCTTGTTGCAATTATCATAAGAAATAATTTATATTCGTTACGCGACAAACATGAGTAGAAATTCGAAACTTTTACTCAAATACCCTTCCACTAGTTGGATTATATTCAATTATTGTCACTCTGAAAGTTTAAGTTAAGTGGGAATTGGCTAATTGTTTTCTTAAGTGCTTTTGGGTAATATGATATAAGATAAGTTTAAAGTGGAATTTGTTTTTGCTGAGCTTTTTGTGTTTAAAGGCTTATTTAAGTGCGAGTAGAACTGTGATGTGAATATAATAATGATGATGAGTCATTTCTTGATATTTGACTTATTTTAAACATTAAGTTTTCTTTTTTTTCCGCACACGAATAAAATTGAAGACATAGTGGAAATACTCTTTCCACGCAGTGTCATAAAAATAGCGCCATCAACTTTGATATTTTACCTTCGACATGTGTGTATGTATAAGTATGTGTGTGTGTGTGTGTGTGTGTGGACTACTTCTAATGCATGCCAAATGGCGTTCGCATCAATAAAGCGTACGTCACTTTAATTGCACACTCGCACACACGTTGCAGTTAGACTTTAGACTCTTTGTATGCAAGAGCAGTGGATAAGTGTGTGTGACTGGCAATGGGATGGTACAAGAGGGGGGGTGGAGATGTTCGCTGGCAACGGGTTTATGGTTAGTGTAATGCCATTAGCTGCCAGCCGCGCGCAAAGCCATTTAAAAGTTCAACACGTTCAAAGGTCCAAACATGCGCTTCTCTGTCTTTGTCTTTCTCCCTCTCGCTCTTTGTGTCTTGGCGTGTCCTTTTTGCACAACTTTCACTGTTTATTCTGCTAAAAGCGCTGGCCAACACTCTCATGCACTTGAAGCTACGCACACACACACACACATACACATCTGAGTGGGTGGCATAGACATGGCAGAAAGACACATAGATAGTTAGATATTCCAACGAAAAACTTGAAACTGTGTGAGCGCCAGCTGCAATAGCAACTGGCTACGCTTTTAATTGACTTTTTATGCGCTGAGCTGCGCACTTCACTTCACTGCCAATTCCAACTTACCAATTGCACGCACCACCCACACCCAACCACCCCAAAACCACCCACAATGCTGCGCTGCGCTGCGCTTGTGAGTTTTGAATTTGAACGCGCTTTAAGTTTGGTGCAAGTTCTATGTGGCTGAGGGCGATCTGCATTTGCATTTTGCCTATACAGAGGCGCAGCCACTGTGACACTTTGCAAGCCATTAAGCATTTTCATTACCTGACCGGGCTGCTTTGCATTTTGATAGCCACAGCATTGTACTCGCACTCCCTCTCTCTCTCTGTCGTGTCCTTGCTGCTTGTTTTGTTTACGTCTGCGCTATTAATTGCCAGAGCACCGAAATGCAAATTGCAAATGCAACTGCAAATGTCCAGTCAGACACGCAAGGGGGTCGAATGGTGCTGGCATGGAATGTTGCAAAAGGACATGGCAGTCAGGCAGGCAGTCAGACAGGCAGGCTGGCAGTCAAGCAGGCAGGCAGGCAGTTAGCCCGGCCGGCAGTCCAAGTTAGTCAACTGCCAAAGTGAATTATTGTCCTGGTTTGCATATTATGCTAAAGTTTTCATTTGTTCCCAAACGTTCTCTCTTGGTTCGTTCGTGGGTAATTAAAACGCTTAAAGACGCATCAGTGCGTGACAAATCTTACTTTTCACTTTTCACTCTGCTCAGGGAGTAGGTGAGGTGGTGGGGGGATTTTGAGTGCAGTGGTGCGGCAGAACGGACCAAGGACCAGCAGCGACAACGACAGATCTCTTTAGTCCTGTTTGGCTATTGTTTGTCTTGTCACTCAAAATGTTGAGCCAAGTTTTTCGCCCCATACACTTTCAATAAAACAAATGCCCAAGAAAAGGGTTCATTCACTTTATCAGTGCGTATGTGGGCTTTGCTTTGAACTTATGCTAATTAGGCCAATTTGAAAAGAAATTAGTCTTTGAATTTGTTTCCTTAAAGGAAGGATTGGCTTCTGTAGTTATTGATAAGTTGCTTTGAAGTCATGTTTGTGAAAACTTTGTTTAGAAAGTATTACAAACAAGATAAAGGTTTTATTTTAGAGTTGACAAAATAACATTAATACTGTTAAAAATGCTTCGCCAATCTTCATCTTCAAAAAATATTGAAAACTCTACTATATTTATACACAATAATACAAACTTTTTAACCACAACTCAAGTTTTTACCTTAAACCGACCATTTTAGCACATGTTAAGTGTCTGTTAAATCCTTAACAGCTGCTTAACATATGCATGTAATGTTTAATTTATGCAAATGTAACTTAACAGCTTTAACTTTTAGCTATCCACAAAAGGAAAAACGCTAGTTCAGCTTTTCTAACTTTGACAGTTAATAAAGTTATTTTTTGTCTTGATTTTTATCCATATTAATCGTTAAAATTGAGTGCTCATAGAGAGCATTCTAAAGTTGAAACACTTGATGTTATATCCATTCTATTATCCTGTCATTGTTATGAAAGGTTTTGCTGCCCCGCTGTCTGCTCTACACTTCCTTCGTCCCACCCTCTCACCAGCCCAATATCTTGTCACGCAGCCACTTGAAGCTTCATTCAACTAAATTCTTATGAAAGAGTTTAAGTTTGTGTGCTCAGCAAGGATGAAGATGATGAAGAAGCAGAGTGCCAACCAACTGGCAGCAACAGCAGTCAGCAGGCAGCAGGCAGCAACAACATCATCTTCGATTGTGTCTTGTACAGTGTCCGGCACTTGGTACGCTTCGATGAAAAGTGTTTTCATACTTTTGTTTTTTTTTTTTTGGTATTCTGTGTTTTCGTTTTGGCTCAATATTAAACTGTTTTAAAGTTTTGACTGTCTGCTCGACACATTTATGTAGAAATGCCGCAAGAGTGCGGGCAATTAGTGAAAAGCTGCCAGTTGCTGATGCTGTTGCTGTTGCTGCCAAAGAATTTGTCGCAAATCTAAAAAGCCAAAAAATGACTTAATAGCCAAAAGTTGTGCATGCGACAAAGTAAGCGTTCGTGCGTGGCAGCAACGAACACATTTTTTGGCTTGACAACTTAAAGAAGGAAGTAAGGAATGGAAGGAGGGTTGCTTGTGGAGGGGTGGGGGGATAGGGGTTGGATATTTGTGGCGCATATGAGTGACACAGCCAGGCTGACTTGTCGGCAACAGCAACAGCTAAACATGGAATGAGCCAACAGGCACTAGCTGCCAGCCCATCAGGCAACGCGTGCCGTTGGGAAACTTGCCAGATAGTCAGAGCAGAGCAGAGCAGAGAGAGAGAGGGAGAGAGGAGATACACAAGCATACAGCCGCAAGAGAATGCGTGCCTGTGGACAAAACATGTCATCAGCCTCGTCTCGGGCAGTCTTCGCCATTCGGTTTTAATTCATAACAAAATGTATGATGAACCCATGAATGGGACTGCGTGTAGAAATGAAGAATGGAGCCAATGTTTTCTCCGTTTCGGCTGTGCAACAACTACTTCGTCTTTCTGGTGCACGCCCCGAAACTGTTCAGCTGGCAATTATAATTTTCAATTTCAATTTTCATTTTAATTTTCGTTTTTCGGTGTGATTCAATTTATTTGCCCTAAGGGCTGCGCAAATATTCATATTAATACCCAATTTTTAAAGTATTTGTTGGGTATTTTAAGCTTCTGATAAAGGTTAAAAAGCTTTCAAGGTTCCAATATTTATTAGGTATACTAAGAGTATAAGCCAAAAACTATATATAAAATTTCATTTAACTTTATTATTGTTGTTTTAGTTAAAATGCAAATTGCTTGCCTAATTCCACTTACAAGTAAATAATTAATTATTTTGATTATTTTTCCCAGTATTAAAAGTTTTTCATAAATGTTTTCCTCTGAGCTTTTGAGTTTTATTTTCATATTCTGAAATCTGTGTTCATAGTTTTTCCAGCTAAATGAACGGAAACAAATTATGAAACTTTGCAAAAATCCTTCAGATTATGAAGCCTTAATTTAATTTAGCACGTTACACGCATTTTAATCATAATTTCTGTGAAACACATATTATTTTTTTATGGTTTTTCCATGAACCTTAGTTTCAGTAGAACAATTGTTACTTGCATCCTTTACTTTTATTGAAGTGTATGTGCGCACATCCAATAAAAACTTGTGAGAACTATAAAATTATTTCATGTTCAGTCATTTCTCATTTTAGGGCCACAAATCTATGCGGCATTTAAATTGATTCGCTTATCCTATAGTGCGGTAGAATGGGCAATAGGAAAGGAAGTGTCGTTGTGTGTGTGGTATGGGTAAAGGAAGATTGAGATCCTACTCCACATCTACCTCTATCTAGCTCCTCTCGCCGTGAATGTCTCGGCTGTCTATGCTGATTAGACCTGGAGACGAGGATAGACGACGGCGTGTAAATGACGCCTGGCAAAAAGGTGTTGATGATGACGATGATGATGATGTACATAAAGTGCCGTTGGGCTGACAATCCCAGCACTGCCAGAGACAGAGCGAGGGGGGGTGGCATAAAGCGGGGCAAGGTAGATGGAAACTCTGGCTAAAACTTGTCGCCGCGCACGGAAGCACGAAAATTGAATTGACATGACAGTCAGTCAGTCCGTCCGTTCGGATGTCCCTTCATACCTTTCGTAGTAGCAGTAGTCGTCGTCTCAGCATCCCTTTTATCTATCTCAACCCCACCCAACACCGAACACCTCGCCCCCGCCAATCGCCCCTTTTGTCGGACTGACAACAGTTTATGTTGGAAACGACAGTTCGGCGTACGCTTCATAAAATTCATTTCCGCGCCTCGCTGCTGCAAAAGTGATTAAAATTATAATTAAACTGTGATGGCAGCAGCAGCAGCAGCAGCTGATAGAGTTTTATCTTTATTACATATATATATATATATGTGTGTAGTATATATGTATGTTTATGTATATACATATATAGATATTTGCTCGTTTTTTTCTTTTCTCACAATAAGTATTCAATTTGAACTAAGCCCCAACTAGGGAGCACACGCGGCGTATGAGCAATGAGCAAATTCTATCCGTTTTATGCATTCCCCGTCAGGCAACTCACCCCCGTTGCCCTTCGCTCTTTCGATCGGTTCGTGCATTCAACGGTTCATTGGTTGCCATAAATATATAATACGTGACAAATACGTGCCGAGTTCTTTTCAATCCGTGTGCCGTTTCTTTCGTTTACTACCCCCAACCTAACACACATACATATACATACATATACGTAGTATGTGTACAACAAATCCTTGCTATCCCACAAAAAGGACAAGGCAGCAGTAGCAGTAGCAGTAGCAGTAGCAATAGCAGAAAGAAATGGTTAGCAATAAAAGTGTTCAGCGCACTGTTGCATATATGTAAGGAGCCATGTTGCCCCTTCTTACCTCTCTCAGTTCGCAAGATGGAACGCACTTGTTGATTGGCACTGAATGTTGCTGCGTCTTAAAGGATTGATATACTGCTACTGGCCGGGGCCAGAAACGGAGTGTGTATAGAGGTACGTGGGCGTGGCAAACACACACACACACACACATACAAAACTACTATTATGTTGCCATGGACAACATCAATGATGCACGTGCTGCTGCAACGTCTTCTTGCTGCTTCTCGTTGCTCCTGGTTGCAAATGCTCGGCAATCATCTGCAGGTGCACATTATTACCAAGCACATTTATTATACCGTAGACACACATACATACACATACACATACATACAATCAAATACACATGTGTAAGTGCTGGCCATGCTGACAGGTGTAAGCAGTTAGCAAGCGTCTCAAATGGTATACTAAGTGGTATTTATGGTAGTTGTTGCTGACTGCATAAAGGACTTTTATAACTATAATGCAGTCATTGTAATGCAAGAATGTTCTCTAATAGCTAATGCTACTATAGAGTATTAATTTGTGTGATTATTCCAACAGGACAATAACAGGAAGACAATACTTATATAATAATGGCTGTATTTACCTTTAAACAATTATATTCCCAGAGCATTATTCAAGATTCAATTAAATAATTAGTTATTTTAGCTAAGAGATCGAGTTAAAGACAAGTTTTCTAGTGAATTTCCCCAGATATAGATAGATAATTTTGAAATATTTTGCAATGGATTCTTTTAAGTTAATATCCTAAATTAGAGGTTTCAGCTTCGCTTTCTCAAAAAATGTTGACAATATTAAGAGCATCTCCAAAAAAACCCTTTCCCGCTTTTTTCTACTCCCTTTAACAGTTATGTTAGTTATTTGTAAAAAAAAGGTCCCCACAACATCCATCATTTGAACGCACTTTCATTTTTTTGTTGGTCTAAGCTTTCACTTTTTCTCGCTCGGTTTTTTTTGGGCTGCAAGTTTGCTCATTGTTGCGCATATCCGTAATCGCCCACATCCTCATGGCATTGTGAAGCCCAACATCCATACAGCCAGTTAGCCCAGACCGTCATCCATCGAGCAATCCATATATCCATCTTTCAGTAACAAGCCCAAGCAATGAGCGCGCTTATTCCATTTGCTTAGACACGAACAAAATAACCACATCAGCAACAGAAATGGCAAAAAAAAAGAAGAAAAGTGACGATGGCTGTAAAAAAGCGCACGGAGCAAAAGGGAAACGGAAATTGAAAATCTGAAGCTTTTGGAGAGCGAGTGAGCTGTGAATCCCATTTCAAGTGCAATCTTCAGTCGCAGCTCTCGCAGTTGCAGGTTTGAAAGTAATTCAATAGTTGACGGCTCATGCTGTTGCTGTTGCTGTTGCCGTTGCTGTTGCTGCTGCCGCTGATGCTCCTGGCATTGAATCGTCAATCGAGAGTGGCACGTAATGCCAACAATTGCTGTAGTGCTCACCAATGCAAACATGCGCGGACGACGGGATGAGTGGGGCAAGTTTAGTCATTGCTTGCTTGCATGTTGCACGTGTGTGCAGATAACACTATGTTGACGAGGGGGTGGGCAGGGATAGAGGGAGATAGCACCAGCTGCTGCTGGCAACTGAAAACAGGAGAAGCAGAATCAGCTACTTTGAGCTTATGCTCGCATCTCCTACTTCCTGGCTCTTGTCGCGACTGCGTACACAAAATTCATTTATGTGCACGCAAATCCCTAATCCCTAGTTTTTGCTGCCTGTTTGTTCTTGTCAGCCTCAATCTCTCTCGTTCTGTGTGTGTGTGCGTGTGTGTGTGTCGCCGCAGCTGGAAACGTTTGCGGAAATGACTTTTGAGCGGCTCCTCGGCATATGCCGCAGCTAACAGCGGACGGATGGACAAACTGACGAACTGACAGACTGCCTGTCAACTGTGGCCCTGGCTTTGTAACAAAATTAAAGTGCCGCCGCGCCAGTTCAGGCCCCCTTTTGCCACAAACCCTTCCATGTCCTCTCCCTCTCCATCTCTCTCGCTCTCTGTGTCTTCAACGCACCTGCCGCAGTCGCAGTTGGCGTTGCCTGCGCTCGACACAAGATTGATGTAGCATTCATTTGATGCGGATTAGTATTTTATAGCTGCACTTCAGCAGCAGCAGGCAGGCAGGGAGGCAAGCAGCCGGGCGGATGTGGAGGCCATCTCCGTGGATCCCGTTCTGGAAGGTGTTTCAACGCACAAAAGGGCAAAATCGGATATAGAGAGAGAAAGAGAGAGCGAACGAAGCTTGTGCATTTTTTTGTGCTCTTGTGTCTCGCATTCCTTGCAATTGATTGCCTCCGTTTCGCAAGGATGTGAACGAGCGATGTGTGTATGTATATGTATGTGTTAGTGTGTTTGAATGTGTGTATATGCATTGTCCGCAACACACATTGATTGGGGTCAGAGCTATACTTGATGGTTGTGTTTTTGGGTTTGGGTTTAAGGGTTGGGGTTGGGGTTGGTTTGTTCGGATTGAGGTTGAGTCTGGGCTTCGCAATTGTGCGTTACTTTGGGGCTATTGTTTAGCTCTTAAGTTGCTTACTTGATTTGTAGCACAAATTCAATTCAATTGGCGCACTTGGAGCGCGCCGCTGCAACACTGTGCAACAAATTTAGCCGCTTGATTTCATTAAAAATGCCAACACGAATGAAAATAAAATACATTTGTACTTTTCAAAAAGATTGATGTGCGATAAAATACAAAGTAAGCTTTTACACGATTAGTTGCCAATACGAAAAACGTTTCCTTCATTTCAAGGTTAACTGAAGTTTTACGTCTTTTATGCGAAACGTATAAGAATCCCACGAATTTGGAAATATTCGAGTTTAACAACCTATAGAAATAATATCTGATGTAGAAACTGATAAGAAATGTAAAAGAAGCAAAAGAATCATAATAATAGCTGAATAATGATGGGATGTCAAACATGTTATGCATATGGTTAGAAAACGGATAACGAATTCATTGAAGAACCTTCTCCTTTGCTCTAAAGTTGGTTAAAATCATAATCACATAATAATCGAATAATGGAAGAAGATAAATATAAAGTTTTCGAATAACAATCCCCGGATAAGGAACACATAACGATCGAATATCAAATGGATAGAACAAGGGCATTGAATATGTTTTCGAAGGATACAAAGCTAAATAACATAAGGTTAGAAAACGGATAACGAATTGATTGAAGGAACTTCCCAAGCTCTCCAAAATGAGTTAAAATCATAAGCATATATGATAAGATCATAGAAGAATATAAATATAAAGTTTTCGGATAGTAATGCCCGGATAAGGAACACATAACGAACGGATATCAAATGCATAAAACAAGGTCATTGAAGATGTTTCAGTAGGATATAAAAATACAAAAAAAGGGGGAAAAAGAGTTAAAAATGCAAAAATTTATATTAAAAGAACTCAGAAAATGATTTTTCTTCGAGTTTTTAAACTAAATTTCCTTAGAAAAGTCTACAGGTATTAGCTTTCATTTCAAGCAACATCCAAAACCCGAAATTAGTAAACAATTTAACTCCTCTATATAGTTACTTACCTTTTGCTGCTGGTAGCTTCAAAAACATCTTGAGAATAATTTGATAAATAATTTATTTAAGGTTTATGGTACATAAATACCTGTTGGCTGACACCGCAGATTTGTGGGCGTGGCACGCACACACAAACAGCAGCTCGAAGCAACTAAACCACGAAGCATTGAGTTCAGCTTGTGTATTTTAGATTGGTAAGCGAGACATTCGGCACTTGTCGCTGTTGCTGCTGCTGCTGTTGCCAGTGCTGCTTGTGAGACTGCAAATTAATTAACTTTGACGCGGCAATGGATGTCTAAACCATTTTTCCTCACCCACCCCCCACACCACCACGAACCAAGCAAGCAAATCTCCACCCCGCTGAGCAGACGAAACTTTGGCAAATATAAATTGTGTGGGCCCGTATGCAAAGCTTTCTTGCAAGGCTGTGTGTGTGTGAGTGTGTTTGTGTGTGTGTAATTACTTGCACACCTGTCGACAGCTACACATTTACTCACTCATTTAACGGGCATAGTGTAGCCGCCTCCCTCCTGCTCCTGCTCCTCCTCTCTGTCTCTTGGGATTCCTTAGTGCAGAGCTCAGCTGCTGGGTTAAAGTAATTTCGTCCGCTCTATGGCAGCCATTACATATAACTTGCCTCATGCCACCATCATGCCTGGCTGCCACAATTGCAAATGATTTTCACTTTCGGATCGAAATGAATGCGCCACTAGTTAGAAGTACTCCTCCGACTCCAACTCCTTGACTCCAAATACCATTTTCATCTGCGTATCCATATCCTGTGCGCATAAATTTAACTTGCACACACACACAGACACACATCGATACACATACACACGCACTTACACACACCTATGTAGCGAGCGCTAAATGTTGCCGCTCTGCCTGATAAATGACCCTCGAACACCTTTAAGGATAACTCCCTAGCCACCCGACCAACTTTGGGGCCGCCCTCGAGGCATACAAATTGAAAGCTATTTATCATACATATACAAGTGTTATGTATGTATTATGTGTGTGTGTGTGCGTGTGTATGTGTGCCACAGTTAACTAAGTTTTTGGATGCGCTTGACTTGGCCAGTCAAAAAAAAAAAAAAAAACCACGGCGCTTATTACCAACCCCCAACTCCAGTCGAGCCCGTGTGGCATGCCTCATTTAAGGCCACACTTGAAGTTGTGCCTGGCGTTGAAGGATTTGCTAGGCTCTGTTTTTTATACTTCATTATTAACTCAAGCATTTCACTGTACATTTAATGCAACACTGCGCCGCATAAATTGCCACGAAACGAAAATTTTCTTGGCAAGTTACCATTTCAACCATTTGTCTATGAGTCTCATATGGGCCATAAACGTATTCGTATAATCGTACCGAGTTTTCTTTGTGGTGTTTTTTTTTTGTGTTTTTGTTTTTGTTTTTAATGCCATTGAATCCGAGTTGTGTTTCTCCAACTCGAATGGCAGCTGGATGCCATCCAAGGACATTGTTTTTTTTTTTTTTTGTATATAGTTAGCTTCCATTGCAGCAGTCGCATGTGGCGCAATAACTGTACTTAATGTTGGTGTTGCTGTTGTGCGGCCAAAAGAATAATGAAAATTGTATACTGTAATGAAATGTGTGTTTGTGTGCGTGTGTGTGTGTGTGTGTGTTTGTGTGCACTTGAAAGCGGAAATTATATGCGCTAGCCAGCCAAATGCTATTCAAATTGAGTGGTTATCTCTCTCTTCCTCTCTCTATCTCCCTTTCGCTGTCTCTTTCGCAAACACAACTAATTGCCGCTTTGGGCCAGATTTAAGGGTATGCTTGTGCATTTAATTGATATTATAGTATTTGTATTTGTATCTCTGAAGCACTGCTTACAAGTGCATCCTTAATCAAACACTGATTGCATTGTACGAAGCGAACATTATGGGTAGTCCCTGTGATGTTCACTTTTCTGTTGTTCACATGTATTAATCAAAATTAAATATGCAGAAGTTTTAAGTTCGCAAAAATCTTTGCCGATCGAGTTTGACGATCTTAATGCGATTTGATTATTATTTATTTATTTAGTTTCACGCATGCCTCGCATACAGAATATCTGTGGAGTTTTCTTGACTTTTGTCTCTCTCATAAGAAAGATTCAATCCAATTAAAAACTCCTCTTAAATGCATCCTATTCACATAATGTTGAAGAAGTTATCATTACGAACTTTCATTTGGCATATCATACAAAATATGCATAAGCACTATTAATTTCACTTAATTAGTTTGTTCGTTTTCGAGTTTTGTGTTGCTTTCATTAATTTCTTTTATCACTTGACTCTTGTCTGCAATCAGTGCATACAAATTTCCATAAGTGCACACAACACTCGGCTCATTAAGCTCATCCACAGATGTGTTGTGTGTGTGTGTTTGTGTATTCATGTCCTTTTCCCATACGTTTCTCGCTATTTGGCGTCGCCTCGCTGCTTCAAATTCAAGAGTCTCAAGAGTCCCCCAAATGCTTCCGGCATCAGTTTCTTGCAACTTGGCAAACTTTGAAACGCATTTGCCATGCCTCACTCAATGCGTGTGTAGGGGCTTTGGAGAAGGGGGCGCGGCGGGGTCTCGTGGTCTGTTGGCCGCGACAATTACAGCAACAAATTCACAATAGAAACAGAGAGAGAGAGAGACAGAGAGACAGAGATAGCGCAACAAGAAATGACAACAGATTTACGGCTACAAAGTCTAATTAGCGATAAAGACTGCTCTAATATTTGTCACTTGAGACCGAAAATAGCAGCGTGCCACCCCACAGCTTGGCACCCCGCCGCCACCGCTGCCCCCTTGAGAGTTCATACAACCGAAATCGCTGCCAAATTGCAGTGTTGGTTTCGTTTTTTTTTTTTTTGGAAATGTTTCGTTTCTGCTTCTGCTGCTGGCAGCCAGCAGATTTTCTGGATTTTGTTTATGAAAAACTCGTGGAGACGAGGCGACGAGCCGGGCGTGGCGGGGCGGCGTAATAGAAGGATACAAAGCTCTTTCTCACACATTTGCGCCAGGCATTTCTTAGCCGCAGCCAAAAACTGTAGGCGTGGCCGAGGGCGCGGATTAATTGCAAAGGTGCGCTGAGGCAGGCTGAGTCGGTTCGAAGCAGGGTTTGGGAAAGGTGGTGGCCCACACTTTAGGGGCCCATTAGGCAAATAGGAGGCGTAGCTAGGATGAAGTAGTGATAGGGGTCACAAGGGACGAAGAGGAGGGAGCAGAGGCGGTTTGAGAGTTAAGCGTGCAGCAACTCATTTGGCATTTCGAGTGCTTTTTGACTGTTTTTATTGTTGTTTTGGTTTTTGGTGTGGCTGCCAACAGCGATAAAATAAAGTACCAAAGCAAACGAGCAGACCAAAAGCTCACAAACAAACAAGCAAACTCACCAACACACACACACACAGACACACACATTGAAGCAAGAGTTGATTTTGTTGGTCTAGATCCAAAAAGTCGCTGGCAATAAAAACTTAACGCGTTTGACCATTTTGACCACAAATGATGCATTATATGCCCGTACCCAATGTTCAGCTGGATTAGCTTCAAATATCACTCGGGGGACAAACAACAAACAAATAAAAAGCCAGCTAGAGTTTACACACAAAAAAAAAAACGGCAAAAACTTCAAACTATTTGTAATCTATGGCAAACAATTTGGGGGCAAAAACTCATTTGGTAGCTAGTCGTCGTTCGACTCTCTCTTATTGAATTTTTATGCAAAACTCTCAAAAGACGTAACGTAATGTCCAACGTAATGTAAGCGTTACGCTAAGCAACATTACATCAAACCGAACAAATCGACAAAACGAAATGAAACGAAGAAAATGAAAAACTCTGAAGCTCACGTCATGACTGGCCAATAATTTTCATGCTGGACGCCTGAGCCACATTTTCTTTTTTTTTCTTCTTCTGCTTTCTTTTCAATATTGCCTCACGGCCCCTGCAATTGGCGTTCAAAATTTATTTCACTTTGCACTGTGCAAAATAAAAATAAAGCAAACGCCAAAAAAACGTATACAACGAATTTTGTATGCACTTTTGTAAGCAAAAATATGTTAAGTCAAATAAAAAGTTACAGTTTTACAGTCTAGGCATGTTTGTTGTGAAGGATATGTTTAGGCTGTCAGACAGTTTAGATCTTAAAAGTATTGAAGTATTTTCTAAAATAGAAAAATCTTAAAGTAAATAGACTTATATGTCATATGTAAATATGTTCTCTGAAGCTTTTTGAAATGCAAACAAGATAAGAATTGTTTAAAAAACTTAGCGATGCATTCTATATAACTTTTTTGCAGTGTTGACAAACAAATTTATAATCAGAAGATTTCTATAAAATAAATCATAATAAAATTAATCGAAAAGTTAGCTAAATAAAGTTAAAATTACAAGCTTCTTTATTTATTTACTTAAATTATAAGATATGGCGAAAAATAAATTATATTTTCGTTAGGATTGTTACTTCCTCTCCAAGTCTTTGAGTAAAGCAGCTTAACTGTTAATGGCATAAATCAAGAACTAAGATTATATCAACTTCCGCTCAAGTGTTACAAAATGTGCAGCTTTTAATGTCATAATATACGAATGCCCAGCGCCAGAGAAAGGGAAGCGGAAGAAAGAAAGCAAAAGAAAAGAAAAAAGAATCGAGTGCGCGTAACAATGAAATTGATACTTTCTTTTTATATATATATATATTTTTTTGTTTTTTTTTGTGTTTTTTTAAATAAGACTCGGTGTTGGGGGAGGTGCGTAAAGAACTTGTGTGGGGGAGGGTAAACTGTGCTGTAGTCAAGTAGAGGGTGTGAACAGCGGGCAGGAGGGTTGTAGAGGGGTATGAAGCATTTGCTACGTGCTGCGAATGCGTGAGAGATTTTTATTTGCCTGCCAGTCGAGGCTATCGATACACTTAGAGAAAAACACACACAAACATTAGAATACATATGTGCGTGTCTTGAGTGATGGGGATGGATAGTGGGGATGGGTAGTAGGGAAGCGTAGAGGAGCGAACTCGAGACATCAAGCATTCAAAAACAAATGGAAAAAGTAATGATTATTTGTTTAGCTAATGCCGCACAAAGTGGTCGGCATGGTGTGGCGGGCGTGTGGCAGGCGAAATAAGCGTCCTGGCCAAGGTCCACGCAAGGCATTGCGCATACGGCCCGTGGCACATTTGATTGCTGTGCATAAATAATGTAATGCTATCGATTTAGCCTACAGTTGCAAGCAAAAAAAACAACTTTCCCGCCTACCCATGCTCTTTTTATCCGTCTCAATTGTTGCTCTTATATATATATATTATTTTTTTTGTGTTTCGTTCGTTCGCTAAGCAAATTAACAGCTGTGCGCAATATTTGCATATTTGTGCGGTGCCAGGCAAGCAGGCAGGGAGGGAGGTAGGGAGGTGTTTGGGGCGTGAGTGATCCCTGCTTGCTTACTTGCTTGTCCCGGGCATTTGTTTACCATTTCGATTTGGCACAATTTGTCACTGGCAGAGGCAGGCTGTCATCTTATGGCTTGTTAGTTGGGTTTTGTTTGCCAGCCTTGCCTTGCCTTGTTTGCCCAGCCCAGCTTATGGACACCAACAAGTGCATCGCCACCCTGCCCCTCACCTATGCTTTTTAACAGAACTTTAAAGGCTACCCCTTTTGGCTTTGGACACTTGCTCTCATGACTGATATGTGTGTTAGTGTGTGTGTGTGTGTGTGTGTGTGGCATGCAGCCTCGTCGCTTGTCACTCTCGCTGACTCGTATGTGTTTGTGTGTTGTCCTCCTCCCTCCCTCCCCCTGTTGCTTCAACGTTGTTCTCGTCTTTGTTTACACAGTTCGCCCAATGTTGCTTCTCTTTGCTTCCCCGTTGTTGTTGCTGCTGCTTTTCATTCTGCAACTGGCTGCTGCTGGTCAAACTTAGAGTTGCCTGTCTCCGGTTGCCCTCTCTCTCTCTATCTCTCTTTGTCTCTTTCTCTCGCCCTTACACAATTTGTGCTTTCGGTTAAGTGTCAATTGGATGCTGCTTGTTGTTGTTTTTTGTTTTGTTTTCATGTTTGCCATAAGTGCGGCATTTTGTACAGCCAGCTATGCCACTAATGAGGCGGCCACCTGCCGTTGCCAATGCCAATCAACTGCCACCAGTTCGCCAAAGATGTCTCTACTCCTTTGCCTCTCCTCTCTGTCGCTTCGTATAAACACTAAAGTAAATTGCTTGGTAATTAGTATGAAAAATTGCGTAAAAACTTGAAAGCAGCGCTAACTGGACGACGACGACAACTAGATGAGCTGTGTGGCAAGTGGCTTGTGGCAGCTTGAGTACATATAAGTAGACAAAACCTTAAAGACTTTTAGGAAATTTGTTTATGCAGGGAATAATCACCGAGAAGGCGCGAAAGTGCTAGATTTTGATCATGATTGATATAATGGAAAGATTAAATATTAAAAAGTTTATATTTTTCTTAAGTACAAAACCTTTCACTTATTCTAATACACTATGATTGATATAATGGAAAGATTAAATATTTAAAAGTTTATATTTTTCAAGTACAAAACCTTTCACTTATTCTAATACACTTTCTCTTAAAGTATCTTAAGTGTCACAACCCCTTTTCTTTAAGACCCCTAAAAAACACTTACCGTGTTGAAAACTTGCCCAGTGCAATCGCAGATTGCTAGCTGTTAAGAATTCTAAATCAGTTTCTAATCCAGGCCCCTCATCAGTTTAGCTTAGCATCTTTTAGATTCCAATTATTATTACCATTGTTAGCACCCGCAATGAGACAAACTCTCCCTTTCCCAGTGTACCGTTTCGCGTTAACCCATTGGAAAAACCTTTGACTGTGGTTTGGGCAGGGCGTTGTTGCTTGGCAGCAATTCTAATTTGTTTGGGATAAGCCGCAACAGAAGCAACAAAAAACGGAGCAGAAAAAAAAATCCACTTCAATTTTTAATGAATCCAATTTGGTGTGTGCGTCTTGCATTAATTTCATAATTTTCTGCTATTAATTATAATAGAATTTTTCAGTCAGTCAACGGCTTCGACGCCGGTTGCCTTGGCTGCAAACTTTTTTCTTCCTTTTTTTTTCACTCTTCCCCCTCCCGTCTCTGATCGTTGGCATCGTCGTATTATCGGGCACCATCATATGCCCGTAATTAAAACTTATTTCGAGGTTTTTGTGTAGCCAACAAACCAAAAACTTAATTCGCCGCGCAACCCATACCAACACCATTTAATACCCACCCCAACCGAACCCCTGCCCTTTCCGTTCTTTAGCTAGCAATCAGTGTGGTTGTTCGTTGCTGGTGGAGGTTAACTTCATCCATGAGCTGTTTGTTGCCCTTAGACTGCGCCTGCCAAAAAAACACTTTAATACATCGAAATCTTGGCAAGCCGCTGCTCTGCCTCACTGCCTCATTGCCTCATTGCTCTGGTCTGCTGTGCCTGCTGCACGTTCCTTAAGTAATGGATTCAATTATAAAGTTAAAATCCATGGCGGCTTTCGTTTGCCCGTTGCCCGGTGTTACTGTTGTTGTTCTTGTTGTTGTTGTTAGCCGGCGCAATCCGAGTGGAAATGATTCGCATAAATTCACAATAATTTATAAGGAAATCCTTAGAAGCCTCTCACCAGGTTCACTGATACGCACACATACGCAATATGCACCCCATCCCCATATTCATCTACGGTAATAATACAAAAGGCGGCTTCATTTATGTTGAGCGTCGCATTTTTCGTTTATTGGGAAGTGCCGCAATCCGCAACACTCCCCCCACAGCCCCCCTCTTCAATGTTGACCCTTTTGTTCGCTGTGACTTATGCCGATTATTGGCTTGACGGTCTGGCCCTCTGCCCGCCCAATGAACACAGGAACTTCGCACTCGCCGTGTCCTCTTTTTCATATCGGCTACATAGCTGACTTGACTCTGTTTTCTATCTGCTCCTTTCATTCGTCCGCCTTTTCTCTATATCTGTTTGTGTGTCTTTCATTTGTCAGATACGTTTTTTCTTTTTTAATTTGCCTTCAGTGATTCCAACGACGACGACGACGACGACGATTTACCTGCGCTGCGCAAGAATTTATTCCGTCCGAATGCATTCGCAAAAACAAACTTTGCATTTTCCATGGAGCAACCTTTAACCCTCTTTCTCTCCGGTTACGGCTCAAAATCAATTGAATCGCATATCAGAGAGCGGCTCTAAGCTTTCATTTCTTGACCCTTTTTCGTGCTTGACTTCTCGGCTACCTCGCCCCATCCCACCATCCACATCCTTCATACGCATTTGGGAGGCGTTGCGGCCGTAGCTGGACATTAGCATGCTTTTGATGCGCCCACATCTTCGATCGGAACCGAACGGAACGGGAACGGGAACGGGAACGAAACGGAGCCCAGCCTGGTGTCTGGGCTCTGGGGTATTTGGTAGATAAGCAGAGGAGAGAGCTACTTCGCTTAGTTGATGGAAAGTTTTAGGTTTTTCTGTGTGGCCCTCTTTGTGCGAAAAGTTTTTGGCCGCCTTTTGTGTTTTTTGGCCAAGCGACGAAGATGCTGACTTCTTCTTCTTCTTGTTTTACTGCTTTGGCTTTTGTTTTCGCAAGCACTTTAGCTTGGACTTTGATTTTTGACATTCTATTTGGTTGTGGCCCCCGTTTACCTTGTGCTATTTATACGCATAAGTAGTATATACATACATTCATACATACTAGTATATTGGCCTATTGTTTGGGCTCAGGCCACTATCGGTTATCGGAGACCAGCAACTGCCAGCCTTCTCAAGTTCCAAGTCCCTGCTGTCTCCAATTCCCATATAAACTATTTAAATGACTTGGCCCCAAAAAAACAAAAGGTCGCATTTCCACTCCACAAGTCCCCAAGTCTCTCTGTCAGGACTTGTTTATCCTTCCTACCCCCCGCTCTGCATCCGTGTCTCTCTCTCTCTTTCAGTTTTCCCTCCATTCGCCATCCCATTCATCAATCATTTTGTGTGCGTTGATTTTAATTTGTGCGTTCGTTTCAACTTTGAACGGCGTCTCACATAAATTATGCAAAAGTTACCCACGCGTCGCCTCTCTCGGCGATTCTCATTCAATGCAATTATCGTAAGAGCTACATAAGTCAAGGTAAATCCATAAGTTTATGACTTTTCTATCCATAAATCGCGCAAACTTAGGCAAATTTGTGCAGCTCACAACTTTCTTAACTCTCGCGCCCAGGCACTCACACACAAAAAATAAAGAAGCTAAAAATGCCGACGCATGTAAACAACTTTTAAGGTTCTTATATATATATATATTTCAACTGTCATTCCTGCAGACTCTGTTAAGGTGGCTCAAGGTGTTTGTAAACTAATCGTAATCTAGATTTGCCATTGTCTTAGCGTTAAGCAAAATATATGTTTACATCGTCGCAATTGAAGGTTTTTCGCTAGGAATAAAGTAATTAACTTTTGAGTTTGTGGCAGGTTATCTAAAGATCTTGACAGAATGATAGCGTATAAGTTAGCAGTTTGATTTTTTTTTATATTTTTAAATTTATATTATATTTTAGTTTTCTTTTTCCTTAACACTTATACCAAAAATCCCAGCTTTAGCATTCTTTTTATTTTGCTTTTGTCAGTTCCATTGGGGCCTATAAATTGTGAAAATCAAAACTCTGGAGGCCTTAGACTATTGAAAAGTTTGTTGCTTAAAGAAAACGAAATAAATATTTTTGTACATATGAATGAAACGTAAAAATGCGAAGAAAAAAGCTTCTTCAAACTATTGAAAATTGTATAAAAGCCGTAATCTTTTTTTCACCTCTATTACTTACCAACTTAAACTCCACTTCAGCCATGGACAACAGCAACAAATGTATGTAAATTTTTGATCGAATAACACTCCATAATAAATCCCGCCGCATATCCTTATCAAGTGTTTGAGAAGATTTCAACAAATTTTCGTAATGGATTTAGGGCATCAAAATGTCAGTGCGGTAAAGTTAGTTTGGAGCTGAAAGAGCGAAGTTAAGCATTGCGGAGGCCTTTGTCTAAATATTATTATTTACGGCTTAGGGCCAAGAGCCAGCAGTGACAACTGTTACCCTGGTAGCTCTGCTCACCGGGCCTGACCTTTAACCCCTTAAAGTCGTCGTAATTCACTAAGCGCAAAGCAGAAAGACGCAGATGCAGATGCCACTGTTAGAGGCGGTCTTACCGGAAAAAGGTAAAGGAGAGAAAGAGAGGGAGAGAGGGGAAAGAAAAGTGCTGAAGTTGAAACGTGCGTTGTGTCTTGTCGCAAAGTTTTTAAGACTTGCTTGACCGACCTTTGTCAAAAGTTGTTCGAGCGCATGAAAAATGATGCCACACGGCACGGGATGTGTTACAACAGAACTAACTCTCTCTCTCCCGCTCTCTCTCTGTCTCTCTCTCTCTGTTCGTGTGTGTGTGTGTTCAGACAAAATAGCAATTTGCGTTTACAAACAAAACAAGAGCCGAGAGCAGAGCTTTGGTTTTTTGTTGCTTATGCCTTTTGCCTTGGCTCACAATTGATTGAAATCCCTTAGCGCACACCTTTTTTCCTCTCCCAGCCAATGTTTTTGTATGCTATTTTGTTGTTGTAGTTGTTGTTGTTGTTGGCTGGCTTAGCTGCGGCACAGAGAGAACACACACAACTTCCGCTTTCTTTGGCAAAAACAATAGAAAGCACATAAATTTATGGTTTCAGCATTGTGCTTTTGACACACAACCAATGTAAGGGGGGTGGTGGGGCGGTGTCGGGGTGTAGGGCTAGTTGGGTTAGGTCTAACGTTAAGGGGTTAATATGCCTGCAACCGCAAAACGGGATTCGAATTTGGGAATGAGTTGACTTGAGTTGACTTTTCTTATAAATAATTTTACTAAATGGATTTTGTATAAAGGCTGACATTAAACATGTGTGCGTGAGTGTGCATATTTATGTGTGTACATATGCGTGTGTGTGTGTGTGTGTGCGGGTGTGGTAGCTGCTTGAACTAATTACCTGCAAATTCATATTATATTTTTGTTTAGAACGCAAAATTTAGCTTACGAGAAAATTGCAACAATCAAAATTGGTCGATTTGAGAGTTTTTGGGCTCCATAACGATATTTATATACAGTATGGGGAGTGTATGTGTGTGTGTGTGTGTTTGGTAGTATGTGTGAGGGAGCCAAGTTTAATGGTTTTTTGGGGCATTTTCTTGCAGCTGTTTCGCTTTGTGGTTGCCACCACTGTTGTTGTTGCTGCTGTTGTGGCTGTGCGTTTCAAAATTTATGTTTGCTGGCTATGAAAATGAAATGACTGTGGTAAACATTTTAATTAAATCCAAGTTTGGCTTCTGCCTTCGTTACAACAATATATATATATGTATATATATATATATATATATATATGTTTTTGTTGACCTCTTCATGCCCCTCGCACTCACTCTTTTATACGAATCTTTTTTTCGTTCTTGCTGTAGCAAATAAATTTTAATTTTGTTGTGCCGCGTTTTAATTTGTTGTCCACTTTTTTTGCGTTTTTGTATTTTTATTATTTCTCTGTGTTTTTATTCGCATTTACACTTTATGCATGTGCGCATTTATTTTGTTTGCTAGCTCTTCTATTGGCCCCGATGCGAGTGGGTTCGCGAGGGGCTAGGTGGGGGCCCGCTGACAGCCGGTCAAGTGACATTTGTCGCTCTGCACAACAGAGAGCGAGCGAGAGAGAGAGAGAGAGAGAGAGAGGGAGGGAGGGAGGAGGATAGAGTAGAGAGATGGACAGCGCGGGCAAATATGAAATGCAAAACAAACTTTGCAGCTGTCACTCAAAAATGAGCGTCGCAGCAGCAGCAGCGAACAAAGCGATGCAATGGACATGCCAAGTGCTGATACAACACAGGCAAGCATGTGTGTGTGTGTGTGCACTGAGAGAAATGGTGATATGGTTAATTGGGCGGAATGGTATTTCTCTCTCGCACTCACTCTATGAAACGAATAGTTTCGTAGCTGTAGCAACATTGGGTTAGAAAGGTAAATGAAAGGTTGACGGACAGTTAATTTCGGGCACTTGATTGAGTTATGAGCTGAGCACACACACAGAGAAAGAGAGGTGGGGTAAAAGGAACTGTTTGTGGATACACGATTCCATTCATTTTGTCCCATGCAAAATGGGACGTAGAGTTGTGTGTGTTTATGTGACACATGTTTTGAGGCAGGTGAGTTGTTTTTAGCATTGGGCGGTCTTCAAATCAGTTTTGATTGAGTTGCAAGAACTAAAAATATGTTTGTTTAATGCATGCTCGTCAATAGAACTAAGGTTTTGGAATTGCTTAACATAAAGCAAGCAAATGAAGAGAAACTAATATAAATATCTTGCTTTTGGATGTGACAAAGTAAGAAAGTATGATGCTGTAAAAATATAATCGGAAAGATATTGAAGTTGAAATTTTTAGGGAATTTAGAAGTTGGAAGCATGACCAAGTATGTTTTTCGGGCATTTTAAATCAAAGAAGTGACTTTAACATTAAATTCTGTATATTATATATGCTTAAACATTTCCTTGATTCTCTTTCGCTACATTTTTAGTTATTTCTTTAAACTTTTAAACTAGATTTAAACGAACAAAAACTTGAAATCAAGTAGAATTCGCAAGTGTTGTAAAAAGTATGCAAAGTTTCACACACAACGATGCATTTTTAATACCCTAACGACTTTCAATTTAATTTCAAACAAGTTTTGTGCCACTTTCACAAATCAATGCAAATGGCGCCAAGCCTTGAACAAGTTTACAGTGCGTTTGAAAGCTCGTTAATAATTGAAAGGTTAGTGAAAATGGCAAGCGCCAACAACAAAGTGTTAACCTATTTTTGATTGACATGATTGCACGCAATTTTTAGCCCGCATATCACTAAATAATACGACTAAACCTAGCCAAAAACCTGTCAGCGACAGTTCATAAATCAGACTTAACTCAAAGAGCGAACGTTTTAACCTTTTTTTGTGTTGCCAATTTATGCACAACGTGTGCGTGTGTGTGTGTGTAAAAGGGCTGGAATGTTGTACACCTGCAGCTAATTGGCAGGTCATTCAATTTTGATATGTCAAGCGAGCCGCCCCCATTAAAAACTTAAAGTGTAGCGAGCACATTACACATACGACAGCGTGTACACAGACGAGCACTAGCGCAAAAAGGGAGGAATTGTTGTGCTGCCATCAATTTGCATGCCACACACGCATAGCGAGGACAACAGCACCGAATCAAAGCCACTTTCATATTGCCTTCCTCCTTTTCGTCCTTTCGTCCTTGCGTCCTTGTTAGTCGTGGCTCGTTGGTGCACTTGCGCCAGTTGCTGGCTGTTATTTATGGCCACCGAAACTGTCATAAGCAAACAAATTGTTTTTTATTGTTCATAATTATTGTGCATACTTATGTAAATCACGCAAACGCATTCCGACTTGTTTTCGTTTTTCCGCGCGCGTTGCATGCCACCAACCACCCACCCAGCCTTTTACGCTGACAACGCTGCTGCTTGCCACAAGCGCAACTAGTTGCTCTTGCCACAGCGTGCGTGTGTGTTTTTGTGTGTGTGTTTGTTTCTGTGGTGTTGCAAAAAATCGTTTGTTTTATTGAATTTTTATTGTAGTTTGAATTTATGACGCGACTGCTGCGCATCCAGTTGACTGGATTAGGGTTTTCTTTGCTGCTGCTGCTGCTGCTTCTGCTGCTGCTTCTGCTGGGGAAGATGACTTTATCGGCTTTTTGCTGCATTAAATCGGGGTAACTGGGCCCAAGCATCGTCAGCAACAGCAACCACCACCCATCCCCCCTGTTCGGTGTTTGTCTGGCAATTTTGTTGAAATAACTTCAGTTTTGCGTTTGTGTGCGTACGTGCCACTCTGAAGTGCGCCTCGCTCTGGCTGCCAGATTAGCCTCGACAAGAGCCGCAGACAACAGCTGCCGTATCAAGAACTGTGTGTGAGAGAGAGAGGGAGATAGGGGGTAAGGGTGGACTCTGCAAGTGCCAAAGAGGAGGCACAAAATGGTTTCGGTTTTTTTTTCTGGATTTTTTTTTTTTTTTTGTGTTGAGCCCTGAAGCGTGTGCATGTGAATAATGTCCAGCAATTGGCTTTGGAGTTGGGGAGCTTGATTTTTGTGTGCTCCACAGACGACGTCATTTATTTATGGTGCGCGAATTTTTATGAACAATAACAACAAGAAGAAAATTAGTAACTTTCGTTTCGTTGTTTGCCGCAGCGAAAATATATTTGATGACTGCTGCCTGACATTTCATAAAGCTCATCTTATTGATTATTTACCACGTACAAAAATCTCACATATTTTATTCTTCATATTGTTTGTTTGCAGAGAGCTTACGCGATTACTTTGGCCGCTTTGGCGACATCTCTGAGGCAATGGTCATGAAGGATCCCACGTCGCGCAGATCCAGGTGAGTTTTAAGATAGTATAAAGCTATCTAAATCAAAGTGTCGCTAGTGTTAAGGCAAGTTACTAAATCAAAGTGTCGGTCTGGAGTCGAGACAAGTTTAAGGCTGTTAGTTTTGTGAGCTAAGCTGGAAGGATAATGCTAAGGATGATACGAAAAGCGTTGATGGTGCTTCAGCCTTTGTTATGAAATTCCCTAAGAAGCTTTGTACAAACTAGAGAATATAAAGTGAATGGAATTATGTAAAAGTTAATACTCGATTTAGTTTTGTGTATGAAATATATAATTTCTATAAACTTAAACATGTTTTAAACTGTTTTGTACTGGAAGTTATTCAAGGTTGATTTGTTTGTAAGTTCAAAAGTCAAATGAATTCAGAGAACTGCTTTAATTGAAAATCTAGACATCAGTTTAGCTTAAATGCACATTATATTTATGAAATTCATTCACGTGCATATCTGTATATTCAATTAAAAATCATTTAGCCAACTCTTTGCCATACAGTTTCCATGCTTTTGCTTTATTTTTTTTTTTGTTTTTTTTGTTCGGTCTCTAACCAGACATTGATTATTATTCTGGTAAATCTCGGCGACCGCATTTTTACCTTTCCAGCTTTGTTTGTATTATTGACCTATGTTACCCAATATTCCATTTCACATACCCTCGTTATGTTGTTGCTGTTGTTGTTGCTGTTTTTGTTTATGGCCATGCGCGATTGCATCCATTTCCAAATTTGAACAGTTTGGTTAACCGCTAATTGGTTTTCATTTTCATTGATTTTATTTCGCTTTTTTTTTGCTTTTTATTTTTAACTTTTACATTGCTACATGATATATGTGTATAAATGTAGCAATGTTTGTTTGTATATAAGCTGTCTCCTTCTCACACAACTGCACACTCTCTTCGCTCCTGTGCGTGCTGTGTCTCTGTGTGTGTGTGTGTTGTATTTATTCGACTCGTTTGTCATTTGTTGCGGTTTCGGATCAGATTTTGGTTGACTGCACCAAGCCAGCTGCAACTGGCCCACTTTGTTTTTGGCTCGTTTTCCACCTCTTTTGACCTTATTCAAAAATGCTTAACGTAAATTAGCTGGTTTCTGCGGACAGACGTGAATAATGAGCCGGCATTTAATGAGTCAATTGCAATTCAATTTGAGCTGCAATAATCACATGAAAACGAAAAAAACAACAAAAAAAGTTTAATCGATCAGTTACGCCAATGACAGCTTATAAACTAGCATGTTACTTAACGAGTGTATAAGTGTGTGTGTGTGTATTTGTGTGTATGTGTATGTGTGTGTGTGTGTGTGCCTGCCACTCAAATTAAGAGTTTTATGGCAGAGTGCGGAGAGTGTGCATGTTTTGACAAGTGAACGCGCGTGCCAAAGTTAAGCGCATTTTATTCGTTCGCTAAAGAACTGGCAAAAGGAATTGGAAAGGGAATGGGCCCTGGCATGCCAGAGCGAAATATATCCTTGTTTTAATTGAATTTCGTCTAATGTCCTGTGCTCGACTTTTACAGAGCCCGAACACAGGGCTCAGGTTAACAAGCGCCTCGATGCTGGCAAACTTTATGCCACATTCTCCAGCTACAGCAGCTGTTGTTGCTGCTGCTGCCATGTGTCCTTTTGCCTTTGTGCATGTCACGTTGGCTGGCAAAATTTTTATGAACTGCGTGCAACAGCAGCAGCAGCAGCAACAACAATAGCAACAACCAAGTACTGGCAACATTAACAACTCCACTGATTCAACAGCCAACAGCGCCAATGGCTGCTGTCTTAACGGCAACAAGGACAACAGGCAGCAAGAGGGTGGAAAAGTCTGTGTGTGTGTATGGAAAATCTAAGGCACCTTGTTGTAGTTGTAAATTCCGCAGCTCTATTTGTTGCCGTTGTCGCTTGATGTCGCTGCTGATATCATCGTGTCAGGGATTTCTAGCAAAATTTAATAAAAACTTTATGTCGCTTAAAAGAATGTTTATGGAAATTTTTCACTTAAACTTGCGCAAAGTAATAAATGTAAACAGAATTCCTGAAAAGGTGCGACAACAAAATTCAAACTGAGAGTAACAGCACCAGGCAGCAGCAGCACCAGGCAGGCAACAGCAACAGCACCCGGCAACAGCAACAAGCTGCACACAAAGTTGTTGCTGCTGGTGTTGTTGTTGTTGTTGCCGCCGCAGCGAGAGTCAACAGTGCGGTTAATAAATATGCGCACCAGGCCAGACGTTTTACCGCTGGCAACGAAAGCATTGCATACTTATAGGCGACACCTACAACGGCCATATCGCTCTGTTTGTGTGCGGGTGTCTGTGTGCCTGTTGCTGTTGTTGTTTTGCTTAGAGATAGAACGCCAGAATAGATTGAGATACATGGTCCACGATATGGCAGCACTTCTATTCCCTTTTCCCCACTCCCCACTCCACCTCTCACTCTGTGTGTCTCTGCTTGCAAATGAGATTGTATATTACAATAAAATGGAGTGAAGTACAAATTAGAAAACTTGCAAATAAATTTTAAAAGCACAAAATGAAAACACAGCACAGCACAAAAATAGAATAAATACACAACAACAACCTTTCCCTTAACACCCCCCCACACTGCAGGGCAAAGCAAATGGCAAACAAAACACATTCAGCACAATGTTAGATGAGCGCGGGAGCAGGAAAATTGTGAACAAAAAATAGCAAAACTTTTGCAACTTAAGCGAGCTTCTTTTTTTGCGTTGTGTTGTGTTGTTGCTCTTGTTGTTGTCGCAGCGGCAGAGACAAAGCGGGTCGCTGAAGTGCAACAACAATAAAAATTGAGTAAAATGGCAAATGGCAGCTGTAGAAACGTTAGTAGAAGTAGGTGGGGCGGGGACGCCCCCTCACTCTCCTAACAGCACCATAAGTAAATCCAAACAATTTATTGTTGTACTTTTAACATTCTTCTCATGCGCTTTTGTTGCTGTTGTTGTTGTTGTTGTTGCCTGCCACCATTGAAGCAAACATAAGCGACTTTTCAATGAGTTTCGAAAGTTATTGAAACATAAATTATATCGCACGGCGCACGCACGCCAAGCGCAGAAGAGTAGCAGCCCTAACCCCAAGTACCCAAACTGGAGCCAGTGTCAGAGCCCGAACCACAAGCAAACCCACAAATTCGCCTGTAGCAGCAACGGCAACGGCAACGGCAACGGCAACGGCAACGAAAGCAACACAAACACCAACAATAACACCCCTTTATGGCTGCAAGGGTGTGTGAGGGGTTGGGGTGTGGTGTGCTGTTGGTAATGGGCGAGTGTTGCTGCCTCACGCATTTTTGTGCATGGCAATTAAGTTAAATTTTTCTTGCTCTTGTTAATGTTTTATGATGCCCTTACTGCTTCCATTTCCATTTTGCTTTCGTTCTTTTGCTGTTGGATTGGGGGCCAAAGACTCATAACATTTGTCATGCAGCTTGCAACGTAAGAAACGTAAGTAAAAGAGAGAGGAAAAGTTTCTAGTTGCCTTTTAAAAAGTAGTATAATGAAAACTGAAATGCGTGTGAATAAAAGTTTGTTTGTAAGTGTTTCAGTGTCGTAGCCTACTACAAAGTATTTGAGTTATGACAATAAAGTTTTCTAAACTTTAAGATATTAAATAAGTTATTGTTTAGTATTTTAAAAAACAGATTTATGTTGGAATAAGGAATAAATGTGTTTCAAACTGGTTTTAAGTTTTTTGATAAGTATAGTTTTTGATTATAATTTATTTTAATTGGAAAAATTGTTAAAAGAATAAAATAAAATGATTTTTCTTATGAATTTCATTGAACTTGCAACTGATCAGTTTTAATAAACTTCAAACAGCATATTCTTGGCTAGTTCTCAGTGAAAAAGAGTATTCAAGTTGCATCACAGTTTTTAAATTTTTTCTGCTGTTGTTTTCAGCTTTCGCTTTTTCCTGCTTTTTTGCGCCAAAGATTTATATTTTTTATTTATTTGCTGGACGCTCAACGAATGTTTTATATTCGTATAAATTTTACCTGGATCTGTATCGGGGAGGCGTTATAGCTTAGAACCACATTTGGTGCACAATGCCGTGCTGCACATAAATTTAAAACAGGGGCTCTTAGATAAGAAGTCCTTGTCGAAGAGTAAACACACAAACAAACACACACACACACAAACGGGTCCACTTTGAAAAGCATTAACTCTGTTTAGAATCTATAAACATTTACCGTCTGGCAATGCTTTGTGGAAGGTCGCCGGTTATAAACTTTGTGTGCTTGTGTTTCTGTGCATGTTTTACATCTAACTTAGATTGCCCATTTCAAAGCCCAGAAATCAGGTACTACATGCCAAACAGGTTAACAACAGATGCTGCTTAGCTGCAGCTATAGTTTAATTAATATTTGCTTCCACTTGAACTGTTTTGTTAGGCTGCAAGATTAATTTTCCATTTAATAATCACTTTCAGTTCGTGTTAATCAAAGCCAAAATGTTGCAGCATGAATTGTTTTAGCAAAATAAATGTGCAATTACCAAATGCAATTCACAGATGCAACAATTTTGCAATTAATGCTGTATTTACTTACAGTTTTTGGTTAGCAATTGCCGTTTTGCCATTATGATAAGTTTGATTTGTGCTTTTGGAAACGTACACAAATGACTTTCATGTTATTTATGAGCCATTAGTTTCTCGGTTTCACATCAGAGCCTTTGGCACTTCACTCTCCCCCCCCCCCCCCCCCCACTTATGCTGGCTGTCAGCTTCAAATCACTCATTACACTTACCACAGCAATCCAAAAACGTGGCCATAATTAACTCAATTTAATCGCCCTCGCCTCTCGCTTTAGTGGCTCACTTGTGTTTGTCATGCATCCATCCTTTACCCCCTCCTCCACCCCACCACACTCGCATTCACAGCCAGCAATTGCTGACCTTCATCTGGCGCACATAACCTCCTCCACACACTCACACACTCTCACACACACACACACACACTTGACCACTCGACGATTGGTCGTCGGCTGTTTTGGCAACGCCGCTTTGCCCTTTTCATGTTAATTTGCAGCAAAATACCAAATGGGTTTATACGTATATACATACATACATATATATATAAATATTTTTTTGTTTTTTTCCTCTCGTTTTTGTATTTTTTTTAAGCCCACTCCTCCTCAGGCACAACTGCATATGTTTTGTGTGTGTATGTGTAGCAATTTTTCATCATTAATTATGGCGTTGGCTGTGGCAAACATCAGTCAGCCGCACAGTGGCAGCAGCAGCAGCAGCAGCAGTAGTCGCAACAAACGAAGACCATTAGGAATCTGCCTCCTGGTGCCCCCTCCTTCTCGCTGGCTGCCTTGCCTCTTGTTTGTTGCCGCTGTTGTTGAGATGTCAGTCGCACACTCGGATGTTGTCAACTCGTGTGTGTGTGTGTGTGTGTGTGTGCATGTACAGCATCACAGCATAGCCTGCCCCCCTGGATACCCCTTCGACTGGTGTCCCTGGTCACCCTTGCTGCCATTCCAGCTGGCAGCATTGTTACTGTTGATTATTTCATGCGCTTTCTGCGCCTTTTTATGCGCATTTTATGTTTGTGTTTTTGGCCAACGTTTCCCAACGAGCGAAAGCGAGAGAGCGACACTTTTATAAAGAAAGCCCCCGAAAAAGTAAAATACTCGTATGCCCAGCGATTTATTTTTATGCCTATATAGCGGCAAGGGGCATTATACGTTTTGTCATATCGCAGAGATAACAGAATTTCGCGTTATACCTGAACATTTTCAGGTTCTCAATTAGCTGTGTTAGAGTGTTTTTTTTGGACATTGAAATCTTTTTGAAAATAATATTTGTGAAGAGTATTCACTTGAAAAGTAGATTATTGTTTTAACTTTTCTCTAAATACTCCAAATACTCTTCTTAAGACTGCAACGTAAACTAATATAGTTTGAAAATGTTAAGAAATAAATATTGCCTTAAATAAAGATTTCAAAAAGGTTCCAGCAATAAATAAGTACCAAAAAGTTCTTCTAAAATGTGACCAATTCTAACACCACAATACACTTACGTACAGGGTATTTAATAGTCTTCCTCAACAGCTCAATAGTGTTGTTATTTGTTATATACATTTAACGAGCCGCTCCGTCGCACACCATAGTAATTGCTTTGCCGCAGAACTTTTACATAATAATAATAATAAAATGAATTATAAAATAAAGTTACCTTTTTCGTCAAGGGCCAACTAAATGATGTGCACCACCCTCAACCCACCATCAACAACAACAACAAAGCATAATAAAAAATGAAGAAGATGAAAGAAAAAAAAAGCAAAAAATGAACGGAGAAGAAGAAGAATTTAATGTCTGCGTCGCGTCACAAAAGAAAGGCAACACTCAAAATTGACATTAGCAGCAGGCATACGAGAGAACGAAACGAAACGAAAACCATAAAAACATAACAAATGGGCGACCATAATGTGTGTCCTTAAACTGTCACTAAATCGATAAATTTTCATAATGGCCGGGCCATTTAAATATTTAGCCAGGAGCCAAGCAGCAAAACCCCTTCCTAGCCAATAGCTTCGCCTTTTCTTTTTGGCGATGGATTAATCAAATTACCAACGACCCGCATAGATAGCCAGCGTCTTAGAACGAGATGGGATGGGGTGGGGTGGGGTGGGGTTTGTTGGTTGGGGTCATATCAACGCAGGGGCACGCACCAAGCGGCTTCTTAAGGACGACGACAACAACGTTACACCAAGCAGGAGGTGGAGAAGCAGCAGGTCGGCATTGCTCGTTGAGTAGCTCAACTGCCAGAGCAGCTTGGCACTCACGCAGGCCCAGTTAAGTGTGCGTGTTCAAGGATGCATTTTGGTGCCCAGGCAAATAGCAGCAGCAGTCGTCGCTAAAGCGGCGACAACAACGACAACGACAACGAAACAAGACAAAGGCATAAAAACGTGCAAAATGGGCGTGGGCGTCCGTAGGCTTATAAAGTGCGAGGTGAATGGAATGGGTTTGGGGGGGGGGGGGGGGGTGGCGTCGAACGAGAGGACATCCAAGGCAGGAAGCCACTTGTGAAAGTTTCATGCACGCGGCCCCACTTCACACGACAGCTAGCTGGACGAACCTACAGGGGCTGCAAGGGTTTGTTGTTGAAAAAAAAGAAAGAAAAAAACAACAACAACAACAGCACAACACTGTGTAGGAAGCACCACAAAAGCATTGTCGCAAGCAATGAGTAGAAAAAGAAGGAAAGAAATGAAAGAAGCGTCTTGGAAGAGGCAGCTGCAAGTGCTGCTTGTTAGTGCGCTTCGGGATTGACGTTGACTGTAGCCAAAGCTTAGAAGTGCCACCAGAGAGCCAGTCACCAGCCAAATCCTTCACCCCTTCCACTGCTTCAAGTCGCCCTCTCTCTCCCTCTCTCTCGCTCGCTCGCTCGTCTGCTTCTTGAGCTGCATTCCTTGGCAATTGTTTGAGCGCTTTTGTTTTGTTCTGAATTTTTACACGAAAAAGTCATTTGAATACGCGTCGTCGTCGTCGTCGTCGTAGCCCACTCGACTGCCTTTCCCTCACCCCAACCACCCTTTGCTCTCACGCGCTGTGGATTGAAAGTTTTGTTAGCCGTCAGCTACTTTGCTGCCTCGCCGTTGTAGTCATCGTCGTCGTCGTCGTCGTCGTGCTTACAGCAATAGCAGCAAGTTGCAAGTTTTAGTTAAGGTTGAGGGCATGACTTGCGGCTGCCATTAATGTTCTCTCTGTGCGCTCGCAGCCTTGACAAGGCGACGGCTGCAACAAATGGCGACAATAAACAGTACATTGTACATTGGAACACACTCATTTCAATGCTTCAATGTGTGTGCGTGCTGCCTTCATCCCCCCGCCAGCGAGCAGAAAGGCGTCACTTGTGACTTTTCCTGGTAATTTGCTCGGACTAGATTGCATTTTTGGGCGGGTCAGTTAAATGATGACCATTTTGGTTATTAGTATGTGTCCAACGAGAAGGGGAGGGTGTGTGTTTGGAAGGGAGAAAGCTATTGCTTTCTTACAGCTTATATCTCATATAAACTTAAGTTTCTTTAAACATTTGTTGCAGTTCTCTCAGAGCTCAAAAATCAGCTTAACTTCCATACAAAATCAGTTCCTCTTAGCTAAAATCGCTCAAAATGTTAGAGAAATATATACCATATAAGTTTATAAGATCTATGTGGTGCCAGAGAAGCACACACAGAAGTTACAATTATCGTTTTACTCCTCTGTTTATACGCTTTTTCATTTGCATTCAATGCTTATCGAGCATGGTCATGAAATTACTGTAGGAGTTAAGAGTCCTTTGGGACATTTGTGTGGCTAATCTAGTATCAGTATACGAAATGTGCTTACCGTGCGCACAGTCTTTTGGGCACATTATCTTGCTGCTTAGTGCTGCTTTGCAGCTTGGACATATTGTTGAGAGGTGGTGGGGAACTAGCGAACTACAAATATCATATTCAGAGAGTGCCTGCCAGCCAAAACGTAAGCGAGCATTAGCTATGCGGAGTGTATCTTGGCTGTTAGAGCTTTTGTTTGTGTGAGGGTTGTAGGGTTTTGTAGGGTTTATGGGGTGAAGGGTGAAGGGTGGAACTGGCGTTTATCTCAAGTTTTGTAGTTGGCCGTTGGCGTTTAGTTTTGCAACATATTCACACACAGTAACGGACACACATGCACACATGTTGCCTCTTGGCAACACCTCTGAGTGAACTTTGACCATTTGGTAACTCATTTAGTTAGATTATTTACGGTAATCCAAGACGCAAGCTGCCTGCCAGCTGCCATATACACAACTAGGATAACTGCACACACATACTCAGATGGCGATTCTCTTTGGTTTTGCTCCCGGGGCTCAACGATGGAGCTGGCAAAAGCAAACAACCAGCCCATAGGCTAAATACATGCAAGTTGTTTTGCTAAATTGTGCGTAAGCCAGCGACAACAACAGCAAGGAGACAAAGAAGAAGGACGAAGAAGAGCAGCAAAATGCAAACAACAAATGTAACCAGCAACAAGGATCTGCTGGCTTGCCTGACTACGAAACTTTCTCAAGCTCTGCAAAGGCAATTCAAATAAGACTTTTATGTTGCTTCCTCTTGCAATACTGCGGCAACGGCGACTCTTGAGGCTGTTGCTGCCTCGTAGATGCTGCTGCTACGTGTTTGCGGCGTGTGTGTTACATGATTGCCACGCCCCCACCCCCCCTCCTGCCTGTCGCTCTGCAATCCGGCCTTTAGTTTGCCCACATCCAGCTGCTGCTTACCTTGGCAGCTTGTGCGTGCGCTCATTAGCATTCTGAAACGGCTTTATAAAATTCAACAAGCAACAATCCAACGAACCAACAACAACAACGACAACAGTAATGGCAATAGCTACAGCAAAAGCAAACCGAACCAACTCCCTGCTCCAGCCCCCAACTGCAACCCCTTCACCTGGCTAGTGACTGCATGTTGTTAGATCCCCCTAGTCTGCATGTGTCTCTGTGTTTGTAATACTGTTAAACACCCTGTAGGCAAAACAGAATAGGGTAAACTGAAACAAGAAACAATAAAGAAAGGGTCATCTTAGTGTTTGCTGTCTTTAAATAGATCTAAAGTGGTTGCTTAAATCTAAGATTTTTTTCAAAATTATAACAAGTACAAAAATGCAAAACATACAATTTCAATTTAGTAACTCTGACAGATGGACATCAAGACTACATTAAAGCTAACAAGTTCTTCTCTTTATCAGCATTTTGTTATTAAAGCAAGTCTTCATATTTAGTTTATGTAAAGTTAAAGTGGAACAACAAACTAAAGTAATAAAAAAAGTTGCAGAATAAAAAGCAAATACAAAATGTTTGCACAAAATTGTATTGAATTTCGTTTGAATAATATAAATATTCATAATTTCGCTAACTGAAATGCAAGTTAGCCCAATATATAGCAAATGCATTCATGTAGAATTTAATTAGTTGAAACTCAATATATTTTAAACTATTCGTAATAATAATGTTGTACCAGGACTTAGTTGCTCATGATATTGAAAGAGTAAATCCGAATCTTATAAATTAACAAATACAAATCAAGAAATAGATAACAAAAAAAAGTATTTAACTAAGTTTTCTGTAACCCAATGAGCCAAAATAAAGTAAAATGAATATATTTTAGGAAATTAAAGGATTTGAATGTTTCAATTCTTATAACTTAACAAATAAAAATCAAGAAATAGATAACAACAAAATTATTTAATCAAGTTTTCCGTAAGCCAATGAGCAAAAATAAAGTAAAATGAATATATTTTAGGAAATTAAAGGATTTGAATGAATAGGTTTCAATATGATTAAAAGAAACTTTAGTATATCATGGCGTTTGTTTATTCTACTGATGCCATTAAGAACTCAAGTTTAAACTTTCAACCGAGCTTAACTTCTTTCCGTGCTACTGCAGCGTATTTTGAAGTCGTTTTTAGATAACTTTTGTTTGTTGTAGTTTTGCTTTTTATTGTGCACACACGCACGCACACACACGAACACATGCACATTCTTATTCTGTTGTTATCCTGGTCCTGTCTGCTGTAGCTGTGTGTGTATGTTGTTGTTGTTGTTGCTGGTGCTCTCTTTTGCCTGCCTCCTGCCACAGCCTTTGCCCAGCCTCGAGTTGCATAAATTGAATCTGAATTTGTGAGTAAATTGCACACAGGAGACACATTATTTTTGAGTTTTGCCTTTTAAATTTGTGGCTTTTCACTTTGCGAGCGAGAGCGAGTGAGCGACAGACAATGAAAGCTAGACAGAGATAGCGAGATAGAAAGAGAGAGATAAAGAAATGCATTTCAACAGTCTCTGAGCTTCAACTTTGTGTCACTTTGCGTTTGGCAATTTTCTGTGACCCACTTGAGAAACATAGAGACACGCCCACACGCCTCCCCCAACACCCCCATCCGAACCCCCTTCGTCTAGGCTCTAAGGCTAGATGTGTTGTTGGACTCCGCCCACATTTAAATCAATATTAATAGCGTAGGCCTGCTTTTCGTTCAGTCGCAATTGCATTTTGCACAAATTGCTTCGTCTATAAATACGGCTGAAATGTTTATTTAATATGTGCCAGGCGGTGCCCAGAACCGATTTTCCCAAATCCACCCACCCACCCACTCACAATTCTTTCCATATCTCTCTCTCTCGCTCTCTCTTTTGCTCTTGCGAAAGCTTAGATGCAATGGAATCCGATTGTGCGGCAACCTTTTTCCATATGCAAATTGTTTTTATAAAATTTGCAACAAGCATTCATTGTTATAGTTGTTCTTATTGTTGTTGTTGTTGTTGTTGCTATTGCATAGCAATTTGTGTACACAAAGTTGGTGCAATAAAAAGCCAAGTGGACAAGCAGCAGCTGCCCCATTCGAATATAAAGATAGACAGAGAGAGAGAGAGCGAAGGAGCGAGCGAGCGAGTAGTATAATCAAAACCGTAACAATCGCCACAATTGCAATAGAATCGTCGTTAATTACTGTCTGTGCTTGCGGTTGTTCTTGTTGTTGTGTGTGTGTTTGCGTGTGAAGCGCCTAAAAGAGCAAGACAAATAAACGAACACACACACACACACACACAGAGAGAGCGTTTTGTGGCTGCTTCTGCTGCCTTTGCTGCTTCTGTCTGGAACCAAAGAAGTTCAGAGTACTGAACGCCTGGCGCATCGTTAAGCGTCGCTGCCAAGTGGCAAAACTCAAATAAACATAAACGTGCACACAACCAGAGAGGGGAAGTGGGGAGACATAGAGGTAAGGATAGCACACACACACACACACACATATAGCCAAAATCTCTGAGCTTGGTTTGTGTTGTCTTTAGCTGTCTGTATACTTCAGCCTTTCCTTACTCTGCTCTGCTCTGCCCTTCCCTTCTGTTCTTTGCTACATGGGCATGGGAGACTCATTAAAATGCAGTGCGAGATAATAAGCATTTTAATTAAATATTTAACAAGAATAAGTTTATCACAACACGACACGGGGGGAACGCTGTTACGTGCATGCTAGCTATCTACCTCTCTCTCTCTTTCACTCTCTCGCGCACTGACTGTGTGTGTGTAATGGCTTGTAAGCGTCTGTCAGTTCGAGCATTAGATAGCTCGTTTCGTGCCAAGCAATTGGGTAGTAGGCAAAAAAGTTAAACCCAAGTCAAGTCGGAGAGAGACTGCTGCTAGCCAATATTTTGATGTAATTTGAGCTTCTAATTGGCGCACGTGCTGGCAAGTTGTGAGTTCAGGTTTATTCGCCGGCTCCTTGACAAATATTTAAGCAACTTGTCTACTCTAACCGTGTGTTGATATTTATTTTTATCTCTATCTCACTCATACTCTCTCTCTCTCTCTCACACACACTCTTTCTATCTTTCTCCATATATTGCAGGGGCTTTGGCTTTGTCACATTCAGCGATCCAAGTAGCGTAGATAAGGTACTCACCCAAGGCACACACGAGCTGGATGGCAAAAAGGTAAAAAGAAAAAAAAATATATGCAAACAAAAACCAAAAAACCCAGATATATACTATACACATAAGCCTGCGCGACTAACGAAAATTTTTGGGGTATTAACTCAAACACAAACCTGGGCAAAATCGTAACTCGAACCTGATGCAAACAAAAAACTTCACAAGCTATGCAAAATATTTGCACAAAGCGCGGCACACTCTTCATAAATTGCCTGGCCCTCATCGTCATCGTCATCACCATCGTCATCGCCATCGTCATCGTCGTTGTTTCTCACTATTGACAGCAATTAGAAACTCAAAGCAATGACAGCCAACTAACAAAAAACAGCAAATCAGGAACAGAGTTCATGGAAAAACTCGCATAGCTGAAACGAAAACAATAACCTGGCTTTTGTATAAACGTGCAAATTTTTGTTGAAAAGTCCAAACAATTTTTAATTACGTGTAGGCAGTGTGTGGTGTTGGTGCAGGTGGTGCACGTGGTGGTGCTGATGACATCAAATGAGCTGCTAAACCTGTTAAAAGTATTTTTTTTTTCCTTTTGCGATAATCAGCTTTGTCGCTGCGTCTAATGCTTTGCAGTGCCAATAATCAAACATTTTGGATTGACAAGCATTTTTAGCTAAAAACAAGTTAAAAGGCTCGAGTCCCGAATAGATTATACCCTGAACCCCATACTTTAAGCGTGCAGTCAGTACTTAACTTCAATGTTCCATATCTCCGGAGTTTCTCAACTGATTTCAAAAAAAATTCCACAGATTGTCATTATTTCAAGTAATGTTTCAAGCGCCTTGTCAAAGTTTTCCAAATTCAAGATTTTTTTGTTATCGATACCATGTGATTTCAATAAAAATTACACAGATTGTCATTATTTCATCTAATGTTTCAAGCGCCTTCTCAAAGTTTTCAAAATGCAATATTTTTTTGTTATCGATAACATGTGTGTATCGGAAACGGGGATAGTTATCAAACTTGTACTGCCTAGGGATTAGACGAACTTATCTTCCCAATCTGGAGTCTCTAGCTCTTATAGTCTCTGAGATCGATGATATATCCACTCGGCTGTTGATGCTGATCAAGAATATATATACTTTATGCGGTCGCAGATGCTTCCTCCTGCGTGTTACATACTTGTGCACAAAACCATTATAACCTTTTACCCATTTTCAATGGTTTCGCAGTATAAATAGACGGAAGAAAAAACCTAAATTACGAAATATATAAACTCTGGCATACTAAAGTCATTTTTGTTGCCATGAACTGAGAACTTTCCAAAAAGATATTTGATACGTTTTATATGTTCGTTTCTCCTGTTAACGTTAGAAAATTCTAATGAATTTGTATTTCTATAGAATTCCAATTAACAAACTAACAGTTTGTGAGCTTCAAACTGTAATTATTAAGGCTAAAGCAAATAAAATGTTAGTTTAACTGAGCAGAAATTCCAAGAAATGTCATTGAAGTTAGCAAGATTGCAAAATCAACTAAAACAAAAAGGTATTTCACATGAAATCCAGCTTATTGTTAGAGAAAATTCTTAGAATTTGCCAATCATATAGTTTAGACAGATGCAGCAAACGTTACGTACAGGGCCAATGTGAAGCTCTTGACGCTGTTAAATGCGTTTGATTGATGAATTCTGTTTGATTAGATTGATGGCCGGACCGAAACTGTTCAAGACATCGCTTTGGTTGAGGCAGTTCTCTCACTTGCATTACGCATACGCCACATTGGCATTAGCTTAATTAGCTGAAGCTGGTTTGAGTGTCTGTTTCGTATGTTTGACTGACTGTTTGTCCATCAGTCTGTATTGTTTGTGTCTCTCCGTCTGTCCGACTGTCCGTCTGTCCGTCTATCTGTCTGTCTGTTAGTCTGTGTTTGTTGGTCATTCTTTTATGGCAACACAGCTGGCCAACTGTAAATAAAATGCGCAGCCATCATTTATATGTATATCATTTGCTATCCCCTTTTTATTTTATTTTGTTTGTTAACCAACTGCAGTATGCACACACCCACACACATGTGTGTGTGTGCGAGTGTGAGTGTGTGTGTGTAGCTCAGTCGTGTGCAGTTTTCGTGTTTCCGTTTGGCTGCACAAAATAGCAACGGCAAAACTGAAAACTGAAAACTGATGCGAATTCATTTCATTTCATTTTATGTTACGCTTTTTCTGCTCTGATGTGTATTTTCAAAAAGTCGACGTCGACTTTCCCACTCAGCGCTGATTAGTTTTAATTTTAATCTAAAAATCAATTTCCCGCCAAAGCGGGCTGGCATTCAGCTGCTTCAATGTTCATGTTGGTTGGTTGTTTCGTTCGTGTTGTTGTTGTTGTTGTGTTTTTGCGTTAGCTGCACACAGGAAATCAACACGGCAAACTGCCGTCCTGTCACCATTTGCTGTTGCTGTTGCTGTCCTGTGACAATTTTTGTGCGAATTATTATCGCCAGAGGATATTGCGTTGGTTTCCCTCACTCTCCTTTTTTAAAAGCATTTTCCTTCTAGTATCTTTTGCCAATATCTCTTCATTTTATTTGCCATTTCATTTTGTGCCATTGGCTTAAGTTACACACTCTCTCTCTCGCTCTCGCTCTTTCTCTATCTCTGTCTAATTCTCCTGCAATTGCAGCATACAAAAGTCACTTCAAAAAAGATTTGTGCTGTGCACAGAAAAATAGTTAAAGAAAAAAACTCCCCTTGACGCAATTGCATCCTTCCCGACCGCTCTCTTTGAGGTTTACCGTTAGCTGCCAAGCTGCTTGAAAGCTGTCAGTGCTTGTATTTGTATGTGTGTGTGTGTGTGTGTGCCGCAAAGAAGAAGCACCAAGCAAGGCACTTAAAATTGAATTTTTATGATTTTTAATTATTTTTAATGACGCTGCTTATTGGATAGCAAAGCATAAGGGAAGGGGGAGGGGTTGAAGGGCGGGAGCCGTCTCAATCTGCCCGCTGGTCGTGCAATTTGTTACGCGTTAATTCGTGCGTGCTCAGCTCCAAGTTGCGGGGCAATACCGCAGACCAAACAGTTTTCAACCCCACCTCGCACTCCTCCCCCCCCCCCCCCCATCAGACCCCCTCACGCTTCTCCGCTGTTATCCAGTAGGAGTAATTCTCGCTTAATGCGCAATGCAGGCTTATGCAAGATTTATGTTGGGCTATTAATATGAAGAGTTGCTCGAAATGCTTTTTCATTTAAATGTCATTAAGCATACGATTTACTCTACAACACTACGCATACTTTCCCTCTCTCTCTCTCTCTTTTACTCACTGTGTCTGTCTCTTTCTTACTCTGCTTGCAGGTGGACCCGAAAGTAGCTTTTCCGCGACGTGCACATCCCAAGGTAAGTACCCACAGAATTATTACCAAAAAAATGTTGAGAAAAATGCTGCGGCAATATTGTGTGGGGTCGGGTGGGGTGGGGTGGGGAGGGGTACGGTGGTGAATGGCTTGTGTGTGGTTGGGCAAAAGGATGTGTCATAAGTAGCAGCAAATGGCAGATGAAATTAAAAACGGAAGATGACATCAACAACAATAACAAAAAAAAGTGGCTGCCAGATAACTTTTGTGGATGACAGTCAGCCTCAACTTCAACTCCACCACCTCCGATCGCCCAACGCCCATCGCCCCACCCCAGTTACAGTTGTTTCTTCGCCTACTCTTTGGCTTTCATTGCGCCTCTGCCTCTGTGTGGCAAAGTGATGATGACAACCAAATTTCGACAGCAATGAGTTTGTTGTTGTATATATATTTGGCTGCTTTTTTTCTCTTGGTCCTCTTTCTGCCCCCATCTCGGCCTTTATCTTGTGCCCCACTGCCTACTAAATGCCACACGCACATTTCGCTGTCGCTGCGCTCGGTTAGACAGAGTTACAAATGTGCCCATCTTTGTTGAGTTTTTTTCCTGTTCTTTTTTCAACAAAATACTCTATCACGAAAAGGAGGTACGCCAACGATAAGTTGGAACAAAATATGCCTAAACTGTATTACTTTCGTTAGAAGAACTGCAAGCCGAAATCCAGTTACCAACTTTGAATGCAAAAGTGTTTTAAAAATTAAACCCTCGCTTTTGAAAATCGCTTCAATTTTGACAAAGTTATGAACGTGTAAAGCAGGAAACCTTTCACATTTGTGCAAAAAAGGTTGTTTCAGCTGTCAATGCACTTTTATTCTACAGAACAAACGAATAAATGAACGAAATCGCATTATATTTGATGAAGTTGTGGGTGTAGTTAATCCCTAAGTGAATAAAACTTAAATATTACAGTTTTGGCATCAACATAAAATAAATATAAGAAAAAAAACCAGACGCACACGTTCTAAATTATTTTATGAAGCATTTCATTAAGCTTTTTACAAAAAAAAATGGAGCGTAAATTCTAAAATATCAGCGAGCTTATCTGTTAATATGTTTAGAGTATTATTTAATGCGGCTTTTGCTGAATGTTGTTGATTTGGTCGCAGCGATACAGCGACTAACCGCAAAGCACACCATAATACGCACCCAAAACGACACTCAGAAACACACACACACATACTGGCACGCACACACTCATATACACAAGAAAGTGCGAAAGCCTTGAGCTGAACAAGACCAAAACCAGCAAGGCAGCTCCAGCTCCGTCTTCTTGCTGTCTCTCTTCATTCCCTTTCTTCTTGTCGAGCGAACGTTCGCTTTTGCTTATCAACACGCAGCTGATTTCCGTTGCTATTCTAGCGGCGCGTGTTGCCATTGCCACCCCCTGCCAACCTACTCCAGGCAGTGGCAACGGCAGCACCCAACAATTATTTACGTAATGTTATTATTATAATATTTTTTTAAACGCATTCTCACTGGATTTGCGTCCCTCCGCACAACGCGACTGTATGGAATAAAAAAAAGGACGACTAGGACAACGACGACGATGGAGATGGAGATGGCTACGCGGCATTTGCGAGTGGCTTTGTGTTCCGTTCAGTTTTCTGTTGGGGCGCGCGAAGATCCTCTCGCATATTAAAAGGCGTTTAAAAACATAAATCCAACGTCTAACGGCTGCTTATAAAAATTACGAGAAAAAAATGAGTGACGCCGAGAGGGGCGAAAAGGGGAGCGCTCGCTTGTAGGGCCAACAGCGAGTAGGAAGGCTATAGACGAACTTAACACGCAAGACGAGGCATTGCCCCAAAGGAGTTGCTACGCAGGACAAAAAAAAAAAAACAAAACAGAAAAAAAAATTGCATGCGACATCAGAAGCGCACATAAAAAAAAAGAAGTAGAGAAAAATAAAAGGGAGAAGCAAAACTGACGAGAGGACAATTTCTCGCACCGTTTGTCGTCGGCACAAATGTCGGCCCAGGAAGGATTGCCCACAAAATGTGGCCCAAAATGCTTGCGGTTGCAGCGAAAGTTAAGAGTTCTTCTTCCTTTTTATATTTTATTTTTAAAGTAGTATAGTTGTATATAGGCAGGCAGCTAATGGGGCGGGGTGAATGGGTAGCGGGGGACTCTCAGCCATATAATGAAATGAAGCATACTAAATGAGGCTGCTAAGTTTTGAGGCTGGCTGAAATGCTGCTGTGTGCACACCCATAGCGAGAGCAGCATAATGAAATGCGAAAAAATGATGATGATATTTTTGGACCATAAAATGCAGATGAGCCGACTAAGCACAAAAATAGTGTTGTGCTGCTGCAGAAGGACGAAAAGGAAAAAAAAGGAGCTGCGAAGCACATTTCGAGTAGGCTGTGTGGTTAAAAAATTCACAAGCGGCCTGGCTTACACACACACACGCACACACAAAACACTCTTTTTTACATGTTACACATACGCCGTGTGGTCGTCGTCGTTTGTCGTTTCGTCGAGTTGTCGATGCGACTCGTTTCTAACGTTTGTGCAAACTTTTGTGAAGTTAATTTCTTTGCTTTTAAGCTCTCAGACTATGAATATGAAATGTGTATTTGTGCAACTTGTGTTTGGCCAATGGGTGTCCTCACAATTGCACGCTAGCCTGCGCAACGAAACGGAGCGGTGGGGCGTGGCGTGGCGTGACGGGGTGGGGTTGGGGCTAGCTTACATATGTCATGTGAAAAAGTTCGCTTTAATGTGCAAAATTTTTGGTGGCCAAAGCCATAAAAGTGCATGGGATAAGTGAAATGGATTTCTCTATGCTTGGCCCACATAAGTATGCTATAAAAACTGTATGAACACAAAACAACAACGGCGATAAACTATTCTAACGGTATCTGCGAAGACAGTAGAAACAGTTGAATTTGGTATGGCATTCAGAAAACTTGAAATCAAATCTTTATAATGCGTTTTTAATGTTTTATGTTGAATACGGTAAAACGTTTTGTTTTTCACGGCTTTAAAGTGCAAGCCAATAAAAACACAGATATTGCATTTTATCGTTTGCAGTTTATAGTAATATTATTTTCGTATTACGTATACGACAAGTGAATGATATGAATATTAAAACAAGTTTGCCATTAACTTGGCATTTAAATGTATTTTGGCCAACTTTGATGGAAATGTTGTTGCTTTAAACAAGAACTCATCAACTATCTCTTTGCTTAATTTGACTTAATATTTAAACTGACTTCAACAAATGCAAATGGAAAGTAAACTAAAAGCATATTTGTTCTTGGTTAGAAAACATTCTAAAGCTGGTCGAATTGTTGTGAAAATGATTGTCTAAAAAACCAATAGTCTAATTGTTAATTGTCCTTTGTTGGCCAGGTTCTAACATATTTGTGTGTGTGCACCTTTTCAGTTGACTTTCCATAATCTGTAATATTTGCTTAACTTATTTCGTTTGAAATTTCCAGACACGTTTCAATGCAAGTGCAGATTATTTCAGCAGTGCCAAAACTTATGCTTGTTACATTCCTCAGCATACAATTTTGCAACTATGAAACAATTCCTATTTTGTTTTTGTTGTTGTTGTTTTTATTGAAAATCTGGTAACGACAACCGCACAAGCCAGCAAATGCAAGATGTGGATGTGTTAAAATACTGGCAAATAGAGTTGTCATATTATCGATTGTGATGGAATCTGAAAGCCTATTGGGGTTAAAATTCAAAATAGATTACAGCACAGAGGCAAACTGCAAAACTTTTGTCCACATAAGTATGCAAGAAGTAAACTATGTATGCAATTAAGGCACAAATCCACTCCGTCTGTGTGTGTGTGTGTGATCGAGTGTGGTGTGCGGTGTGTGTGGAAAACAATGTGGCTTCGATTGCATGACCCTGTCATAATGAAGCACATTTTGGGGTTCCTGGGCTAAATGACAGATATCAGCCGTATAAGAGACGAGAGAAAGAGCCTCACTCATGTTGCCATTAAATTAACACGCTCGAATATCTGCTCCTGTCTTTCTGTCTGTGTCTGTCTGTGTTTGTTGGTGTATGTGTGTCTGTGTGTGTGTTTCTTGTGTACATTGTGCAAACTTTTCTAATTTAAACCGGCAGTTTCAGTCAATTGCCACAGCTTACCGCTTTCGACATGAGTTTTACTTTTTACTACCTTCAGACTTTGACGCTGAATGTATGTGTGTGTGTGTGTGTGAGACAGAGAGTGCGCATGTGAAGAGCGCAGATAGATATCAGTTATTTCCAATACATTAAAAGTTGTGTGAATACACTTGCCAGAATCCATTACAATACACACAGACACACACAGAAACACGGAGATGTTGAAAAGCAAGCCATAAATCTAATAAATACGTGTGCTTCTCGCCTGGTCCCACTACACACCTCCCCCGCTCTTGCTGCAAGTTCGCTCCCCTCGCTCACAAAGTGTGCAATAACTTGTAAAATATGTAATCAATCAAGATGAAACAGTCGTTGAGGCAGCCAAACTATGTGGAAAGTATGCGTCTGACTGCAGTTGCAGACAAGAGAGCCCAGTAGTAGGTATTCTCCGAATATGCGAGGGAGTGTGCTGATAGAAACAGAGTGAGAGGGGCATGGAAGCGGGCAATGTGGCGATTAATTCAACTTTTGCACACAGACAATGGCGCGCGCTTACCCAAACTGCCACTCCAGAGACAGAGGAAGAGAAAACGAATAGAGAACGAGGGAGTGAGCTATACAAAGGGAGCGAAAAAAAAGTCAAAAGTTGAAAGTGCAATTTTGTCGTTATTATTTTACATTTACAACAAAAGGCACGGCAGTCAGCAAGCAAAAGCAAACCAAAAATACTATGGGAACAAAAAAAAATAAATTTATATATATAAAGTGAAGTATAAAAGTGAAAAGTTACTCAACTATTTCATGCAGCGGGGCCAACCGCTGAGCATGTGACTACCACTCTACACTCTGTGTGTGTGTGTGTGTGTGGGTGTGTGTGTGGGTGTGTGTGTGTGCGGTGTGTGTAATTGTCAGTTAGTTGGCGCTGTCAGTCCGAATGTTGAAATTAATTTATTTCAATTGAAGTTGAACTTTTGTGGCTTTATTACTTTCGAAAAGTTGTTCAGAGCTACGCATAATAAACGGCAGCCACCAACGTCACCCGTTTGTAGAGATAGCCAGGTGCTGCACCAACTGCTCTCTGCCCCTTTTGAACTATGACCCATGCCCTGGCCCTGCCCCCTGCCGCCTGCTCTTCTTGTCTCTTGCACCTGACCCTTGCCATTCAAAACGACTTTTCCATATATATATATATATATATACATATATATTTTGCTTTGCAAAATAATCAAATTTCAAAATTGCAGCGTTTGCTTGTTGTCAGCCTCAACGCCTGCTCATCCCTTCCCTCCCCTTACCACCATTTGCTCGTCCTTGTCATTGTCGTCATCGTCAACTATCAAATATATTTTTATACCCTTAACCCATTGAAAATGGGTAAAAAGGGTATAATGGATTTGTGCAAAAGTATGTAACAGGCAGAAGGAAGCATCTCCGACCCCATAAAGTATATATATTCTTGATCAGCATCAACAGCCGAGTCGATATAGCCATGTCCGTCTGTCCGTCCGTCCGTCTGTCCGTCTGTCCGTCTGTCCGTCCGTATGTATGAACGCGTCGATCTCAGAGACTATAAGAGCTAGCGACTCCAGATTTGGTATATAAGCTCGCCTAATCCCTAGGCAGTACAAGTTTGTTTTAGATTTTCTATAACTCTTCCCGTTTCCGATATACACATGTAATCGATAACAACAAAATCTTCAATTTAGAAAACTTTTTGATGCAGTTTGAAAGATGAGACTAAATAAAGACAATCTGTGAACATTTTATTGAAATCGGCTGAGAAACACTGGAGATATGGAGTATTGAAAGGTATGCACTATACGCGTGTATACATACACACACTCACACATACTTGCAAGCACTGACTGTATGCGTAAATTATAGGGTTAAGGGTATAGTCTAGTCGGGATTTCTCGACTAGAGCATTCTTACTTGTTTTTTATCTCTCACTTTGCCAATATTCGCTGTCTGTTTTATTTTTTTTTCTTATTTTTGATAGGGTAGCTGGTTTTTCCTGGGCAGCAGGTGCTATTGACGGTTGTGCTGATAATTTGTTGCGAGATTTTGACATTTTGGAGTGGCAGCCGTACGGCATTGATAGCTATTTGATATGCATATATTGACTAAAAATCATAAAAACAATATTGAAAATCTTGTAAATGAATTGCAGGACACAACAAATATGTAAAGAACGTATATAAGACTCTAAGATACTCTGGAACTGATAAAGTCAATTTATACATTTTCATGTTCGATATTATGTTGGGCAGAAAGAACTCTTTCTCTTTGTCGATCTTTACTTAGATAAGGTGTATAAGAAAACGTTAATATCTAATGCTTTTCAATACTTTCAGACACAACTGAACCTATCTAAACTGTATCGTATTTAATAATGGGTTTCTTTTCATCATTGTATCATTTAAAATTATTTTATATTCGAAATACATTACAAGATTACAGATATAAAAAAGTTGAACAAATATTACAAATATACAAATGAACCTTTTATATTCGAGTACAGGATATAAAATTAATGAATATATTTGCTACCAATCGCAAAGTGCTATAATGGACACTCTGTAAAGTGAATATCAGTAGCTATGAATATATTAAATAACGATGTCGTCGCTTTTTAAAGCCAAACAATTTAAAAATGAAACCAAAATTCAGGCAACAATAACGAAAGTAAGTTATTAACTTTTGAATCTATGGCTTTAAATCGCATTTGCTTATTTGTTGGGTATTAGAAACTAAAGCTTACGTTTAAGTTTCACAAAATTGGTTTTGTAACATTAAATGAAATTCAAATGTCGCCGTCCAATGCAAGTTGTTGTTGTTGTTCTCAATGCCTTTTTAAACTCAAATCAAAAATCAAAATCCGCACAAGCAACAAATGTTAAATCCGCAAATAATTGACAAAGTTTAGGCATAAACGTGTCTCTGTCTCTAACTTGAATTTGCGGCAATGGTGGGGGGGATATTGTTGTTGGTGTTGCTGTTGGGTGGTGTGTGGCACGCTGGGGCCAACTTCAAAATATGTTGGCCACAAATGGCTAAAGTTTGACAGGTAAACGCAATTTTGCTAGAATGTGTGCCGGGTCCTTTTTCTGGTACTATATATATATATATATATATAAGTTAGAGTTTAGAGAGCTTTGGATGGTGTTTTTTTTCGTGTGGGTGGTTGCAATCTCGATTGTGGCTTGTTGTCGCTGCATAAAATAGTTTGTTTGGGCATTAATTTGTTGCACCACCCCGCTACCACAAATCATTCTCTCAAACTCTCTCTCTCTCTTGGTCGAGTATCTATTATCCCGTTCGAGTTGAGTGTTGTTTGCGCGTTTGCCGTTCCGCTTGCCGCTTTGCCCATTTATGTTTAATGAGATACTTTTTAACAGCCTCATAAATGGCTATGATAACCACTTAATGTCGAGCTATAGCAGCCCAGACCAGCGCAACACCACCCGCACCACCACCACCACCGACAAACAACAACATCAAGCAACAAAAACAATTTACATATTAAACTTGCTGCCTGAACGTCTGCCTCCTGCCTCACCTACGCTAGTCTTCTTTTGGGCCGTGTTCCTCTCACTCTGCCTCTGCTTTATGCCACATCCTGGCCGGGCTTTGGCGGCGGCGGCAGCGGCAGCGGCAGCGGCGTTTCTCTCGCTTCTCGCCAGGCGCGTGCGAAATATGTTCGCCTGCGGCGCATTCACTTTAATTTGATTAAATTTTGAACATTTTCACGTAAAAGTTGCTCCTTTGGTTCTTCAGAGCTCTCTCCCAGCATCCAACTCTCTGACGCTGGCGGCTTTGCCCGCCAAGTGGATATGTATGGATGTGGATGTGGATGTGGATGTGGATGCTGATATGGATGGGCCAGACCCATTCAATTCCATACCCACTTGGATTCCTGCTGCTGCTGCTTCAAAGGCTTGCCGCATAGCGTCGCCACCGATGGATTCCTCCGCCTTCGCGCTCAGCTGTTGTCTGTTTCCATTTCTGTGTGTCTGTGTATGTGTCTGTGTGAATGTGTGTTAAATAGTTCTTGCTTTTTTCCTGCTCGCTATTGTTGTTATTGTTGTTTTCGCCTACCACTTTTTTGTTGTATTTCATAATAAATAGTTGTTTAAACTTTTGCCCAATGCCCCAACAGCCAGTTTGCCACCAATGTGGTTGCTGCTCATTGTTGCCACTGCCCCCTCTTCCTGCCACTTCCTCCCCTCTCTGCTCTTCAGCTATCGTTCCTTTCTTTTTTTTTTTGCCGTGCAATCTGCTCAGCTTTTTTGGTTGTTGCATTTTTGTTCGTTTCCTTTTGCTGGCCGCACATAGTTATGGTAACGGATTTTTTGTTCTCTTCTTCATCTTTTTTTTTGTTTTCGCCTTTTTCGGTTACTTGTATGTGCTGTGATTTGCCTTGGCCCTGTTTGCCGCTTTAAACATTTACTACTGCTGCTGCTCGTTCGTTCGTTCGTTCTGGCCAGGTTTGCAACAAGCATTGAACATTTTCAAATTAATTCGCATCATTTAAATCACAGAGACAGCCCAACACCCAGGCATAAAGATCTGAAACGAAAGCAAAGCGAGAACGACGCAGATATCTTGCACCCTTCGCAGCCCATAAAATCGAACCAAGTGTTTTCACAAAAGGACACAAAACACTGGGCGAATATGGCTAACCGTTGAAGGAGAGAAATTCCTTGTTAGCCTAGCGATGGTAGCGTGTTGAAATTCAAAGGTTTTAAGACTCTAAGCGGCTTAACATAGTTTTGAAAATATTAAAAATTATTCACTTCTTCGATTCACTGAAGCTATATCCGATCCTATAGAACTCAACACATCGTTCTAATCGACACACATCTAACGCATTATTTATATTGTGTTTTGAGTGCTTGAGCGTTGTCTAATTAATTCGTGATTCGTGCCACACTCATCTCTAGTTAGTTTTGCTGTTGCTGTTGCGACCATTTAAGTTATGGAGCACATCGAGCTGAGCAAACGAACAGATAAACAATAAGTAACTGTGAATTATAGCGGCCATTACTTTTGTCTTGCTCTGCTTGTGAGGGTGAATCGTTCGACAACGTTGTTGCTGTTGCTGTTGCTGCTGTTGCTATTGTTCCTGCTCTGTGTCTGTTAGTTGTTTATGGCAGGACAATAATTAGGACAATGGCGCAACGCATCACTTTTGCACAACAGCAACAAGAATGTGTTGGCAATGGCGATGGGGTTTACCCCCCGCGCTTTGCAGCCCGCTTCTTCAAAATTATATTTCCAATGGGCTCCAAAATGAGTTAATTAGACGCCGGCGTTGATGGGTAAACATCCAAATATTCAAAGCATCTACAGTTTGAAGTTGCCCATTGCCCCCGCATTCACCTCACCCTCACCCTCACCCTGAGCCTATTTGCCACTTAACGCCAGACGGCATCAACAGTTGGCAAATCGAACTCTGTCGCTGCGTAAATTGCTTATGAAATTGACATCCAATGCCACGGATAAAGCCTCCTTTTCTCCTCTGCCGTTGCTGCTTTTGCTTTTGCTTTTGCTTCTGTCTGCCGGAAATGGAAACACTGCTAATGACGAGCCAAACGCAGCCACAGACACACATACTCTACTCTATGTGTGTGCGTACATTGAGTGACGTTCATGTAGAACCCACATAATTGGCAAATCACACACATTGATTTCGCTGTATTTGTGTGTGTGTATGTTTTGTTGTGGGTTCAATTGTTCATTTCTGACGCTAGCGAACGCAAACCACAGCGCCTACATCAAAACCTACCTGCCACCCGCCACCTGCCATCACCGGCGCCCCTCGCTCAGCTGGTGGCCACCACATCCGACATCAGGCTAAGCGACGAGCCAAAATCCTGACAGAAAATATGGCGCATAATTTTAAGGCAATGGATACACTCAAACCACTCGACTCGACTTGATTCATTCTCTCCTCTCCTCTGCGTCTCTCTATCTCTGTGTGCCACAACCTCAACCTCAACCTCAATTTAGACCCTAAGCTTTTAGGTGTATGTCCGTGTGCGTTAGTGTGCTTTGCCTCGGTCTCATATGGGGCATCATTAATAACAGCTGAAACAGAGACAACATCATTATCAAAGAGCCGGCCTCCTGGTTTGCCATCCATGGATGCCTCATCAGCGACAACGCAGTTCAATTTTCATTGTTTGGTTTTTCATCTTTCCGCATTTAGCTGTATTTGCTGTTGCTGCTTTCTTGTCGTTGACTTGAAATGGCAGCTGTAGCGTTGATCTTAAATAATTAGGCAAACTTTGTGTCTGCTACAGGCAGTCAAACACAGACACACACACACATACACAAAGCAACACACAGACAGTCATCAACTTTGGCCCCGATGCCATGACAAGCAGACAGCAAAAAATTGCTTCATTGCTGTAATTTATAACATTCGCTTGTCATTAACAGCAATTTTAATCGCTGCCAACTCACACACACGTATCTAGACGGGTGTGCCTGAGTGCGTGTGTGTGTGTTTTTACGGCATTTAAAGCGTGAAAATATTAATTTATGAGCTTTTAAAATGAGTTGGCGTACGCAATGAAAATTGTACAATAAATGTGCTGTGTGATATGTGATATGTGCAAATAAACAGCTAAATATATTCAAATTGTATAAAGCGATAAATACTCAATCAAATATACAATATTATTGCCTAAATAAATTTAATGGTAGCAGACGCAATAAATTAAATCATGGGATTTAATTAAATTATTCAACTGCTAAAATAGTTAATCATTTTTCTGATTTTTTTCATTCATTAAATTGTTGATATTGTAAACGATAACGAAGTGCGAGTTTCATGTTTAATAATACTTTCGGGCATTAAACAATATTTTGCGTATAGTTTTTCACAGTTTTTCCCTTTTCATACCCTGAACCCATTGAAAATGGGTAAAAAGGAAAAAAAGTATGTAACAGGCAGAAAGAATCCGTCCGTATGTATGAACACGTCGATCTCAGAGACAATAAGAGCTAGAGACTCCAGATTTGGAACATAAGCTCGGCTAATCCCTAGGCAGTAAAAGTTTGTTTCAAATTTTCGATAACTCTTCCGCTTTTCGATATACACATGTGATCGATAACAACAAAATCTTGAATTTGGAATAATTTTAAAAAACCTTTTAAACATTATACGAAATAATGACAATCTGTGATATTTTTACTGAAATCGGTTGAGAAACACCGAAGATATGGAGCATTGAAGTTAAGAAAGTATGCACTATACGCGTACATAGACACACACACATACATACTTGCAAGTACCGACTGTACGCGTAAAGTATAGGGTTCAGGGTATAGTCTAGTCGGGATTTGTCGACCAGAGCCTCCTTACTTGTTAGTAGTAATAGTTCATATACAATTATTTCGTATACTATATTCAATCTTCCGTTTTCAATGTTCCACATCATTTCACCAAATGTTTGGATAAGCTAAATTATTTTTGTTATCTCAGACGATTAATGAGATCTATACTCCATGACTCTTTAATTCCAATCTGTGCAAACATTCAAAATGCTCGCAATTCACAAACCAGCAACAAACCAACAAGAAACCAGCAACAGCAACAATAACAGCAACAACATTAAAATCTATTTATGCCGACTGCTTAAAGCCCATAAACCACAGGCCAAAATCCAGTGGTCGTCAGATTTAAGTGCGCCAAAACAACCACCGTTCTTGGAGCGAGTCCGCATCGCCTTAATCTTCACTTGCTGCGCGTATCTTAATAAACTATTAAATCAAACTCAAGCTTCACTGCACGCAAGCACACACACACACGCACACAGGAATACAGCGATATGTATGTGTGTATATAGGAGAATCGCATATGCTTGTGTGTATAGTAAATAAATAAATGAGTTATATGCGCGTTGTTCGCATTCACATTATTCTCCATGGCATTGGCGCTTTCCTGTACTGAAGTTGGCAGTTTTTGGCATTGGCCGAGCGCGTGTTGTGTGTTTTGCTCCTGTTTCTGCGTTTTCTCTTTTTTTCTTCGTTTTTTTTGATCATCTTTCAGGAAACCGATACGACGTGGCCATTATTGTTGCGATGGCCTGTTAGTAAGTAAGTCACCCAGCAGGATCCAGGAAGTGAGTTAAGGCTCAGGCAAACAGAAATAAATTGAACTGAAATTGGCCCACTATGCATTATAAATGTCCAAGAGCCACAGCAGCAACACAAAAACATAAAAAAAAGAGAAAAATATGCTTTTGCCAAGAGAAATATATGTATATATATATATATTTCTTTTTATAATTTTTGAGTTCAAAAAATTGACGTTTGCTTTTAAAGAGTTCTTTTAAACGAAAAAGTCTGGAATACATTTTTATACCCTTAACCCATTGAAAATGGGTAAAAAGGGTATAATGGATTTGTGCAAAAGTATGTAACAGGCAGAAGGAAGCATCTCCGACCCCATAAAGTATATATATTCTTGATCAGCATCAACAGCCGAGTCGATATAGCCATGTCCGTCTGTCCGTCCGTCCGTCTGTCCGTCTGTCCGTCCGTATGTATGAACGCGTCGATCTCAGAGACTATAAGAGGTAGAGACTCCAGATTTGGTATATAAGCTCGCCTAATCCCTAGGCAGTACAAGTTTGTTTTAGATTTTCGATAACTCTTCCCGTTTCCGATATACACATGTAATCGATAACAACAAAATCTTCAATTTAGAAAACTTTTTGATGCAGTTTGAAAGATTAGACTAAATAAAGACAATCTGTGAAATTTTATTGAAATCGGTTGAGAAACACTGGAGATATGGAGTATTGAAATTAAGAAAGTGCATACCTTCTGCATACATACACACACTCTCACATACTTGCAAGCATTGACTGTATGCGTAAATTATAGGGTTAAGGGTATAGTCTAGTCGGGATTTCTCGACTAGAGCCTTCTTACTTGTTTCAATTATATTTTCTCTTAAACTATGAAATATTTCTATTTATCTTAGCTTTTTTTTACTTTTATTAATTTTATTTCATTGCGGCGCTTAAATTGAATACATTTTTTATTTCTTAAACATTTCTCTTCAAAGCAAATTATTGCAGATTTTTTTTCTTTGAGTATTCCTAACACTTGTTGCATAACTTTTACAGTTTTTTACTGTCCGTTTGTTCTTTTGTGATTAGTAACAGATATTTTGCAGTTTTAACTCTACTGATCTCATTTAGTTTTCAGTTACCTGTAGCCTTCTGGCTGTTTTCTTTTTGGTAGCTGTTTGTTTCTGTTGCTTTGGGCTATGGTTATGCTTAACCTGGAAAAATATCTGAAGCTAACGCTGTAGTTGTTGCCCCTGTGGCATCCTTGGTGTGTGCATGTTCCCGTTCTTACCTCAGCTCCTGTCATTATTATTTATGTTTTGTTATCCGTTGACCAGAGCGTTGGCGCTTGTTTTTTACCCCCCCCCCCCCCCCCACACACACACACACACATAGACACTCGCATATACAAATGATGTTGCTTACCTATTTTACGATAGAATGAATATCTTGCGCTGCTTTTGCTATAGTTTGAGTTTGTGTGGATGGGTGTGTATGTGTATGTGTGAGTGTGAGTGTGTGTGTGTGTGAGTGTGTGTTTCTGCCACACTATTTTTCTATAAGCTCGCAGGTTTTGCCAGCTCTATTCTCCCTCTATGCATTGTTTGTGTGAGTTTTTCTCCTCTATATCTTTATTTTTTTTTTGTGTTTTTGGCTGCTGCTGCTTCTATGTACTTCCGTTTTGTAGTGAAAAGAGCTTTGCGTGTTGCTGCATGCGTGTGTGAGTATCTCTCCATGTGTGTGTGTGTGTGGCTCGCCTGTTTGTTTGTGCTTAGAGAATTGATGGCAAAAGGATGTGTGTGATTTCGCATGTGTGTGTGTGTGTGTGTTTTTGTATATGTGGCGCTATGTTTTTGCCACTAGTACTGCTGCTGTTGTTGGCCGCAAATATCTGCTGAATGAAGTGGCATTTGTTAGTGTGGTTTAAAGTAAAGTGCGCGGCGTAAGCTTTTAACAAGCGAAATTGCTTAAATGTTGCTGCTGCTGGACAGACCAACAGTGTGTGTGTGCGGGGGATTGCAAGGGCTTCCTACCAGTTACTTGCCTCACTGGCTTAAAGTGAGTAAGAGTTGGGAGGTGTGGTGCGAGCTGTAGCTAACACCACAGTGCACAAGTGTATGCGAGAATGTTAAGTAGTCATGTAGTTGTCTAGCTGGCCTGTGGAATGACTAAATAAGTTATTCATATCAAGTATTGTTTTGTGGCTGAATGCAACTTGAGTGCTTTTAGATTTCGTTTAAGCAAAATACAAAGAAACATGTTTCGGTTAAAAAAAACAACGATTATTATTTTAATTTAAATGGGGAAACATTTGTGATATTTAAAAATGATTTTATTACTTAAAAAACTATTGAAACTGTGAGTACTATTAAAGCTTTTACAACCCTTCCAACTTGAACTTCTTAGTTAAGCTTATCTTCCTGAACAACCCTCGGAACTCTAATTAATATTGAGTATACGTCAACAAGTGGGCTGCAACAACAGAACATAACTGTAAAATCAGATTTTGCATAATGCTGCTTTTCCATTCTTGTTGATACGTTCTTCAAATATTCGAAAGAATTGCAATGTTTTTTTCAGTAAACACATTCATACATTTCAATTTTGCATGCAACAAACACACTCGCATACGAATTGCTGTTGTAAGTGAATTTAGTTGCTACACACCCCGCTACACACTCCGCCACCGCTATCGCAAACCATATATACAATAACCTAGCCTAGATTTCCCATATCTACATGCATAAAGTAATCTTTTTATGTGAATGCGAAGGGAACAGGCAGCAGCATCTGGAGCAGCAGCAAAAGCATCTCCATTGTTTGATCTTGTCGAACTGACTGACGGACGGACTGACGGACTGACTGACTGGCGAGCGAGCGAGCGAACGAAAGCGTCCCCATGGAGTCGTCAATAAATGCGATAAAACCAAACATGTTTCATTTGCAACACACACACACACACACACACACACACACATGCACACAGGATCCTTAGCATTTTCTTTTCTTCTTGTTGGGTTCCCTTTGCACACATCTCTCATCTTACAATGGCCAAGGAGCCTCATAAAATTGTGCGAGGAGCGAGAGCGTCAAGTGTTTTGGCTGTGCCCACAACTCCTGTGTGGATTTTGACCCATAATTGACTTGTACACATGCCAAGTCCCCAGTCGTTCAGCGAGGTCCTTCTCCTTCTATCCTGCTACACAACTTCAGCTAAGATGCGTGTCTAGTCGGTGTTAGTCTTACACACACACACACATACAGTCAAACGTCTACATTTATATATATTTATTTATTTGTACACTAGTACTAATCCTAAGCACCCTCCCCGCTACCCGCTCTCTCTCGCCTTAGCAATATTACCCAAACAGTTGTAGTGTGCAGAAATGTCAGCTTTGACATTTTTAATGCCCCCATAGCTATCATTAGATGAGGCGAACAAAGCGCAGCCAGCGAACAAAGCCAATCGAAATAATCAATACAAATTTTATAACCTCACCCACACACACACACACACACAATCATTCGTACACACAACAATGAAATACATTACAAATCAATTGCAATCGCTCGAAAATCGGCGTACGAATTTCCATAGACGATGTCTGGCTTTTGTGGCTGGCTGGCTGGCTGCCGGTTCCTGGCAAAAGCCAAAAGGGGCAACATTATTATCATCATCAAGCGTACAAAGTTAGTGCCGCCGGCTGCAGAGTTGGCCAGAGCAGCGGCATGTGGCATGGGGCATGCGGCAAGCGGCGAGCGGCGAGCAGCTTCGAAATCGGCAAATGAAACAAACCAGGATTTACATCTACACAGTTATTACTGCTGCTATACATATGTGTGTGTTTCTTCGTGTGTGTGTGTGTGTGTGCAGAGCATTTCCTTTGGGTTATTTTCCGGGAACAACATTTCATGGCACTGATAAAGCTGCCATGGCAGCCAGCAGCCGCAGTCGCAGTCGACATTGACAGCGCAGTTGCCGCTGACTGCGAAACTGGGGTAATGCTTGCAACAGCGCCGACGCAGCGAGAGCGTCACTTTGTGGCACATTTTCGAGGGAAATTTTGCTCAGACAAGTGACGCTGCGAGCGTTTTTTTGGCGTTGTCAGCAAACGGAGGCAACAACAACAATAACAAAAGGCTCTGCCCCCGGGGCGGTAGGCAACAAAATATTTGACGCAACTGCCGCGCCGCATTTGCCTGTGTGTGTGTGCTGCTATGTGTGAGCGGTGCCGCGTGCACTCCAGGCAATGTCAAGTTGACACTTTCACCAACACACACATACAAGAGAATGTGTGTGTGTGTAGGGACGATGGCGCAAGGCAATTATGATGTTGCTTTTGATGATAATCATCATCATTGTTGATAATGACGCACTATTAATTATTAACTATTCAAAGCAGCATTCATACCCGGTACGCACAAAAGGGGCTCACCTTGCCAACAACAAGAACAGGCAACATGCAACATTCAACATTCAACATCATTAAGAGGGCGCCTACAGGCCTACAAGCTACAACAGCAACAACAACAACAACAACAGGCGGGCAGTGGACACCCTCTATAGAGGTTACAATTTTGCTATTGTTGTTTGTTTGCGCCATTCTCATCATCCATCTCGCATCTCTTTTTAACTGCTATGCGGTGCGCTCGGGCCACCCACGAAAACAAACATAAAGGTGCAACAATGACGCGCGTAGATTTTTCAACTCTCCAAGCAGCAACAGCAGAAGCAGCGTTTGCTTGCTCTCTCGCTCTCGCTCTTGCCCCATCTCTCTTGTATGTATGTATGTATGTATGCATGTATTTGTAGCTGGCTCTCCTGTTGCAATTAGCGCTCTCTCTGTTAAGTCATTTCAGCTTGTGAAAGTGAATTTTTAGAGACTGTTTTGTGTGTGATTGCAACATTGTGCGACTGACTAGGCAAGGAGATGGGGGTTTGGGGTGGCTTGAAGGGGCAACTTCTTGGGGTTGGGGTTGGGGTAGCTGTTAAAGTCAAGCTGCGTGTGGCTAACAGCATCCCACTAACAGACCTAACAGCATCGATCGATGCGGGCAATTTTGGGAGGATTACATCCAGACGAAAAAAGTGTTGCATACCAAAAAGGCGCAATATATAATATTTTGAAGTTAGTTAAAATATGTTTTAAAAATATCGAAAAAATATGAGTTTAATTTAAAATGAGTTACAAATATGTTGCATATGTTAATTATTATTGTTTGTTAGTTTAAAATGTCACGTAAAGAACGATATATATTTTAGATAATAATTAATGATTATTTTGTTCGTAGCAGAAACCCAATTTGATCAACTTCCAAGTCTAACAGCTCCTTAGCTAACATATCTTACAAAACGGAAACCTGACAACCCTGGCCAACTGGCCCGCATATAGTACTGCTACAACAAACAGTTTTTAACAGTCTTCGTTTCGTTCGTATACAATATGCGGGGGTGTACACGAATGCAAGCCTTTTGCTCTCTCCGTCAACGATGTTCTCTCTCTACCTCACGCTTTCTCGCTCACACACCATAGTGCCCTCTCGCTCTGGCCTGCTCACGCTCTCGTGCTGCCTGTGGCGCTGCTGTTAGTTGCTTCCGTTGTTGTAATGCTTCTGCGCTTCTGCCGCTGCCAGGACGCTGCCGCTGTTGACGTCAACGTTGCCGCTGCCGCTGCCGCTGCCACTGCCACTGCTGCTGGTGTTGCTGGCAGAGTTTTTGCTTTTGCTAAAAATCCTACGCAATTCGCGAGAGTCCTTCAGTCGTTATCAGACAAGCGAGTCCAGCAGTCGTTGCGTTCTGTTCCTTAGCCGTGCAAAAGTAGCCTAGTGAAAACAAAGCAAAACCAACAAGCGCCAAGCAACAGCGAACATCAATTGTAGTAAGCTCTCCACCAAAACACAACAACAACAACAACAACAACAAGAAGGAAATCAATTCTCGAATTCTCAGTCAATGAACAACAACAAGCACACTCAACGGAGTTCAATTTATTGTCAATAGCGGCAAATCCTTTCGGTAGACGACAACGACGCGTTTAACTCAGTAGCGAGATTTTTATTGACGTGATTCGCAACGCGTTCAAGTGCAATCAACAAAACATACAAATCAAATCAGATACGCTAAAAGGAAGAGGCAGCAGCAGAATCACTTTGCAGGACACCATTTATTAATGAACAAAAAACGCGCAGTCTAACGTTGAGCTTTAGTAGTGTAAAAGAATTATTCAAATTACAAAAAACCAAAAAAAAAACATAAACATAAACAAATGCAATTAGTTAAACGGCAATTTCAAGAGCTTCTCAATTAGTTGTGAAACATAGCGATAAAAGAAAACATCGAAAAACGAACACAAACAGAAAACAAACCAAGCAAATAAACAATAATAAACAGTTATCAGATATTTAAAGCGGAGCAGTCAAGAGCAAACATTTAAAGCATACAAGCAAACAAACGTTAACGTGCAATTTTGATTTTGGCCGACGGTTTGTTCGGCGCTTAAAATCACATTTTCCTGTCGACAGTGTTGCTATAAATTCAATCAAAATTTCACACTTTGGAGTAAATCTGTTTTACGTGAAGCAGCCAGCGGAGTTATTTCAGCAGCCGCCGCCGCTTCCGCCCTTGCCAACGCTGCCAGCGCCGGCGACAATTAAAGCGATTAGTCCGCCAGTGACAGTTGCAGCGCCGCCACTGACGCCGACGCCGCTGTCCCCTTATACCACCACAATTCCAACAAAGAAACTCGTTGTAAGTACCCCGAAACCCCAACCCCCCCTAACCAACTTAAGACATTGTTTAATTATTAATGTTTGTTTTTGGGGCGACTTAATGTGAATGTGAATGTGAAAGTTTTGCTCCGCCCCCGCCCAAAAAAGTATGCAATATGAATTATTTTTGTAGCATTTTATTTTTTGTTTTTGTTTTTCGTCGTCGTCTTTGTTTCTTCTTTGGCAATTATTTTTACATATTTCGCTTCGCACGCAATAAATTCATTTATGTCCAACGTCAGGCACGTCTCGCACCCAGCGCTAAAAAAAAAAATTATAAAGGGAACTCTGCTCGCATCCCTCGGCATTGCTTCGGGTGCCACACGTTTCTCACCTGTGCCCATTCATTCATTCATTCATTACAACGTGTCGTTTATAAGATTTGTGCGAGTAAATCGTTTTAAGTGGCAGCCAGGGGGCACACTGAAGAACACAGAAATTAAAATTCCAGCTATCCTTGCTATCCAGCAGGATCTAAAACTGTTATGCAACGTTTCGCTCTCTGACGTCGTTCGCGTTCTTGTTTATAATATCGTTGCTTATAATTTGCTTTTAATTTGTTTGGCAAACGCCAACACTTCAACACGGACGACGACGACGCCTCGGACAAAAGGGACAAAGCACTGGCAACGCACACACACATACACACCTGTTAATACCAATACAAACACACGAAAAAAAAAGAATGTCATAAAAATAATTACGCACCGCGCGTTCACAATTCGCGTGTCTCGAACGCGACTTCCTTGTTCCTGGCACCTTCTGCCCGCAGGACTCTCTCTTTCTATCGCCCATTGCTGGCTAGCCATAAATTTTATAGCACAGCTGTAAACACGAATAAAGGCTCATCGAAAAGTGGCCATAAATATGTTGAAATACCAATGTTAGTATTTATAGTGCGGTTCACTTTTAATGCTCTAAACACAGCCTACAGCTGCTGTCCGATAAATGTGCGGCATTATGACTCTATTTAAGCCATTAAACTGAACGCAAGTTGCGTTCTTGCTCAAAATTCGAGAGTAGGTCACAATTTTAAAAATAGTTTTGGGTTTCTAGTCATCAAATAAGTCGAAACAACTTGAAGTGTTTTTTAATTTCAGCTTTTTAATACCCAAAAAAGGTCAATCAACTTGTTAGTAGAGTTTTGACTTATATCAGCTTTGATGTTAGTTTTCGTTTCAAGGGTTTTGTGTGGCCTTATCAACTGCTCTTTTGCTCTCTATCTATTCGGCACTTTATCTTTAGATATATTTTATAGCAACGCTCGGCAAATCCGCTCATACGTTATCAGCAGAGCTTAGACTTTAGCATTGCTTAAGTTGTCAGTTAAATTTAACTGCGAAATCTTCATCAAATATTCCAGCAACGATGCCAGCCACATAAATATCTTCCCCCTTTGCTACCACCACCACAGTCAAGCCCTGAGTAACTCGCTCGCTTTCTCAAGTAGTGCAATATGTGTGCACTGTAAATGTCAGGCCACCACCTACATACACACCTAGCTATTGATGATGTCTGTTTGTAAGTGGTAGTGTTTGAGCAGCATTCGTATAAGTCGTAAGCCACATTAGCTGAAGCGAATGCTGGAGCATTGGGCGTCGTCTCTGGTGCTTGTCTAACTGCCAGTTTAGATTTGTGTCTAGTGACTTTGGGCTTGTGGTAAACACTTGAGTTTAATGGTTTGTTGACTGCTCGAAGCCGAGCCGAGCCGAGCCGAGCCGCCTTGCTCAAAATGAAAGAAAAGCAGTCAGAAGATCTAAAAAGACGAGAAGTATAATAAAATACTACTCGTTGGTATTGGGCCATAAAAGCCTGTGCAAACGTAAACGAGCATTAAACTGCCATCCACTTCAGCACTCGGCTCTCGACTGTTTTATTATTTACTAACTATTTTATTTGATTTGATTTAATTGTGGCAGTTGCTGCCGTTCGTTCGTTCGTTTTCTTAGCCTTACCGCTTGTTGTCTCAAAAGGCTTTAAGTCCTTTTCGCATCTGGGTCCAGCTGGCCAAACGAACCGCAAAGCCAATTTATAGTGACAAACCATAAGCAGTTGTAGAAGTAGGATTATCAAATGTCGCAGCAGCAGGACTGGCAACGGCAAAAGAAAGAATTCCCAAAGAAATAGTTGTTTTAATGGGTTCTACAAGACTTAAGTGGGTTGACAGTAGAAGCCAAATTCTTCAGTCGCAATTTTGGTAATTTAAAGCTGCTTGCTATTAATAATTGAAAACATTTAATTCACTTGTAATTCAATTTCTGTGCATTTGAATATTATTTCACTTTCCCAGAACTCACACTTGCCAATTGAACAACAATAATAGCCCCAAGTGGCGCCTACGTTTGTGTTTCTTTCACTTTGCTTGACTTATTCATGGTGTTAGGTACTTTGCTATTTCGTTGACTTTGGCGTATTTGCGAGTGGATCAGCTGGCGTAAAACACAGCTCATCCGACTGCTTACACACACACACACACAAACACACCCACACAAAGCCAAAAATAAGTCAGTTAGTCAGTGTTTGCTAGTGAGTCCATAATAATGGAGCGAATGCCAGCGGGTCCAAGAGTTCCATCGTTCGTTTGGTTGGTCCTTTTTGCAGCTGGCGTTAAGCGCTGCTTGAGGGGCTTAGGCATCGCCTTCCTTACCCATAAAACTGTCACAATGAAGCTCATGTGTGTGTGTGGTTTGTTCGTGTGTGTGTGTGTGTGGATGTGGATAACTGAATGAGCGGGTAGCCACAAGCAATTAGCTACCATGCAGATGCAGAGCACTCAGCGAATCAACAACGACGAAAAAGTGGAAAGAAATAACGGAGGAGGAAGGCCGCAAATCAAAAGCAAAAACCAAAAGCAATTGTCAGCCAAATTGGCATTGGCATTGACTGTGTTGAGATTTGATTTATCAACATGTTTCACGTGCGACACAAAAATCGCTGGCATTGTCAGCTCCCGCAGCTGGGGACTCAAGAATCAGAAGCACAAAGGCAATGAGCACACAGAGTGTGTTGGCGGTGTAAGGGGGTTTGGGTTGTGGCAATCACACAAAATACGACGTATTCGTTTTACGCGTCGCCGCATCGAAATGTGCGTGCCACACATACACGCACACATAAGCATAACTCGGGAACGAAAGCTGGGAAAACTGTGTGTGAACTGAGGGAGCTGGTTGGGAGCCCAACTGACGCGTTTCCGTCAAGTGCAACAAGCAGAAGATGAGCAGATGGCAACGAAGGGCGCTGTAGGGGGGGAATCGGGAACATAGTCAGCCAGGCAGGCAGTCAGCGTGCGTGGGTTTATTAAAATTTTAATATCAACGGGAAAAAGTCGACAGGCAGCCAAGTAAAAAATGTGTGCGGCGAAAAGTTTTTTTTTTTCTCTGCTGTTGCTTTTTGTTTTCTTTTTTTTTATCTCTTTGCCAGGACGAATGTCGACGCACAAGCAATCAAGCTGGAGCCCAGCGAAGCCAGGCAGACAGCATGCCAGGACAGCTGCATGAGCGTCGACAGAAAGCGTTGAGCTGCCTCACAAATGTGTGCGTAAGAAAATAAGTCATTTTCCCTTAAGGGTAAAAGGAGCTGGAGCAGCCTTGACTTCGCGCTAGCTTGGCAGAAATTCATCGATTGAATACAATACAAATATGTCAACGAGCCGCTTGAGATGTCGACGTCGACAACGGGCAACAAAATCTCAGAGTGCAAGATAGACAGAGAGAGAGAGAGAGAGAGAGAGTGCGCGGGAGAACGCTTCCCAGAAGAAGTTCAACGGTTTTTAGCTCATTTCAATGTGCCTAGGGAAAAAGAGTGAACGGGGCGAAGGAAACGAGACGAAGGGAGTTGACGGAAGATTGCTGGCAAAACCAATCAGTCAGCGGAGTAGCTTTGCTGCCGGGGTGTTGAATTACGGGTATTTTATATATATGTGTGTATGGGTTTGTGTCTGTGTGTGTGAGTGTGAATTGAATTTGGCATGCCAGCAGGCAGGCAGTCTGGATGATGAGATTCTCAACTCTTATATAGCAATCTATATGGAAAACTTGGCATCTCCACCGCCCCTCACACACAGAAACACACACACACCTATTATTTGCAAACGCATTCCATTTGAGTTACTTAGCAGAGGAAGCAGGCGCCAAGTGACAACCACCGACGGCAATCAACAAAATACCAACAAGGCACAAGACAAGACGGAGTAAGAAATCAAAAGAAAAGTCGGCCTGAGAATTTGTTATTTTATGAAATTGCAAGCACAATCAAGTTGACAAGAAAAGCAAAAGCAGCCTTTTGTCCTTAGCCTTTGTCTTTAAAAGGAAGGCACAATAAAAGCGAGTGTGTGTGTTTGTGTGTGTGAGTGGGTTAAAAGTAGCAACGTCAGACAAATAAATTTCACTAATGGAGCTGTTAACGTTTTTGCTTTACCAACTTATAAACTAAGCAGGCAAAAAAAAAGCACAAAAAAAAAAATATATATATATATATATATTTGAATTGAGTGCAAGAAACTAGAAAAGTGCAAAAAAATGCAGAACGAAAACATAAACAAAACAAGTAAAAAGGCTCTAGTTCAGAAATCCCGACTGGACTATACCCTGAACCCTATACTTTATGCATACAGTCACGGCTTGAAAGTGTGTGGGAGTGTGTGTGTGTGTATGCATACTTTCTTAACTTCAATGCTTCATATCTCCGGTGTTATTCAACTGATTTCAATGAAAATTTCACAGATTGTCATTATTTCGTTTTTAGTTTGAACGCAATCTAAAGTTTTAAGTTTACCAAATTGAAGATTTTATTATTATCGATCACATGTGTATATTGGAAATGGAAAGAGTTAGCGTTAATTTGAAACAAACTTGTGCTTACGAGCTTATGTTCCAAGTCTGGAGTCTGTAGCTCTTATAGTCTCTGAGATCGACGCGACATGGCTATATCGAGTTGATACTGATCAAGAATATACTTTATGGGGTCGGAGATGCTTCCTTCTGTCTGTTACATACTTTTGCCCAAAACCATTATACCCTTTTTACCCATTTTCAGTGGGTTCAGGGTATGAAAAGAAACGTAAAAGAAAATATGGCAAAGTACTCGACAGCAAACTAGCGAAAAACGAAGACTGAAAATCCGCTTTTGCAACTTTGGAACGCAACTTGCGGCATGGTCAAAACTATTGTTTTTGGCGTGTGTTCTTCTCTTTGTTTGTGTGTGTGTGTGTGTGTGGAGAGAGTCAAGTTATTAGATACATTTTAAGTTGTACGGAAAAGTGCACTTCAAATACACGAAGAAATGGAAACGAAGACGACGCAGGCGAAAGTCAGTCAAAGTAACATTCTTGTGGGTGGGTAACAGGGTAACACAGAAAAGTTCATGGAACGCCCAAAAGCAAACAGCAAAAACAGAAAGAGAAAGAAAAAATAGAAAACTGGGGGCAGCTGGCGTTGACAACACAACAGTTGATAATAAAATGAAGGGGGTTTGAACAGAGACCGCAACACTATAAATGTGGGTAGAAACAAGAACGGAGGCACAAAAGAAACCGCAGCATCAGCAGAAAGGCTCTTTGATGGGTATAGGCGTGGCCCCAAAGAGTGAGGCGGTTGGCGTGGAGTGGAGTGGAGTGGGACGGCTGGGCGGCACTTATTTCAAACAATTAACTTGATATTGTAACGGCTTTTGTTAAAGAGGGAAACGAGCAGCGCCCCAACCCGAACCTCAAGAAAGGTCAGAGTAGAGGAGAGGCAGCGGCAGCTTGCCTTGTCGATGTGTAGTCAAATAACAAAGAAGGCAGCAGCAAAATGAAAAAAAAAATAAATATATATATATATATATATAATAAAATAAAATAAAGAAGGAACTTGGCAGCATGTGGCCAAAAAGCAGAGCAATCTTCTTTACTTTTTGCACTCGCAAACTCATAGACTATGTGTGTGTGAGAAGTTGTTGAGAGGCGTTGGTGTTGGTGGTGGTGGTGGCTGCTGCTACTCCGCTGGTGGTGCCAAAAGAAAAACATAATAAAATCAAACCAAGTGAAACTGCGGCGACTGCTGCTGCTGCTGTTGGTGTTGTTGTTGTTGCCGTCACACGAAAGTAAAATAAACTGAAAGAAAAACAAAAAACTCACGAAAAGCGCTGAGGCGACGCTGTCTTCTACACACACACCTCTCCCTCATCCTCACCCTCTCGCCACTATCCGCTCTTCACTGCTGTTGTCTCTTGGAATTGCTATCAGTGTTACAGCTGGCGGCATTGGGATAGAAGCAGCAGCAGCAGCAACATCAACAGCAGCAGCAGCAGCAGCAAGCGTCAACTCTTGTGCTACACAACTTGAACACGAAGTTCATCAACTACCGTTGCCAGCAGCAGTAGAAGGAGAACGAGAAGGAGAAGGAGGGGATAAGTGGGCCGCTGCTGCTAGTGCTTGCCCGCAAATGGCAGCGTCCAAAGCGTTATTATACTTGTAGTTGTTGTTGTTGCTGTTGCTGTTGCTGTTGCGTGTTTGTTTGCCACCAGAATGAATATTGCCCAAGTTGCTGCACCGCCTGCCTCTGTCAGCCCCTAAAGCTGTTTGGCTTTGGCCTGGCTTTAGACTCGGTGACGACAGGAGCTAACACACATCCACTCTCTCCCTCCTTCATCTCTCTCTTGCTCTTGCTCTTGCTCTTGCTCCTGGCGACCACCTGTCCTGGTACTGCAAGTTTGTTGTACTTTTTTGCTGCCATTGTTGTTTGTTTGTTTGTTTGACTTATAAATTTACTTACGCTTATTTGCGCTCGAAATGAGCTGGCCATGGCCATATTTTGGCCCCCTAAGTGCAAAGTCTTTTCACACACAAAGAACAAGACAACGGAAAGAAGAAAACACTAAGGGCAAAACCAGAAATCTTCAAGTTGACAAAACACACGCGGCGTGTGCGCAATAATTTACAAAATTATTGTGCCAAATTGTTAACAAAGCGAGGAGAGTGGGGCGGCGCTGCAGCAGATTGACAGTGGGGAGTGCTTTCTATATGATTAGTTGACAGAGCAAAAATATGAAAATATGTCGAGGCAGAAAAGAAGAAGAAAAATGGTAAATATAAGCAAGCAAAATTGCCGGAAGGAGGCAAATATTTGATGTTTTTTAGCGACGGGCAAAAAGCAAACAAACACCGAAACAGAAAAGTGCATTAACAATGTATGTGTGTGTGTGTGTGTGTGTGTGTGTAATGGCAACAACAATAATAATATTAAACAATCGTTTGACTTGCGGAAACAACGGGGGAAATGCATTAAAAAATAAAACGTTTGCATCAAATGTTCTTGAGTACATTTGGAAAATGTTTTAAAAGCTGATTTTTACTTTCGTTCTCCTCCAAAATACACAAAAATCTTTTTGAAAACTTAAAATGTATGTTTCTTAAAGTTTTTATTGCTTTAACCAGTTGAGAATCATAAGCAACAGCAATGTAAATAAAGCTTAAACAATACTCTTCCCTATTTGTTGCATTTTCCACTTCTTGTAGTTGCCCAGCTTGTTGTCTATTTGAGCAACTTTTACTGCTGTCAAGTCAACAGCGTATCGGATGATAAAAACGTCTTGCTAGCAAACGGATTGTTTTTATACGACTGTATAAACTGAGTTCAATTTTGCGTCTCTTTCTTCTTTAATGACTTGCTGTTTTATGATTTCTCGCACTTTTAATAAACATTTGCGCTCGGTCTTTGTCCTCTTTTTACTTATTTACTAAATAAAACTTGCCAATATTCTGCTGAAATTCTAATTTGATTGCAAGCTAAACGCACAAAAGAGAGAGAGAGAGAGAGAGAGAGAGAGAGAGTGCCACTGGTCATGGGGCAGTATCTAGCCTCAATCGCAAATCAATAGAGCTGCCACCTACCCATTCGCACATCCCGCATCGCATTCGCCGCATTCAACATTGCTCATTCGATATGCGATTGTGAATGCTGTTGGTTTCGACCTGGCCTCATCCTGCCACATCCTGCTTGGTCCGTTTTGTGCACAGGAAATGTTAAATGATAATGCGCGGCACGCATAAAATGCAGTCGCCAGTTTGCAGTCGCTCGCTGTTCACTGTTCTGTGCGTCACACATTACGTATGTGTAATTTTTATTGCGTATACGTAATGCATTTTGATTTCAGACAACACACACGCAAAGAACTACACAAACAAAAAAAACACACACACACACCAGAGGGTGGATAACAATTTAAATCGTTGGCGGTCATTTACGTGCACGCCATGCAAAATGCATTCACTAACGGTGTGTCCGTGTGCGTGTGTGTGTGTTTGTGTTTGTGTGTGTTGTCTACTTTTACAGCGCGTGGCCGTTATTTCCGCTTTACGCGCTGCCACTAATAAAAATCGTTTAAAAAACCGCATGACAGCAAATGCAGCACCAGCAGCAACGTTAAATAATAACAAGCATGTGTAAATTTTTGCAGCGCATCCCACAACACAACAACTACAACAAGCTGCTCGCCCCCTTAACACATAACCTACCCCTACGTAGCAGCAATCCATGAAGCCAGTCGCCGAATCGCTTGCTGCTGCTGCCCTGACAGATTTATGTGGCCCGACAACTTCAAACTGCAACGTGGCGTAATAAATCTCAGCTTCAAGAGGCAACACATATACCCCTTACCTCCCCTCAACTCTTCTGACTCTCTTTTATCTCTGTGTGTGTGTCTTTGCTCTTCCTCTATCATTTTCTTCTCTGCAGCTGCAGCTTATTTGTCCGACTGTCTGTCTCTCGACTCTCGTCTCCTTGTCGGGCATCTCCGTCTTTCCTTTGTCTTCCATTACTAAAATTAAAATCGCTGGCGAAAAGCGTTTCGCGATTCTATTACCAAAAGTGACTCACACCCAACGACGAAAAAAAAAAAAAAACCAAAAAAAAATACAAAAAAGATTGACTTCAACATATTTCTTTGCTGCTTTCTGTTACTATTTCTGCTTCTTCTTGACGGCTTTTACACTTTTAAACGTCGCATTATTTCCGCTGCTCTTAGTCTGTCTGGTCTGCTGACATCCCCTCCCACCCCCCACCCCATAAATCGCCTCCCTTATCGCAGTCTGTGTGATTTTTCGTCTTCTTGTCTTTTGGGTAAACGAAAAATACGTTAAATTAAATTATGATTTCGAGTCGTCGAGTCGCATCTCATCTCTCATCTCTCCCCTCACTCCTCCCCCCCACACACGTACTGTTTTCATATTCGTTAAATTCGTATTTATTTTTTTTTCGTTTTACGTTTTTTTGTATTATTTTTACTTTCCTTTCGCGCTAAAATATTTGCCTCCATTTGTACGTCCCTCCGTCCGTCAGTCACTTAGTCAGTCAGTTAGTCAACAAGCAGCCGGCTCGAGAGAACCGCAGCGAGGCGTGTGCGTGCCGTGCCGTTGTTGTTGTTGTCGTTGTTGTTGTTGTTAGAGTTGTTGCTGGGTGTCAGGCATACGGATTCCTGGAATCTGGTATCCCAAACTCTCTCTTTCTGTCCTTGTCTCTTTCTGCTGCGCAAATTTTGTTATGCGGCTGCAAATCTTCAACAATTGCCCTGATTTATAATTTCTGCTTAGCAATGCAAAATACTTGAGCCGCAATAGACGGCACCCCCCATCCTCATCCCGCACAAGCGCGAGCGGGCGAGTGGCAGCTGCCGTCGCATGTGTTGGCTTAGCATACAAATATTTTGCTGTTTGTTTGCTTTAGTGCGCATAAATATATAGAGGAGAGGTTGACTACGGTGGGGAGGCGGGCGACAAGGAACTGAAGTGCGGAAGAAATGTGATGAGTACGTTGACAAGAGAGCTGCCTAACCCCCATACACACACACACACATACACACACTCCAGCTTACCATCCAGCCAGCCACCCGCCTGTCATGCATAATCCTGGCAGCCGCCTGCTGCATCAGCCGTATATATATCTACGTCTCGGGCTCGTCATATAATATGTGGCGGGTAGTGCGCTTATGCATAATTTACCCGCTTGTCAGGGCACAGAACGAGCCGCAGCCAACGAAAGAGACAGACAGACAGAGTGCGAGCGAGCGAGCGAGTGGTAAAAAGCTAGAGATATGTCACCGCTAAAAAGCCTAGGCGAAAGTCACAGCCACACATCGCTTTGGAAAGTTCGCTTTGAGTTTTCGTTCATTATAGAGCGACAGACCTCAAAGTCTCTTCCCACGCCCAAAACTTTCAGGTTATAGTCAAGTTCACAAGTTTACATTTCAACATCAACAACAACACCAACAACAATAACACATCTAGCAAACGAAAAAAACATACTGTTAAATGAATGCGAGATGAATAGCTAAACACGTCAAAAATATATCTATGTTGTTTTAGAATATAATATCTAAAATGTTTAAATATTATCCTTGATATGCATTTTTAAACGAAAATTGAAACTGGATTGTAGAAGTTTTCAATCTAAACTTAAAGAATGCAGCATTAGATGAATACAATATCGGTGGAAACGTTTAAGATTTGATAACACTAAGGAAATTTTAAGGTCTTAAAAGAACTTAAGAAAACGCGCGAAGAAAATTCAGCATGAAACTTAAAAGTTCTTTTAAGGATGTTGCTTACAAGTACTTGACTCTTAAGCAGCTGAGGATACTTTATTTTGAATCTTTTGAACACTGAAGCTTTGCGTTATGTTTGTTTTCGAAGTTAAGTGGCTATGCTTTATGCATTTTTTATTATTGACTGTTCCCATTAAAAACCCATTACGTTGTTTGAGGGACTATAAAAATACAAATGTTATTGGTTTTGTCTGTATTAAGTATTGGCATTAAGCCTGTTAGACCGTTTCCTTGTTCAGAACATTGTAAAATATTGATAAGAATGATTTGCGATAGAACAAATAATTTTGCTATGTATTCCTAAGGATATTCTCTTTGTTAGCTTCCAGTTGTCGTGTTACTGGGTGATTAGTAAAAGTATTTTCTTAAAGTACAAACGAATTACAAACTGTTGGGTCCTTAAATTGGATTGCCTGCTCATGTTGTTGACTGATTGCTTTGGCGGCGCCCAAGACAAGAAAAAAAAAGAAGGAAACACACACACACACACATACACAAAAAGACAGGACTCAAACTAAACACAGAAATGCGTGCGCCATAAATTAAAGTAGTTTTAAGTCTTTCAGTTCTATTCTTTTTTTTTGGGTTGTTGCTGTATTCTATCTTTCTGTTGTTGTTGTTGTTTTGGCCATTTCAGTTGGTCTTTATTGTTGTTGCTTTTGTTGATGGTTTTGGGTTTCGCTGGACTGGTTTGATATGGTTTGGTCGGGTTTGATTCGGTTTGGCTTGGGGTTTTTAGCAATTCTGGTTACCGCCCGCTGTTTGAGTTTTTGGAGTTGCTTTGCTCGCTCGCTTGCTTGCTTTTACCCTAAAAATAGATACACAAATGTGTTTTAATGGTCGCTTTTTGCTCGCGTTTTCGCTTTCGCCTCGTCCTTCGCATTGCGTCTCCCAATCTCGGCGCTTTGTTATGCCGTCTGTCGTTTTTCTATGTGACTGAATTTATTTGCTTATACTTGCTTTCTCTCTCTCTCAATCGCTTTCCTTCTTTCTTTAGTTGGATATATCTTTGTGCGTGTTTAGATGCCATTCGCCAAAAGTTTCCTGGCCGCTTTTTTCCCAAGCACCATTGCTCCGATTCTCGAGTCGAGTCTCTTTTGCCACAGCTTTTGTATTTTGTTAGCTGCCATGGGGCGCCAAATGGTTTTGATTTGATTAATGAATGTTCTAATTAAGCAAAACCGTCACCTAAGCTCGCTCAGCTGCCATTTGACCTTGGCCAAAAACAAAATTCCCCAAAAAGCCCACAAAGCTCCCCAGAATATGTATACCAATACAGACAGAGTAGTAACTTTTGTGTGTTTGGCTTTTGTTCCACACAGAAGACAAATTATTTTGTCCCGGAATTCTCATTTCGTTCGTTACGTTTACATTTACGTTTACGTTTCGTTACTGCAAGTGATTAGCGTTAAATGAAAGTCGAGAATCGGGATTCGTTCGGTTCGCTCGAACTCTGTACTAAAACTTTATCGAAATTGACTCCAAATTGTTTTTTTTCCCCACGTCTTGTTCTTGATTGTCTTGGGTCACAAATTTCAATTATATACATATATATATATATATGGCCACCTTTCTGGCTCTAGCTATGATTGCGATAATTACGTAATGGCCACTGCCTAATGATGATTGGGAAGCCCGGGCAGCTCGGAAGTTTATGAGCACAGTAATTGCCATAAGTGTAACTACCCCCCAAAACTCCCTAACTGTCCCTCTTATTGCAACTCTCATTCTCCCCCCCTCCCTCTCTCTCTCTCTCTGCCTTTCGCTGCTGTTTGCTTCTGACTGTGTGTTTGTCTTCTGCTTTGCTCTGCACTCAGTTATGTAAATTTAAAACTTTAAGCACAAGTTGTTGCCGCTGCTGTCCTATATGTCCTGTGTGTGAGTCCCCGTCTGCCATATAAATTTAAACAATGTTGAAAACATGCTGCGTTGGCACTTTTTAACCACGCGCCACACACACGCACACACTTAGACACAGGCACAACATGCAGCAGCAGCATTTATGCTGTAGTCGCAAAAGTCTCACACAATTTACATACCTCGCTCTATGTGTGTGTGTGCTTGTGTGTGTGTGCGCCTGTGTATGTGTATTTAATGTCGAAATTATGGACGACAATTTTAATGACAATTCAACTTAACATTAGAACGACAACAACAACAACAATGTCGACATGCGACCAGCATCAGCAGCAGCAGCAACAGCAACAGCAGCAAGCGCAGACTTTGCTGGTCGTTAGTCGCTGCAACAACAGCAACAACAACAACAACGACAACAACACGTATATAACAACAACAATGACTTGGCAGCATCAACGGCAGCAAAACAGTTTCCGCATCCGCCAGGCCACCATTGTGCCAGGATGCCAATGCCATACACACATACCCACAGACACAAGCACACTTACACATACACTTAGACACACATGCTGCTACTCGCATGTTGCTGTCGACGACAATGCGTGTGAGTTAAATGTATGCGCATAAATTAATAATTAATTACACAGAATTACATTTCGGGCTTGTTGTATAATATTCATTATTGTTATGCATAAATAAGGCGAAGCTTCGCTCGCTCTCTCTCTCTCTCTCTCTCTCTCTCTCTCTACCTCACTCCCTTCCTCTCTTGCTGTACTTTAGTCCAGCATTTCTGTCTTGTGTGGCAGTCAATTTGCGAAGGATGTGCCATTTGCGTTTGTTAGTTTTACGTTGCTCGGCAGCTCATTAAAATGCCAGCAAAGCTAAGCTTGTCACTCAGCACTCCAGTCCACTCCACTCCAGTCAACTTAACTTCACCCCCCCTCATTTTCCACTTTTATTCCACTTCTCAACTCTTTTATTCCCCCCTTTCCCCTAATGGCTGCTGCACATCAATCTTCAAATGTATTTATGCGGCTCTTGTAATATATTTCATTTGATTTACAAGCTCTGTCCGAGGCAGCAGCCGGACAGGACTGACAGGACACCCGATTTGCATTCCTTTTGATGCTGCTGTTGCTGGTCGCTGGTTGTTGTTGTTGTAGTTGTTCTTTGGTCCGAGAACTTTCAACTCCCTGGGGCATATTCAAATGCTGATTTGCCCCACTACGAATATGTATATGTATGGATGGATGGATGGATGGCAGGAAGCCCATTATCCCTTGTCAGTGGCACAAACGTGTTTATTGGCTCCTGTACACACACAAGGACACATTGCCGCATAAATATCAACGAAATTAAGGCGCAAAATATTTGCCATGGCAATAAATCAACTGTGTGTATGTGTATCTCCTCAATCTGTGTGTGTGTGTGTGTGTGTGTGTGAAGGAAATTGACCAAAAAGTATTAGTAACGGAAATTGCACAAATTTTCGGTCAAGTAACCCAGGGATAACAATAGGGGGTGGGACAAGTCTGTGGGGGACAACTTCTATCTCGCTGTGTGGTCATTTTAATTGAAAGCAAGACAAAGGCACAATGGCATTTATAGAGCATATCGAATATGCATAGACAACAACAGACAAATACGCGACCGAGCGAGAGAGAGAATTTGGATCAGTGGCATACATGATAGACAGTTAGAGGGACATTTGAACCGTGTCCTAAACAGAACATATCCTTGTTCGATTTTGCATACATGTCCTATATATAGCAGGCCTTTTGAGCATTGTTGTACATTAGATTACGCAAACGTGTGTGTGTGTTTGTCAAAGTTTTTCCTTCCATTCATTCAATGCTCATATTTCAAATGGCGCCTCGCGCTCATAAGTATGCAACACTTTTTCCCACGAACCATTCATACCCCGCATCCGTCCCCTGCCGGCCATTTTGTAAAATTTGCATGGATAATTTGTCACTTTGAATGATGTTGAAGCTTTCTGAGTGGGTTAGACGAGTAGCTCCCCCCCGAAACCCCTCGCCTGACGCATTCAAAAATGCTTGCGGGAAGTGCGGCAAATGTTACAAATTGTTGTCGTTGCCTGACAGCAAACGGAGGGGGTGGAATGAGAATTGGGGCCGCTGATGCCCGAGGGCGGTAATGGAGTTGGGTGTGTAAATGCCGTGTGTCGCATCAAATTTTGGTAACACACACACTAATACACATGCTGCATACATAACATAACATAACATAATAGGAACATGAAGAGTTTTGTCGCAAAACAAGTTTAATAAACCCGCTTTTGCCGACTAATTTGACAATAAAAACCAAATGTTTGGGGACACGAGCGTAAATAATGGAAAAAAATATAAAGGAATAAAGGCAAAAAGGACCTGCTTAGCTGGCCAGCCTACCTTTCAACCCTACAACCCTTTTTTACGGCACACATGCGTTCTAACAGGTTTAAAAATTACATTTAATGACAATTGCACAAAGCCCAAAAAACGAAAAATGAAAGCCTTCGAGGAGAATTTTACCCAAAAATAACCAGGCTACCCTGGCCACAATCAGTTACTCAAATTTATAAGTAGATGTGTGGACGGTGAGGTAGGGGGTAAGGGTTGCTTTGTTCGGAGAACATGTGTAGGAAAGTTGGCTGGCAATGTCAATGGCAATGTCAATTCACGACAGGTTCGCGCAATTTCCAGCCAAGTTGCTCCCATTAGCCACATAATTTTAAGTGTGTGCGTGGCGCGAAATGAGTGGGGCGACGGGGCGGAGAGAGGGTGGCTGCGGGATGCAGAACGAGCTCATTTAATATTAAAAGGATTTATGAGACATTTTCCTTTCATTTTGACAACGCCAGGAAAGGACACACTGTCGGAACCGGACGGCACGGACAGGAAGGGGCAAGGCGGTTTTGCGGGGCGGGGCACGAAGCACGTCTGAATGGCGAAAAAGGAAAATTTTCTTATGCCGTTGATGAAATTTTCGCTTAACAGAATTTGTGACGCTTCGGTTCGTGGCGCCGTTGCCTACGCTCGGTTAAAGGGTTTTACTTTTTAGTCTCAGTTCCACTTTTCACTTTTCTCTTCCCCCCACCCCCCCCCAAAACCCTACCCCTAACCGGCTGCTGCTATTGTTGTGCGCAGCGTGGCAACTTTTGCGCTGGTTTAGCTTACGCCTGGGAATTATTTGAGTGCTTTTTGCAGGCAAACACAGACCCACAACCACCCTACTCCATCTACTCTTTAAGCGATTCTAAGCGTGTGAAAGTGCAGACGCCCAACAACCGCTGAATGTATCAAATAAGAGTCTTGTATTTGTGTGGGTGTGTGTGTGAATTTTGACAGATTTGAAAATTATTATGCAAAATGAATAATTTAGTTGAAAGTGTTAAATTGATTTTGCCCTTTCACTACACAACCTCACGTCGCAAAGATGATGATAGCAATGCTGGAGCTTGATGGGCATATCCTCTTCTCCTCTCGCTTCCCCTGGCCACAAACTTCATACCATACCATACCACCCCTAAAAAACCACAACAACCCACCTGGCAGGCCATTAAAACGAGCTTAAGGCAGGCCGTCTGATCTGAAATGACAGCAACTATATATTTTTGAGAGAATTATTACACACCCACAGCCACACACACAGAGACTGGGAAAACTCTTAAGTTTTGGGCAGTTCCACCCTTGTCATAGAGCTACTTAAACTATTGTAGTGGCAAAGAGAGAAAGGGGTAAAGGTTGAGTAGAGCTTAATTTTGTTGGGCACTGTCAAGTAATTTGAGGCTTTTCTCGTTTTATTTGACTTGCAAGCTAAGCTACATAAATTTAAGTGCTTGTTTAAAATATAATTGAACTTTAAGGAACCCAAATTGTTAGTTGAACTCGAAATTTCTATCTCAAAATCATACACATAGTTTCTAAACATTTTCTTTGGACAAAGGAAGTAGCAGTGTTGTTTAAAATCGATCCAAATCCCCAGAATCTAACGATTTCTAAGAGAAATATCTTTGAGCTCTCAGAAAATCAATGTCTGGATTTGAGTTCCAAACCTGAACGCATTCATTTGCGCTAATAGGTTGTCGGCAACACCTTTTTGTAATCAAACTGCAGCAAATATGTTACTTTGGCTGCCCCGACAACACTTTTTGACGATATCTGCCACTAAATCTATCTGTGCACTAGCTGAAGTGTCTTGTTAGCTTTGGTGTAACCTGTCGTGGATCACGCCTCCCGATTGCTTACACTTTTCCTGCACAATCACTCGCCCACTCCTGACGTCATTTGTCAAAATTTGGCATGGGGTTTAGTTTCGTATGGCCCCATATGTCACCCCCTTCCCAAGCTTTGGGCAATAGCCACACCAGTTTATTCTCATTCCCATTCGGTGTGGCTAATATTGACATTCCTAATCTGTGCAGCGCTGTGCGGTGGCCGTTAAAATGCCGTGTCACTTCGTTAGTATGCGTGTGTGCTTCCATTTGGATTCGCCTTGGCCCGATCATCATCATCGGTCTGGTCTGTCACTACTAGTTCCGTGTTTGGTGTCTAGGTCACAATTCGCTTTTGGGTTCCTCTATAATATATACCCTAGCACTGAGTAGTCACCACTTTTGTCACGAAAGGTTTCCTGTGATGTTTTGGAAACATTTGTTTATCTTTCAGATTGAAATGAATATCTTGAGGCTTTCTAAAACTCCGAAGTATCTAACTGTTAAACTATAATAACTTTTCTTTATTATTGCAATATTTGAATGTGAGCCCAAATACTCCTCTTCTGCAAGAGCATATAATATTCGACCTGGCATAAATATCCAATCTCCTCTATAATTTTATTTCTATTTCTTTTTTTTTTTCGGCTGGGTGTGTTTTGTTTTTGATTCATGCTTTGCTATCAGCACTGGGCGTGTTCTAGTCTAAACTCCAAGCTAGCCCGCACATCTATATATATATTTTGTATACATATACATTTGATGATGACATTGCGAAGCCAGCAAACGACGCAACGACCGACTGAGAGACTGACTTGACTGTTGTGCGTTTCGGTTGCCAGTTTATTAGTTTAAGTAGCTGCCTCATTGGCAGTGATTAGCGACAGACGACTTGAACCGAACCAACAAAAAAAAAAAAAACGAAAGAATGAAAGAAAACAAAGTGCTGGCTGCCGCTGTTCGGAATCGCTTTTTAACAACGCTGCAATTTTGTGCGTCATGTCTGATGACCGGCACTAGTAGTTAGAGCAGCAGCAGCAGGAGTCGCGAGTTCAACGTTTGTCTTGGACGTCATGTTGCTACTTTCTTGCAGCACACTCAACTTGATGTTGCTGTTGTTGTTTTTTATACTTTTTTTTTCGGTTTCTTTTTGCAAATTGTTAGCAGGTCGCCCGCAGCGACCAGGCCCAAAACCTAGACTCAGAACCTAGACCCAGACCTCTGCAATGTATTTGCCCAACCTGTGTAAAGTGCAGCCAAACACACACACACACACTCCGAAAGAGGAAGAGAGTTTGGGACTTGGGCCAAAGCGATTTGCCTTGCCAAAAGCTGCATGACTAACTTTGTAGTTGTAGTAGAAGTAGCAGTTGCTGTCTATGTGTGTGTGTGTGAGAGAGTTGGTGCGACAACACAAGTGTTTTAATTTTACGACATTGTATGAATTTTACTGCTGGCACAGCAGAAACATCAGCACCGCTGTTACATATCGTTAGCTTCCTTAACGGACGTATCCCACATCTTCTATATGGCCCAGTCTGCTCTTGTCTCACACTTGCACCTTCTCTGTTCCCCTCCTGGACTGCCTGCCTGCCTGCCTGCCTGTTGTCTGTGTGCTGTGCCATGCTCATAAATTGCAGCTTGCAAGCTTCAGTGCAATCAGCGTCATCAGCTTCATCCGGCCCCTAAAGCTACACCCCGGACAATGGGGCCAAAACAAGAAGTTCGAAAAATACGCTTTGCGTAACGAACCCAAACCAAAAAAAACCCCAAATAAAATTGTTAAATGAACATATAGTTGATAATAAAAGTTATTAAAGCAACGGACAATGTTCAAGTAGATTTTTTCTTTTATTTGAATTTTCCTGAACATCAATTGCAAATGCTTAAAAATAAAAATAAAAAAAAATGTTAGAATAATTTTTTCTAAAGAAATTTTCCACTAAAAAAAAGGGAAAAATGAAATATGTATTTTATTGTCAATTTTGAGGAAGTTTAATAAATAAGTACAAACTAAATATAAAAAAGAATCAATTGAAAAAAAGTTTCTATCTTAATATAAAAAAGAATCAATTGAAAAAAAGTTTCTATTTCAAACTAGATAATCGAGAAATGTCAAACCAGTTCCGTACTTAAATTTTACAGTTCATAGCCTTAATTCACATGCAAATTATTCATTTATCAAACACCAACTGAAGCAACTTTGAAACTCAGTGAACCAAAGCTCAAACTTTGCTGTACCAAAAATTATTCAAGATTTCGTAGACTTTATATGGAGCAGAATTTTGTTTGGCCCACTGTCGCTTAACTGCCGTCACTTAACGTTAACAGTTTACGCTTGCCTGCGGGCTAAAAAGGCTGGCGTTGCAATACACACACTTGCATACTCGCGCGCACACACACACATACACACACATGGAGCTCTTTCTCTTTGCACTCATCTTTTGCCTCGCCATCATTTTTGGTGCTGCTGCCGCTGCTGTTGCGCTAACTGCGTAAAGTTGGCACTTGAAACTGTCAGCTTAAATATGCCAGCTGCACACATACACTGACACATTCACACATACACACACTTCACACACACACACATGTGCGGCTACTACATAAAGTGCACAAAATGGTCGACGCATAGCAAAAGTTGGTGTCGTAAGTTGCTGCAACGCAGAACACTGAGCAAAACTCTTACAGGCTCCGCGCAGTCTGGCAAGCCATTACTTTGGGTAACCCTGCCATCCCCAGCCCAGTCCCCCCCACCAAGCGTACCGTCGACTTACCATAAATGCATTTTTAAATGCCAGGCTACAGCTAAATTAAGCAGCATTTGCCACTTGCGCTTTACGCGCTCATTCGTTCATTTATGCTGATACTTTTACTAAGAATTTTCATCTTTATTTTTTTGTTGCCGTTGCAGATGGTGACGAGAACGAAGAAAATCTTTGTGGGCGGCCTCTCGGCACCCACCACGCTGGAGGATGTCAAAAGCTACTTTGAACAGTTTGGTCCGGTAAGTAAAAATCCACAAAAAAAAACAATATTCAAGAATATGAAATATGTCTAACCATTTGTATAACCAGACACGAAGAGTTGTCTGCCAACTTGCAATAATAATAATAATAGTAATGAACAAAAAAAAAATTGAAGAACAAAATATCAGAATGACAGTTGCCGAACAAATCATGCAATTTATGCGCACTGCGCGTGTTCGAGCTTAAGATATACATATATATATGTATATTTATCTATATAGTATACAATATATACTGCTGAGCAATGACACCTTCACTGGCAGCCACTTGCGACTACGTTTTGTTTGATCAATAAAAACGCCAAAAAACGCGCCAACAGCAACAAAAACAAAAATTGGCAAAACGAAACGAAAGCAAAAAAAAATATATGTAGAGGGAATATATATCCGTTGCAAATTCAATCTTGACAAGTACTGCAAAGCACAGACGTTGGCCCGACACGTCGTCTCCGTACGTCACCCCCCCGCGCGCCACCCGCACGGCCATTGTGTCTACCCCTTCACTCATCATTTTACCAAAAAATTCTATGATGCCTGCCTACCTGCAGCAAAAGCAAACTCCACTTAAACATCAGGCTTTACACACATGCATATCAAGTACGAGTGTGTGTGTGTGTTTGCGGCTGAGTGCTGTTCGAGTGCTCTTTAAGTTCTCCATTGAGGCATGTTCGACATACGGGACTGGGTGGCAGATAGACGAGGGAGGGGTGGACGGGGACAGACTTGTTATAGCGCACAAAACAAAATTTTTAGCACGAGAACAAAAATTTGTTGTTGTTATCGTTGTTGTTGTGCTGTTGATTACGATACTAAACGAAAATCGATTTGTTTGACGCTCTTCGATTTTAATGAGCGACTAGATCCTTCAGCAACAAGGATTTCATTAACGATATGCAAAATACCTCTTCAATCTCTATGAATATGCTTACATTTTAGATACACTCAAGTTTTCATAGCAAACAATGCAAACACAAATCTTGAAACGTACTTTGATTCTATTAAGTGTTCAAGTGATAAAAATTAAGTTTAGTTCAGTTTGAGGTCTACCGAAAACAAAAAGTACAGCTTAAAGCACACACACACACAAAAACACACACATGTGTGCTTTTAAGGGATTTGCTCGGCTCTCTCGTGTCATTAAAACTTTTTGTTAACTTTCATAATTGCTTTAAAGTTTTGTAAATTGCCTGTTTTAAAAGAAAACCCGTATCTATCTCAGATCAAATTAAATGTTATGTGTATATGTGTATGTGTGTGTTTGTGTGTGTGTGTGAAAAGTGACAGCTTAAAAGGACGCACTTATTTGCAGCTTTGCCTATATACATTTTCATCGTTATGTCATTTAATACTGCCCAACAAAAACATTTTGACAAACACTCTCTCAACGGATTTCCAAACTTCGCTCGAAGCGGCCAGGTGATAAGAGGAGGAGGGGGTGGGCTGAGGATTTAGAGCAGGCATTGCCTCCTGATAATTGACACAAATTGGCGCAACTTTTTGTCAGCTCTTCAACCGCGCCGCCACGTCAGCTGCCATTTGCTCTGGCTCATTGCGCCCGCCCGCCCCACCGCAGTCGATAATGCGAATATAATGACGACGCCATTCTCAATTCTTCCTCTCACACCCGCCTCTCTTCGATTGCTTGTGCCATGGCACATAAACGCCCATCAATCAAATCAGCGCTGTGCGAAAATGCTTTTAAGTAATTTTCATCATAACTGCGAATGAAGCTGTCAAAATCTATAACGATCAAATAGTTAAAACACCTAAAAAGCTATATTCCATAGGTGATGTGTTGGTGGTGCTTTAGTGGGTTGGGCTGGGTGGGTTTTGGGTTGTTCTGCCATTCATAATTCTTTGGACATAAAAAAAGAAACAAAGGCAAGGCAAGGCCAGGCCAGGCGAGGCAACTTAACCAAGCGCGAATGCCTAATGGCAAAGTTTTCAATTAATCCGCATTTGGCCAAAAGAAAATTATAATAATAACTTGGTGGCGCACAAAAGGCGCTCAACTTGAGGGTAGTAAATTGCGCCAAGGTATAAGCTTGGCTAAAACTTTCGACAGGCAAAACAACAGCAGACGCCAAACGCTCTGTCCGCTTCACATAGTGCCTACTACCTTCCTACCTACTACTAGCTACTTGGCCAAGTTATTGATTACAACTAATCCCCTTTTGGCTTTTGCCTGCCGCCTCATTGAGCAGCAGCAGCAGTAGCAGGAGCTGTAGCAAGGGAGCGACATTTGCGCCCATAAACAAAATAGCAAAAATAAGGCTAAGACCAGGGCTAGCTTCTTGTGTTTTTTGTTTTGTTGGCCCGTATCCGTGTCCGGATCAGAACAACCGTGGCCAAAGGCAGCCAGGTGGCCAGTCAGGCGTTAATGACTTTATCGGCCATTTTTCTTCAGCAGGCAGAAAAAGATGGTCAGAGACCGAGAGTAGGAGAGTGGGAGAGCGAGAGATGGAGAGGGAGATTGCTATTGTCGTTGTCATTGCCATTAGAGAGACGATGGCACACGGTAAAGATTGATTAGCCAGGATGACACAGTCAGGCTGAAAACAGAAACAGAAACAGTGGCAGTGGCAGCAACCATTCAATATGATTAATAGTTGTTGCATGTTGCGTAGAATGGCGACAATCACAACGGGCCGCCCCGCCCCCAAAACGGCACAGCACTGAACAGAACTGAACAGAACTGAACAATAGCGAAATAGCGCAAACAACAGCGAGATTGTCTATATAGAAATTTATGACCCGAGCAACCAGCCAATTTCATGTTGCCAGCACAATTTTCTCTTTTATGTATGGTTTTTTTTACTCTTTCTCTGTTTGTGTTTTTTTCTTTCCAGCCCGCTTTCCATATATATATATATTATATATATTTAGCTCCTTCTCTCTCTCTCATGTCAGCGGCACATTTTTTACTTGCATTTCATTTTATTGTTGTATGTTTTTTAATGTTGCATTGTTCTGCAATTCCGTGTATAGTTTTTATTATTTTGTTGCCCGAACTCGACTAATAAATGGGAAAAACAAATATCGCAATACTCTTGCATTGATGAACGTTTTTCTTTTTTGGGTTATTTTTTATTAGAAACCAAAGACCATATATTACTCGACACTGAATATTCATTTTTAGTGAGAAAAAACAAAAAAACAAATTTTATAAATTTTCAGTACAGAAAATTCATTTCAACTATGCTGAATATAGTATTTAGTTAGAATTTTAGGTTTAATAAGTTTTTCTCGTTTATTTAGCTAGAATTTTAGGTTTAATAAGTTTTTCTTTTTTGCAAATAATGATTAAATAAAATGTTGAAATGCATATGGGAATTATTTTGAGTCTCATGACTGCTGTGAAATGTTATCTAATAACTATTTCAACAGAGCCACAAAATGCAGAAGTGATTCAAAATGCATTTTTGGAATATATATTGCATAAATAGCCTTAAAGCTTAGCTTTTGAGTGCGTTACTAGCTTAGGAGTAAAGTTTTAATGCCCCACTGTGAGGCAATAAAAACTATTTTCAATCTCGCACTTTACTCCCTTACTCCGACTATGTTTGTGCTCATTTGCAAACAGAAACATTGAAGAGTTGCTGTGGCAGGGGCACGAAGAGGGAGAAGCAGTAGAGTTGAATCAGTATCAAGCAGGCGAACCTCAGATATAACCCGAGCCCGTACATACATAAGCCTGATAGTTGCCACACCTTTTAAATGCAAATCAGAGAAAATGTTTTTCTGTTGACGCCCCCCGCCTCTGCGTCCCGCCGATCCTAAACGTACCTTTTGATATAGAAAACAAAACCAAAAACCCAACCAAACGCAAACCAACAAAACAAATTTCAAATTTTTCGTATGCAAGTTTTTAGTGCGAATGCTTCACATTTAACTGGCACACCAAAACCAACAATACACACACACACACACACACAGAAACATACTCGGACACAGGGGAAATGGTACCCGAAAACTGACCTCAGCTGCTGCAACCTTTGCCACTGATTTTATTGCAGCTGCTGCAGTTACTGCCACTGCTGCAAGAGCTGCGATAACACAAATTTCACATGCGGCGAACAGGGGAAAGCCGAAAGTGAGATTCAGTAACAGAGAGCCACAGAAAAGGAAAAAAAAAAGAAAGCAAAAAAACAAAAAAAGAGATGGCAACTAAAACCAACAAAAATGCAAAGCTCTTTGGCTAAAAAATTGCAAATAAACTACACATTTCTCTAGCACCTGCCCCGAACCACAACTCGCCCCTCTGCAGCCTGAACTATGATGGCCTGGTAGTATGCAAAATTGCAGTGGCCCAACTATCAGGCAGCCAGCAGACATCGCCCTGTGGCTTTTAAAGGTGTTTACGGTGTTTGCGTTTGGCCCTGCCCCGAAGGGTTTGTTAATTTAAGCGCTTTTCATAAGCATTTTATGGGCTAGAACGGATCCAGCAGGCCAAGTGGCAGCAGCAAGTGGCAAAAGTGCAGCCAAAGCTGCCAAATGTTCGACCCAAAACGGACGATGGGCCTTCAAATCCATCCTGCTCCATCTCCTCCTCCTCCTTTGCCGCCTCATTCTCGTCATCACTTGAAGCCGAAGTGCCGGACTTGCCGCAGCAGCTGCGTTTCTTTCCCTCCCTGGGGCCATTAATTATGACAAATCATGCAAAAGAAATTGTAACAAAAATGTATTAAAAAACGAGCGAAAAAACGGAAGACATGAAAGAACTTTTTCATTAAAAGCGAGTTTAATCATTTAATTAGAAGGTTATAGATAGGGCACGTGAGAAGGACTTGTAAAAGGGATGACGCATAAAGTGGTGGAGGGGAGGTAACGAGATTGTGCAAATAAAAGTTTTTGTGCTGCATTATTAACTAATTTGCTTTGTCTATATTTAGATTCCATTAAATTAAAATGTTTATATCAGAGTTTTTCAACTGTTTAATTATTGACAAAAATAAAGAATGTTTATATCTTTGTACATATCCATTTCTATAAGCCATATGAACTTTCACCTTTTATACTTGTGCCCAAAATAAAAAGAAGAGTGGATGTGTGTGTGGGGCAGATAGAGTTTCAATTCGGTTTGTTTGCTCACCTGCCTCACGTATCAGCCATTCAGTCAGTCACGTTGTCAGTTAGTCAGTTCGTCCTGTGTTTGTGTTTGTCCTTGTGGTAATTGTATGTGTGTCTGTGTCTGTGTGTGTGTGCCATAACTGTGGGCAATTTTTGAGGTATTGCGAATGTGAAGTGCCTCTCTCCAGCTGCATAAATTATGATGAAGCGCAAATCTTCAGTTAGCCGTATGTAAATGTAAATGAAGGCTTTGTGCCTATGCATCTGTGCGTGCGTGTGTGAGTGTGTGTGTGTGTGTGCATGATGAGTGGCAGATTTGCATAATCCTTAGCAAAAGGTTTCATGACAACGCTGCTGCTGCTGCTGTTGCTGATTCTGCTCAAAATGTCAATGTGGATGCATTGTGTGGGTTGGGGGACGGGGAGGCAAGAGCGTGTGGTTGGAAGGGAGAGTCCTGAAAAGCCACAAATCCTTCAGCACCTTTACCTAAGCTCGTAATTAACAGCATACATACGTACATATGCATATACACACACACTTAGCACTAGCAGCTGTCATTTACATAGCCAATTACTTGTACATAAGCAACAAAAACAACAACAACAACAACTATATCACCTGAACCTCCAAGTGCGCTGACAATTTTGTAGCTTAATCCCCGCCTTGGCCGCAACTAATTTAATTGTGTTCAATTTGGCATAAAGGCGTTTAATGCCAACAGCATACGTGCTACATATTATGTATGTGTATGTGTGATATAATATGTGTGTATATGCATATATATGGATTTTTCACATGATGTAGACAGACTGCAAAAATAACGAACGAGCGAACGCCATTTGGAGACCGCCTCCCCAATGCAGACGAAGACGTTCGTTGTTAATGCTTTGATAGACACATTACTTCCGTCTCAGTGGTTAGGCTGCAGCAGCAGCACCACCAATACCAACACCACCACCACCACCACCAGTCCAGCCCAGCAAGCAGGGCTGGCAGGCAGGCAGAAATCTAATACGTGTTGCCAAGCGAGGGATAACTGTTTGTTTACACAGCCCGACAACGACTAGAATGATGTTGCCCCTCAAACCAAAGACTCTGTGTCAGAGTCTGGCCTTTGGTTTCGAAACACTTGCATATGAAAAGTGCTTTTAATATTGATAGTCCTACTAAAAAAACACAGTAAATAAGTTTTTATTGGCAGCTTAGCTTGTTCATAAGAAAGAATCATTCAAAAATAACAAACAGCTTTAAATTTTTACTATCACACATAAAATATAAATGCCAAACAAAAATGGTTTCCAGTTATTTGGTAAATTTTCGAAATATAAGTAGGTCTTTTCTCTCATGCACTCGATTAACCAATAATCACTATAGTATTTCTACTGAAAACATATTTTGAAAAATATTAAATATTATAGAAACCATAAATCACTTTTGGCCATCAATTTAAACTTATAAAAAATTGGTTTCTAAACAAAGACAAATTTGCATTTCTACTTAAAAACCAAAGAAAATGTCTCCTAAATGCCTTTTAAAGTATTGCAAGCAAGCTTTTTGCGGCGTTCAATAAAAATACAAAACATTTCTAAGAAACAAAAAATCATTTCTTGTTATCAGTTTGAATTTCGAAATAAATATGTTTTTGCTTTGTGTTTCTATTTCTTTATTTTATTTTATATTTTTTTTTTGAGTGCAGTCTTAGCTCTGCTCGATTTTCATGCGTCTCATGCTGCTTTTCTGCATACTGCTACTATCTGCTTCGTGCCTTGCATGGCTTTAGCAAATTGCGCAAAAAACATTGCAAAAGCAGCGACTGCAACAGCAACAGCAACAACAACAGAAGCAGCAGCAAATGTAGAAAGCAGCAGATTTCATGCACAACAAATTGTCATGCGGACAGGCAGGCAACCCACATACTTACACACACGCACATATCCACAGACATCCAGCGCTGCGGTTGGTCTGCTCCCCTCCTAAAAAACTTCTCCTTTCACCATCTCTAGCTCTTTGCTGCTGAAGCACATGAAATCCTTACCCAGGCGCAAGTCAAGCAAACAAACAAACCGCAATGACATGCAGGCAAAGCACAGGCTGTATCTCCTGCTGCTCATCCTGCCACAAAGTCCAGCCCCTCCTGCGTCTCTTTTTAGCCTGGCTGGCCCATTGGCATTGCCACAGTTGTAACCGGAAACTGTCGCACTTATTTGGCTACGCGCTAGTTTCGCATATTTCACTGTCAACTTGCGGTAAATAGACTTTAAACAAATATGAAAATAACTCGCAAGAAGCTTACAAATACACACACTAACTCACTCTCTCTCACACACACACACACACATGCATGCATGTCAGTGTAGAAATGGGCAAGAAAAATGCAAAAATCTGCAAATACAGATAGAGAGAGAGCCAAAAGAAATTTGCAAGTAAACGGTGGGTAAGCAAATGGCAAGTTGTAAAGTTTGCGGCTTCTCTATTTCCCATGTCAGCACGCCTCTCTCTTACCCTCCAACGCCTACAACAACAATAACAACAATAACCCTGGCCTCTGCTATAGCCGCCGTCCCAGTGGGCTGTCGGAGGCAGCTGGATTGAACATTGCATAGAGAGTCTGGCCACGTACGTAATGGAAATCAATTGTTTACTTTATATGAGTTTTTCAAGTGCTTATTCAATATCATTAGATGTGGATGAGGTAGCTATAAATGCCATATGTTGTAGCTTGTCGTATTGTTAGTTGTGCATAAACTCTGCATTCAAAATTGCAAACTGAAAACTACAGACCAAGAATTTTCCAATTGAAACAATCTTTGGATTCTCATAGTGTATACACGTGAAAAAAGGTCAAAGCTAAGCAAATTAGTTTTTGCCAAGTTGAACTGAGTTGAGTTCTGCCAAAGTGTCTGGCAGTCAAAACAAATCCCTTAAAGCATCCACAAGCAAACCAAAATTGTATCTGAATAGCTGCCGCTACCCAAAAGAGTAAAGGAAACTTTCTTGAAATCATAGCTCAAGTCGCTGGGCAAACAAACTGCTGCTGCTCCGCCAACTTTTCTCATTTTCAATGAAAATTCGTCTTCTCTAACATTTTTCTTCTTTATTTTAGCTGTGTGCGAAATCTTAATTTAAAAGCCCAGCTGTTGAATCAAAGGTTAAAACCTTTCAACCAGCCAGCCATTTTACACAAACACACACACATACAAAAAAGAGATGCTATAAAACTCATTTTGTCAGGCTGTAGACTCATCTCCAAGCCACACCTCAATCTCGACAACACGCACACACACGTACAATTTAACCAGCCGCAGCTCCGTCTCCGTCTGTGTATGTGTGTGTGTCTTTAGGCAACTCGCGGGAGATGCAAATAAGCGAATTCTCATTTGATGATACGTATACGGAATAAAAGTGTGGTGGCGGCTGTTACGGCTGCCGTTGCTGTTGCTGTTGCGTGTTGCACGTGTGTGCCAGCGACGACAATTTAAAAGTACGTTTTTATCTCAACTGACAGTCGACAGCAGAGGCTGTAGAAGCGTGGATTGGGTTCTGTTGGGTTTGTTTCCACACACACACACACACACATGGAGTGGAGCCACTTGCTGGTGGGTTCGTTGTGGGATCGACAGCTTGAGATAGTCACGTACTCGCCTTTGTTTTTCTGACTTTTTATTTCGTGGCAATTGTGCGCCTAATTAGCGTCGAATCGCAAACGCGAACACAGCGGCGGCACCATCTTTGCAATTAAAACGCACTTTTCATGTGAAGAGCGTGTCAGGAGTAGTGGGAGGTGTAGTGTGTGTGTAAAGAAAAGAAAAACATATATACCATCTATATATATATATATGTATATACGAAAAGAAGGAGCTCAAAATGAGGGCAGAGCCACAAAATGGCGCATGTTGCCCGCCTACAAAATTAATTTGATTTATGCTGCTAGCAGATTTGTTGTGCGTTTGTTTGCAACTGTGTGTGTCTGTGTTCGGTGTGTGTATGTTTTTTGGTATTGTAGCTGCTGACAGTGCCTGACTGGTTTTTGCCTGTCCACGTCAGGTAACGAATTTCACTCTCTGGCTAACAACGAAAATAAAAATAATATATTGCCCGGGGCAAATGTAAAGTGTCGAGTTTTACGTGGCACATGTATATGTACATGTGTGTGTTTTCACGTCTTTGCAATAAAACAACAACAACAGCAATACACAACAACACGAGCGTTGCTGTTATTGCCTATTTTGGGGTGTTGATCTACATTGCTTCCGCTGGATTCTGTCATTCATTTGCTTCCCACTCTGCTGCCTTGTTGAGTTTTACATGCAAAGCAGCTCTAACAAATGGCAAACAGACATATGCGACAAACAGCTACAACTGGCAACAAAAAAAATTTATTTATTCTCATTTGTGTAGTAAAAGAACAACTTAGAGATACTTGTGTCTAATATTCATATTAATACTGACATAAATACAAAATTTAGATATATTATTCATACTTTTTTTGCACGTTGTCCATTGTCACAAAATTAAAGCTTAGAGGCTTAAAAGTTAACGTACATTAAATTACGATAAATAATAAATACGCTTTAAGCTTCAAAAATACGTCCTTTATTTAAATAATGTTTTGAAAAAACATATTTTAAAGCTGTATTATTTTTCAATTTCATTTATTGTGGTTTGAAGTACATGTCTTTCAACCTGAAAATAAATCTCCTTTAATTTAATTTTTGAATACCACAGCAAACAGCTTTAAGCTTAGGCAGAAAGCAAACAGTTTTAGTTAAAATAGTTGCATTTTTATTAGTATTTAGTATTTCCATTTTCAAAATTTAATCCCATATTCAAGTGCAAGTTTGAACATGTTCTGCCTAGAGTTTTTGCTTGATGAAGACTTATTTGCGGTGTGTAGAAATGGAATTTGGATTTTAAATTGCCTGCCACAGCCACAAAAAAAGAGAGAAGATGGATAGAAACAAAGATACATGGACTCCAGATACATGTATATGTTTATGTATATGGCAAACGCGTTGCAGGTATAAAACAAAATAATAACAACAACAAAAAAGGGAGTAACACGACAGCAACCGTTGTTCGCACAATGCAAATAAAAAGCCATAAACTTTCATTTAAGTTTAAAATGGCATTTAAATGAATGAGTGGCTGCTGCCAGAGAAACTGCTGCTGCTGCTGCTGCTCCTGGTGCTGCCACTTGCTGCCTGTTACGCTGTAGGAGAGTAGGAGCAGCTAGCGTTTCGTTATATTTTTTTTCGGTGTGATGTTGTTGTTTTGTTGGCTAAAGCCAAGCAAGCAACACATGTATCATAATTCATTTTCATGTTTTATTTCATTTTAACTGCAGTTGGCTGTCGCTTTGTCTCTCTGTCGTGCTGTCGTTGTCGGCACTCGTTTATTTGTTGTGTTTGGCTGGTGCGTGCGAACATAAATACATATCAAAACAACAGCTAACAATAACAGCTACCAGCACCAGCAACAAATACGACAAGTAAACAACATTCAAATTGGCATACGTGGTAAATATGTTATGCAACACCAAAAGCATGCACAATATGCGCTTTTGCGTGCATCGCCCTAACTGTTGTATATATCTATATAGAGCTCGTATGTGGTGCGGCAATAGCAATTAAGATCCATTGACAAGCCAACGTTACGTATGCTCAATGTTCATTTGTGCAAGCCAAAACTGTAGCATACTTTTAAGCGCAGCAAAATTAGCTTCTTGCTGTTTGAACTTTGAGTGTTGAATCATTGACTTTTAGATATAGAGTATCGTCAGCTGGATCAAAATACTATATCATATTTATCAGAACTCTCAGTCTCATATCTCTTCTAGCATTTTCTCCTTCTTTAAATTTTGCTAGCTCAGCTTGCTTTCAACTCATGCTCGCTGTCTCTATCCAGCTGGTTTTTAATTAGCTTGCCAAAATATGGCATTATAATAAATTAATCAGTTGAAAACATTTGCATAGAACAACATTTTGCTGTGCGCTTCTCCTTCAACATCGTGCTGTGCGGCGTTTATAAATATTAAATAAAATTAAAAAACAAACTAATTGTTAATCTGTGCGGCTTGCGGCTTTGCCATATGCGCTTATGTCAACAACAATGCTTTCGCTGATGCTGTCGCTTCTCCTGCTGCTGCTGCTGCAGCTTCTGCTTCTGCTCTTGTTGCTGATGTTTACTGTTTTCTGTCAACCATACAGCACTGCTGTGTCTATGGCCACTAACAAGCTCTGTTGAGCTGACCACGCCCCTTGTTGTTGTTGTTGCTGTTGCCGTGTTTTAAATGTAAAGCACTTGCTGTGGTCGCTTTGAGCGACCCAAAAGTTAATCTCTGCCAACCGCTGACCAGGCAAACTCAACCTTACCTCCAGCCCACATCACCCTCTCCTTCTCTATTACATACGCTCTCTCTATCTGTCACCCCCACCAACTCTTAGCTAGTTAGAGATTTTTGCCATGTTTTTTCTCTTTATTCTGCCTAACCACAACTTACATTTTTACAGAGACGCGTTTTGTTTGTTTGTTTGTTGTTGGGTTTTTGTTTTGCTTTATGTTTTTTTTTTTCTGCTCCTGCCACTTTTTATGCTCAGCTTACAGTTTTGTGTACGTGAGAGTGTGTGTGTGTGTGTGTGAGGGAGTGTGTTTGATTTGTGCCAGCAAGAAGTCAACCAGCCAGTTCAAGATAAATCGCCTTTCAACGCAACTGCGGACATAAAAAATCACACGATCACTCATTACACACACATACACATACACATCACACATCCGGTTATATTGCATAAGCACTTATGTGGCATGCATCTGTGTGTGTGAGTGTGTGTGTGTTTTTGTATGGCACCAAAGTCATTTTGCGTCCCTTTTTTATCGCCAGCGCTTTAAATTTTTTATGCAAGCTGCGCTGCTGATTTGGCGATAGTGTCGTCCTTGTCGTCTTCCTGCTCCTCCTTCTTATTCTCGCAGTTACTAGCCTGCAGCACATAAGTCATTTTGCAGCTCTCGCAGTTGTAAGAATTCACACGCACACATACATGCATCGTGGCACATCCTGCGCCGCCGCTGCATCACTTTAGCGTCTCAATAGTCTGTTACTAATACGTTTTTGTGCACAGTGTTGCTGCTGCTACTGCCATTTTAATGCCTTTCATGCAGCTGCAGCTGCAGCAGCAGATTCTTTTTTGAGTACATAAAGGCAGCAGCTAAGGAGCTGCTTCAAGCTATCCACCAAGCTGCTGTGTCACTGCGTCAATGCGTCACAGGATATTACCGCCGTCATTCATGCAACGCGCTGTTGTGGGATGTTCTGCATTCACGCACATATCTGCCAAGTATGTGTGTGTGTGTGCATGTTGTGGTGTGGTGTGTGTGTGTGTGTGTGTGTGTGTGTTGGTATGTACTTGAGGGTAGCTTGGCGCCTCAATACTCTGACGCTTCCGGTATTTATGACGCAAGTAATCAAATTGAATGGCGCGTTGCAGTTTTCAGTTCGCCCTTTTATTATTTGCCCAGGCTGGGGCTGAGGCTGCTACAGCTGCAGCTGCAGCCTTTCACTGCTGGCGTCCTGTGCAATGATAAATTCTTGCATTACACTTTCTTTCATTCTCCCTTCCGTCTCGCTTTCTCTCTTGTAACACAATTTTTGCCCACTCACTCTTGGCATCCGCTGGCGTGAGGCAAATAAAAAATTGTGCAAAACTTTCAGCTTTCTACACATTTTCGTCGCTTATCAGCAACGGCTGCTGCTCCTCTTAAACTCGACTGAATGCTGCTGGGGTTGAGGTTGCATGGGGCAATGATAATAATGAACGTGCATGAAAAATTGCAAGTTGACTGAAAGAACTTGGCACTTGGAACTTGGGCATTACCTAAGGCGCAATAAATAATAAGTAGCAGCAATGGCAGCCGTGGCAGCAACAGAGTCTGTTACGGCTGCAACCTCAACCTGAACAGAATGGACGCATAATGAACGACGTCTTGAGCCCTGGAAGCGTAAACTGCAACTGACTTGCATAATGCTAAATTAGTGGCCATGGGAGCGTTAAGTGCAACGGGGGCAAAACGAATAGACGATAGAGATGGGTTTTGAAAATGGGGTTAAGATGCTTAAGTGATTTACACAGGATGCGGCAGCGATTAACGCCAGTTGCTCCAACTCAACCAGTTGAAAATAGTCCAAAGTATGCAATTGTTACTTAGTTTCACTAATGAGTGTCAGCAGAAACAGACTCGCCACTGCTTAGGCGATAAAACTCCTTTCGGCAATCAAATAATCTCCATAAGATATTATTCGCTTCATTTAGTATGGTGCTCAAGCTTAGCCCAACATTCGACAAATGCAAACTGAACAATAGCTTATAGAAAGCAGCTTAAATACGAAATAGTAATGAGAACCTCATTGAATCTCAGTTGAGCGCGAAAGAAATGCGTTTGTTTGTTTTCTTTTTGTTATTCGTTTTGTTCATTTTATTTGTTGCGTGATGGCAATCAGTGACAAAATCATCGTATTTTTAGCGCTCTTCATAGAGCTTTCGAGCTGTGGATCCATTGAACAATGAGTGTGGCTGCTGCTGCTGCTTCTCCTATCTGTAGGTGCTTTAAAGCTTATGGCTTATGGCTCACAATCCGCCCATTCACGTGGCTGCGAATGGGCAGCAAGCGGGCCATGAAAAATGCAGCTGCTGCTGAAAAATATTCTGCTTTTGTCGGCGTTTGTTTTTCACGTTTGGTCAGCAGAAAAATAAAACAGAAAAAACCAGAAGCAGATCCCCTACAATAGACAAAAATTATCCGACTTGCTTGATTTATGTTTTTGTTATTGTTTTTTTTTATATAAAGCCGGCGCTTTCGCTAAGCGAAGCGAATGTAAAGTAGAGAAAAAAGGAAACCGAAAACTTGCTGCACAGTAAAGATAAAGCCAAAAGACTGTGTGTGTGTGTGTGAAAAAGAAGATGGAAAGGAAGCACAGAAGACTCAATCAACGTGGTTGGCTTCTAAGCAGCCAAGTGGCGTGTCCTTGCGTTCACGTGTGTGCCTCCGGGTGTCCTGCAATAAATGAACAAATTAATTAAGAACTGTAGTAGCGTCGTGAATTGTTGCACGATTGCCACTAGCTAAACTGGACAGGTGACTGCAGCCTGACGCATGCGGTTGTCGGAGTGGGGGGACCCGTGGGGGCTGGGCAAGTGTCAACGCAGGCGACGGCGACATGAGACATGAAATTAATGCAGCACTGTCAACTTGGTCCAACAGCAGCAGCAGCAACAAAAGGCGATACGAAATGTTAACGTTAACGCTTCACTGCATCCAGGTAGCCGCGTCTCTCTCTTCCTCTCTCTCTCCCTCCGTCTCGCTCTATCCGTTTTCCTATCTATCTCTATTTGCTGCGGACTGAGCTCAAAAGCAGCTTAGCCTGCAGGTGATGCGAGCGACGACGCAAAATCAATCGAGAAATCCATGGTCAAGCATGGAAAGGAGTGGAGTGTAGTTGTATCTAGAAAGCGGAATGTCCTGCCCGCTAACCGGGATACGCTCATCCATTTCTCTATTCCGTGTCCGTGTCCATGTGTGGGCACGTGCTGGTCAGCGCCAATAACGACGTAATCTGTTTATATCCCTTCTTTCCCTTTTTTTTTTGTTTTTTTTTTTGCTGCTGCTTCTCTCTGTCGCTGGTTTCGTTTCGTTTCGTTTTTTTTTGGCCATTGTGTTGCGCACTTTTTCCATTTGTCGTTTGGTTGTCGCTTGGAGCTGCTTCAATTTTCTGGCCAGGCAGTTTTTGTCGCTTGTCCATGCTCGTTCCATGGAATTGAGTTGTTATTTTTCGCTTAGTGCAATTTATTTTGGCCAAGTGGCAGCCAACGGCCAGGCAGCGCTTAATTTATTATGCTGCCAGCCACCCCGCCCCCACTCCACTATATACATTCTTATCCTGCTGCTGCTGCTGCTCATCACCCAAATTGTGCTGGCTATTGTTCAATGGCAGATAAAAGAAAAATTAAAGGCAAGCAAAATGAAAGTCGACGACGTCGTCGTCGATGAAGAAAACCCAATCGAAAAAAAAACACAAAAAATAATAAGAAAAACAACAAAGCGAAAGCGAACGAAGGAAAAAAATGTTATTAATTTCAACTTTGAAAAATTGTGCAATGGCTTAGTGTCCGCATCGAGGAGCCATCGAGGCATTCATTTATTAGCAACGTGATAAATACTTTCAATTTTCCTTTCAATAAATGATAACGTAATGCCCTGTCATTAAAATAGATCAATGGCCCAACTGTCAATAAAGCGAGAGCAACGGCAAAATAATCTATTTGAACTCTTAACAAAGTGCTACAAATAAATATCGAAACACTATGATTAAAGGAGCTAACTAACCATTTGAGATTGACTTCTTGATAACAAAATCCCTTTCAAATTCTATTAAACAGAAAAGTTAAAAATAATAACAAAATATATATGATATGAAACATTCGAAGTATCAAATGCAATCAACTTGCCTTTTAAATCAAATAATTCTGTTGAATACAAACAAAAATCTCTTACAATCCAACTAAAGCAAGCCATAAAGTGAAATTAATTGCATTCGTGTTCGTGAAAATAGGATATGGCCAGCACGTAAGTGGCTTTAAAAGAGCCGAATGAATATTAATGCCACATAAACTCAATTTATATCTATAGTTATTAAAAGGAAACAGATTCAGTTCTGTCACCCGCTATGATTATAATTGCCTTCAATTCAACATCAAAGGCCTTGCTTGCAGCTTATCTGTGCTTAAACATATGATAAAAATATCTGTATGAAGAACAAACTGTACAAAGTTAAAGCAACTATGAAGAAATAGCTTCACAACTAATACAGCTAAGTTTGAATATTGATTCAAACATATTTAAGCTAATCAGAATCAGCTTTATGTCTGCTCCCATTTGGCAAATGTGTCAGACTGACAAACTTATTATGTTAGAGCGCATAAAAAGAATATCAAATTGTGATTTGACTGCGATTACGAAGCAACTTTGTCATTATTTGGATGGACACGCAAAGAGCAAAAGGACTTCGATTATTTTGACTAGCTGACAAACTGACTTGACTGTCTATCTGAATGTCTGTCGCATGCGCGTCAATTGCTGTGATTAGCATGAAAATCATTACAAGCACAAAATGAATGGCAAATCACAAAAGCAACAACATTTTGTTGTAGGGCAAAAAGAAAAAATAGAAAAAAATTACGAGCTGAGGGTCTGAAAATATAAAAATTCTCGGCCATTGCTTGGCTATTTTTACTTGTGTGTGTGTGTGTGTGTGCGTTCGTATGTGTGTTGTCTCAGAGATGTGTCAGAGTCAGTAGCAGTCCTGCAAGTGGATCCTGGCCAGTCGAGCGGGGCAGTCAAGCAGACATGAAAAAAAGGCAACCAGTGAAAAATCGAGTTAGGCAAAACAAATAGCAAAATAGTTTGGACGGCGACAGGCGACATTGACACACAACAATAACAACAACAAAAATAATGTGCGAGATGGACTGGAGTGTGCTGTGGAGTGGCTGCCCCATTTTCGGCTGTTGTAAAAGTCAAGCGAAATAATATTTTCCGGGTAACAGGCAAAGGCAAAGGCAAAAAACAGGAATTGGCTGCCCAAGAACCTTATGATTTCAAGCGTAACAGTGAAAAAAAAGAAATGAGACTACAGGGAGGAGATGTGGGGAAGAACTTGTGGCCATCATTGTAGGCAATTTGCAAAAATAGCAACGATTTCATACTCGTTGTTATTGTTGTTGTTGTTGTGGCAGGCAGCAAAGTTAGTTTAAGGCAAATCAAAATAAAAATCATAAAAATGCACAACGTGCCGCGCGTTTCTTAAACTGCCGTCTAAAAGGGTCTACGGAGAGGGGTAGGGGGGGTGTGCAAAACGAAACGAAAGAGTCAAGCGTAGACAAAGACAAAAATGTTGCCTTGGCACAAAGATGAAAAGTTGTTGCTGTTTATGGCGGAAGTAGATAATGCCAAAGATGAACAAGGCGAAGACGAAGATGCTGCTAACTCGGCTTGCTGCTGCTTGGCAATGCCAGTCACACAGCCCGAAACAGACATGTACAGTAAGTGTGAAAGAGATGGAGTGATAAAGAGTCTCTCAGTGAGTGAGTGAAACTAGAAGCAGCTTAAGGGTCGTCGCTGGGAGGTCTATAATTTTGCCATTACAAAACAATAGTAAAAACAAACTGCAACAAAGTTTACAGTCAAAGTCGGAGAAACAAAACGGGACAGAGAGAGAGAGAGTTGGGGAGAGAATGACGAAGCAGGGGTCTAAGCCAGTGAGGCGTGTGTAAGTAAGACAGCTGAAAGAAGTAGCAGCAATAGAAAACAGACAGAAGCTTTAGCTGCATGAGCACATTGTCGCATTATGTGCAATTATTGTCGCAATTATGGCCAGACAATTGTCAGTTTTGGCGCTACTTTAGAGCCAAGTCGATTGCCAGTGTCTTGTGCATATATGTACATAGTTTATATATCTCTTGACATTTTGGGTTTTGTGCCATTAATAAAGCACACCAACACACACACACACGCACAAAATACACACAACTCTCAACTAGCTAATCAACAATGTCAGCCGCAGTCAAACTCAAGCTCAAGCTCAAGCTCACAAGAATCCACAGCAGCCTTTACGCGTGCGATAAGAACACACACACCTAATACCTCACCCCCTTTTCTAACGCATCGATAAAGTCAACATGAAGCGTGCTTGGCTAACCGCTGGGAAGTTGCTGTTTGGTTTGGGGTGGTTAGGCTGTTTGCGATGGTTGCGATGCCTACGCAAAGTTCAGCTGTTGTGTCACTTATTCACAGCACATTAAACAATTTGCTTTTTACGCCGGCCAATAACGGACAACACCAACAACAACAGCGAGAACGTGAACATCATCATCGTTGTTGTACCAGTTTGCTAAAGCTACCCTCCAGGTCCTGTGTCTTGTACTATATATGGCCTGCTGCCTAGCCAGCCAACCGCACATTTTAATTGTTCTCGTCATGAACATGTCATAAAGCAAATCAGATTAAATGCGTCACTTATTATTGTGTGCCCGGGTCCCATATATACGTACCCACAAGACTAGGTCTACAACACAAGAGAGTGTGTTTGCCTCTGTGTGTGTGTGTGAACTTTGTTAACTGCGGTCAAATGTGGCAAGCATATCGCCGTCGATTGAGGGGCGCAACATCGAGCTTGGGGCGAGGTGGCAGCATATCGCTTTTATTGCATATTACCGACACACAACAAGGCAGGAGACTAGCGCCAATGGGTGGGCACAGTGAGGCAAGTGCTGATGGAAAATGTTCGGAATCTGTGTGAAGAATTGTTGTAAATGAGTTAAAGCATGGAGGATTATTATGCATATTAGTTGTGATTTTAGGAAGTTAATACAAAGTTTGATGGGCGGAAAATCAAATAAAGTATTTTTTCATAATCAAAAAATTTTCAAACAAAGGTATATTCCATACAATAAGTTCCTAACTGTTTAAATTCATGCATTATTATTTTTGGCAACATTTGCCATAACTAGAAAGCACCTATAAACATAATTGAGTTATTGCTGACTAAGTTGTAGTTCCATGAAGATTAGCAAATTGTTTCAGGAAATTAGATCAGGAAGAGGCAGAAGGAAAAAAAAAAGTTTTGCACAGAATAATCACCCAAGTTCCTTAACGTGTCCTGTTTGGAAGTATGTGTATGCATGCAGTGAGCCTTAATTGATTGCCTAAGAACTGTGATAAGTATCTGGTAGATACACACACATACATCCCCTCAAGCTTTTTGCACCACTATGCAACTGCTAACCACTTACACAATCCCCAACTTCAACTCCAACAGAGCTAACTGCTTGTGCTGGTGGTGTTAACTTGCATGTTAGATTGTGCGTGCTGCTTAATTAGTTGCAAACTGTTTCCATCATAGCTGCCACAAGCACACACACACACACACAAACACACATATAAGACGACATCAGGTCAAGGCATAGATGGATCTGTAGCACTTGTCGTGCCCCACCCACAGCAAAAGGTGTCTAACAACTTTTCGCGTCGCATTAAGCCAAATTGACACTGAAAGCATTTTGTCAATGTTGAAAGCTGTTGTTGTTGCAGGTTTCAGGTTCGGTTTCAGATTTTTGTTTCCGGTTCGCTTGACTTTTAATCGCTATCGAAGCCAAAATATTGATTTCTAATATTGATGCAATTCCACTTTACAAATTTGCATAACAAATTCTGATTGCTAGGGGACTTTGAGACGGCAACGACTAAAAGTCATGCGAGTAGGTTTTCGTTTTCATTTTTTGTTTTTTGTTTTTTCGTATTCCTGTTTTGCCGTCTCACACACAATGAAAATTGACAAGGGGCGGGCGGCATTGTGGTTGAGGCGACGCTTGGCACTTGACGCGCGCCGGCAACAGTCGATTAGTTACACAGACCAATAGACAGGCACGGAGAGAGGAAGGGAGGACTCGAAGGAGCACAGAGTCACATACATACGAATATCGACAGATAGTGCTTTTTGTTCTATGTGTATGTATGTATGTAATCACGGCACAGTAGCAATGGCAATTTACAAAATGAAAACATAAAATAATAAATACGATTTGACAGCGCACAATTGTAGATATATAGATAGCTATAGACTTGTAGTTCTGCTACTAAGGGAAACGGGATAATGCGCCATGGCCCTGCCAACTAGATGTTGTTGTTACGTATGTGTGTGTGTGTGTGTGTGTGTGTGTAGAGGGAGCAGCATCTACATAATCATATTATGCTTGACTGGCACGACAAACCAAGCGCACAAATGTGGGTCCAACTGCATTGAGCACTAAGAAACAGACATATAGTGATAGAGAGAGGAAGAGTGAGAGAGGAAGAGAAAGAGAGAGATATGTGAGCAGAGTAGCGCACAGATTCGAGTAATTTGACAGGCGACATACATTTCATGTGCTGCACACAGAGAAACAGACAGATAGTCAGACAGACAGTCAGTGAGTTGGACAGCTGGACAGAGATAGATATGAAAGAGAGAGAGAGAGAGAAAGAATGAGAGATAGAGAGAAACAGCTGTGCAAAATCTGTTAGCCATGTGAATTGATGAAGGGGCAGATGCGATAAAAAGGCTTGCGAATTACCCCAAAAGTTTGTTTGGGTTGGGTCCGCTCTGCGTGTGTGTCTGTGTGTGTGTGTGTGTAAGCCATGATATGAGCCAAAAACAGACAGTTGGAGCGACAGTGCCACCTGGCAGCTGCCAAAATTGCAAAATTGAAATTGAAATGCGAATGCTGTTACGACTGAGATACGAGTACGAGAGACACACATGGATATGCATGCATAATACGCATACGCACCGTGTGTGCGTGTGTATGCAGTTGAGCCAACGAGTATGCTCTGCCTGTCGCAAAAAGACAAGCCAAAGCAATTAATGTAATGAGCAGCAGCAGAGGCTGTGGCAGCAGCAGCGGCTGTGGCAGCAGCAGCAGCGGTGGCAGCAGCAGCGGTAGCGGCAGCGGCAACGGCATGTCAAACAGCAATGTCGACGTCAACATTTTTGCACAAGAATTTTCAATCAGCAGCGGCATTCACACATCATTTTAAAAGTGGTGAGGGAACCCGCGAGGGCGGGGAGTAGGGGTAATGTGTAAAGGCGTCCAATGTAATTGTTTAAAACCGAGCTACTTAAGTGCAATGCGCCTGCCTATAGAAATGAAGCACGCGCGTATGTGAATGCGCACAGCATTGCCAACATAGCACAAACAAAAAGTCCAATCAGCCTTGCATTAATGAGGCAAAGTGTGGGGAGTTTCTTTAGCTGGGACGCGAACCCCTTTTTCCACTCTGAAGTATATGCATTCATTTGCATTTATGTTTTGTGCTACAACTAATTTGAAGGCACTGTTGTCAGCGTAACACAAAACAAAATCAGACGACGTTGCACCGCCCCCTTCCCCTACCCCTTCCCTTCACCCTCTTCGCTCGCTCAGTGTCTATGTCCCTTGACTGTTAGTCGCGCTACCTGCGTGAAAGGCGTCCAAGTGCATTTTGAGTTGTTGCAACAAAGACAAACAGAAGCGCGCCTCCTTCCTGCTTCCTGCTTTCACACACACACACACATACACATACACATACACATAGACATATATGCATACAATATGCATACTCATTAGTTTGGAGTGGTTCCGTCAACATAAGACGCAACACCCCAATCCACCCACCCATCATTCCAGTTGTCGACATGTCAGTCAGCCAGTCAGTGTTCATCATCATTCTTTAATCCCTACTCGCTTTCTTTTTGTCTATTTGTCAGTCCATCTGCCTGCCTGCCTCCCTGCCTGCCTGTCTGTCTGTATACTGTCGAAAAATAAACAAACCCTTTTTGCGCCTGTTTTAGCCTCGCCTTTTAAGTTGCAGCCAATTGTTATTACGAAGCAGAGTTCTCTGTTCGCTTTGCAACTTATGCAGCCTTTTTTCCAGCTCATAAATCTTTTTTCTCGCATAATGTTCTCCAGCTCGGTTATTGCTGCATCTCTTCGGGCTGTCGGGCGGCTTTCAATGTCAACCGGCACAGCGGCTTTTGTTTGACGTCGTGCTCTCGGGCTCATGAATAACTGATTAAAACCTTTTTGGTTCTTTTCTTGTCCAACTGAATGCTACGTGGCCCCGCTGCTTATTGGGTGTGGGTGTGGGTGTGGCATGGTTGACGCTGGCTGCGCTTTCATTTTAAATGACCGAAGAGAAGTGCAATGTCAGCAGCAACGAGTTGGGGCATGAAGGTGGTGCTTGAATTACTTTGCTATTGTGGCTTGCTGTAATGATAAATAGCTGTTATATGGCTAGAAATTGTCAAACGAACGAAACTGAACAGCACAGAGCGAAGAGTGATGATGATACTGTCAATTATGGCAAGGCCAGTTAATGCACTTATATTGTGTGTGTGTGTGAGACTCTTATGGCGGCAGCAAGGACACACTGATAGATCTAGAGCTGTACACAAAAGCAAACGCTAAAAGGTTAATTCCTGGATAAACTGCATACAATCAACAAAAGCGAATGTTTTAAACTATGTTTTAAGTTTCATTCCCATCCTTTTCACGCTTTCTAGAACTAACTTGCGTTTAGTTTTCGTTTCAACTGAACTTTAAGTACTTTCATGCTGACCATTTTGTATACGCTCCTTAGCTTTATTAGCTGTTATACGAAAACGTCAGCTCTAATTGCAAAGTTTTTCTTACGCTTTTTCATTGCTAGTTTATGGCTGTTCTTACCTGTAAACTGTCATTTGCGCTTTATCTTTATGACTTGTCTGCTTCGCAAGTTTAACAACTTGAACTTGAGTTGACTTAATTGGTTTTCTTGCACAAACTATTAATGCCTCATTCTTTGGTGCATAAAATACAAACGTTTAGCACAGCATTGAGTTGCAGCAATTTTCACTATCATTGCATCCAATTCAGTTGCTGTTAAGGTGGCAAAGCGAAGGCTGGGTTGCCATCTAAATACTTTGGCCAAATGTTCGACTCATAAATACAACATTATATTCTACCTTAAATCGCGGCAAGCATTGTCGATGTCTTCTTCTTTCTCTCTCTCTGTCTTTCTCGCTCGTGCTGTGCACGTCTCAATTCACTGCACATTTTGCAAATAACAATCGCATTTTTTGAATAATTCAAATCCACTTTGTTGCCTGCCTGCTTGTCTGATTGTCCGTCCCAGCGTCTCTGTTACCCAACCGTTTTGTTCTTGCTGTCTTTGAATCGAGCAAAACGCTGTGGCATAAGTAAAAGAAGCACTGGGTGACGAGCAAAGGCTCCAGCTTCCAACTCCCAAACTCGAGAACGAGACCGAGACGGAGCCGTCAACTGGCAAGCTCAGTTTTTGCCGTATTTTTTTGTTCTTGTTCTTCGTGCTTTTATTGTTTGGGGCTGCATAAAAAATGTATAGCATAGTTTTTTGCTTTTCGCATCGCACTTACACCAACACAACCACACACCCACACACACATACACAATTAGAGCTTGGCAGTATTATTAGGCAGGCAGGCAATTCATTCAAATATTTAAGCTCTGCATCATTTTTGGAATGGTTTATTTTATTTTTTTATTCGCATTTCTTGTTTGAATGGGATTAAAATGTATAATATTTAAATTTTACAGATTTAAATTAAAAACTCCACATTGCGCATCGGCAATGGTTAACGATAATTTTGTTCTTTTCTTCGTGTTGTTGTTGTTGCCGGACGCTGATTTCATTTAGTTGAGTTGAATCGAGTGATAGAGAGGAAAAACTCGGACCGTGCCCACAATTCAAAAATCAATTTTCATTTGCAAAACGATTACATTCACATTCATTCAATGTTCGTTGGTTCGCATTTTTTTTATTCCTTTCCTTTCGCCCCTTCTTTATACATATTTTTTGTGCCTCATGTGTGTATGTGTGTGTGTGGGAGTGTGTGTTGGTGTGTACTGCTATCGGTTCTCTTACACTCGAATGAACTTTTATTCAATTTGCAAAGCAACCACAAGCTGCACAATAGCCGTTTTAAACACTCAACCAACCAACGAACCAGCGAAACCAGCGACTGCCAGCGATTGCCAGGAATGAACAAGCGGCCATTTCGTCATTCCACACACACACACAACCCGTTTCTCTTTCTCTTCTCGTCACTGACATTTGCATGTCCAACTGTCTGCACTTGCCGTCGTTCATTTAAATGCGGCTTTTGGAGGCTGCCACGGCTGCCACTGCTCCTGCTGCTGCTGACTAAAATATTCTCCTACTCTTTTGCAATTTTCGTGCGTTTTACCAATCTTTTAACGCACACCATGCCCCGCCGCAGCGTTTCTTGCATCTTTTGTTGGTGAATTTGCAATGCATTTATTCATGCGGCGCAACTGCAATTTGTTACATTTTTACCAACTGTTATACGCATGACAGTTCTACAATACTGTGCTACTCTACTATTATACATGTACATGTAATCTCAGGCAACAAAAATATGCATGGCTGGCATAGCTTCATTTTAATACACGGCGCATACATCATTCCCTCCCATCCCCAACACACACATCGAGATTTTCACATAATGGGCCAACTAAAGACTGACTGCCGAATGCATTCAGTGCGAGTGAGAGAGTGAGAGAGCGCGAGGCAAGTATGTAAAAATGAAACAAATACATAATAAACAAAACAATGGCGAAGGGCAACAGCAACAACAACAGCAACAATACAAACAGCACAAAAGAATGCGCTCGTAAACCGAGATTTAGGCCGTGCCACATTTGTGACCAAAAATACACACACACAAACACACTCACACATAGAGTGACAGGAAGCGTACAGGAAAAGAGAGAAAACAGGAGCTACGACCAGCGGCAAGCAGTCTTTTGTGTTGGAGGGGGTCCTGCTCATTTTATGCGCTAACTGAATCAGCCCCGACAACCATTAACTGAGGCCATTTTATTCAATTTTGTTGTGCCCCATTCCACACTCGCCTCTCGCTCGACACACAAAAAGAAAGTAGCAACAGCACAACAACTGAACACAAAAGGACAAAACGCAAAAGCGGAAAACGGAAGTGTGTACGCAGGTTATGCAGTAGCTGGAAGCCATACCCAAAGCTGGACTTTGCCGTAGTACAAGTAGCTACTGCTCCAGCTACGTGTGACAATAATAAAAGTTTTTATTGCCATCGCACACAGCTGCGACAGGACGAAGGACCAGTTTCAGTTTGTACCGACTACCCGGAGTAGATCTAGAAATTAGCCCCCGTCTGAGCCAATTTCATCATATATATACACCTACCTACACAGTAACCCAAACTGTACGTACAAGCTCTCATTCGCCTGCATAGTGTAATCTCAGGTCGTAAATTTTGTCTGACAATGTTTTCGCAACCAAAAGATAGCCACAGCGACCCAAAACAAATACGAAACTGCGGCTGGCCAAAATGCATTTTTCATGCACACATTTTTTACTTAAACCACCGAAACGAGTATTACTTAAATTTGACAGCGGGGTCTACAATAAAGAGTTATCAGCTGCTGGTGAATAATATTTTCGGGAATAGCTAAAGGAAAACTTAATAGTATAGAAGGTCTGAAAAGAGTTCGTCATAGTTCTTTTGAACTAATCAAAAAGCATGTCGATTCAATTCAAAATATTTCTTTGACAAGCCAAATGAAATCTGCTGCTTATATTAACTCCCACAAGTTTTCTTTTCGCTCAGTGTACAAAACAATTTGTATGACCATTTGCAATAGTAGAAAGTGAAGCATTACAAATAGTTTTGCTCGCTACAACCACAACAACAAATAACAACAAAACACATCAAATTGTTAGTGCAAAATTGCGCAAACTTGACGACGCAAACAAATGATGGAAATTTGAGCGTAAAATTGTGCCAAGTACAAGTCGGACTTCGCATCGCATTTCGTGTACGCCGTGACCGCCGTCTTGGTCGTGTCCTCTCAAGTGGCCTACGTGTGCCACATGCACAATGGGGCAAGCACTTTCGCAGCAGCGGCATGGAACATACACCACACCACACCACACCACAGGGTCGCCGCATTAGATATCGTCTTTGTTTTTGAAAAATTGTCTACTTCATTTGGGCCTGTGCAGCGGGAAAATGGCCATGAAATATAACAGTACTCATTATGTTGGGATTACGATGCAATCAACGCAGAAAAAAGTGTCAGTCAAATAAATCACTCGACTCAAACATGAAGAATGGGCGGGTCCTTCCACTTCCACTTCCGCTTTTGCGACGCAATGCGACTTGACAGAAGCACGCAAAATATATATATTTGGGCCTTTTTGCACGCTGACAATGTCAACGCCAAGAGTTCCCAAAAACCGTTTGTCTGCTTTCTTTCTCTTCTCGTATGTGTTTGTCTGTGTGTGAGTGGAGCATAGTTGAAGCTGACAGCGAGAACGACTGTGGCATCAGAGAACGCGTCGATTGATGTGGGAGGAGGCAGATGCAGAGGCAGAGACCGAGTCGGAGGCTGTCACTTTGTTCGTCCACTTCGTGTGCCAGAATGAATGGCATTGTGGCTCTCGCTGTCACTGGATATACTTTTTTCGGGGGTTGTTACATTTGCTAGCAAATTTTTTTAATTATGCAGTCGTTAGACCTATATATACGAAAAGTGGTTTTCTTTATTTTATTTTCTTTTCTTTTTATTTTTTTTTGAAGTTTGTTCTGTGGAAAGGGAAAAGGTCAGCTAATCACTGCTAAGTAACGTATTAATTATTTCAAGAGCTTGCTTGCAGTGAAAGCTGATTGAAAACAAGCTGGAAAGTGAAAAGAGAAATGCTTTCTGTCAGAATGGGTAACGCAATCCATCTTCTGCATAGTTGAACGACTCATATGAAATGTGGAATGGCAATCATTTCGTTTCGAAGAGTTAAATATTCTATGAACTGAATCAAATGTGCTTTAGTTTCTACAAAATAGGTGAATTAAGTCTTTTGCTTTATACAAAGTCAAACAAAATAACAAATCAAACTTTTGACTTCATCATAAAGACAATAAGACATAAATCAAAACTCCTTTTAATTGCTGCAGATATATAAACACTTTTATTACAACTTTTCATAATTATTGTCAAATCAAAGTTGCTCCGAAAATGTAGCTTTGAACTTCTTATGGCACTTTTGGGCATCGACGCTCAATTTCAAGTTGCCCCTTCGTGATAATCATCGCTGGAGTCGTAGAAAACTTCATTCCCAACAATTCAGCGCGGCAAGCCAAACAATGGCGCAACAAATGAGCTTGCGATTTGCTCCTCCGGCAATGTCCCTTGCCCCCCTTCCCCTGCGTACGCTCAAGTAGTACTACGAGCAGCTTATCTCAGTTTCATTACAGTTATTGTCGTTGTCATCAGCTCCTGGGCGCCATGTGCCACAATGTTGGCTAAAACTGGGCAGAGCATAAAACTTCAAGTTCCTGCTAAACCTTCAGGCAACTGCGACAGTCTCTCTACCTCTTTCCGCTCTCCGCTGTCAGTGGCCGCCTACGCGCTACTTACTTCTTAGCTGCAATTTCGCATACAACCAACAACAGCAACAACAGCAACATCAACAATAATAATAGCAGCAAGAACAACAACAGCAAGCGAAGCAACACTTCCGTTAGCTGCTTGAAATAAAAACTTGATTCTGTGGATAGAGTGTTGGGTTGAACAGGGGGTGTGCTCGTGCATTCGCGCCCGGCAAGCAATTCTAAGCACCGCAACAAAAGCTGAGCACAACATCAACATCTAAATGCAATGCCATAGAAAAATGCAAAAAAAAAATATATACATAAAAAACGCAGTTTCCGTGCGGCGAACAAGCAAAAACAAAAACGAAAGAAATGAGTGTATGTGTGTGTGTGTGTGCATAAAAAAAAAATAAAAATAAAAATACTTAAGCGTTAGCAACGTCGATTTGTGCCGCCCACAAGAAGAGCAGGCGACTACCACGCCCACTTCAGATGCTGCTGCTGCTGTTGTTGTTTGTTGGGGGCGTGGCAATGCCAGCTTCACACTTGAACACGTAGCTGCCCGCGGCGTTTGGCCCAACACCACCCTTTTCTAGACATCCCAACCCTTCGCCACTCTTGTTCTTATTCTCATTGCTGCGTAGCTGCGTTTTAAGCACACAAGCTTAAAAGTATGCTACAAGTTTTTGCATTTGCTTAAAAGCCCCGTTTGGGTCTCGTTCGAACCAATTTGGTTGCTAAAACGCTATTTGCCACATAACATTTATATTTAACGCAAAAATGTTTTCTTCATTGTTTTCTACTCTCCGTCTTATTTTCGTTTTGTGCTGTCTTTAAACATTTTGATGCGTATTTTAAGCGCTTGCATAAATTGATTTATTTTGTCGAGCAATTGAATAGAAATGCAGTCAGCATCTGCTGCCGCCTGCATTATTTCAGTCTTGTTTTCTCATCTCCTTTGTGAGTATGTGTATATATCTCTCTCGTTGGCTGGTTATTTGTCTGCTTGTCGTTTGATTTATTAGTTTCGTTTTAAACATTGCGGTAGACTCGACATTTCCCATTCCCATTTATACACAACATAGAAATATATATATATATATATATGTATATCACATAAATAAACTACAACTGTTTTAATCGGGCTTTAGTGTACAATGTTCAGTGCTGTACGGTGTCTGCTAATGCCAAATTCGTTAAATAATAAATGAACATAATGAAATATATGCAAAACAATGTATCTTGTATCTTCACATGCTCATCTGTCGGCTTTATCTGTCTATCTGTCTGTCTTTCTGCCGTTGTCGGTTTGGTTAGGCATAAACTCGTTTATCTGAAACGTATGCCAAAAATGTTCTACCCACGTCATCGTAGGTGCCATAACAATAGCACCAACACCAACAACAACAACAGCAAAACGTTTTTTGGGGGTGTGGAGGTGGTTGGGTCAACAGTTTCGGTAGCTGTTTGGCGGTGACGTTTTTGTATAATTAATTTTTCTTGTTCAGTGGTTTTGTACAATCAACATTCGATGTAAAAACACTGCAAACAAGTGCAACGCATACAAGCGCACTTAAAGTGCACACACACACATTTATAAATATATATATATGGACGAAATGCCACCGCAGGACTTAACAGGAACAACTACAACGATATAATGAGAGCTTGGCTGGACAGGCGTCCTTTTAGCACAACTACACCTCCTATCGCATCTCTCTCTCTGTCTCTCTCTTTCTCTTTCTCTCTCTGTCTCTCTCTGTATGTGTACTCTTGGGATGCTTGCATATGCATGCGAAAATGTTAAAGCAAATAAGAAGGAGTGTGAAAACGAGCAGCTTGTCATGTAAACAAGTAAACCAATAAGTGCAACTATGTGTAAGTGTGTGTGTGTGTGCAAAAAAAGAGAAGGCTGGAGTGGGGAAAGAGACTGGGTAAAAGGGTCCAGCAGCCTTCACAACTATGTTGTAGTTGCTACGAACAGCACTTGAAAAGAATCTCAGACAAATTCAACATCTTGATTGCACCCAGCCAAGGTGATGTATTTTCATTACTAAGCTTTCTTTGTATACGAAGGCTGTCTGGTAATAAATTTCGATTCTATTATTCATAACATACCATAATGCTGTCAGCACACAGACAGATAGATTATAAACAGTTCCCATGTGTAGTTTCTCAAGCCGAAATTCTTATATCGCTTGTGCAGATTCCACTGTCATTAATGCTGATTCTCCTAAGACTGAATCGATTTATATTTCTGGAAGTAAATAAACCTTAATTAATAGCTTTCAGCTTAGCTTCGCACAGAATTCTCATTAAGCAATCGCTTTTCGACAAAATCCTCTCCTTCCAGTTCGTCAATCTCAAATCTAAGCTAAGCTGTAATTGATTCTTGAATACATTCTAGGATCTTAGCTAATACTTATGAGAAACGAAGAGGCTGATGGGTTTTTTTTTTCTGTTTTTTTTCATTACAATTTCTTCTCATCTCGGTAAAACGTTACGCCCAGCAGCATTCTTTTTGCGGGGCAAATGAAAAAATTGTTTAATGAATTACGCGCTTGTGTTTGATTCTTTTTCTCTCTCGTCGTTTGTTTATTTAAGTTTTTGTTGGGGTCCCTGTTCTTGTTTATACAATTTGTTTACGCAACGCGTGACGCTTAAATGCTAAATAATGCAAATGTAAATGCGACGCATTGTTTGGCTTTATATTTGTGCCGCGTGTCGTTGTTTTTCTTTTAGCCTTTTGCTCTGCTAATTCTTTCACAGGGGCTTGAAAATAATGCTCTAACAAGGCTGAAAGGGTATGTTGGCTAAAACAAAGATTACAACTTATAACAAATCTAAAATGTACAAAGTTTTTTAGCAAAAGTCTTCAAAAGATTACAAATAAAAATACGTACAAATCGGGTTTCTTTCTGCTTGACTTTAAGAGGGTTCTTCAAAGGTCCTTTTCTAGAACTTTCTAATTCAACTATTTGTATTCATTAGTTAAAGTGCTTGCCACAATTCTCATTCCCTTCAAAGAAAACCTACCCGTCTTGAGAGTATTAAAAACTTCGACTCTGTTAAAATGGAGTTGGTTTGAATATTGTTTTAATTTTCTTACGCATCGGCCGCAATGAACATGCACGAAATTAGCATATTTTTTGTCTGTGTGTGTGTGTGATCGATTTGGGGCACTAACGAGTCAGAGCCACATAAAAGGAAAAGAAAAGTTCAATTCGGGGGCATTTTACAATTGGTCAAAGACATGCTCTGGATCATTTTAAAGGGCGTTCTTCCCTCAGAGAGAGAGAGAGACACAGAGGCGACACACACACACACAAGCTTGTGGAGTGTGAGGCATTTTCCTAACTTATGATTCGCGAAAAAATTACATTAGAATTGCAAATGGGCACGCGGCAGTGGCAGAGAGTGGCATCGGCTTTTGGCGGGGCATTCAACATGGCTAAATAAAAAGTTTGTGTCTCTTTTTTTTTGTGTGCAAACAGAATTTGATTTGGGATGGGCAGGTGGTGGTGGTGGGGGTGATGGTGGTGGTGATGGTGGTGTAGGGGGCAACAACAACAAGAACAAACAAACTGAAACATTTATGACAATAACTTCTTAAATGCGTTGTTGCCATCGGGCAAAAGGAATCTCCATCCCAGAGCTATGTAAGGATATGCAAGAAAGGCGCCGCTCACAACCAAGTTGCCCAGGATGGCTCGCTCTGCTGCTATGGTGGCCTGGCGGCTGGTCTACGTCTCCGGGGCTGCCGTTGAATTGAATTACTTTTGCGCCAGTTGAAATTTCAATTGCCCGGTCCGACTGTTCGCTGGATGGAGAGGCAGTTGAGCAGTGGGCTGTACAACACAAAAGCCAACAGACTGAAAGAGAGGCGATGCGACAGGCAAAGCGACGACGACGACGACAACGACAAGGACGACAAGGACAAACGTGGACGACTCGACGCACATGTGCTAGCCATATGCAATGGTGGCGGCGTCCTCGTCGTCGTCCGCACATTGCACTGGCCGGAAACGGAAATGCATTCTGGCATTTTAGCATGGCACACACACACACACATGTACACATTCCCATACTGTATAGCTTGAGCAGTGCGGGGGCGTTGTTGGGGCATACAAATGAGGCGTTGAATAATTGAAGACATAAATTCGCACTTGCGCATGAAAATGCCATTGTATTCTTTTTTTTTTTTGTAATACGCTATACCCTGTAACTTCTAAAAATGTGTTAAACGGGTATGATGAAGTTGGATGTAAAGTAGAGAGATTTTACTGATCGGCTACGATCAAAGGAGCAGTTGTTATAGCAATGTTCATATGTTATTCTGTCAGCTTAAAACTTTAGTAACTGGAGTCTGTAAAAGGCTTTAGGTTCTAGTAGACATATTAAAAGTTCATTCCGATGTATCAGACAATATATCAATATAACTTTGCTTCACAGCTATTGTTAATTTGATTAGGATGAAGAGTATATGTTAAATTCCGTTCATTTAATACAGGGTATCTCCTAGTTTAACACTAATGCAACTAGTTTTTGTTATTAATATTATTATTCGCTCGTTCCGAGTTTGGGTCGTTTTTCTGTTCTTTTTTTGGCGCAGCGTCCAATGCTTCCGGTCAACCTACCGCCATTCGCTTATAATGCCCCCTCCTCTCGCTTTCTCCCTCTCTCTCTCTCACTCTATCATTCTGCCCATCGCTAGCTATCTCAGCATGTTTAATTCACAATCTCGGGCACAGCGGTGCGACCCGCTGCCACCTTTGCACTCAAGTGCGCATTCAGCCCCATCCCTTACCACCCACACCGCCCCCAAAAACTTCATCCCTCCGCCCACTCTAACTGCACTTGCCGACTTGTGACCCTCAGCAGCAGCAGCAGCAACAGCAGCAAGAGCTGAACTGAGCTGAGCTGAGCAGAGCAGAGCAGAGAGTTGCTCGTTTAACTTTCATGAAATTATAATTTGCTTTGTAATTCGAGCATCCTTAGCAGGCTGGCAGGCAGGCTGACTGCCTGGCTGACTGGTTGGGCTGGGCTGGGCTTGGCCAGGAACCTGAGGGGCCACTGTCGAGCAGAGACCAGATGTGGCAGGCGCCGTAACAAGCATATATAACTACACATTGAAAATATTTTAATTAACGAAAATTGTTCAGCAAGTTGTTTTATATACATATATGTACGTATGTATGTATGTATAAGTAAATGTCTGTATGTATGTAAGAGCTGGCCCAAGTTTTAGGGTCAGCCAAAAGGGAAAAATCCAATCCCATTAGAAATCTCAATTCTACTCAGCAAAGTCCAAGTCCTTGCAACAAATATTGAGCAGCTGCTTTTACGTTTGAATCATAACATCACACACACACACATACACACGCTATAGAATTTATATAAGTGTGTGTGCGTGTGTGTATATAAACTTCATGCTTTGTGAGATCTCATGTGAAATCGCAGTCCACAAAGTACATATATCTTACTTATGCTCGCAAAGATTAAAAGTTTTTCACTGCCGAGGCATGCAAGTTCTTGCCTAAGCTGTAACATCTTTGTGTGTGCCACAGCCCCCTGACGCCACCCCAACCCCTTGACTTTCTTACATTTTGTGTGCTCGTCTTTATAAGGTTTTTTCCATTGGTGTTAGTGTTGTTGTTGTTGTACATAACCCTCTCAAGTTGTTGGCCTGCCACAAAATCGGCCTCTGCGTGTGTGTCTGTGTGTGTGTGGGTGTATTCACAAAAGCCGTACCGAACCCAGCGGAGAGTGAACCTTTTCAAATCCCAAATCGATATTAATTAAATTTTAGTAGCTAACGCGAATCTGTGGACTTTGCGTGTACCCAAAATGCAAAAGCTTAAGCATCTCTCTCCCAAGAATAAAGCAAAGCTGCACAAAAAAGGTGCCAAACTTTGTTTCCTTTCTTTTCGGCGGACATCTCATTAAAACTGATGACGAGTTGCCAGGCTTAAGCACAGCGCTCCTTCCATTGTTATAAAGTCTATATATACCCGAGGGTAATGGCCAACATAATGCAAAGCAAAGCAGTTGGAAAATAATGAGCCAATCAGCCAGTGTGAGTTATATGCCACAGAACTAAGTGCAGATACAAATTTTGAACCGTATGGTGCGGCACGCATATCCTTACAGCATATTTTAGTTTCATTACAGTATCGATTCGAGTAGAGTTGGGGCAACTTTCCACATTTAAGCTCTAAGAACTTTCTGGCTCCCACAACACCTCTGACCCGTAAAAAGGGAATACAATTATTAATACTATCATAACCTATGACTCCTTATATACTCCATTGTACTGAGCACACAAAGAGCATAACTTAGTTATAATTCTTGATATAAGTAGTTAAAAGCATTTTATCGTTGTTGTTGTTGTTATATAGAGCATCTTTATATTGAATTGAGAACCCAAATCAGTCAACCGCATTAAAAACACTGCTGCTCCACACAACCACACACTCACTCACACACACACACACACACACATATTTACTTAAATGTGTACACAGAAACATTCATATGTAAATATTGTTTGCTCTTTGGGAGCATCTGTGAGCTTTGCTAAACTAAGGGCTCCTTTGTGTACCGATAGTAACCTACCACACCTCCTCTCTCTCTCTCTGTCTCTCTCTTCCTTTTTGTATTTCTTTGCTGCTTGCGGTGCCATAAAATTTCACTCTTTCTTCCATTAATAGTTGATCTACTAAACCAAGGGCATAAACTATGCAAAAGCTTTTCCATCATTGCCATTTGCCATTCAGTGCAACCCCCCCTCTCTCTCTCTCCCTCTCTCGATTTCTCTCTCTCTGTCTCTTGTGAGCATTGCTATCTCTGTTTCACTTAATTGCTCAAATCTCCATACACAATTTAATATTCATACTTGCGTTTCCATTCCATGCTGTTGCTACTAATGTTAGGGTCCGTTCGGATTCATGGATGGCATAACAACAACAATAGCAACAACAACAACTACAACAACAACAGCAGCAGCAACAGCAACAGCATGAGCAACAACAAATCAAGTTGTGGATTACAAAACGAATCCTTTTTTAATTGAAATATACTTGCACACATTTGTATAACCCTTGCTATGTGTGTATGCGTGTGTGTGTGTGTGTGTGTGTGCGTGTGGGCCGCTCATTAATGCTACAATTTCAATTGATGCGTTTTTGATTGCATATTTGTCGCAAACATTTTGCTCGAGTGCACCGACAGAGCGGAAGTAGTCTCTTGCTGTGACTCTACACGCGCTTTATATGCGCATTACTCATACGCCGTGTGGGGTCCAAGAACATCGTCAACGTCCTCGTTGTCGTTGTCGTCGTGAGAAGCAGCAAAAAGCAACTTAAATTCTACTTACAGCCAAATATGTAATAAATACGAGCTTAAAAAAGTTTATCTATATTTCAACCGCACGCAGTCATGTGCTTACACACACACACACACATACTGACTGTGATATTTGGCATATATAGAAAAGAAGTAGAAGAAGAAGCAGCAGCAGCAGCAACGGCTGCCTGTTTTTTTGCTGTCGCCCCGAAAAAGTTTTTGAAAGATGTGCCATCCCCCAATCCGGCACTTAGACAACCCGCAGTCGTCCAGTATCTACCAAAAAGTTCATTTCGCTTCTTCTTCATTTTTTTTTTCTTTTCATTTATATATCCCAACACACCCCGACAAAAATAAAAGATAAGTAAGTGTAGTGTGTGTGCGAGTGGAGTGTTAGTACTTTAGAAAAGCGCCTTCACCCCGCTTCCCCCTACTGCAAAGCTTTCATTAAATGCGACTGCAGCTTTAAAGTGTTGCGAAACCAAATAAAATTCTCTCTCTCTCTCTATCATTCTCAATATGCCCAAACGAAGTCCGACGCTGTATAAATTGTCGCAATCAAGCGACCGCATAAAATGTCCAACGACTAATAGAGAGAGAAAAAAAAGAGTCACGCAAAACCGACAGAAAGATGAATTACTGCAAATTATCCAGTTAAAACTTTTTAGCGTGCACCAAATAAATAATAAAAAACCAGACAGTTGCTCGGTTAACGAGACGAAAAGGCAAAAAGCAAAACAAATAGACACAATCTATTTCACAGGCATTTAAAGCTGGTCCAGAAGATATTGAATAGATTTAGCTCTTTTTAGCTTTAATTAATAGCAAAGATATTGAATAGATTTAGCTCTTTTTAGCTTTAATTGACTTTGTATTTCAAATGCGTATTCAAAAAGTTTCTCATTTTATCGAAATTTTTTGATTTTCATGTTTTCTATCTATGTTATTTGCTTTTCTCAATCTTTCTAAGTTTTCTTTAAATCAATTTGTTGCACAAGCACTTAGGACAACTTATATAACTTATATAAAACAAGCGCCACAACAAATATGTTTGCACAACTTTGTTCAAAATTTGTTTAGAAAGCGATTTTTGAAACACTTGAGAAAAACACACACGTTAGGCAATTTACTTTCAGCTGCTGTCGATGCTGTTTCTTTTTTTTTTGGCAATTTTTACCTAAAAATAAAATTCACCCGCAGCTGAAGCTACTTTTTGGTTGTGCTCTCGACGTTCCGCAACATTCATTAATGTCAAGAACAGCAGCAGTAGCAGCAGCAGCGACTTCGTCTAGGACACAGCCACATAATGTGCCACAAAACGCATAAAACACACACCAACGCACAAGTGTCTGTGTGTGTGTGTGTGCGTTTGTCTTTGTCGCCGTCGCCGTTGTGGTCGTCTACCCGCTGTTTTATATAACGATTACGATAATGAAGCGACGGCTTTTCCAGCGGGCGCAGCATTTTTGTACACACGCAAAATGAGCCAAATGAATGGCTGCCACTAGCTGGGCAGAACAGAATGAGCGGAGAGGATGGCGGAGAGAGGTGGGAGAGTTGTGGCGGCACTCTCGAGGATCTACAATGTAGGAAAAGTCGGTTGGTAGCAACGTCTGTCGTTGATGGCTTTTTGAAGTTCTGAACGCAGGCGGCGCAATGATTGGGGGATTATGACGAATTAATGAATTCAGATTTAAATAAAATTACGCAGCGCTGGCTTGTTAGTGCCACGCCCCACCTTGTGGGCGGTGCGGTGCGGTCGGGGTAGCATTTAACGTTTTGTAATAGAATTAAAGTTTGCGGTTTGTTCGCGGAAGCTCGTCCAAAAACATAATGAGCACCAACAACGCAGCCCTTGCGTAATTATGACTGTAAAGTAGGGCGTAAATGTGGGCGTGACAGCGCTGCAATGATAGCCCCCATTGCGGGGGGGGTGGTGGTGTAACCCGCTGATGCAACTGTTGCCCGCTTAATTAACAACAACAATTTGCAATTTCAAATGCAGTTGAACCTCTTCCGCACCCTTTCGCGCCTTGCGTCAGGTAATTTTTGTCTCATTTGGCGCGTGCAACCTTCAGCTGATGGTTTTGTACGCGCATTGTTTGTGGCATTGCTGTTGATTGTTAATTGAAAAACAATGTTTTACATCCATCCAGTTGCACTTAAAGAGCTGTGAAACGACACCAAAACCAAAACCCAGTGCCAGAACTCTCGTAAGTCGAATGGATTCGATTTCGAGGTTCGACGGAAATGTGGCTTAATTAATTTTTATAAGGCTGTTGTTATCGCCGTCGTCAGCGTCATCGCCGTCGCTGTCGTCGTCGTTGTTGTTGTTGCTGTTAATGCACTTTAATTACAATGCGCCGAAGTTGCCTTAAGCCCATTGATTAAATTTAATCAATGGCCATAAGCAACAGCGGCAGCAATGCAAAGGATCACAGCGCACATAACAGGCAGCTCATTAATATTCTCACCCTCTCTCTTTCTCTCTCTCTACATATTGCTTTCTTCGTCTCTCGCTTACAACTTTGACAGGCAAAGTGCAATTAGCGTCAGGGCCAAAGCGAAAACTTGTCATATTAAGATATTGAATAGCGCCAAGCAACAAGATGCAACAAGAATAAACCAAGGAAACTGTAATAGAGAGTAAAGCCAGCCGCCAAGGGCAAAAGAATGTGTTTGAGACTGTACAAATAATGAGCAACACACTTTTTAATCAGTAATCAATACAAAATGTGGAAGAACTTTATACCCAGACTAAGGAATATGAGAAGAAAGGTAAAAGAAGCGGAGCTTTAAAGGGAAGAAGTTGGGAAAACTTAAGTTACGATTCACAATATGTTGAGAAAGTAGTAAAAACAATCTATACTTTCCGTACTTTTGAAGGTTGTCACATCATGTCTTGCCTTATGTACAAAAACAGTTATAAAACGATTATGAGTCGAATACTTAATTAAGCTGCTTAACTAATTGCATGAAGGAAACCTTTCAATTAGCATATGAGAGAAGAGAAGAGAAAAGAAGAAAACCAAAACCAAAAAGCGTCTCAAATTGTCAGTCAGTTAGTTAGTTAGTGAGTTCATCATTGCATGGCAGTTAGCGGCCTCATTACCGGCTATCTAACTCCCGGCCAAAGTCTGTTTCGGTTAGTTAGTTGCATAGTTTTTGGCCCGGTTTGTCAGTCAACTATCATTATAAGTTCCCTTTTGCGTCATAATGGCCAAAAACTTTTACTTCGGCCCTGTTATTGGTATGTGCGTGTGCTTTCTTTCTCGCTCCTTCTCTCTCTCTCTTTGTCTTTCTCTCTATCAGTGTGTGTGTGTCGGCCATTGTTGGCGGTCGCTGTGCACTTTTGCAATTAGCAACAGTTTCGTCTGCTCTGTGCTTTTATTTGGCCATTAATTGAGTTGCGCGTTCATTGAAAACTTAAACTTAAACAACAAAAAAGGAACGAACTTCGTCTAACAAAGCGCATTTTTCTTTTATTTGCAGATCGAGGACGCCATGCTGATGTTTGACAAGCAAACCAATCGGCACAGAGGTAAGCTAACAATAATAATAATAATAATACTCGTAACAATAGTCATATGATACACACAACAGCAACGACAATAAGAATGGTTATAATAATAATTATAATGCCACTACGTAATACTCGTTATAATAATGCTTACAACTCGTGCACATCGGTCGATTTGTTGTTGCTGTTACAACTAGCTCCGTTTCCTGGCTTTAACGATGCAGAAGACGGAGCCGGAAGTGCGAGCGTTTTGCGCAATGCTCTCTCTGTCAATGCATGACAGATATGAAACGTTGCCATTGCATACCAACACACACACCCACACACACTCACCCACACACACTCATACACAAATACTGGCTAATACAGTTTTAAAACGTTAGCGGGCAGAGCATTAAAATAGCCGGGGCGAACAACAGGAAGCAACGACTCAGATAGAGATAGAGAGAGAGAGCGAGAGGGGTAAGAGTGACCCCGAAAAGATTACCTGCCAATGAAACCGGATATAACCAAGCGTATATACACATTCAGTCAGATATGAATGACTGTTTTGGCTCAATGTGGGTGGATGAGTCGAATTGGGTTGGGTTGAGTTTTGTTAGCTGCTGTTGTCCGGCGAAAGGCTTAAATCTCCAGTGTACATCCGCTACACGAACTTGTAGCCGCACGAGTGAGCCCATTTGGCCCGTTTCGGGCGGGCTTGTTATCCCTGCATGTGTCCATGTACATACGTACGGAAAGGACGACCTCCGCGAACTGTGAGAACTCTGCGACCTGCTGCTGCTGCTGCTGCTGCTATTGCCGTCTCCGTTGAGTCGTTGTCGTTGTCAATTCAGCTTATTAAAGTTTTAAATGACGCGCCGAAAATTCGCATTGCGATTCGAGTTCCAACGCCCATTGACATGTGACAGGAGACACGCAGCAGCAGCAGCAGCAGCAGAAGTTGGAGGAGCAAGAGTTCCACCTGAGACACGGCACATTAAGATTGATGTGCCCATTTTGCAGCTAAAGCCGCACCAGAGGCCACATACAGCTGCAGGCAGCTAACAAAGTCTGTGCCCAAAAGTAATTAGCCGCCCACTCTCTCACACACACATACACTCACACGCAGAAGTATGCATCAATAGTTACACACACACACAGACACAAACACATATGCAGACTACACATTCTGGCCTTGTTAACTTTGGTGGCCTCATGTATTTCGAGGCGTGCAGGGGCGGAGTCCAATGTCCAACCAAATTACGCACACGGGAATACGGAAACATGATTTTTGCTTGTATGCCGGGGCACCATAAAAAATTGTTGCATACTTCTCAGCGCTGCCGCCGCATTGCACTGAGATAAGCAGCGAGCCACAGAACATTTCGTTTAATTGGACGCTGGAGTACTGAAAGCTGCATCATGATGCAGTCATATGAAACATACAGAAACACAAACACAACCAGAAGCATCCCGAGAAGCCTTTTGCTCAGCAAATGGCAATAAAAACAAGCAGCGCCCCATTTAAAAATTATGTGCTGCGCTGCCATTGAAAGATGAACGAACGGACAGGGAGAATGGAAAACAACTGCTCAGCTATAATGCATGAGACAAACTGAGAACGGACAAAACGAATAACAAAAGAGAGCCAAAAATTAAACTGCAAATTGCCAGCATGGCGATTTATTCAAGAAGCAATGATTGTATTACATTTTTTAGTTTGATTCTTGAATTGCAAAATGGCAAAACTTGTCAAGTTCTCAATTGCTACTTTAAGCTGCATCGATTTTCATATGAATAATGCATGAATCTACCTATTCTGAAGCCGAAGTATACAACTAGTTATTGGCATGGATTATGCAATTGACATGAACCGCATTTAAGGTTTTAGCCTCATTTCTGTGATTTTCCCTATGAATATGACATGTAAGACGCTTAGTGCTATTGACATGAATCCCATTAAGTCGCAGGACACGTCAATTTTGCAAATTACAATTGCCTGGGTCGATCCACAATACATACATATAATGAAATATGCAATACTTGTTAGTCGACCGTCATACACAACTACCAAGAAGCGAAGACCAACTGCCCAACTTCACACCGTTTTTGCTGCTACCGAAACAACCCAACGACCCACCCAACCAACGACTCCAACCACTTGCTTGAAGGAGGCCCACGTTAACGCGCTGGGCAACGCTTTTCGTTTGCGAGTCAATAGAAAATGTGTGTCGTTAATCAAAGGGTATTAGTTGTAGCTTGGTAGCCTTCATTGCCACAACGATGGCGACCAGGGCGACGTTTTTTTTTCAACACAGCGTTGCACGATGTACGACCTTTTGCCATGAGTTGGACTAACAGACGCTCCAGGGCCCCAAATGCCCAACATCTCCTTCCCCTTCGTTCTTACTGACTGACTGCCTGACTGGCTGCCTGCCTGCCTGCCTACTGGCACTTGCGATATGCCTGTAATTGCATTTTATCGATCCAAGAGAAGAAGGTTTCCTAGCGTACATGTGGCAATTGCCAGCGCACACTTACACACACACACACAAAGAGGACACCAACTATAATAAAGAAGCGAAAAATAGCAAAAGACGTCGCTGTTCGTTGCTTGGGCTACACGGCAGCAAGTTTGTTACTCATTCATAAATCATGTGTGCAACGACAGACAGACAGACAGACAAACATAAAAACACACACTCACACACACATATATATTTACCGTGAAATGGAAGCCTGGTCACTGAAACATGCAGCGACGTTTCTCCAACTAGCGGCTGCAGTTGGCCCAAAAAAAAAAAAGTAAGCGAAGCATTTTATCTACTAGTATAGCTGAGCGGCGTGGAAAGGGGTTAAGGGGAAGACGCAAAACGAAAACTATATGAATATGCCATAAAACAATATAGGCTGGCATACAAACATCTGCAGCAACAACAACAATAGCAGTAACAGCTGAAGCTACAGTAGTAATTGAATAAATGAAATTGTGTACAGAGGTTATTACCCATAAGATGTATAGCCTTAGCTTATAGGTATACTTTCCTAGATTAAATTAACAGTTTATAGCGGATTTCAGACCTCTTAAGTGTTGTGAAGAGGTTTGCTTGGACGATATCAAAAACTATAAATCATCGAGTTGAAAAAGTTCACAAGTGAAAAAGCTTGCTTAGGATCTTGGTCAAATATTGATATGCTGAAAGTGAGATAGAAAACAATATTCGATTCTAACTTTTACGTTTCCCATTGCTCCATTGATTCATAAGCAACAGCGTTAAATGATCGTAAGTTTTAATACACCTAAATGATTACTACTGTAGCTTATTTGTGGGATATACGACAGCGGCGCCCTAAACTATGCTATGAATTTCATTTGGCAAGCCAAGGACATGCACAACGTGCGCCTAAAAAGCCGGCTGCTTTGTGGGTGAAACTGCTTGGCACAGACTAAGGACTAAGGTGTTGGCGCAGATGTAGATGGTAGCGGTTTCAAGGAGATTGGGTTGTTTGGGGTTCTTTGGTGCTTGGTGCTTGGTGGCAAAACTTGCTTGGCAGTTGGCGTCGCCAGCTACTAATATTAAAATTGAAAATTTTGTAATTTTTCTTCCTTTTTTTTTTGGCAAGCTGGCGCAGCGCAGTCATAACAGCTGGCAGGGCTACCATCCAGCTCCTCTCGGCGCTTTGCTTCGTTGTGCTGTCTCTATTGCTTGTTAGTAGGCGGAGGCGTTGCCCATATCTGTGGCCGTTACTTGGCAATAACATGCATGAGTGTGCAATTTTTGCAGTTGGCACAAGCATCTCCAAGCACTCGCTCTCTCTCTCTCTCTAGCTTTTTCATTCCATTCTCTCTGAAGGCTCATCGTTCTGGTCTTCGTCCTGCGGGAAATTTTCGACAGGTAAAAATGGCAGCAAAAGCAGCCGCAGTATTAACAACCAAGCGTCTCCTGCCGGGCATTTTTCATGCTACCTTTGGCGCATTTGTAGCTAGCAGATACATTTTTGATTGAGTTACGTGCTGTTAGTGGTGCAGGCTGCAGGGGGGAGTAGGAGTAGGAGAAGGAGTGAGAGGCTGGCGGGCAGTCGAAAAAGAAATTGCTAGCTTCATTTGCTGGCCACAATGGTTGGTGTTCTTGGGCTGATTTATGAGTGGCCGAAGCCAACAGCAGCTACAAAAGTGGCAACAACTACGTGCAACTTGCAACGTGCGCTAATTTTATATAATTAAAACAAACACAAACACAGCCAGCCAAGAATTGCAGTGGTGGCAAGGGTAAAGGGGAAAGGAACACGGCGACTCTTGAACGCCCACAATTTTGTTGTCATAGAGCAAGGAGCAGCCAGGTGAAAGGAGCCGCCGCCGCTGCTCCTGCTCAGCACATGTCGCTAATAAGCCTGCGTGTTTTCTGTTACTTGTTTCAACTAATTTGTCAGCTACGCCCAACGCCCGCATGCCAAGACAAACACAAACACACACACGTATACACACACGAAGCGAAGCGATGTTTCCGTTTTAGGGGGGGGGCGTGGCATCAGGTGTCTGCACTTGGCCCTACTAATTGCACAGCCCTTTTGGCCAAGCCAAATCTCAGACAATTGCGCTAATTGAAAAAAATCCTCGATAAGACCAAAGCGCAGCCAACAAAATTGAGAGCAAGACAAACATTTCTTGGAGGTTGGTTTGTTATCCTTGCCGCTTCCGTGTGGCAAATAAATATGCATTAGAAGTTGCAGGCATTATAATATATTAAATGTTTGACTAGAATTAAAAAGGATTACTGCTTGCAAGATATAAAAAACAATATAACTTTTGATAGTCGATAACATGGCAACTATCGATCGTTTATAAACCACTAAAAATATCGATAGTTTTTTTAATGTGTTTTTAAAGTTTATTGTGGTTTAATTATAAAATAAATATTTCGGAAACTTTTTGAATAGCAAGAGCTGTTGTTGTTGTTAGCCTTGTCAAGGCTTTCTGTAAAATGTCACAAAATTTATATCCAATAAACCGCAAATAAATTATAAATACAATTTTCAAAGTGCTTGCAATGCAGTTTGCGGTATACCAAATAGTATAGTATAAGCACGATTTTAAAAGATTGCATATATTTTGAGAAATTAACAAAATTTGACCATAGAAATTGGGCAAAGGCAGCAGCAAAGACCAAAAATAGCTGATCCAGCATTTCTATGCAATTTCCAGAAGAGGTTTTTTTCTTCTTCCCTCTTTTTTTTGGTTGGGCGAGAGGAGAGAGCTTGCGAGTGAAAACTTCATGACAAACTTATTATGCACTCGGCTGGGCTATTTTCAACGCTGGGCAAAGTTTGCAATGTAAACTCACAGGCTGACTGCCAGGCTGGGCACTGTTTGAATTACTCGGCCCGGCTGGCACTTGAGGTCCCTGCAGGCAGGCGCCCGGCCGCATATTGAGGTCAGCTTGTTGAAAGGAGGGGGGTAGGGATGGGTCGGCTGTCTGGGTACGTCTCGGTCTCGACACTTGAGTAAATTATTTAGCCGCTCGCACAAAAGCATATTTCGTTCAATTTTTGCAGCTCTTAAATTTGTTTGCCCACTCTTTAACTCTCCCTGACTCTGACTCTGACTCTGACTTTGTTCACAACGCTTTTCACTTCATGTTTGTTTATTCCATTCTTCACTTCCCCTTTCTCATGATGTTTTTTGTCGATTTCTTTTTTATTCTTGCAGGTTTTGGCTTCGTTACATTTCAAAGCGAAGATGTGGTAGACAAAGTTTGTGAAATTCATTTCCATGAGATAAACAACAAAATGGTAAGTCAAGCGAAACCAAATGAAACGAAACGAAACGCACCAACTTTACTAAACCATCCGCTTCCCCGCCTGCCCCACGCTCTCTATCACTTGCAGGTGGAGTGCAAGAAGGCGCAGCCGAAGGAGGTAATGCTGCCGGCAAATCTGGCCAAGACCCGTGCCGCTGGTCGCTCCGCTTACGGTGAGTTGGTAGTCTGGGGCAGCCACGCAAATCAGGCGGCATCGGCGGCCTCCTCCGCCGCTGGCCTCCTGCCAAGTAGTTTAGCCGCTGCCGCCACAGCGTTGCATCACCAGCAGCAACAACAACAACAACAACAACAGCAACATTCACACCATCACCAACAACAGCACACACCTCACCATCATCATCAGTTGCTTGGGGCAGCTGCAGCAGCTGCCTCACTGCGTTATGCACCATATCCGCTGCCCACACACATTTCGGCCGCTGCCGTCGCCGCCGCAGCAGCCGCTGCCGCCAATCAGCAGCAGCAGCAACAGCAACAACAACAGCAGCAAGTCGTTGCTGTTGCCGCCCATCAGCAACATCAGCAGCAGCAGCAGCAACAACAGCAACAGAGTCTTGCTCATGCTGTGGCCGCTGCTGCGGGCGCTCCCTCCCTTCTGCCCCTCTCAAGTCCGGCCCAGTCCAGCGGCCCCTCGCTGCTGCAATATGCAGCAGCTGCAAATGCCACCCAAAATAATGTTGCCCTGGCGAATTCCCTTTATGCCGACGCCGCTGCCGTAATGGGCTACAAACGTCTGCTGGCCGCCGCTGCAGTTAGCAGCGGGCTAAGAGCCACGCCCACAGCGGCCACCTTGGGCGCCCTCACGGCTGCGGCCACAGCGCCGGCAGCAGCTGCGGCTGCCGCTGCCCAGCAGGCGCAACTGCGTCAAAATGCGGCACTTGCTGCCGCACATTATCCGCTCAGTGAGCTGCTGGGCATGCCGGGGGGACTGGAAATGCCCGGAGCGGCGTCGGCTGCGGCGGCGGCAGCCTCTTTATATCAGTTGCCTGGCATCTGACCACCCAGGCAGCAGTGAGCCGACGCCCACATTTGCTAAGCCAAAGGTTCAACTTAACATTTTTGATTTGAATGGCTGATGCAACACACACAAAATACACTGAACAAAAACACAACGAAAAACGCACCAAATACACATATACACAATGCTCTCATTCCGTCTCAATGTCCAAAGCGCGAACGTGTCGCATTAACTCATAGGTTTTAGGCTAACTTTTACGATTCTCCCTAGCCATGTACTCCATACATACATATATACACATATATATATATATATATGTACATACATATCTTATTTATCTTACATACAACAAGCAAAAAAAAAAACAACATATTCTATTTGTATTCTGTGTCTAATCAGATCAGCGCTTAGGCAACGCGGCGTATGCGCTATAAATTAACAAACATATAAATTAACTTACTTAACTAATTAACTAGTGGACGCATTTGTTTTTGTTTTATCATAGAACTTAAGAGATTTGTTTAAGCTACTATCTAGGTTAAATACTTAAGAGCAGGTCCTAGCGAGCTGCTTAGATTTTGGCTCAAAACGTTTTTGTGTCGATTGATCAATTGATAAATGGGCATAGCATAACATTTGGCGCAATCGATACTTAGCGATATATATATACTACAACTTAGAGGCGATCGTAATTCATGTAACCGTAAACAGTAAACGTAACTGTGTATTACAATGCTGCGTGTAAGTCTTAGACATTGTGCAACACTAGATCATAAGAAATTGATATGAATTATGTGAAACCGCAAAACAAAGAAAAACCAATCGAAATTGTCAAAAACCAATTAATATGAAATCATTAAAGTTGATGTGTAAAATACATATTCTTCTTGTATACAATGCATATTAAATAACATTTATCTACCTTGTGTTACCCAACTATATACATACATACATACATACATACATATACTACTTACGTACTTCAGCTCATAATAGCTATTCAAAAATGATTTTCTGTAGTCCCAAATAACAACAATGACAACAAATAACAATATGTTATAATAACAACAATATTAATAATGACTAGCAAATGTATCGACTTAGTATTTAAGTATATGCCTCATTTAAGCTCAGTTGATAAGCTTAGAGGGTATTTAAACACACACACACACACACACACACAGACACACATACACACTAACAAAGATATGCACTTGTGCACTCATTGTGCCTGAGTGTATTTTAAACAATTCGCAATTGTATTGTAGAAAATGGAATGTCAGCTGTCTGCTCGTTATTTTGTAAGTAAAGTAACCAGACGCTGGTTAATTGATATCATCAATTCGATTGCGAAGAGGGAATTCGATGCCTTTACAAAATTACAATTAAATTGACAGTTGATGGCCATAACAACAGGCCGGCCACTTAACTACTAATACACGTTTGCATTTAGCCATTAATATTTGACTAAACAAGAACTTTAGCTATCGATTATACCTTACATATGCATTAAACTACATACATACATACGTACATACAAATACTTGGCAACTTACGATAAGCGCATTAAGTGCTTCAAATATCTAGTTTGTACTTGAATGTTCGATCGACATACATACCATATTGTTATAGTGTACTTATGTAAGCAAAAACAACAGCAACACAGGAAATCAGCCGTCATCCAAAATTGATGCCAAAGATGAACGAATGAATAAATGAATGATTGAACGATGACAGCCAAGTCGTCGACAATGGGACTTAAAATCCCATGGATCAAAAGCAAAATTATTTCAAAAACTATATTTACAATATACATTTATATTATTAACTAGCTGTCAAATTGTTGCCATTATACGTTTTACTCCGCTCTTCATTTCCTTTTTGATTATCCCTTTTGGGTTTTTGACGATTTTTCTGTTGTAGTGTTTTTTCTATTAGCCCATTTAGTTTTTTGTCAATTTGTGAGTGTTTGTAAACACGATTCGTTATTTATTTAACTCTTGAACTTAGCTACAAACGAGTGGGGAGGGGTGCAACGGCCGGAAATTACAGTTGTGACATTTTTGTAGAAATGCGCAGCGTGGCTTTTAGTATTGCCCCCCCTTTCCCGGTCCTTTGGACAACAAAAACAAAATAAAAACCAAAACACTAGATAACAAATGCAATTAATTTTAGTATTTACATTTTAGCATAGCTCTTAAATGTTTTAGTCAACAATATAGTCAACAATGTCTACGTACTTATAAACTTAATACATATACTATATATATTTAAACATACAAATTATATATTTAATAAGTGTTTAGAATTGTGTCATATCTATATTTACTATATCGATGGTACTACAACTGTATCCAATATGTAACACTATAGCTCAGAAAATCGAGGCTGTTATCGAAAAATAACATAAACATATAAAAAAAAACATTTGCCAAGTGCAAACATTAACTAGAAATTCTCGCTCTCTCTTTCTAACAACAGCAGTACTAAACAATTAGTATATAGTAAAATAATCGATAGCTGATAATCGATTATTTTCTTAGTTCCATAGCCTAACACACACACACACAATTAGATCTCTAAGTACACACACACAGTGCCAAACATATATACATACATATAGTAAATCAGTCTTTCAAACTATATAACTAGATATTATTATATATTTATTATATTGATATACTTTTTAAATGATCTCTTTGTTTGAAACGAGTACTTAGCTCTGAAAGATGCGCACTTCTGAATTTTTAGTAATTGATTTATGTTCTTTTGCCTTTCTTTTTTGTGCTCTCTCTCTTGTTTTTCATGCGCCAATTATAGATAACATCATGTGGGGTCTGGGGACATTGCCTGAAGGTAAGAACTAGTTAACAAGTAGTACAAGTAGTTTAACCAGTTTATGTTTAAGTTTTCTTAGAGTAGGTATGTCTATTTTCTGATTAACATTATTTTCCTTTTGTTTCGCTTAGGTTTTCCGGCAGCTGCGTATGCTGCTTATGCCGCTGGTCGCGGTTACTCTGGCTACCCTAGCTTTGGACTACCCTATCCAACTGGTAAGTTGCTTCAATTTTCTCTACTCTCGCACACAATACATAAACACTTACAAACCTACTTAAATATTATTAAAGAATATCTAGAATCCTCTGCATTTGTCGTACGTCCCCCAAAAGCTAACAGCTTGTTTGTACGTGTGAGTGAAACTGAGTGTGTGTGTGTGTGTTTGTGTGAGTGGGAGTGTATGAGTGCTCAAAAGTGCATTTGAGTTTTGTGACTACTCAAAAATTAACCCAATGAAAAACAACAACACCAACCCCCAACCCGTTGCAATTTGTGTTAGTTGATATGACGAAAGGCAATACAAGAAGAAAAAAAACCTAGTCCCTATTCGTATTGTATGTATAATAAGCATTAGCATTACATACTAACTTCATGCTCGATAACGTGTATTAATTTCGTGTCTTTGCTTTTCTGTTCGCACAAGCAACGAATTTCTTTCTTTTTTTTATGATTTTCCTTCTTTCTTTTCTCTCTTCGTTTTGCCTTTATAGCTGGTGTAATGGGCATAATGCCGGAAAATCGCATACTCATCGGTGATTACATGGTTGCGCCAACGACCAGCACCACGGCCTAGGAACTGAACTAACCGATGACAAATCAATACAAAATCCCGACTATTTATCGAGTATTATATTAGCGTTCGTCATATCAATGCACAAATAGTACTTAATCCAAAAAGCAGCTTTCGAATATCTAGATATTTACATACTACGTTATCAACGCATAAGCATACATATATATTTCTTTGATTAATGCTGCTTCTTGTCTTGTGTTTAATATCATTTGCATCCAAAAACACACGCATAAACTAATAATATCCCAACACACACACACACACACAGAATCAAACATTCGCCTGTAGGATTTATCCTTGCCAAGCTCATTCAAAGCGTGTGTGTTGCACTTAATACTCTTCTTATTTTTTGTTTGGCTAGGGTTGGAACGAATGTCGAATTGATTAAGTATTCAAATCCAACACTTTAAACTTCGGTACAACAGGATTTTCATTAGACACAAACTAAACTTGAAATGCGTCAGAGTTCGAGTTCCTTTGACTTGTTGAAAAGTTGCACGAATGAGAACATATATACGCTTTCGTCCCAACCCTAGCTTCTACCCGAATCTCTGTCTCTCCGACCCCCCTCGCTCTCTCTCTCTCTCTCTCGTTTTTTCTGTGTCTATCTACATTGCAATCTATCTCGTATGATTTTGTAGGCTTGACTATTTGTGGCATCGGTAGAAGTTATGGTACCACAACGTGTAGCACGAATGCCGGCCGCAGCAGAGTAGCAAACACTGGCCCAACTGGCGGTGGTGCTGCTGCTGCTGCTGCCGCAGCGGCCGTCCACAATCAAACCCAGTCGGGATATCAACACCATCAGGCGCTGACATTGCCGCTGGCAACGGCCCTAACAGCGCGCACCGCGGCAATCAAATCGCAGTTTCTGGGCAACATAAATTTCTAAAAAAAAAAAAAACGAAAATACAGCTCCCATATCTAAGCCGAAAGCAAGTCTGAGAGAGAACGGGCAACACGATAAAAACTAAAAACGAAACGAAACGAAAAAAACAAGCAAGCAAGCATAAAATAAATATTTACGAGAGGCCTGAGCAAATTGTATTTAATATTTCATTGCCATTTTGTCTCTTTTTTCGACAATACGCAATCCAAAATAAATCATTTGTACTGTGACAAGTAGGTACAACAAACAAACAAACAAAGAAACCAACAACCAAACCACAACAACAGCAACACAAATAAAAATTTATTAGCTTAGATTGTTTCTACGGTGAATGGTGTTTGTTACAACCAACAACAACAAATACTCATTACTTCTTGATCTATCGACTAATAATAAAAAACAAAAAAAAAAGTATTTACTACTAAAAGTATTTGTACTAATTGCAGACCAATGTAATCACATTTAGAGCTGCTGCTCTATATAGTTGACACTTAGTCTCCTCTTCCTATATAGCTCAACACACACAAAAACACACACACATACTTAGCAACATACATATAGTATAGTAACATTGATTATAAACGGCATTTGTTCTAGACGCGTTGAAACCCTTTTAAAGACAAGTAACTTCAAACAATATTAGCTGAAACCCTAGTTAAACATATATATATCTGCTATATATTCAAAATATATATTGTTAGAGCTGAGCACCATGTATAACGGCAGCCAGCACCCTGTACTAATACTACGAGTATATTCTATCTGTAGAGCAGTTTTGTAGTTGATTATCTTTATACTCGAAGAACAACATGTAGTGTTTAGGACAAAAACAACATAATCGCATAATCACACATTTGAACTTAATAGATACGTGTGTGTGTAGAATCCTAGAGGTATGACACAATATATATATATTCGTACACAGTAAAAACTCGATATATACTCCTCCCCCCCATACATGTAAACATTTATTATAATTTTACATTTATTCGTTTCGCTTTTTTCTCATTACCTCATCAATTCTCATTAAGCAAGAACAACAAAAATACAACTATGCTCCCAATTGGAGGTGTTGCCAGGGACATATATATTATTTATAAAACTATTTTGCTGTACGCATTTAAATGCAAATTTTTATTTGTAGTACATCTGCATAAATTAGTTGTACAACAACAACAGCAAAAATAATGAAAACCGCGCAAAATGCACACAAAATCCATTTAGATAAAAAACAACAAAAAAAGAAAAACATTTTAGCCGCCCTGTCACATTTACTAGTATCATTATTATTATGGTTTAATTAATTTCCTGCATTACATATAATTTCGTTCGTTCTACATTTTTATTCATTTTCATTTCATTTTTCTGTTTCGTTTCGTTTCGTTTTGGGTCCCCTGAGTTTTAGATAATATGCAAATGAGCCGAGATTTTGGTTTAACTAGTTGAATTTTGTGTTTGATTGCGTTTACATATATACGTTTAGCCACGAATATTCATATTTTGGCGTTCTCTCTATCCATACTATATATATATATCGTATATAGCCTGCATAAATTCCTTCATCGGTGCATAAAACTAATGCCAAAAACAAACCGAAATGAAAAATTTCAAACAAAATGAGCGAAAATTTTTATTGACATTTCTATATGAATAATATATATATACTATATATTTAATATATAAAATATACAAAATAAGTTTAAATATTTATTTTATACAAACGAATCAATTTCATTTGTACTAAAAATATAAAAAAAAAAAAACAAAAAAAAAACGATACGAAAAAAATACAATATTAATGTCCATCCATTTTCGAAGAGCGACTTTAAGTTTACGAAAAATGCAATTTTTCTATGTCCTTTCCATTAACGCATAATTGTAAGTTTCACACTTAATACTTAGCTAACAATACTATATACATACATATACTATAATATTTATGACATACGTACATTATACAAAAACAAAATATATATATATATTTAAAACACACACACAAACGAATCAATGACTATAAATTGATAAGCTGTTAATTAGTTAATTGAATGCATTTGTCGCAACATTTTTGACAATTTAATTAAATGTATAGCTAAAAAAGGACAAAGGCTAAAAGAAAATAATAAGAGGAAGCAAACCAGCTTCAAGGTATCTTAACTATAAAATGCTTGCGAGTTATTTATATATATATACAATACCAAAAACAAACTGATATAGCTTACACACACCAATACACACACTCACACATACGCATATCTATGTATTTTACACGTATATACTGTGATTTATAAGAAAACGCTTCAAAACAACAAGTAAACAGCAACAAAACAAACAAACAAACAAAAAATAAATTTGCCTACGCAGAATTCAAATTGCTTATGCAAAACAACAAGAAACGTTATTAACTAAATAAATGCACAAAAAAAAAAACGGATGCAAATGCCGAAACCAAAAACTCAAAAGCAAAGTCTATACTTTTTGGCCGCAAGCCTTCTTGCTCCTTGCTTCTTGATCTAGCCTTTTGTGTAATAAGCGTTTGAGAGCGCTCTTCAAATAAAGCAGCCAAAGACTTATGGAATTGTCAGGCCCAGAGTGACAAAGTGGCCATCGAGGCGTATACTTAATAAGCTTGACAGCAGCCACAATCTGAAAGTGCAGAAGCAACACGAACAACAAGAACAACAGCAACATCAACAATATGAAATGTCAACTGCCAACAAGGTCAGCTTATGGTCGTCTTAATATATTCAAATGCATAACCCTACAGCATTCTATATAAACAAATACTATATTACTTATATCTGTTCCTTGGGCTCATTATCCCAGAGCCGTTATAACATTTTATGATTATTAAATGTACTGTTAGTTATTCGTTATAGATATAATTCAAGTTTAGTAACAAAACTCAAATCGAAATCAAATTGTAAACTGCTCGCAAGAGACAGTCTTAGATCATATTTAAACATATATATTAATGTGTAGTGTTCGTTTAATTTTAGAAATATTATATATGCCAAAGATTTTTAGTTTAAAAAATCAACCTAGAAGACGATTCGTCTGAGAATAAATCATTAGAGTAGCTCTGAGAAAATAAAAACACTTATAATCACTTAAAAAACTCGGAACTATAAAAATCTTGTTAAATAATTATATTTAAGCTAAAAATGTAGTATTATAAACAATAGATATGGTAACAAAGAATCGAAATTAATGTTCCACAACAAAAATATAAACTGTGTAGTGTTGTAAAACGGAGCAAATGTGTAGCTCAAATGTATTTTAAGTATATGAGAACTTCTTTTTGTGTTTGTTTACTAATATTATGTTTAAGTAGCAATTGAAACGTTCATAATCACTTAGTGTTCTAGATTTAACCATCGTTGCCAAAGTTAACGATCAGCGCTTTAAACTTTTCGTCCCGATAAACAACAACAATACTTACAGCTCAACTTAACCCAAACGAACTAACTGACAGTCGTGTTGTTTGCCAAGCAACAAAACCACAAGTCTGACAACTAAACAAACTAAAATGTTGCAGCTGCAACTAGACCAAAATAGATAGAGAAGCAAAAAAAAAAACAAAACAAAAAAAAAGAAGGGAAACCAAGCCGGAAACCCATTCTGTAACAACAGCTACAGCTACCGCTACAACTAAAAACTGAATCTAAAAACTTATTTATTTAGAAAATCGCAGTTACCGCTAGAAGCTTTCCACCCAGTTGTTGCTTGCCGCTTGCTGCGTTGCTAATGAAAACAACATGGCGCATAGAGCTTTTCCGAAGAGCGTAAACTAAACGTAAGCCAAACTTGATTGGCGCCATACACAGACAAGCACACACAGACATAGTCATACACACGTACATACATATAAAGCGCACGCACAAGCGACAAGGACGGCAATAAGCAAACCTCTGTCACAGCCACGCCTCGTTACGTTACGTCACGTCACGTTACGTTACATCAATTTTTGTGTTTCCGCAGGAAATGCAACTGCTACATTCACATACCCGCCGTTGCCACCGTTGGCGCCCACACTACCCCCCCTTAATACGTTGGCCATAACCCGTTACTTCTTAGCCCCGATCCCCCTTTTTGCAATCGCATTCCCATTCTGTTGTCATTTCAATATTGGCGCTAGCGTATTTTTACTTGCTCCAGCAGCTGTGACCGTTACAACAACAACAACAAGAACAATAACGATGACGACGACAACGACTGGCAATGATAACAGAAATAACGCCAAAAGGAAAGTGCGCCCGTGTCCTTTAACTGAGTTTCGTTGTGCTGCTCGGGTTTTATGTGAATGTATCAAAACCCATCATCATAGTTGACGACAGCGGGGCTTTCAAGCGACAGCGCTCGTTTAATAAACCAGCGAGCACTTTGTGTGTGTTTTTATATCTAGTTAGCTCCAATCTCCATCTCTCTCTCGCTCTGTGTTGTTTTCTTTCTCTTTTTTTTTTTCGACGTAGTTTTAATAGACCATACCTTTATCGGTTGTATATGTTACTTTGCTCACTTTCGGACTTGGGTTCTTATGCAGCGTTAGTTAGCTAGTCGTATTTGGTTTGTATATGTTCTTTGATTTTGCGTTTCTGTTGGTTCTACTCTAGCTGAGAATCATTATTTAACATTCATGCGCTCATTCCTATACTTACTTAGAATCGTACAAATGTTTTTTTATAATATACTATATACCACTTAGTGCTCAGTCTTGATTAACTTTCATATACTCTCTTATATAACTTAGGTATTTACTTAACGCCCAACTTTTGAACTAGTTGCATAGTAATCTTATTGGCTTTGCATTAACATTTTCCAACTCTTTTAATCTTTTGCCACTTACAGTTGATCTATCCAATGGGCAGCTGACTCCCAACAACAATACACCGCTCCTAACACAGGCACTGTCAGGTAAGATATCCGATTAAATCTAAGATTTAACAGACAGAGAGTTAATAATTATCATATTTCTTGTCAAAAATGAGGACAACGAACTTCACAATACAAAGTTTGAAGTTCCATAACTTCATTAAAACTAAACCGATTTTCGAGTTCGATATCATTTTATGTAGTGTTTGCTCTTTCCCTCGATTCTGCATTTAAATTTGAAGCACCTAAAATTTTTGTATAATTTTTCAAAGCCTAATCTAAAGCTAACTTCTTTGCAGTGATGAACAACTATCAGGCAGCTGCTGCCGCCGCTCACAGCTATGGACCGTCGGCCTCGCCACATGGTGGGGCTGGCAATACGGCCACACGACAGGGTTTTCCGTCGACCAACTCGCCCGGACCAACCATTGACATGTACAGCTCCGGCGGGGCCGACAACGTTGGCTACGTACAGGCAACCAGTCCGCAGCCATCGGGCTTTCCCATAGCCGTAAGCCGTGCCCCATTAAACTACAGCCCGGTAAGTACGACAGATCATGAAGGTCAAACCTAAAAAAAAAAAAAACTAAAAAAAAATGAAATTAGTTGTAGTTGTAAATTTGGGGGCGCTAGGACGCGTTTTCTAGGCCCAGACCTGGTCTGTTTCCAAATGCTCCGCTTAGCTGTCAATATAAAATTATTCAAAACATATATATATAAATACTAGTTACATAGTTATTGCGTTGACCATCCATATATATATTGTATACTATGTATTTCTCTTTCATTTCGTACAGATTTATTCGTTGAACTTTGCGATGGCTAATATATAAAAAGACTGATAACCCAAAATATATAAAAAACAAGAAAACAAACAAAAGCAAAAGTATATACAATTATATATATATATAAAAATCGAAAATATATATATACATATATACATAAATATATAAATAAACGAAAAGCAAAACAAAAAAAAAACAAGAAATAAGAGTATATAACAAACGCAGTTGCACAAGGTAGGCACACCAACAAAACTACAGCGTCCTAACTATCTTCTTCTTTTTTTCTTCTTTTCAATTACTAATCAACTAAAAACGAATCCTAGTCAAAAATACAAGTAAAACATTATGTTTGCACGTCACAAGCACAGTTTTCTAGGCCGTTTCAATTAAATAATTATTATTTATTTACAATTCTACAATATGTACGACAAATGTATTATATAAATATTAAATTTAAGCGCTGCTCCAACAACAATACATAAATCATACATTCAACACACACACATATTAACACACATCATACTTACATACATTTATTATTCAGGCCCGAGGCGAGTTTTGATAAAGAATTATAACAAGTTTTGTTTATTGCAACATTTTGGCAAAACATAAAATGAAAAAATTATTATCAAGTTTAATTTCTTTTATTTCCAACTTTATCAGCACTTCGTCTCAAGGCAAACAACAATTTACAATTTTAAAAAAAAAACAAATATGCAATATTGAAAATGAATCTTTAACAATTTTTCTATCTCAATACTTTTCACTTATATATATTATATATATATGTATAACTTATATATATGTTAAACAACTATCTATATGTCTGTGTGCATTAGATGCTCGAGATTGTATTTTATTTGAGTAATTTTTGGTGTATTTGTTTTGTTCCGTGCGAAACGTTTATTTACAGGGACCACTAATTCCTGCGGCATTTACAAATGGATACCATTAAACAAGGTGGCGCCGACAACCGCAATGACAACAACAACAACAACAAAAGCAACAGCAGCAGCAACAGCAACAACAACAAATAGAGCAACACTACAACTAATAACAACAACAATGACAACAAGAGACACAAATAGTAACTGTAATGCTGCAACCACACACAGACACACACACATACACACGCAAAGAAAATATTAAAGTATATCAACGTATATATATAACTTATATACTTATATATGCATACATATATAACAATTAAATATATTTACATGCATGCATCGTGTATGTTCATATATATATATTTCTACACTGCAAATGAAATCTGTTAGGCAGCCCAATAAACCAAATACACACACCTATACACACCTACACACACACACACACACACACATGCATGCATATAACAATTAATTAATTAACGTATATGTAATGCATACAATTATGTATATATATATATATACTTGTATACAGATAGAAATTTATAGAACGCAGCAAAAAAAAAGAAAAAGAAAACTTTGGGCGAAAAAAAAAATTAATTTTAATTTAATGACAACAAGAACACGACGAACAACTATAACAACAACTTTAACAGCAACAGCAACAACAACAACGGCAATATAACCAAATAATCAAATAACCAACCACAGCAGCCACACACACACACACACCCAGAGAGAAGGCTGCCCCAAAAAGATGCAACGTGTGCAGCAAAAATCGTTTAAAATGCAAATTAAACGAAACTGCGTCAAGTGCAGCACCAGCAGCAGCAGCAGCAGCAACAGCAACAAGGCGGCGGCAAGTAGGCGTCAAGTGGGCGTGGCCCTTAGCACACACACAGAAACAATTTATATAAAGGCTAGCCGGAAGGATGACAAGCGTAACCATTTTTAAGTAATGAGAAAGCGAAAATAAAAATGACAAAAAACCGAACAACAAATGAGAGAAATTTAAAAGTGTTGCAATAATAGCGAAAATGTTATTATTTAATTGCGAATTATTACAAAAGAAGTAAATGATTATTATCATTATTATTACTATTCTTAAATAACTAAGTTGTAACTTTTAAAGTTAAAGTCGATATACGAAAAAAAAAAAACAAAACCAAAACAAAAAATATTATACATTACATATTAAAGAAAACTGCAATATATACAAGAACCTAATTAAACACACACCCACACACACACACACACACACAAATCAAAATGCAAACAAATAAACAATTAATTATATTTGTTGAAAGTTTGCTAAATGTTAAAAGCTCCAAATAATGGGATCGTCTCAGTGAAGAACTCAAAATTTGGCAGCTAAATATTTTAAGTACAAGCAACGTGTATGTTTTTTGAGTTTTCGATGCTATGTGTGAGAATCAAAAGTCAATCAAAATTAGATGCAAACGTTATGAATTATTATATGAATTTAATTTAAAGTACAACAATCGTTTATTGGCCAAAAAAAAATGCGAAGCAAAGCGAACTAATTTGTTACATGTGTTGAAGTTCTGTATTATTTGATACTAATTGCAACTCTTTTGTGTTCACATTGAAAGCATTAATGCATAATGCTAATTAAACAATGGATATGGATATGGATATGCATGTGGATATGGATATGGATATAGTTAGACAAATATGTTAAAGCATTCATTCATTAACGCAATGAATGCACATTAAAAAGAATGCGGAATTTGCAATTTTGCATATCTCGAGGCATAAATCAATTTATTTGCAAAAAGCAACAACAAAAAATCTCTTATATATATGTATGTAAGAAAACAATTTTCACACACACACATAAAACTGATGAATCAAAAGAGGAAGAAGAAAAAACTTAAAACAAATTACAATCTAAGCGCATATGCAATTATAACAATGAACTATTATACATACAACAAGTACATATATATATATATATATATATATATATGTGTGTAATTATGTTTAAGTAAATAAAATATTTATAAACACACACACACACACACACAAAAGACAAACGCTGAAACACGCAAATGTTTAAACAATTAACTAAATATGTATAAACGAAAAAAAAAAGCCAGATAAGAATGGGTAAAAAACAAACAAACAAACAAAAGAAACGAAAGCGAAAGCGAAAGTGAAAAGCAGGCCACGTTATGTGCAATTAATTTTTCTAGTCGCGCCGCGCTCGTGTCCTGTGTAAAGGACACGACTGGACGACAAGTATGGCGATGATGCAATTCGAAGGCGTAATAGAAAAATATATTTATATACAACTATATATGAAGTATTCAATTATTGGAACAAAACAAAAAAAAAAACAACAACTATCTGACAATTAAGTAAACAACATTTGTTACACACAGCAAGTGGGAGAAAAAAAAAATTAAAGAAAAAAAAACAATTAATAAGAAAACATGTATTGTTCTATAATTGACAGAACAACAATAAGATGCGCTTTTTGTCTGTCTGAGATTTTTGCATTAGGCGACGTAAAAATAAAAAAATTCCCACACACACACACACAGAAAAAAAAAAGCTAGAAAAACTATAAAAATAAAAGCAGAAACAGAAACTGAAGCAGAAACAGATGCAGTGAAAATGTTCCTTTCATAAACTTTTTTGCCAAATTGTCAAGCCAACGCTATCCAGGACTTTGCCTGTCAAGTCTCGGACCAAATACAAAACTTATATACGAATGATGACAACACAAACAACAACAAACATACGATACATAGTTATACAAACGTCAAATAGTTGCAGTGCATTATAAAATTATAGGCTCTACAATGTTGACAAACAACACTAAATAAATCACTGAAAAGCAACTTCGCAGACTTGATTTCACATGCGCTTGATTCGGGGACAAAGCATAATTAATAAACCAAAATTATATATGAATAAATATATACCTATATAAATAATCAGAAAGCATAGACAAAAAAAAAATAACGAACAAAATGAATTAAAAGAAATTTTAGATAGGCGAAAGTAAGCAGCTAAATTAAAAACTATATTAATGAAATCGGCTAGAGGCAATCCCGTATCTAGATTATCGTGCATTATATATTGGTGATTGCTGATCGAAGAGGAAAAACAAATGAATCACATTTTACTTATGTATACGTGTGTATGTTTGCAATACATATATATTTGTCACATACATGCATACTAGTATATCTGCAAGGGAGTCAAGGCAATGGTTACTTTAACGCTAACTAAAAAACTATTTGTTAATAACAGTAAAACAGTAAATCGATTATATAAGCATTATGAACAGGTCAAAAGCGTATTCCAGCTGCCTGACAGCCGAAATTAGATGGAGATCCAAGCGAATTTTACGAATGGACAAAAAGCATTAATGAAAATTCGAAAAAAAAAAAAAACAAACATGTTATATTTGCATACAAATATATATATGATGAACAGAAAAATGAATACTAACTTCTAAGGCATATACATACACACATATATATAAAATTAAATAAATAAATATATTTTTAAGACACGTTCTAAAAGCAATAATTAAAAACAACAACCAGAACAAGTAAGTTTGACAACAACAAAACAAAACAAAAAACCAACAAAAAAATATTTAAAAAAAAATAAAAATATTATAAAAAAAAAAATTAAATACATTAAATATACACCAATATATAAATATACATAAAAATATATATACACCTAATATATATATATATATATACAAATATATATACATACATATTATAACTTACGATCGACAGAGCAAGAACTGCATTGAAGCAAAGCAATGTGGAGGGGAAAAAAACTTTCTCTCTCCAACAGAACAAATTATGCATATTGTAAAAATTACTTGTAAACATTTTTTGGACTGTCCTAGAAATAACCAACACACATACACACTGTAGAAACTCTCTTTAATCGGTATTAATATATATAGAGAAAGAGAGAGAGGGAGAGAAAGTGACCCAATTATTCTCAAAAGTGGAAACAATTCTCAAAACAATACAAATCATTTCTAGGCAGCTAAGCCCAAAAAAATAATAAAACAAATACACAAATAAATGTATGCTAAACTTTGCTGGCCCAAAGTACAGTCAGCTAGCAAATTTTTTATGTTGTAAGTCGAAAAACTGAAACCAAAAATGGTAACAAAAAGAAAGCGGCTTAGAAGCAAATCGGTTTTTGCAACTGGACCCAAATGCGAATCACATTTAAAGCTAGTTGGCTTTGTTTTGGGCTCGTTGTGGAAAGCGATTGGCTTCGAAACGATTTAAATCGGTTATTATAGTACTACTACATACTACAAACATGATGTTGTACGAGTAAGTCAAAACAAAAAAAAAACCAAAACACAGCTTTAAGCGTAATGTTGAATTTTTTCTAGCATTTTCCCTGTTAACGTTCGTTATGAGTAGATGAACATGCTTTATACATTTTATTTGTAGTGCTCTATTGTTAGAAATCAATTTCAAGACAGCAAAACTACAACAACAACAACTGTAACAACAACAACTTTATGCAAACGACATTGGTATACCGGATCAACAAAAGCAACAACAACAACCAAAATGAAATGCGTCCTTGTAACAAAATCAATTTCAGTCAATTAGAAAGAAAGTAAAAAAAAAACCCAAAAAAAAACACAAGAAATGTTACAGCAACAAACACAAAGAGCAACATAAAGACATAAAGAAACAAAACGTAAAAAAAAAGAATACCAAAATGTAAAACAAAATCGAACATTTTTTCATTATTTTTCTACTGAAGGCGCCGTCAAACGCGAAACATTTTTGGAAGGAGGAGAATCCTTGACGGCGCAGGCGCAAAAGCTTTAAATTGAACATAATAAAAAAAACAAAAGATGTCCCTCTTTTTTATATATATGGTGGGGAGGGGAAAATGTGTATAAATAAATGCATAGGTATGCCGTAAAAGATTTTTTAAAATATACCAAAAAATATATAAGAACACATACACATACTTTAAGCTAAAGCCGTTTTTTGAGTCAAAAGTCAATTTTGTGGTCACAAGCAAGGCGAAAGGATAAAGAAGAGGATTGGAAGACACGAAAAGACGTAAAGTAATATGTAAAATAGTTTTAAAACAAAAGTGACAATTACGAAAAGACAGAGAAAAGAGTAAAAGTTTGGTAGCTACTTTATACGACTTACTTTCCGTTTATTCTCTTATATGATTATTATTCTTATTATATTATATATATATATATTATGTCTTATAAAACATATCAGTTCTAATTATGTGTATGAGTAACTCGATAATAACAAAAAATAAATACGAATTATAACGATTACGATCATTACAATACAATTATGCATTACTAAAATCTGGCGCTAATGACAAACTTTCTTTTCACCACGCTTTTTTCACCATGCCAACGTCCCAGTGTTGAGAATCGCATAGAACGGCGGGTCGTGGGGACACACTTTCACACAGGCTTTTATATGGTAGCAATATCAATTACTTGCATCAGACATCTTTCTATCTTCGGTTAGGTTTTTTTTTTTTTTTTAGACATACATATACATATGTACATACACCAGACCACAGCACACACACACACACACACACCACAGTAACACACTTTCACTCCCACACACACACATATACTTACGTAAAGAATGCATACAAAGAAGAACCTACATACAAACATACATACGAACGATCACTTGACTATTTTTGCTATAAGTAAGAAATTCCCCCCAGGAATATGTCAGTTTGCAGTTGGTACTCCTACTGACAAAAACACCTTTACTATATTGACAATATCTCTTATATATTTTACACTATACTATATGGAAAAAAACCAAATGAAAAAAAAACAAAAAACAAAAAATTATATATTAATATATACACGAAAAGGAAATAACAAAATAATAATATAATAATAAAATACAACCAAAAAATGATTACGATAAAGACAAATGACAAAGTTGGCGGCAATGACGTTAAAATTGTATTTACAAATGCGTAACCAGCAAAATGAAATCATTTTAATACTTTATACACGATACAAGTCGAAGGAATCTTAAAAAAAAACCCAAAAACCAAAAAAAAAAACCCCAAAGTTGAAAAAAAAACAGAACAAAACAAGAAAAAAAAAGGAAGATACATTTATATATAAAGCGCGATAATAAAGCGATCAGTTTGTAAGTATTCTACTATGTAAGTAAAAGTAATTAAGTCGAAGCGTGCAATGGCTGGAAAATCAATTAAACACATACACAGCAATACACACACACACCCAGACACATGCATACATGCATACCTTACTCGTATGGTATATTGTGTGTGGTATCTATGAGACAAAAAGGAAGAAAGAAGAAGGTGGAGTGAAGGGCACGCACACTTTGATCGCGAATACTTTAAACAAAAATATATAAGTCTAGGTACTAAGTCCCAGCTGGACACATTTGGGTATCGAGTGATTCAGAATGATAATGATGATGGAATGACGTTAATGCAGTTTTAGAAGCAGATGTTGCCAATGTGTGTATATACGAATGTACGAATGTATGAGAAGAAACTGGTACAGTACTACACTTACAGCAAACTATACAAGGTAAATTATAATAACAACAACAACAAAAAAGACAAAACTGTGCGAAAGCCATACACATTAATAGAAGCATAACAAGAATTTAAAAAAAAAAAAAAAATACAAAAAAAATATTTCAAAAAAAAAAAAAAGATTAAACGAGATAAAACAATTTTTTCATTTCTATAAAGAAATCCGGTAACGAATTTGTATATTTACTACGAGAAATACAAAAAAAAAAAAACAAAACAAAAATTATATACATATATGTGTATATACATATATGATGAGAACCCAAAAGGCAAAAAAGAAATCTTCAAACGACCGCAAAAAATATGCCCATATATATATACATATAAATACAAAAAAAAAAAATTTTTATATATATATGTATATATCATATACTATATATACATATATATATAATAGTTATATAACCAAGAACAACAAATAAACATATAGTTAAATTCAATAATGTTAAGCATATGATGAAACACAGACAGGGGCGCATGCCGATGGTTAAAGTAATTCAATTATTAATAAGGACCCTTGGGAAAATACATATATTAAACAACAACCAACAAAGAACACACACACACACACGATATGCGGCCACCAAACAAAGAAGAACATTAACAACTGGATCAGATCATTCAGATATGGCAATTACCGCTATTTTCACCCACACACACAGACAGTCGGACAAAAGGAAATTGTAAAAGTTTTTAACACACACACAGACAGACAACAACCAACACACACACACACACGCACACCCCCACACGCACACAATATCAACAAAAGAAAAATAATTATTGAAAACTTTAGCAACAAACATTTACAACTTACAACCTACCCCATTAACTGAAATTGATAATGACGAAAAAGTAAAAAACAAAAAAAAAACCAAAAAGAAAATGGAAAAAAAAACACTTTGTTCGCAATGTGTTACATATGAAGCATGTTGTTGAAAAGGAGGCCTGAAGGATATTCCAATGAGCTGGTTTAAATCGGCATAAGCATTAAATAACATCCGATATGCATGCATATATAAATATATATAAACTATAATGAAACATGATTTTAAAAACCAAAATGAAAACAATTAAATAATGGCATTATAAGTTAAGATAATGGTACATAAGTTTAAAAAACAATGGCAAACAAAAACGCTCTAGAGCAACAAAAAAACATATATAATACAAATTATATTGAAATAACTGAGAAATAAATAAATTAATTCATAATGATTAATAAACAAATATGAACATTGTTCAAAAACATAACAAAAAACTGTCTTGTCTTTTCAATTCACTTAGATTCCATTTTTAAAACTCAAATTTATGCATAAATTGAGTTTTTAGGTCCTTTTGGCCTTTTTTAGCTTTTGCTTGGAACAACTTTTTTAGGAAATGTATAGCATACTTTTACGATTAACACAAAAGTCACTGGCGGTAAGTAGTTTCGAAAAATGAAAGCATAATTTTAGGGTTAAAGAAAAAAATTTCGGATATAACAATACAACACCCAACTTTAATATAACTTTGCATTACAAAAAACATAGAAAACATAGAATATATACTTCAGAGTATCAACTCGATTTCTTAGACTTTTTGGCCAGTTGCTTGCCGTCCCACCACTTGGCATACCATTTGGCACTACGTTCGGCGCTATTGTCCGGATCATAAAGTGGCACATAATCCATATGGATGGATGCACGCAGTCGATTGTACATCAGTATGGAGGACGTAAACGAGGCAACGGCTCGTCGCGAGTAACGCAAGCGATATTTCGTATACGGATATGTCACACGGAGCACAAACTCCAGCAGGAAGGCCAGAAAGAAGTACAGAAAGTGTGGGGTATACCACCAGCTAGTCTTAACCTTGAATCGCTCGCCCATTAGCGCCATCTTTTGCACAAAACGTGAAACATCGTTGATGCCCGTGTCATCGGTGACAAAAACGGGCAAACCATTCACAGCCTTGGTGGACACTTTAAGCGCCTTATAGGCACAGATGTGACCCCAGGCAACGTTGCCAGCATAGACTAACTGTTGTTTACCACCCGCACCCGCAATCCGTGGAAAGGTCCAATCGCGTGTGGCCAGGTATTCAAAGGCGTTTGTTATAAAATGCGAATCACACTCGCCATATGATAACGGTGAACGTATCGCACTTGTGACCAGATGATCTATGAACATATATAGATAATAGTATAGCAACAAAGAAGGGAACTTAAAGCACTCGACTTGCTTACCTAACCCAGACTTGAGTGGCGCCCCATTGGAGCTAAGTACTATGTTCTCGGCACGCAGCTTACTGGATGCATATCCAGCAATTAGAAACTCGCCATCCTGTTCCCACAGCTTGGAGCTGTCCAGCGTGGGCGTATCCGTTTTGGACTCTGTCGAATTGATAATTGCCGCAAAGGTGCTGCGTCCCTTAAAGGGCACAAAGCACACCGAAGTGCAGCTGCTGTAAACCAAACGCTTCACATTGTTTAGTATGCACAAATCCACAACATTACGGGTGCCTATAATTAACAATATATGGCAAATAGATAAGTAACATGAATTCCATTGTCATGAGCTCTAACTACACTCACCCGTGATGTTCACACGTTCCAGTTCCTCATAGTTGGGCGGATACTCAATTTTCACTGAGGCAGCGCAATGGAAGACGCTGTCAACTCCTTCAAAGATCTTGTGCAAGCTCTCACGTTCGTCGTTAATGTCGGCGACAAATGTGTGCAGCATCTGCGGCAACTCCAGGTGTCCAATGTTATTCTTGTACGGCACAATGTCCAGCGAGCGTATCTCCTTAATGTCCAGCTCCTTGCGCTGTTCCAGCAGCAGCTTGATTATGTGCTGGCCCAAGAAACCGCTTCCGCCCGTGACGAGCACTACATCGCCAGCACTGCTTGCCATTTCGTGTCTAATGTCGAATGCTCTACGAGAATGCTGTAAAATAAAAACAAAGTTGGTAGCTATTGCGAAAGTACACTGACCATAAAAAACGCAAGTTGGTCAAGCAAATGTCATAAAAAAAATAACACAAGAAGCGCGAACTGCTTAAAAGTGTTTGAGCTTTGTGTTTGCAGACTCATAGACATTACGATCATAGCTAAAGTAGCTCACCATGGCAAGTTTGCCATCAGACCTTCGTCGGGGTCACACAAAAGCAACTTTATTTTGAAATGACTTGACGCATTTTATAGCGCCTGGCTTACGTGCGGCTTTTTGTTATGGTAATGCATAAGCAAAGCTTAATAGAAGATATATTTCTACGGTTCGTAAAGCATATTTTTGTGTTCCGACTCAAAAGTTCATACTTTAAAATATATTTCAAACATGCTATTTTGCAACATAATTGCGGTAATTGTTTGTTAAGTGAGTAAAAATTTCATTTTTACCATTTTTACTTTTAAATATTTTCTATAATTTTGCAATATTTAGCATTGATAGTTTTGCTGCTTTTCGCCTTTACTTCCCCTCAGTTTCTGTTACTTGGCCAGGGTCAAATTATTCAACGCTTTCTGACCAACAACAAAAGACACGAAAGATTAACTGCTTTGGACTTGACGCTGGGCTAGTCGCGATTACAACACAGAAACAGAAGCAGCAGCAGCAACAACGGGAAAATAGCATCTCTATAATTACGACAAGCGAACTGGTTTCCGCGTGTCTCTTGCAACATCAAATGCGTCAAGTGGTTAAGCACAGAGTTTAACTTGCGAGCTGTCTGTTTGGACATTACGCTTTGCATGTAAAGTGAATTTGACCCGTGTACCGTTACTTGTGCAATTAACGAATAACTGTAATCAACGTCTTGAACTTACCGCGAATGAGTTTTGTATATTTATTTTGTTTGCCGATGCCAAACGTTCGAGTTTGCTTGCCGCTTCACAACTGTTTGACGGTTGGAGCACGCAACGGGAGCTACAATTAAGCTGCCAGAGTTGCCAACAACAAGGCGGTTGTTATCGAAAGGCGGTGTTGATCGCAGCAGTGTTATCGATCGTTTGCTGGCGCGCGGCAAGATTGAATTGAAGATTGCAAGTTTTGGTAAAATTCAATTTTTATTCAACAACAATTAAATGAATATGGACATTAAATAGGCTTAGAGATTACATAAATAGGTTTTTAATATTACACAGGCATATTACAATATAGTTGTAAGTACATTATTAATTGTTTTCGTTGCATCCCTCTTCATACAATATATAAATATAAAGTAAACGAGAAGTAAAAGGCCGTTGATACAAATGACTTTGGATTAGATTAGGCGCGCTTAAACATTAACATTAACGCATACATACATGGAATACAAAATGGTGTTTAGTATAATTAAAAATTCTGTTCACATTTCGGTTTGGTTTATATATATATATATAACATTACATTATTTGCTGTAAATATTAATGCTCAGTTAACTTGTAACGTGTGTATGTGGTATATAATGTATGCAGGATGCGTATGCGTATGTATGTATGTACTAAATTGAATTCCTGGATTTCTTTATCTCTGCACTTTTGTATAAACATAAATATATAAATATATATATCAGTATCATAATGTACGCACATTATAACGTACAAACTATAAATAACCATCCATAATTATCTAGCAATTTCACTTAGTTACATTTACAAAAACACAGTTAATTTGTATTCTATTGCATTTAGATGCATAATTGGAGTGACATGAAGCAATGAATAAACAAAATTCAATAATTTTTAATTGTCGCGCTATGAACAATATGAATGTTGATTGTGTATATTAAACTAGTTTACGTGTATATAGCTCTGTATATTGTATATTAGGTATTCTATTATGCAGGTCGCAAAGAGCAACACTTTAACTAACATTATTTTACTTTAACTATTACAAGTACATTTTTTCATTATCAGCTATTATTGTTGTTATTGTTTTCATGTTGTGTTGCATACACCCGCGCCCCGCACATATACAAATATGTATATCCTTCCATTATGTTTCCATCTCTTTCAGTACGATAATGCTGACGGCGAACGCGAACCAACTGTAAAATCTTTATACACTGAAAACACGGATATCTGCAAAAGCAATATTATAATATAAATAGTACGTAAATCATAAACGTATTTATACATTTAATGAGTATACTAGATACGCATGTATATATTTTTGTGGTCGAATTAATTGGCAACTTGCGTCACAGTCAAGAACTGCATAATGATGTTGTTGGCAAGTTGCCACATAACCAAATTAAACTTGGCATTTAACGCTATTGCTTAATGTAATGTGCTCCAATAAAACAGAATGCGAAAAAAGAAGGCAAAAACAAAACAAATTGACTTATCAGCAGTCAAGTGCGAGTGTTGTTTACCTTGTCTTTTAGCTGCTGACACAGTTTCTGGCCATTCATCAGCAGCAGAAGGACATCGTTGAGCCATTGTACACCGATTTCCGCTTGGCGCGAATCGAACTGCATTGTTCCCTGATTGTTGAGCAGCTGATAGACGGCAATGATGAGCTTGTGGCTTTGCAGATAAAAACTAACAGCCAGATCCTCGGGCAGGTTGGGCACAAGTGATTTCATATTGCGTCCCTTGATTAGCTCCTCAATTGGCTTCTTCTTTGGCACTAGCAGGCTATTGCGACCGCGCTGCAAGGCATCTAGAATATTGCCTATCACATGTAGCACTTCATCGGAGGTTCTGTGTAATCAGCAAGTAATTTATAATTAAGCCAAAACATTTATAGAAAAACACAAGCACACACACACACACTCACTTAAAGTGATAAGAGTCATCAACATCGTCAATGTGATTAATTGCTGTTTGCAGATGATTGGCAGCATCCTGAACTTGTTGCAGCTTCCAAGGCGAATCATGCGTTATTGAGGTACGTTGCGTTTGGCTGGGCGCCTTACACAGCTTAAAGCTGATATCCTGTATGCGATAAGGGTATTTAAACTTTAAAATAAACTTCTGACTGCTATATGTGTGTAATACTCTTACCGCCTGCGTTATCGCATCGCCAGTTAGGGTGAGCACAGCTTTTAGCTGATCAGGCGAAACGCTCAGTATGAACTTTTCAGTCTTCTTGCCCTCATTATCGTACAGCGGCACAGGAAATCTATGAGCACATTCCTGTAAGAGACTTGGCATGAGTTGTAAAAAACAGTTAGATACTTCAACGTCATACTTACAACCAGTATAGTTCGCAATTGTTTTAGTATCGCGTGTACTTCTTGTCTCAGCACCCATTCAAACTCAATTTGCTGTAAGAACGTTTGCACATACATATATATTAATGTGTAATACGAGTGAGGGGGTGTACGTTTTCGCGATAGCGCCCAAAAAAAAAACACAAACAGGCAAGCACATCATGTTTCATGTACAAATCAATAATATCGGCATTGGTGTGAATGTGTGTGTGTGTGTGTGTGTGTGTGTGTGTGTGTGTGTGTGTGTGTGTGTGTGGGAATAGAAGAGAGAAATAAAACAAAAACAAACAATCAATAATCGATTAGCTCACTGTTGATTAATTGCATTGCATTTTTGGAGCAGGCTTGTCATGGATTTTTAATTACACACTCACACATACCAAATTTAGAGCCTCCTCTCGCTCGGTGTCAACGACAAGCATTTTCATGTTGCTTTTGGCCTTCTTGCGCGCTGTTATGTATCTCCGTTTGGTTTTGTCAGCTAATGCCGCTGCACCCCCGTTAGCAGCAACGCCAGCAATTTGCAATGAGAACGCTGTAATGTGGTTGGGAGATGTTTGTTTTATGTACTAGATGTCTATATATGTGTGTGGTATTTAGCAACTGCTGCTGTTCATGAATGAACAAACAGTACCGAACAAACGCATCTTTTTTGCCCGATATCACGATAATGTTTGTGTCATCGACAGACGCCACTTATGCTGCCCAAGTTTGAAATTGTAAATGTAGCAAGAGTGTTTAAATGCATAAATTAAGTTAAAATCGGTTAAGCCATTTAAGAGCATACTAACTAAATATTTATAATATAAATATAAATTATTTAATTGGACTGTGAAGCTTTCAGCCCTGGCATATGACTAATCATGCTATCGAGCAATCGAAACACACAGTGCTTCCGTGTGAATGGTTAAACATAGACGCGCGCGTATTCAAAACAACTGATAGTACTTACGTCTACGTAGAGGCGGGGGTGTTGTCAAAACCGCTGTCTCCGGCACCGGATTGAGCACATGGTGGTGAAATTGTCCGCTACGCTGTCGATGTAGCGGCTGGAATGACCAATTTGTTGTCGGGCTGCAAAATAATTGAAATCACATATACAAATAACACGTTCGTATTATTATTTTATCTAATATATACAAATTGATTGCTTGCACAATTAACGACACCACAACAAAAGTAACCCTCAAGTTTTGCGTTATCACATATTTTTTATTTTTTTTTGTGTTTATGATATTTGTGTGTTTTCGGGCTTGAATTGATTCCATCTGAAGTGTTAATTGCCATAATGCTTTTGTAATTGGTCGCTATCGCTGTTCTGCCATTCAATAATGACTCATCGAAGCAGCTGTTGAATGAGCTTTGGGTTTTTGGTGGAGAACTCTACCCCGTTTCGCTTGAACTGCATGTAATCTGGGGTTCCCACAGCGCGCGCGTGTCAGCAACTTCAATGGCATTGGCTTTTAGGCGTTTTAAATTACAAAACGCGCTTATCAAGCTATGCTGATACACACACACACACACACACGCACACATACACTTTCGTTAAGTTTGTGTTTTTTTTTGTTTTTTTATCAAGCAAGCTCTTTTTGTTTTTCTTTTGATAAGCGAATGTCTGGAAAAAAAAATATTGTGTATTAAAGTATTTATTTGGCCATAAATTGTATGAACACGTTAAGACGTCGGCGGCGTTTTTGACACATACGTTATGTCAACCCACTGGGCCATAAACAAACACTGCTGTTTTTCATTAAATACATTATTTATTATTTAGCAAATATATATATATATAACGGTACCTCTGCGGCATTTTTGTTTCTATTATTTTATGTGGTGTATTATTTGTTTGTTATTATCAATTGCAAACACTTCACAATCACGAGCCAAGTTAGGTTAAACAATTTGTTGTTAGTGGGTGCACATGCGATCAGATGTTGGTAGCAGCTAAACAGCTAACTGGTAACACAGCTAACGGCAAGGCAAGCGCACACAAAAGCCACAACCAAGCAACTGAACCGACAAACGGCGGCCCCAAGAAAAAAAACACACACACACACAACGACAATATACAAAAAAGCGCCGCCGTCAAGTCGAGCGGGCCAACAACAGCGCGAATTGGTCAATGGCAGGCAGGCAGCAGCAGCATTCGCAGCAGCAGCGGCAGCGGCAACGGTAGCAGCGACGCCGACGTCAACGTTAACGTCGAGGCCAACGTCACGCGTTCGTTCGTTCGTTTTGTTAACGTAGTTAACTTCGACGAGCTTTTTGCTGTTTTTTTTTTTGCCGTCAGCTTTCTTCAGGTGCGGCGCGCTCTTCACTGATAGCCGCGTTTATCAGCGCCAGCAACAACAACAATTGTGCGGTTGGCATTGACAGCATAGCATAAACATAATACTATATATATATACATACGTTTACAAATATTTTCATTCTGTTTTTGTGTTTTGTTTTTGCATACACAGTTGTTTTTTTTTGTGTTTTTATTTTGGTATAAAAAAGTAGTACAAAAGTGTCTAATGCTATTAATTTGAGGCTGTTGTTTTTGTTTTTGTTTTTTAATGGTTTTTCAAATCAAATACATGGATTTGTTTACAAAGTGAAACAAATGCACGTATGTGTGTGTGTGTAAGGTGTGTGTCCAGGGTGTGTATGTTCAAGTGTATCTGTGTGTGTGTGTGTCAAGTGTATTCATGTGTGCGTGTGTGTGTGTGTTTGGTTGAGAATCTTGGGGGGGGGGAACTGCATTAAGTTTACTCGCCGGTCATCATCTCCATGAATTCTGTAAATAATACAAAATGACAGACATTAAAAACAAAACAAATAAAATCGAATGCCAACGTAAATATAAATAAATATATATGTATGTGTGTGTGTTCATTTGCATTTAAATACTATATATAAACACACACAGATAAAATGAAAAACTAATGGAAATTCGGCATAATTATTTAGTGTGTCGCGCGCGCCTAAAAATAGACTTTTTGATATGCTCCAAAACGATCAGGTTGTCATAATCGAGAACTCAAGATCACACCCACCGAAGAGAAGAAATCATCTAGCTGATGTTTACACAAATTTCAAATCGTTGGTGGCTGTCTGTACGTGGGTGGGTGGATTGCTCTTTTTATTATATATTCGCAATCCACTAGAATCGATTCCATAAATATACATACAAAACATATGTACATGACGAACTCACCATCGAAATCAACTGTACCGGAACCATCACTATCGATCTCCTCGATCATGAGGTCCAATTCCTTGTCGGTCAGCTGATCGTCGAGCTCCTTGAGGATCTCCTTGAGGCAGGTGGTGGGAATGAAGCCATTGCCCTGTTTGTCATACAAACGGAATGCCTCACGCAGCTCCTTCTGCATGGCCTCCGCATCCTCCTCCACAATGAATTTGGCAGCCAGTTGCACGAACTCACCGAATTCCAAGCGACCAGATTCTGCAAAATACAACAACAGCAACAACACATTTAGTCAAGTGTGAAGAAAGAAAAAAAGCTGGAAATTTTTATAACAGATTCGAAATGAAATATAACACATGCTCGAAAAGAATTTATGACACGACGCATGATGGAATGATATATGATTAAGAGCTATCAAAATCATGTCATAAGTGCTATAACTGATACCGATTTGGAATTGAAACTGTTACTCAAATACTTACTGTCTTCATCAACCTCCTCGATCAGTTCCTCGAGGATCTTCTTGTCGAAGGGCTGACCTTTGAATGACAAACAAATAAAGCATATAAGTTAAGGAAGTTTTGGAATTATTTGTTGCCAATGACTTACCCATCAAACGGAGAATATCGGCAACCATTTCGGTGGGAATACTGCCAGACTTTTGATGATCGAAGCTGTTGAATGCCTTCTGGAGCACGGCAATTTGCTCGGGGGTTAGATCCTCATCCTCAATCAGGATATTTTATTGATAAATTATTGAACACAAAGTTTTATCAATTCGCAATATCTTACCACTGCGCTCATGTTGTTTTTTTGTGTGTTGTACAAAATATATATATTATATATAGATATAGATCGATCTGTATCTGACGAAACGATCACCTCGGAGTATTCGTGCCTACTACGAAACAGGCGCGTTGTGTTTTCCAAAATATAGCCCACAAAAAATATTCAGATCGACTGTCTCTGAACTTGCCACAGACACACGTACACGAATACGAATGCCCAAGACGAACCCGAGACGAAAAATGTAGTATTTGTATATATGTAGATATAGTAGCGCTTTTCCACGCCCGATGGCTGAATTTTATTGTTTTTTAGAAAGAACTGTAAATGCGATTAAAACATTCGTTCAAGAAACGTTGCCCGATGCCAGCCAGAATGTGAGCCGTATAGTGGTTTTCCAAACCGAGCAGAGCACAGCAGCAATCCCAGCGATTCCACACACACACCAGATGTGGGAATGGAGCGGCAAGTGCGGAGGCAGGGAGAGTGTTGAATGCCGAGACTGAATGCTGCATGAATCGTCAGCTATAATGCGATGCGTTGCGCTCTTTGAAAATATAGACAAAATAAACGAATATCTATTTAGTATATATACATATATATTGTATATATAGACAGCAGTTGCATGACAACAACAACAACACTCGTCATATGGAGAAATGCCCCAGTGAAGCATGCGCTAGAGCAAAGCACGCTACACTAAAGAGAGCCAGGCATATTGATTAAACGCTTCTGTTTGGCAATGGGCCAACAACAATAAATACAATACAATGTCTAGCACAAACAATAGATTTATCAGGATTAACCCATGCTACAAATAAGCATTGCCAGTATTTACAAATTAGCATGAAAACAATTATATTTCAGTTGAGTAAACGTTGACTATTAAAGTTTATTCATTAAAGTATCCCGTAGTTTGAATTTGATGGGCTTCATCAAATTGAATATCATTCTGTACATTTGGTTTTTCTATTATCTGTGGCTGAAAATAAGTAAATCCCAAATGATTGCTCGTTGGTTTCAATTATTGTGACGAAAATATTAGTTGGCGTAAAGAAAAACTTCATACTTAGCAGCTATTATTATAACATGATAATACTTCAATGTGTATATAAATATATATACATATATATGTATGGTGGTTTAATTGCGAAATTTGTTAGTGCTGGGCGTCAAACCAGCTGGAGTTCCACCCTGGTTAAGTAAAGCTGTTAGCGTAGCATGCGATGAGCTAAGCGTTGAACTGTTGCCACTGTTGCTGCTGTTGGTGTTTATCATTTTGGGTTTGAGCGGATTCGTGGTGCTGCTACCCACAACAGTGCCCTGCAAGCAAGGCGTTGCAATTGCAACAGCTTGTTCTTTGGGTGTTGTTGCAACATCAACTGTTGGCATCAGCATTGTCATTGGCATTGGCGTCAGCTGTGGCATTGTGGGAGTGCCCAGCAGCAGTGCATTTCGTAAATGACTATTGTGGTTGTTAGTTAACTGTTGCTGCTCTGGTTGTGGTTGCTGTTGTAGCGATTGCAGTTGCAGCGATTGCTGTTGTAACGATTGCTGTTGTTGCGGCTGTTGTTGCTGCTGTTGTTGCTGCTGCTGCTGTTGCTGCTGGGATTGCTGTTGCTGTTCCTGCTGCTGCTGCTGCTGCAGCTGTTCATGTTGCTGCTCTGCATTGCCAGCGAGTATAAATGAATTCGTAATCAGCCCACGACTCTTAATATTCAAATCCACAAAGAACAGTTTCATTTTGTGAATCATATTCTCGGTCACATTAAAAGTAAGCATCATGGTAAGATCAATGCTGGCTTGGTTGCGGTACTGCTCATGGGTTTGCTGCAGCCGGCACACCTCATCATAAATGAGGAATAAGAAACGCGAACTGCGATTCTCGGGCGGAATAATGCCGTGCAACGTTAACCAGTCACGATCCTCGGCATCGGGCAGATAACGTATGATCTCAGGATGCTTGCTTGCAAGTCGAGCGCCGCCCATCTCCTTGCCGTCCATGTTAAAGCCGAATGCCAGATTGGCCTGCACGTCCAGCACAAATTTCGTGCTGGTAGAGATTTGTGCAGTATTCCAGAAGATTTGACGTCGCACCGGAGTTGGCAAAGGACCACTCATCAGAGGCATGCGAAGTAATTGTTGCTGTTGTTGCAGCTGCAACAGTTGTTGCTGCTGTAGCTGTTGATGCAGCTGTTGCTGCTGCAGTTGTTGTTGCTGTACCACCACGGCAGTCGAGGGGCAGGGCATGGGCTTACCAGCTGCAACAGGAAAGCCCAAGTTATTGGGAAACATTTTGTTGTTATTGTACTCATGTGGCTTCGCAGGTCGCTTGAGTGCCATGCGTTGTTGTTCGGTGGCAACTGTTACTGCTGCACAACCGGGACGCTGTTGGCGCATCACAAAATTTGTATACTGCCCCTTGGCATTCTCCAGCAGCGCACACGAAGACATCTTCTGCAAAGTTTCCTCATTTACAACATGATTTCCCAGATTCTCCTTAATGTTGCCAAAAGCGGGCTTAAAGTAGTTCTGCAACGTAAGCAAAAGAAACATTAATAACAATTCAGTAAATATATTGGAAAGACCTACGATCATGTAGCGCTTGATAATATCGTTGACTTCTGCATCGAATGCCTGCTGCACGCTGATCCTTAGCAGTTCCAGAGCGCGCATTGCGGACTCGGCATTGCCACCGCTTTCCAGGTTGTGAACGCCACTGTAACGTTGTCGTATCCTCTGCAGCATTGTCTCCGCCATCTCCGTGGTGGTCACAAATTTCTGTTAAGCAATGGGAAAAGTAATTAATTATAACTATGCACATATAGTATGCTTTTCTCTACGCACCCGTGATGTCTCGATGCCATTCTGTGCTGGCGTTGGTATTATCTCCACTGCAGGCTCGACAGTATTCTGATTCGACTGCTTGAGAGGACTAGCTAAGCGCGTGTCCATGGACTGTGTCGTGTGATTGGAACAATCCGAGTCATCCGACGATGAATTAACCTGAAGTGCAGCTGGCGAACGTTGCTGAACATCGCTGCTTGTATTATTGTGCGCTGTGCTCGCTGGAGCGCTTAAAATCTTCCAGATGCGCTGAATGACCATATTGTTGAATTTTTCCTTATTGTTTTAAGATATTACATTTAGTTTTGCTGCTGTTGTTCGAGTGGCTGTATATTTTTTTCTTTTCTCTGGGCTGTGTACTCTGGCCAGGGACTGAAAATGTTCGTGGCTGCAGTGCGCATGCGTTTTGGAGCCACCACCCAAAGCTCACACTTCCGCCCCTTTGCAACGACAAGCACTCAACAGCTGCTGCTGGCAACAACAACTGCAGCTGGCGATGCCGGCTCCAAGCAATCCATATCGAGTTCTCCTAGTTCGAGACGTCGCTGATGATCCAACATGCTGCGCAGCTCAGCATATTCCTCCAGCTCATCCTCTTGCTCTTGCTCCATGGCAACCGATATACTGGCTGCTGCTGCTGTGTCTGCTGCAGTGTCTGCTGTCTTAGTTTGTTCAGTTTTGCTGAGCTTTTTATGCTGTTGTCGCTGCGCCAGCAATTTCTTGTCGAACTCATCCATGTATTCTAATGCTGCGCTTGGTTGGTAATCCTCCGGAGCTGTATAGCTGCTATGGACAGGCAGCTGGAGCACATCGGGCAGCATAAAAGCATAGAGCCAGCAGACGAGTGGAGTTGTGCCACACTCATAGCTCGCTTCCTTGTGGTAAAAGAGCAAACCATCCAGCTGCGGCTGATTATTCGTCCACTGTGGATATTTTTGCAGAACCTGCTCCACAGCACTTGCATCCTCAAAGTCATGGTAATCGAGCAACTTAAAGGGCTTCTCATTGCGTTTGCTGAGCTCACTCAATTCACCCTGGTCATCGAAGCGCGAGCGTAGCCAGAAGAAACGAAAGTTTGCGTCGCAATCAACGAGCTGCTGCTGTCCAAAGGCAAGCGCATCTAGCACATAGAAAGTATCTTGTTCCGGCACGTGGACGCAATCCACAACAGTCTTGCACTTTTGCATATGACCATCGCCGGGCAGCAAAGAACGAAATTGCATTATAATGCGACCCGCTTTGTTGTATACTTTGGTGCGTCCATTGCTGGCGATGACCAGACATCGTTTGCCCACCGGACAGGGGACTAGTAGCCAATCGGCTAGATTGTCAGGACGATGGCGCAGCCACTCCGATAGCTGCAGCTTATAATGTTGGCCTCTTCTGTTGTCATTGTTTTTGTTTTTGCGATTGCGTTGTCTGCGTTGTTTATGCTGCGCTTTGCTGTGTTCTGCACGCTCCTCTTTTGTTTCATCGCCATCGCCATCGGAGTCGGTCACGTGTCGGTATTCGTCTTGCTGCAATTGTCGTCGCTGCTTTTGTTCATCGAGCAGTTGCTTCTGGCGCTGCTTTTGCTGCTCTCCCAGATCCACACTCTTTTTGTACAGCTCCTTAAACTTTGTACTCGTATTCATGTTGCAAAATTTACACAATAAACAAAACACCGGCGACTAAAACTGTTATCAAGAATGGTCACCCTTACGATACACATATATCGATATATTGGTTGCGTCAAGTCGAAAATCATCGTATGAGCAGCTGTTGAGCATATTTTCTTGCCGGCTTAACTTTTAGCTCCAATTATTAAGCAAAGATCATTAAATGTTTATCAATAATGAATAAAGCTTCCAGTCTATTTTGGCCAGCTTTGGTGACTCCAAAAAATGCGGTCGTTAAGCAAACGGAGCAACTATCACGTAGTCAAAAGGTAAAGTTGTTGTGAGTGTTACGAAAGCAGCAACAAAATAAAGATTTTTTCCATTTCCAGCTTTTAACAGAGCTTGGCCTGGTTAAGCCGGGCAGCAATGGCACCTTCCAGATTATGCCTATAGCTCAGCGTGCCTTGGACAAATGCATTGCATTGGTGCAACGCAATATGCAAGAGGCGGGCGGGCAAAAGATCAGTCTGCCAGTTCTAACACCAACACAGCTATGGAAAAAGTCGGGAAGATTGGAGGGCGACATTTCCGAGTTCTATATGGTGCGCGATCGCACTGGAAAACAATTCCTGATGAGTCCAGTGAGTGAGTATATGCTGACTGGAGTGGTAAACTTTCGATTACGCCAGGTCACAATGTTATAAAGATCCAAATTTAAAGGCCGAATATGGGTTAAATAAATTCTCGTTTCCTCTTCAGACCCACGAGGAAGCAGTGACGGCCATGCTGGCCACAACAGCGCCTATTTCCTATCGCCAGCTGCCTTTGCGCCTATATCAGATTGGGCCCAAGTTTCGGGATGAGCTCAAGTCAAGATTTGGCCTGATGCGAGCCAAGGAGTTTCTTATGAAGGACATGTACACATTCGATGTTACTAAGGAGGCTGCAGCAAAGACTTACGCTAGAGTAAGTGATGTCTACGAGCAGTTTTTTAGACAGCTAGAGGTGCCGTTTGTCAAAGGTTCGTGCTATCCTATTCCTTTATCTCTGATCTAATATTCAAATACAAATATAATCCTTTAGTTGATGCCGCCACGGGCATAATGGGTGGTAGTTTATCGCATGAATATCATTATATTTCACCAGTGGGCGAGGATACACTGCTCCAATGCAGCTCCTGCGGCTATGCGGGAAACGCTGAAGTCTTTGACAACGCTTCAGTGAACACATGTCCCAGTTGTCAGTTGCCGCAACTAGCGCCCGTACGCGGCGTTGAGGTGGCACACACTTTTCTGCTGGGCGACAAGTACTCGAAGCCATTGGGTGCCACGTTTCTGAACACCTCTGGCAAACCGGAAACACTTGTTATGGGCTGCTATGGCATTGGCATTACACGCATCATTGCCGCTGCGCTCGAAGTGCTCTCCACGGATCAGGAACTGCGCTGGCCCAAGTTACTAGCGCCCTACGACGTTTGCCTAATCGGCCCCAAGCAGGGCAGCAAGGAGCAAGCATCGGCAGAGCGCATAGAAAATGAAGTACTACAGCAACTGACGCAAATTTGTGGCGCTGAAGAGCTGCTGCATGATGAGCGCAAGGAGCTGACCATCGGCAAACGTTTGTTAGATGCCAAGCGTCTGGGACACCCCTTAACGATTGTAGTTGGCGCCAAAGCAGTGCAGCAAGAGGATCCCAAGCTGGAGCTGCATCTAAGCGGAGCTGAGAAAGTGGAGCTGGAGCTGTCTGAAGTTCTCAACCTGGTAAAGGCGCATGTGCGGCACAAGCAGCAACTGCTGCAGGGGAGTAATACAAATGAACAGGGTATTGTCGAAGCGCGAATCAAGCAAAATGCTTAAAGAATTGAAATAGTTCAATGTCAAACGATTGGCCATATACATTAGCTTTATATGAATGTAATAAAGGTAACAATAACTCAAAACAATGTCACAACAATTTCGCAGCGCAGCTGATTAGCCAGCAATCAGTGCAGGAATTGGACTGGAGGGCATCTACTGCTCCGTATAATCTGGCTCCGGTATTTGTGGATAGATCTTCACCTGTTGCTGTGGCTTGCGGGGTGGCGGCGGTGGTTTTGTGATCATGCTTGTATACGACCAGGGCATTTGATTGCGTAGCTCCTCACTGACGCGAGGATTAACCGGCTGGGCCGGATAGATTTCCGAGTAGCGACTGTTTAGCGCTGAGCCCGTGGCGATCTGCTGCGCCGCCGGCGACAAGGGGCGCTGTGGCGTTGTTGGCTCCGACGCAGGATAATTGAGTTGATCGGGATGCGCAGCTGTGGTTCGGTATGTGTTATCTGGCTGAGCTGGAGGCTGCTGCTCTTGTACGGGTGGAAGCACTAGAACTGGAGACTGTAGTGTGGTGCGATCGCCGGTCTGGTAAAGTGAGCTCTGACGCTGCATCAACTCCTCATTTAGTCCTGGTAACATAATGGGCAAGGGCTTGGGTCGTATCTGGTCCGGATACTCCATTTCCATTTCCGTCTGGGGTGTTAGGGATGCAGGCGCCGTTGGCTGTTGCATGGACTCCATGAGCACAACAGGCTGCGGAGTTTGCTGGCGTGGAGCCATCTCACCCGCATGGGACACCGTCCGCTTTTCCGACGTCTGATTGGCCAGCACATGCGACAGCGACAGAGTGAACATGCCGCCGATCAAGTTAAGTAGCCAGATGAGTATCACACGGCTGCTGATGCAGGTGAGCAGAACGGCGGGCGTAGAGAAGTAGGCGCCAAAGGCATCCAAATATGTCGCAAGTTGGGGTGGGTCCGGCACGGCCCCAACAAACGCGAATGCATCTTCCCGGGACTGCAATTGGATAAAAAGAAAGCTTTAAATAAATCATTTTGAACAGGATTTTGTCTCGATTTTGCCTTACCAAAGTATTGGTTATGTCCATACCATGATAGACAGTGGCGACTATGTCCAGGATGCAGCCCGCGAGCACAGACAAAAACCACGGCCAATAGATGATGCCAGAAATGAGTTTAGTTGTAGCACAACACAACGTAACTATTCAGATAGGAACGATTGGAAGTTATAAATAATTCATTTGTCATTCAATTGTTGAACTCACGTATGATAAGACCTGAGGCTGCTATCCACAAGCCACTGATTACGGCATAGACAATCATGAAGATGTATTCGCGATTGGTGACCGCAAAGGATTTGCTCCAGTCCATGTGTAACGTGAACTCTGTACTTTGCACCTGCAACGTTGGATCGCCGCATTTCTCCTCTATTCAGAAAGTATTAATTTAGATTTTGCGTTGCCTTATTTAAAGTACTTTTGAGTACTCACCCACAAAGTATATCAGATCCATGGCAAACTTGAAAGGATTAGCAGCAATATCCCATGTTGTCTGGCAGTCTCTAAGTGTTATGCCCCATATCGCAAGGCCCAAATAAACGACTCCTTGCACCTGAATTGAATATAGAAGAAAACTTCATAACTGATCATGGTAAATCTCATTAGCCTTAAACTGAGAAAATGCTTTGCTCATTGTTTTCAATAATCAGTTAACTTTTATAGTTGAGATTAGAAACCTTTTGTTGCTATCAAACTTGTACTCAACACTCAGCGACATTTACAAACATATTAAGTGTACCTAGGGACTTAGGGTTTTTCCCCACTGGCTTCTATAAAAGAATCAATTAATGGGTTTGAAATTTTCTTTTATTGTCATTTGTTGATAATGAATGATTAATTAGCAGAGCTTTGAACAAGTCAAAAAATATATATGATTATGAAGGTCGCAACGAACAAAATTCGTGGAAGTAATAAACTGACTTAGTTTATGATTTAAGGGAATTAGGCATATCTATGCGTATGACTAACACTTTACGATCAGAATGATAAAGTGACATTAATTAGTTTAAAGCGAAAAGTGTTTAGTTTAGTTCAACTTACCAATATGACAATGGCCATAAAGAGCATAAAACATTTGGAGAATCCCACACTAACGCCAGCCATGATGTTTTTGTTGTAGTTCGCGATCGATTGTTGTTGTTGTTGATAAGACCACACACGCAATACCTTGAGTTCATGAATTCAATTAGAAATTAGAATATAGAATTTGCACAAATTTTGAATATCTAATCAATTTAATGAGTTTTTCGCCATTGCATAAATCAAACGAGCGATTCTTCAATTTTGCAATTGAATTTCTATTTATTGTCACTAATTGTTGTTGTTGTTGATGATGATGTTATTGTTGATATCACAATCACACATATTGCCAATGAGTCATGGAGTGAGTGCACTTGATTGGAATTACACTGTCGTCGATACACACACACACATATGTTTCAAAATCAACTTGGGTTTGTTGTGCGAAACGCATGACGGCCATAAACAATAACAACCATAATAATCACTTGTTACTATTGCTATTGTTGTTGTTGTTATCTTGCTCACCGTTAGAATAAATAGTTGGTCTTCAACACTTGGACAAGTGGAAAAGCGAAGCGCATTCACCGGCTGCTTTCCTTGGACTGAGAGCGTTTTGTGCTCCAAAACCGTTCAGCGGGCAAAAAACACATAGAAAAAAAAAACTCATCCGGCATTGAATGGCCATCGAAGCTCTTTTGTAATTTCTTAGTACTTTTCATACAATTTTATTTTCGTTTTTGGGCATACGCGATAAGATAAACCTAATGAAATTTTAAGGGAAAAACTTTTGATAGCAAAAGTTATACAACAATGGGTAAGAACGAGTAGGCCAGGGGCAGCGTTAAAGCCCAAAGCTTCAAATATTTCGAGTGCACTCACATTACAAATTCGAATATGTGTTCTCAACGCGCCGCGCTTATCAACAATAGGCCAACAAACGATGGCCCGTTATCTCTGACACCTTTTTATTGTGTTGCCATATTCACATTTGAATTTGTATTAATGTGCAAATACTAAGACAAATAGAATAGTACGTACGCACTAGTATCAAATACATATTTATAGCCATTTTTGCTAAATTTAAAAGTTGAATGGGCCGAAGTTATAGCTATTATCCCATTGTCTTGGGTGCAACACACGGCGTATACTTAATGACCGCTATTTTGGTCATGTGCACAGCTTGTCTCTCTTTCATTTCATTTGTTTATCAATTCCGCGATCGTGTTCTGATTGATATAGTGTGAAGGTATGTGCTCGAGGGTGTCTCAAGTAATCAACATGGTATTCAGATTCCCAAAGATGATGAGTCAGCGCAAGCACAAAAGTAAGTAAGGGTATCAAGTGCTTGTTGATAAGAATGGGGAAATGTTGGAACAAATGATCAAATATTGCCAAGTTAAATAAATATCAAATATATTTTTAAGCAGTAAACAAATACTTAAAATATTTATTTTGCTTGCAAAAGATTTACACTTTCATCAAGTTACGAACATACAGAGGGTATCATCAAAAGTGCATTTCTTTTGTGACTTTTTAGTGAGAAAAACTCGAAAGAAGATTTAGTAAGAGTTTATTGAACTCAGCTTTTAGAAGTCAATACAAAAAAGTTCCCTTTTTTAATCTTTTCTTATACTTAAAATCAGTTTCTGCTTGCCAAAAGCTTTAAAATTTATTTAAAAAAGTATTCAACTTGTTTATATTTGCTTAAAAGGCATTAGTCATTTTGCGATTGATAACATTTTCAAATACTCTTTTCAAATAATGTACTTTCCTCAACCTATTAGCACATTTTTTGAGCATAACGAATTTCGCACGAACGCAGATTCGCTATGAACGAACTTACACACCTACAAAGATTGGAGAATATTTGTGTAACCCAATTGCATGCTTATCTGAATACAAATTGAAAACTGTTTCGAATTATTTGCACTAGACAATTAAGTAAATACACATCACTTTTTAATGGAATCAACGGAAACTCTCAGAGAGAGAGAAACGTTGGAAAAATGTTTATGGTTGAGTGATTCGTTGGAAGCTGAACATATGCAAATCCATTCTGGTTGTGTGCTTTGCCAATTAGAGTCTCAAATTTTGCTGATGCCTACGAACTGTCCCCCATTTCTGTGGCTGTGGCTGTGGCTGTGGGAGCAGCTCCAACCACACAGCGTGCGAGTTTTTATCTGTGTGTGAATTGTTTATTTAAATAAAAAGGCGTTCGTTTATTGTTGCTTGCTGCTGTTTCGGCTTCAGATCAAATCACATGACTTTAATTGAACTTGGCGTATTATAAATATGTATGTATACTATATGTATTTGAGTGTTTTGTGTGTGTGTGTGTGTGTGTGTGTGTGTGTGAGATGGCTAAGACTAGAGTGCAGTTTGCCGTCTAAACACGGGCGGTCAAAATAACAGGCTCAGCCTCAACTTCGGCAACCTTTGCCTTCAGCTTCTCCTCCTCCACCTGCTTCTGCTTAATGTTTGGTTGCTCCGTGGTGGTGCTTGTGGTGGTGCTGCTGCTGCTCTCGCTGCTATGCGCCACCTCTGTGGTGCTGCTAGTGGTGCCACTGGTGGTGGTGCTGCTGCTGCTGGTAGTGCTGCTCTGTGTCTCCAGACTCTCAACTGGTGCCGTTGAGGTTATGGATGTCTTGGTGATGCTAATCTTGGTCTGTTTGCCATCGCTGCCATCATTGTTGGCATCCTCCGTGATCGTGGCTGAGGTAATCTTGGTGTGATGCACCTGGAAAGTGGGTATGAGTGGCACAGAGTTGCCGCTGTGTGGCTGCACCGAGACACGATCAATGATCAGATGGGCGGGGCCGCTCTCCTCCGACAGTGGCACTTTCTTGGTGGTCTGCACCAGAATCTTACGCTCCTGAGCATCCTCCGAGTGGGCGATGGGAGTCGTGGCTGTCGTATGTTCATCCGAACGCTTGGTTATGCCATGTTCGTTGCTTTCAGCTGGCTCGGGCCTCACTTCGGCTACCTCTACACCTGGACCGCTGGCGCCGTTTAAACTCAAAGCTGACTGGAACAAACTGTTCTCCAGATTGCCAATGAGTGCCTGGAACGAGACCTGCTTCAGCTGACCATCGGGATTGGACAACACCTGACGCTTGACCACATCTTCATCGGCTTGGGGCTCCAAATTTCTGGACTGACCAAGGAACAGTTCATTCAGATCCAAGGGTGCCGCAAGGCTGGTTGAGGCAACAACTGCCAGCAGCTAAATAAGCATTAGGAAAGGATCATTCGATGACAACTTAATTTGAGTTAAAGCTTTCTACTTACTGTGAATATCAATGCGCAGTTCATGGCTCAATTGTTTCCGCTTTTTATTTTCAAGTTGTTAGCACCACAAAGCCGAGATTGATAATAAGTTCGCTGACGAGATGTTTGCGACTATTTAAAGCCGACTCACGAAAAAACAAAACAAAAAAGCTGAAAACTTTTGTAGCTGAGCTTTCAGTTAGCACTTCCGCTCCAAACGTGGCCCAAACCGAGTGTAAGATTCGGTTAACTGGTTTAATGCGCTTGCGCTCAAACTCTGCACAACTTCTCCTCAAATTTGGTGTTTTTCTTTTTGATTAAGTTTTTCACTTGAATTTTGCTATTTCTGTGATCGTGTTTCTTTAATCAATGATAATAGATGCAACCTTCAGTTGGCTATAGTTTTTGTCTAATCACAATCAAGGATTAATCACTGAGAGAGTCGAAGGGATCGAGCATGTTCAGTATTTGGACTGATTTCTTGATTTATGATACTTTTGCTGGAACGTATACGCTAAAATCTTAAAATTAATTGAATTAACATTAGATTGTTATTTTTATATAAAAAATATTTTTGCGTATTTTTATATTTTGTGCATAATTGATTCCACGCAAAGTAAATAAATATATTTTGTTGGGTGTTTTTTGTTTTTACGGGTAACTTACTTTATTTTGGGAACAGTGAAATTCAAAAAAAACAACACTGACTAATTTGAAATGGAAAAAGAAAAAAAAAGTTTTGGGCTTTGATCTAATCAGAATAAAATCTAATCAAACTAGTTTTTTGTTTTGCTTTGCGGTTTTGTGGTTTTTTGACGTTTCCAAAGAGCAAAAACAAATTATTCATGCTTAAGCGTTAAGAAAAACTGTTTAAAACTAACTTTAAAAGTAACTTTAACACATCTGGATACCAAATACCAGTCACTTTTATGATGAATGAAAGTCAAGATTGGTCTGGTTGTGCTATGTTGCAAAGCAGCTTAAAGCAGTTGGCTTTAGTGTTAAGTTGATGAAGATAAAGATGGATGCAAGCAAAGCTAGAATAATTCTGTTTTATTAAGTTTAAGTTAAAATGAATTATGAAAATTTAAATTCGTAAGAATTGGTCAACAGAAAAATAAATAATAATAAATAAATAAACATAAACTTGCAGTTGACTTCAAAATTTATGCAACAATCAATTTGCTGGCTCGCGCTGCGTATGAGTAATAAAGAACTGCTAATGAAAAGCTTGTGCAAGTTAGTGAAAGAAACCAATTCACAGATCACCTTTAACTCAAATTGTTATTATTTACCAAAGTTGAATATTCAAGCGAATCTAAAACGCACGTCACACAGTGCGAATACGTAATTTGAGAGTTCTTAAAAGCGAGACAGGCGCGTGTCCAGACATTCAAAATGCGTCAGTCGGATGCGGCGTAATGTTTACGAGCCTATTTTTGGGCCAGGTAAACAGAATAATGAAACAAAGTTGTCATTAACATAAACTGGCCGATCAATTGCGATATTGCACCAAGCTGAGATTTGCGTAGACGGCCGAGCACAATTAATTAGAGCCTGTCAGACGCGGCGTTAAAAACAATAACGTATGTTTGGCCAGGCGGGGGGCAGCAGCTAGAAACAGCGAGTTGAGAGGCAATGTACAAACCTGTCAGCCAATTAACATCATCGAGAAGCTGGCCCAATGCCTATAAAAGCCGTTGATCTGCACTAATTAGTCTCAAACACGCGAACATCACACAAGGGATCAGAGCAAAAGCAGGAGAGACCCACATTCCACACACCGTGATCCGTTGTAGGAGTGTTCTTCTTTTGTAGCAGTATTTCAGAGCAAGGCTTCAGAAAGTTTCAAGATGCTGAAGACACACCATGCGATTTTTGGCGCCGCTGTGTTGGGCATGCTGTTGGCCCTAAGCTCCTCGCTGCCCATCGTGGATGTTAGCTCCAGCCTAGATAATGCGACACTAGAGATGCTACATGGCAGCGGCAACGATACGCCCAAGAATCTGTAAGTTATAAACAAAAGAAAAAAGATAACTAAAGAGTTTACTTAACTTTATTCCTTTCATTTCTTTAGCTATGTGGTCAAGGCGGTTGTTTATGAGATTGGCATTCTCACCGAGGTGGGCGACAATGATACGGACTTTGAGAGCGAGGAGCGTGTGGATTTGACCTTCTACGATGCGCACAGCAATCAGAGTCACATCGATCTGGGCAACATTCCACTGCCCATACAGACGAACGTCTCTGGCCAGGTCCTCACTGGCATTGCTCCCATCAATATTGGCGCCTTTAGCAGTCCGCAGGAGTTGTTGCAGACACTTCCACTAACGGGCAGCATTGTTAACATAACGCACAGCGATACTGCGTTCTATCAACTGACCAAATCAAATACGAGTGGCTTCGACAAGCCGCAACTGATCAGTGGCGATGCGTTAGCCAAGTTAACACATGTTGCTGAACTCTTCCCATCCAGCGGTATGATTAGCTTAGGTAGTCGCGCTTCCGCTGCATCCAACGAACTGGATGATGATAAGTCGCAAGATAATTGATAATTGACATCGTCTTGAACGTAATGCTGTGCGTTGTGCTCCACCATAATAATACTTATTAGCTGTAGTTAATCATCATACGCAATAGTCGCTTTAACTTTAAGTAGCAAAGACTGGATGAGGACAAGGAGAAAACACAAAACTTTTGACATTTGCCATGGTCAGGAAATCACAATTTTTGTATACTATTGTTAAATTGAAATAAAAATCGCATTAGTGCTAGGTAAATGCTATTGAATTGTGTTATTTTCTCAATACTCATGTGATCTTGAGACTGCTAAAAGCTTTCCATTACTTCTCACCTGCTCTCGAATGACTCAAAAGAATAACAAGCAAAAAACAACAAAGTTGTTAAGTAAACAAACCTTTTATATTGGTCAACAGCCATGAGGAAAGGAAAAAACTTTCTTTCCGGATCCGATCACCTATTAATATTTAATAATTGTAATGCTTAGAAGTATTCAAGTTTGTAGCAAAATAAAAAATTAGAGAAATGTTTACAAAAACTTCTCACACTTTGGCAATTACGGGGGAAAAAACGCATATTGAATGTATAAAAATAATTTTTTGACCTTAAAACTCTTAAAACAAGAAAAAAAAAACTACAATGTTTTTTCAATAAATTTTTATATTAACTAGTTTTTAATTCTTCTCATGTTCATTTGTTGGTTGTTTGTTTAGTTGTTTAACTGTAGTACACTTGGGTTCTTAAACACTAGTAGATGATATATTTTATATTAATAGATTATATATATATATATATGTATATTTATAAATATAAGTTAAAACTTGCACTCAAAAATTACAATTTCTTGTCACAATCAGTTGGAAATACCAACTTAAATCGCCTTATTACGTTTATCCCACCCACAAACCTTGAAGTCAAACCCGCCCTCCCCAACCCAATCACTTCATCCAGCTCTAAAGTTTATCGATATCGTTTTCGATTTCGATTTGAAGTGGCAACTCTGGATACCACAATCCAAGGCGTGTGTGTGGGTGTGGGTGTGTATTAATATATGTACATACTGCAACGCACATTTGGATACTTGTATTCGTATATAGCATAAATAATATTTAGTTTTTAACTAATTTACATAATCGTGTAGACGATGCGCTCTAGCGGCTTTCTTTTTAAAATATATATATATATAAATGTATGTAGTATGTATCTTTGTTAATTTTGAGTGTGTTGAGAGTGTGTGTATGTGTGGGTGTGCTTAATATGCATGTTTGTGTGTGTGTGTAAATCATACATGTTATGGTTTATTAGTAGTAGTAGCTACAATTTTATCTTATGCGCACATTTTTCAACATTATTATTGAACTAAACCGTAACTAGAATCTGAAACTATCCGTATATGTATCTGTATAATCATGTGTGTGTGTATGTGTGTGTGTGTTAAGTGTTAACATTTTTTCTTAATGCTCGACATATATATATATTTACTTTAGGTTGCTTTGTGGGTTTTTTTTTTTTTTTTTTTTTTACTAAATTTCTCTGCTCGCTTTATACATATCTGGCTTACAAACAAATTATATATTTTACGCATTCGTGGGCGCAGCCTTTAAATCATAAAAACTAATCTTAACGCGCCAGCGGCCAAAAATGCTGCAGCAATAACTATGCGAGATTAGGTTTTTTGGTTGATCAACGATGCGCCGTTTAATCTGCAAGAATAGCAATCATTAGTTTATATGTTCAATACGATTAGACTTTTGGGACTCACCTATAACATGACTCTCCATATTTGTGATGCGTGGCTTCGATGCGGGCTGTGGTATAATCGTGATCTCATCATTGATCTTAAGCGGCTTCAGCAACGAATCGTTGGCGGCACCCAGCGAACTGCGCGACAAGCCGGCACCACTGCTGCCGGACTGGGCGCTGTTCTTCTTGCTGTCCATTGCCTTTCGGGCCACAGTGCTGTGCGCCGTATACACATGCGTCTCAAACTGTTTGTACATGCCAAAGGTTGCCGTGCAGACGGTGCACTTGTAGGATAAATGTGCGGGCTTCAGGGTCATGTGATGATCGCGCGATACGTGATTCAGTAGCTTCCATTGGTACATCTAAAAGCGACAATCATTATTTAGTAACAGGAAGACAAACTGAAATTGTTATGAGACTGAAACTTACCCTGCCACACACAGGACAGCGTCCGGCATCCTTGCCTTTGTTCGCAGCCTCCTGCATAGAGCTTGTGACCAAGCCATGCGAGCCAAGCAAATGCCTTTCCAATCCTTGATCCGTAAAGAATCGGAACTGACACTTCTGGCAATTCAATGGTGGACGATTGTAGATCATCTTGGGATGTATCTGAAAGCAGATGTAAAGATGACTTTAGGCTTAGCTTAGAGTTTTAATTATGATTACACTTACCTTCACTTTGTGCATCCATTGCATGTGATTGCGCAACTGCTCCAGATCCTTGATGTAGCCATCGCAAATCTCGCAGATCACAAACTGCGCCTTGTTGTTACCGCCGCTAGGACTCTGGCCGGGCTTCATGCCAGCAGCTGCAACCGCTGGCTGTTTGCTGGACGACGCAGCGGCCGCATTGCTGTTAGTCGCACTTTGTCGAGGTAGTGGCGTTATTGAGATGCTCGGCTGACCGGCTATCGGCTTCTTGGACGCTTGCTGTAATGTATATTAATTAGTAATTCCATTTCTATCATTATATATCCAGCCTATCTTACCTGCACAAGCTGTCCGGCAGCCAGCTGATAGCTGTTGGGAAGCGAGAGAGCCGCATTGTTGTTAATGGCTCCGCGTACGGGCGCTGGATTCCTCACCATACTGTTGGCATTGGGCATTGCCTTGGGCATCTGTGGCGCTCGCTGCCGCATCTTGGCCGCATTCTGTGCAGCGAGTGCCGCCGCCTGCAGATTACGAGCCTGAGCGGCTGCCTGTTGTTGTTGAATGGTCGCCAACGCTGCCTTCTGTGCCGCTGCCTGCGCTGCCATAGCCTGTAAGAGATTGCCAAAGAGGATTAGGATGCAATCATAATGGAATAAAATGTTTATAACTTACCTGATAAGCGGTTGCAGTGCCAACGAGTCCATGACGTGGCTTAATGCGTGGTATCTTGGCAGGTGCTTCCCAATCGTTGGGCGGCGCCAGATTAAGCTCCGGCCGGAATTTCTTCGCACAGACGGGCTGATGGCGCGCCAGTTTCGCTTTGCCATTATCCTCGAATCCACAGTTGGGACATTGATGATAAGGCAGCGGTTTGATTAGGCGCGCCTTAATATTATGCACCGCCTCCATGTGGTAAACGATTTCGGTGGCGTTGCGTATCTCAAATGTGCAAAAGTTGCACTTGTATAGCACTCCATTCATGTGCGGCGTCTCATAATGATTCGCCATGGAGAGCGCCGACTCTGACTTGAAATTACAGAACTCGCAGCGTTTCATCGTGAACTTGAAGGGAGCATTTTTCGTCTTGGATGCCTGCAGATTACCGCTGAGCGCATTGATGGCCATCTCAAAGTCCTTTGGATCTCGCGTGAGCGACTTACGCATCTTGCGCTTCTGTAATCGCAACAGATCAGCTTGAACATACTCTTGAACGAGACCGACGCCAATATCCATAAAGAATTTGCCCAACGGACTCTCGAAATAGTTCTCCGAACCGGGTTTGGCTGCCACATTTGAGGCAACACCACCTGCGGCCGCTAGTGCAGCAGCGGGTTTTATGGCGCCTTTAAGTGCAGTTAAATCATCGTTGGCCTCTTTGATTAGAACCTTGGTGCGCACACCCGACTCCGAGTCATCATCATCATCCTCATCGTCATCCTCATCGGATTGCTCAGACCAAGATTCGTCATCTTGCGGATTCTTTTTCTTTTTCGCTTCTCTCGCAATACGTTTATCCTCCTTGTTCTGTTCGGTCATCATGTCAAACTCATCCACCTTATCACCCACAGCCAAATCCTCCGGAGAGAGCGCATATTGTGTCTCGATAGCTCGGACAACCTCATGAATATTATCATTCGGTGGCTTCTCATAGATGTAGGGCACAATAAACGAGGGCGCCTCTAGCACAAACATATCGTCCGTTAGTCCAGGCAATAGATTGGCATTATTCATCATGCTGGGCAGACCAGCGGCAGTAAGTGAGAGCGTTGGCGGATTTAGCTGTATTGTCGCACCCATTCCAGCACCGGACATACCAGACATGGGCACCAGTTTGGGTGGCGCATTGCCCAGATTTGTGGCCATGCCGGTGACAGCATTTGTTATTGTGACCGGGTAGACAGCAGCACCCGTCGTTGGGCCCGCCTCGTGGGGCATTAGGGTGCGCGCATCCTTGATAGTCAGTTGGCCCAAGCCGATGCCCGATGCACCCATGTTTGCTATATTGGGTGTCGAGCTGCGGTGTCGCTTGCTGTTCGGCTGCAGATCATCGAGATCGCTTTTGCGCTTGTTAAGTGCATGATCGCTAGGCGAAATACTTGGTGGCGTATCATCCTCAATGACCACACAGTCATCGTCATCATCATCATCATCGTTCTGCAGCGGCGGTCGTGGTGGCGCCGCTGCTACTGGCGATGCCTTCATAACGGGCGTCAACTTTTTGCTAAGTGACATCTGTGGCGCTGCTTGTTCAGTTTCCGATTCCGAATCGGAGGGAATTAACACAGCATCGTCGGACGATTCGGCACCGCTGGAAACAGGCGCTGCTTGTGGCATTAGTTTTGCACTGCTGCTTGGAGCGGTTTTTGGCTTAACGGCAGCAGCAGCAGTAGCAGCAACTGTTGGCGGTGTTTCAGGTATATCCTCATCACTGTCCTCATCCAAATTCACAACGCCACCAGCATCATCATCATTGTCATCGTTATCATTGCTTTTCGTTGCTTCAGCTGGGCTCGCCTGGCCGTTGGCTTTGTTGGATGTTTGAGCTGATTTGGGCGCTCCTTTAGCCTCTGAATTCGGAATGAAGCCATTGAGCGCTGTCTCTTTCTTCTTTGACTCCACAGCATCCTCCTCGTCATCTGTGTGCATTGCATCGCCATCCGAATCGGTAACAGTATTAGCTGTGCTACTCTCCTGGCTGACCTCCTCATCCTCCTCCATATCATCGACATCATCGATGCTTTTCTGTGCTTGTAGCTCCGCATCAGCATGCTTCTTGTTTGTACCGGGCTGTGTGGCAGCACCCAGCGGATCTTCGGCATCACAACTGTTTTCCGCAGTGCTGCCAATTTTCTCCTGATCCTCATCGGCTTCCTCATGATCACCATTTGTGGTCACTTCCTCCGATTCTTCTTCATCATCGTCTTCACCATCTAGCTTGGACTCTTTGCTATTGCCATTTTCTGTCGAACTTGAGCTGGTTATTTGAGAGTCCTCCTCAGTGGTTTCATCCACATCCATGGCCTCCACTGCCGCCGCCTGCTTGCCATCGTCATCAAGCTCGTTGCTGTTGCTGTTGCTGTTGCTATCAAGGGTCGATTTGTCTTCTATCGCTGCATCCACTACCTGCTTTTTTGCTAACTTTATCTTCACCGTCTCTGCCATCAGCTGCTTCGCCTTAGGCTCTTCCGCCATCTCGTGGTCGTCGACATCTCTCTTGGAGTTTGTATTCTCTGCGCTACTGCTGCTATTGCTGTTGTTGTCATCATCGTCATCACTTGCTGTTGCCTTCGTTGCCCCTGCTAATGTTTTGGCAAGTAGTTTTGTTGTGGGCTCGGCAACGCCTTCCGGCAAGGCGACGTCGACTTCAGTCATTTGTTGTTGTTTTGTTCGGATGATACTGGAATGTTCCTCTTGGTCGATAGATGTCGCTGCTGAAGTTCTTCGTCTTCTTGTCGAAGATGCCTAAAACAATAAATAGATCGAGAGACAAATTGCTATTAAGGCTATTGATATTGTTGCAATTTATAAATCAAAGCTTTGCCCAAAAAATAGAAACCTAACCAGGAAACATATTTGGCACATAGAGAAGAAAACTGAAGCGTAAATCGCAACGAAAGAGCAAAACAAAGAAGAATTGGAAAAGAAATAGCGCAAAGCTTGCAGAAAATTAATCATATTGAGCACAACAAAAATTAACAATTGCCAAAATATAAAAAAAAAAAAAGCGTTAAGCAAAGAAAATTGAAAATGAAATCTAGGTGAATTAAGCCCGCCCGCCCCTTTTTTGGCTAACCCGCCAAAAGGGGAGGGCCGTAAAAAACAAGAGTTAATTGAGACAAAATGGCTGCCATATTGGATTAAAAACTAAAATACAATTTAATATGTATGTTTGTATATAAATTTGCAATTATGTACACAGTATATATATATGTATGTATGTAATGACATAAAAAGCTAATTCTGCGCGGCATGTAATATATGTACATAACTATGTATGTATGTAATTATATATAGTGTTGCATAAACAAACATACATATATATATAAATAAGTATAAGTATATATATATATATATATATATATAAATATAAATATACTGTTACATACATACAGACGAGCAGTTACCGAGCACACAGCAACTGCACGATTGACATACATACAGACAACACACACACACACACCGACATACATACATACAAAGCGCACCAACAAAACGGGCACACACACACGTGCATGTTTGTATGTACATTCTATATCTATATATATATACATATACACACGCACATATATACATATAATTATATATGTATGTGTGTATGTATGTAGATACAAACGGACACGCAGACGCTGCGACGGACAAACAGACGAACGAACTGACAGACAGACGGACGGCCGGTGAGACGACGATGACGACGACGACGACGACGACGTTGACTTTGGCTCTGCGGTGTTGGTTGTTGGTTGGCTATGGCTCGCTGCTGCTACTGCTGATGTAGCTGTAGCTGGCGGCGGCGGCGTAGATTGGAGTACGGGTGGGTACAGGAGCGTGTTTTGCGCTTGTGTATGCATGTATGTGTGTTTGCGTTTAGTGTGTGTGTGTGTCTTTATGACTATATGTATGTATGTGGACAATGTGATATTTTTTTAGGCAAGTTGCAAACGAGCAAATCCAAATTCTATAATTTTTGTACATCAACAGCAGCCACAATAACAAACTCAAATGCAAAAACAAACGCGAAATAAACAACAAATGCACTAACTTACAATTTACATTTTACGTCACACTTCAATTGCAGTGGCAGGTTGTTGTTATTCTGGCAATTTAAAAACGATAACACGTACGAGATAAACAACACAATAACAAAAAACGTAAAGGATCTTTGCTTAACGCACAACAAAAATTTTCTTGATTGTGGAGCACACACACAGGGCGAAAGAAAAAAGAACGCTATGCCAAAGCGCGAGAAACGGACGATAGACGGGGGCAAACAACAAGGCAAACTGGAAATGGAAGCGGAAAAAAGCAAAAAAAAAAACGTCGCTACAAACACAGAGTTGCATGAGCGGCAGCCGGCCACGCAGGGTTGCACGTTGGGCTAAAAAGCAGCGCGCGCCATCATTATCGAACAATCGATAATTTTGCAATTGCTAGTTGAGTGCATTTTGCAACTGGTGCGCTCCAAAATCAGCATATTTTACAATCGTAAATGTGAATGTGATTTTTTTTTTTTACAATTTTCAGTTGATATGAAGATCAACAAAAACAAATATAATAACAATTTCTTGATGCCAGAGCGCCAACTTTGGCAACGTGCATGTGGCTCATTGAAGAGCGAGAAAAGAGCACACACAACTTGCTTAAAATTGTTACGCTCAAAAATAGCGAATGGCAATGTGAAGCGCAACCCAACCGTTGTCATTGGGGCTAAGTGTTCGTGCGTGTGTTTGTCGGTGTGCCGTGTTGCTTTCGTAGTATTGGAGCGCGCCCATGTGAATGGATGGATGGGAGGGAAAAACAAATTTGACAATTGTACCGCGCGTACGAACGAAATGAACAAAACAAAAATGAAACGGCATTGGTGCTGCTGTCGTCGCAGTTGCCGGCGTGTTTGATGGATTTTTATTTTTTTTTTTATGATATTCGTCATTTGTATCTGCGCCGTGCATAAAATTCAAATTCGCGCGCGCAAATGGATAATGCTGCTGCTTGTTACTGAAGGCAAGTCTTAAGTTATATTTCTAAACCAGGCCAATATTCCCCACACTAATACACAAAAACACTTACACTTACACATACTAATTTATATCGATGTATGTGCATGTATATACATACATACATATAAAGAGTGTAGTAAGCATAGGCAAAGCGGCGATTGCCCCGCCGTCTGTAAGTTTTAAACTGTATACTCATCACGATACTTTTGCTGGCGCTGCTGATGCTTCTTCTTTCCCAACTTATTTCAGATTACGCTGCTGCTCTCTCCCTATATTTCTCTCTCACTCTGTCCCTCTCACATGCTATGGGCCAATATAAATATATATATACATATATATATATATAAATATGTATGTATACTTATATAAGTATGTATGTATGTTTGTAAGCTGAATGCGACGTGTGTGTGTGTGTACATGTGTATGTATGCATGCATGTATGTATGTGTGTGTGTGTGTGTGTGTGTGTGTGTGTGATTTGGTCTATATGCAAGTACAAATTTGAAAGTAACCGCTTCTCACCCCCGTTGATCGGCAACTGGTAGAAGTTAGAAATTCGCCTACTGCCACTGCTGCTGTCGCGGGATTCATTAAGAACCAACAACTATCGGTATAATAATATGTGTGTATGTATATATTGAAACGATAACAAAACTTCATGTTATACATACACGTGACCTTTTCTGCCGATGTCGTCCGTCGGTCGTCAAGCAAAGTTTAGATACAAAGTGTGAGAAGGAAGAACCTTGTAGATATGTTTTCGATTTGTTATTGCTTTGAGCTGACAGATAAGTTGCAAGTAAAGGACATTTCAGATAGATTGTGCATCTAGCTATTATTTTTATATTTAACTTAGTTAGATTTTGTTATGTCCTTTGACTGTAGCTGAAGAGAAGTTATAAAATAGGAGTTTTTAAATATTTTTCTTTTGCTGCTTTTTTCATATTTGGAAAACTGTTCTGCGATCTGATCAAGACCAAATTTAAATCATAAACAAACTGAGAAAGTTCTAAATGTAAAATTTGAATGACGCTTAATTTGATACTTTTTCAATCATGCAACTTTCTATGCTGCTTTTGATTACGAAACTATCTTAAGGGATGATTATGCACGTGGAAACATACATACATACATACATAAAGTACAGATGCAGATAAGCAGATGTATGTATGTAGATATGCATTTTTGTTTTTATTCATTACACATTTCATACAAAAATAATGATTCATGCATGCATCTTTTATCTGATTTTGTGTGAATCAACATTTCAAAATTCTTAACAGTCAATCATGATTGTAAAATGTCTTTAAATGAGATAAAGTTTAAATACTGAACTCAAACTGATAACTATTTGTCAATAAAAATTATAAAATAGGAGTTTTAAATGCTAATTCATAGACTTACGTCGCCCATTAAACATGATAATCAATATATTTTAATACGTAAACAAAAACAAAGTATTTGTAATTAAACGCAGATTTTAAGTGCGCAGTTTAATTCTCATCTATATATACTCACACACACACATGTTTATATGTGTGTGTAGGTATGTGGATGTGTGTGTAAAAGAAGTATGAAGCGCTCACCTAAACCATTCACTGCGGGCAACCATACAAGGCAACTGCTTTTGGCAACAAACTCAAAAGTGTATGCTTAATCCTCGCCTGCTTCGTTGTCCTCCTCGTCCTCGTTGAACGACAATTTGCTCTTAGTGCTGCTGCTGCTGCTGCTGGCCTTGGACTTTTTGCGTTTATCTGATGATGTTTGGGATTGCTCTGTGTTATCCTTTTCCGATTTGATAGTTGGCTGCTTCACTCGCTGCTTAAACACAATGGGTTGGCTTAAATCCGCGGGCCTCTCAGCGTCTTCTGTTAATATGAAAGAGTTTTAGGGTTATTAGCTTTATATCTCAAATGTTCTAAAAGGGCAAAGTTCTTATCTGCTGCTCCTCCACCTTACACATGCAACAGCAACAATCGAGAATAGTAAAAAAAAAGCAACAACAATTAGTACGCCCCCTATCACCGCAGCACCTGTTAGCCAATCAAACGATTCAGATAGCAAAAAGAGATGTTTTCAGTTTTAGTCATTTGCTATTTTGCAACGCAGCGTCCCAATCTTACTCCCAGCAACCGCTTTCCACCCGTCCTATACCCCTTACCCCTTTTGCATCATCTTAAGCATTAGTGTCTTGCAATGCTTCACCTTCAGCCAAAACGGACCAGTGGCTACCGTCATCCCCGTTGCTCACCTCACCACACCTCACCTAAGTGCCCAACCCCTGCATCAATGCCGCCTCCACTCCCTTCCCCACTCTTTCGACCGTACACATTGTCGTTGTCGTCGTCAAGCCACTTGGCGTGCTCTCTTTGTTCGCCTGTTTCGTTCATCATTGTCTCTCCCGTTTTGCTGCTTCGTTCATTCTTTCACACGTTTTCACCCGATTTTCTGCGCGGGCCTTCTGAGCAATAGCAACAACAACAACAACAGCAGCAGCATGACTAGTGACAGCGGTGTTGGTGGCGGGGTGATGACGACGGCAACAACAGCAGCAGCAGCGGCAGCAGCAACAGAGCGGCAGCTGTTGTTGGTTTTTTCGGTCGCCGTTATATTTGTTAACTTCTCTGGCCCGGCTGCTTTATCGTTCGCTCCGCTTTGGCTATGATTTTCATCACACGCTCCGCTTTAGCGGAGCTCCCCAATGAAAATGTCAGTGTGTATGCTTTGCGCCAGCTGTATGTGTGAGTGTCTATGTGTGTACATGAGGGTGCTCCGCTGGCATTGCCACACTAATTGCAATAATCATAGTTAAAGCAAAGGGATATTGGAACTGTGCTGCCATAGAGACGCCTATGGGCGTTGCGTTGCGGGCGTGGCACCCAGTACAGTAGTAGTATTGCCCCCACCCCCTAGCCAATAACAATCAAGAAAAACAAGACTCATTTTCGAGGTTAGAATCGAAGTTAGCATGAAAAAAAAAAACTCTTTTTCAATGAACAATAACAAAACGCGTAGCATAGATGAAAAATGCAACACATTTTCTTTTGCACACACCACAAGAAAAAATCGTAAATCGAGCCGCACAAAAAAATCGCTTGAAAGTGCCCGCAAAAATTTAAAATCTTCCCATTTCAATGTTGTTTGTTGCAGTTTTGCGTATTTTGTTTATGTTTCATTAAAATTTTCAAATCTCAATTGCGAAAACACAAACACACACACACACACATACACGCGCGCAAACAAATATATATATGTACGTACATACAATGTAGTATAGGGCAGAAAAAAGCGTGGAAGCGACCGACGCTCGATTCTGACTCAACTGAACTGAAAGCCAAACTGCCACAGACGATAACTACATCCTACCTACGCACACACCGACACGCACACACAAACACACACATGCTTACAAATGCAAACTCAAGCATACATACATACATACAACAAACATATAGATGTGTGAGTGTGCATACCTTTCGCTATGCGCTGCTGCTCGAGGGCCACCTCATCGGCGGTAAGATCCCCACTTGATAGCACCACAATCTGTGGCTTCTCGTCGTCGCGCTCAGGCCGCTCCTCACTGGAATCGTAGTCCTGGTCCTGGTCCTGGTCACGCTCCTCAAGTTTCTGGCGCTATGTTTTTATAAGCTGAGCATGAGCGAGGCGCTTTGTTTTGGCTCAAATAGCTGCTTACCTTTGTGTCGACGGTAGGCCCTTCTTTGTAGCCGATTTCCGCCTTAAGTTTGGCCAAAAAACTGGGTTCCTGTGGCTTAACGTAGGTAATATTGTTGCGCTTGGACATAGCAATTAACACATGGGTATAAATAATCTAGCTTCTTTAATGTTTTCCAGTCGTTTATTCTTTCTATTTTGATTGCCGTCGTTCACTTATCATTGTGGGCCGCCGATTCTGAAGTGTTGAAAAACGCGAATTAATCAACATAAAATCATACGAAATTAATTCAATAACTCAATTACGTTTAGTGAGAGATAATATATTTGGTTTTCGTTTAATATATTCTGATTCCTATTTAGTCTGCAATTTATTTTAATATTTTTACAATTATGTTATCGATTTTTTATATATCGATTGCAGTGTTAGCTGTCAGCTGTTACCATTACGAGTACTGCGCATTGCGCATGCCCGCAATGTTGAATTTATGCGTGGCGCGCAATAGATTTGAACACCTCTATTGTGAATGGAAACGACCTTTTGAATTGTCCGTTACATTAGCGAATTGCAATTATGTACGGTCGTGTATCAATTTTAGTTAATTTTGTTCTAATTTCAGACTCATTACTGAATAATCAAATTACACTTTAAGAGATGTATGCTTAGGCACTAGAAATAGATTATTTAATATTATTAATTATGTATAACCAAAAATTGATTGCTTACACTTTTGATACTTTTACGGGGACAAGCTCTGCTTATTTTTTTTTTATGTCAGGTCAGTTAGTTGCGGCAATTCCCCAAACAATATTCCGCATTGCAATGCAGACAATTTGCAAAATTTCGCCGTCAAATCATAGCATAGCTAGTACAGTACAAGTGCTGCCAAATTGGAAAAGAAAAAAAAAACAAACGGGACACATCAAGCTGTCGCACAACTTGCACATTTTCCACTTCACCTGCAATTCGATGCCCCGAAACGAATTTTGATCAAAACTGACAGCCCAACAATACACAACGGCATTCATCATCGTTCGCCGTTGTCGCATGCAGCAAGAACAGCTACAGCCACTAGCTAGCCTTTTAGCCCACCCACCCTGCGCCCCCTTCAGCAACATAATAAATCATCTGTAAATTGATTTCAAAAACTTTAACGGCAAACAGCAGCAACAAAAAAGCAACGAACAACAAACACTCGAAACATTTTAAGCTGCTGCAGGGGCACTCCTTCTCATATGTTGCCTGCCCCCCCAAATAAAATATGGAAAACAACAATAACAAACATATGCATAGGAAAAAATAAAAAATAGCCTTGACTAGAGTCTGACTGCATTGTGGCACGCGTTTTAATAGAAGGGTTCCCATAACGCGCTCTGTTCCCCGAACTAATATCAAATTGATAGCTTTTAAATTTGATTCCGCGTCTTATCAACGAAGCGACAAGTTCGACGGGCACAACTGGAGTGTGTGCACACACAACACACACACACACACACACACACATTAGTCTTCACCCATTTGCCACCCACTTGTGTTGCTGTTCCTCTACTCTCGGCATTGCATTAAAAATGAGCAACGCAAAACATTTTATGTGTTGCAGCCGTGGCAGCAACTCTGAAAGTTCGATGCAGCATATGCCACTTTTTTTTTTGTTGTTACTAAGGATACCCTGTACCGTTGATAGGGTGTTTGTTTGCCCTAGTTGGCTTGTTACCTTAGCTTCAAAGATTACGTCTTGTGGGAGCGTTTAAAAACTTTTCATAACCATAACTTTTTCTAAAGCGAAACGATTTTGAAAAGAAAGCATTTTGCTCCTCTATAATAAAAAAGTCTACTTTGGGTCAAACTTTATGATAAAATCCCAAAACAACCTCTTGGTAACTGAATCAAACTTTCAGTAGACATAACTTAGTCTAATCCAATAAAATTAGGAATATTTTAAACAAGTTTTGTTTTTAGGAATAATACTACATTTAAAATTGAAAAAACAATTCTGTACTACAGGGTATCTGCTGACCAAACAACAATGACTTCAGCTCTTTAATTTATGAGTTCTTTGAATGCTGCAGTTAAGTTCTTTATATTTGTGCAATTTTTAAAACAATATCAAATGGTCAGAGAGTGTTTTTTTATACCCTTAACCCATTGAAAATGGGTAAAAAGGGTATAATGGTTTTGTGCAAAAGTATGTAACAGGGAGAAGGAAGCATCTCCGACCCCATAAAGTATATATATTCTTGATCAGCATCAACAGCCGAGTCGATATAGCCATGTCCGTCTGTCCGTCCGTCCGTCTGTCCGTCCGTATGTATGAACGCGTCGATCTCAGAGACTATAAGAACTAGAGACTCCAGATTTGGTACATAACCTCGCCTAATCCCTAGGCAGTACAAGTTTGTTTTAAATTTTCGATAACTCTTCCCGTTTCCGATATACACATGTAATCGATAACAACAAAATCTTCAATTTAGAATACTTTTTGATGCAGTTTGAAAGATTAGACTAAATAAAGACAACATGTGAAAATTTTATTGAAATCGGCTGAGAAACACTGGAGATATGGAGTATTGAAATTAAGAAGGTATGCCCTATACGCGTATACATACAGCCACTCACACATACTTGCAAGCACTGACTGTATGCGTAAAGTATCGGGTTAAGGGTATAGTCTAGTTGGGATTTCTCGACTAGAGTCTTCTTACTTGTTTTTTTTTTTTTTTTTGGTGTTGTGGCTTTTGTTCTAATCGCTCAGCTTAGCTCTGCTTTTGGGCAGGATTTAATCGGGCGTTGTTTTTGTGGCCTTGACTAAGCTCGGACTAAGCGTGTTTACTTTCATATCAGCTTATTTATAGCACAAGCACAGAACACACCCCTCCCTTACCCCACAACAACAACCAAACAACAACAAAATCAAATACTCTTGAGCTGTGTGCGCCTGAGGAAAAATGTTATCACAAACTGCATCCGGCGCTGCGTCGACGTCGACGTCGACGTCGCCGTCAATGTTGGTGTCCGTGTCGGGAATGTGCAACATTGGCTCGGCTTTGATTGCTGCTGCCACTGTGGCTGCTGGTCCTCGTTTCGGTTTCGGTTTCGGTTAATGGCATCGGTTCGGTTACGGAATCGGTTCTATTTCAGTTTTCAGATGCTCGTCGGCATTTGGCGCGTGCAGTTGCAAATCGCGGACCAAACGCCAACAAAAACAATCAACAATCAAATTCAAATTCAAAAATCTTCAATTTCAAAAACATTTCCAAAACTCAAGTGAATAGTAAAAATTGCTTCTTCATACTTTGTGTGTGTGGCAACCGCAACAGAAACTGAGAGTGTGGAAACAGACTTAGTGATAAACCAAAAACCAAAGTTAGACTATCTGAACAACTTAGTTGGAGCACTTCCGCCATAGCTTTGCCGTTTATCACGTCTTGTTTTAATTGGCGCCCGCCCGGCAAAAAAGTTCCGTTTGTGTTTTGTTTTGTTCTTACGTATCCATCAAAGCGACAGTATCAAGTTACACTCGAAGTCGTTCGGTTTGCTGGAACTTTTGTGAGTCTTGCCTGTTTATCTATTAATCATCAGCATCGGGAGCATCAAGATGCGCTGGCAACTGCTGGCTGTGATTGCTGTGTGCCTGGCGAGCGTTGTCAATCAGGCCAGTGGACAGTGGGTGCAGTGCCCCACGGGTTGTACTTGCCTCGCGCGCACCGTTCACTGCATTCGCGCTCGACTTACCACTGTGCCCCCACTGCCGCAGGACACCCAAGTGCTGTAAGTATTAGGGCTGGGGTTTTGGAGAGACTTTGTGGCTCTCTGGTTGGTTTACATGCATAAATCATAGCAAGTTTTTGGCTTTTGGCAAATCCATAAATTAGTTTTTAATGTCCTCTCGTCGCTCTCAGTCGCAGAGGCGCTGTCGCTGCTGTGTGTTGCAAGCGTTAATTTGTGGACTCCTTCTTGCAACAGCTGCTTCTCCTCCATCTCCTTTATGCACGGTGCGTGTTGACTCAATTAAACGTTGTCTAACTGTGGCAGCGTTGAGAGAATTTGTATATTTATCACATCGCATCGCATCGAGTCGCATCGCGTCGCGTCGCATCGCGTCGCGTCGCGTCGCTTTGCGATTTGTATGCATGCAAAATATATTTCAGTCTGTTTCACTGACGCTGCATTTATTTTCCCCAAATGTCAGCAGTTTTCGCATGAATTTCGGCTAAAGTTTTATGCACAGAAGAGTCAAAAGGAGGTGGTGTTAGGGGGAAAGGAATTTCTGTTCGACTTGCTTAAATGTTTGTGGAGCATATGCATATTTATGCATGCCTTTATGCCTTATGCCTCTGCGTGCCGCATGTCGAATGATAAAATAAAACACCAGCACCCAAAAGTTGAATGATTTCTGTATTTTCGGTTGCACAGAATATTCCATTTGCGACCGATTTGTCTGCATCTGGCAACTGGGCGTAAGTGATAAGAAAATGATGATTGTCATTTGAGTTAAAATGGAAGACAACTCCACAGGGAAGTTGCTTAACTTTGTAAGCAATTTTCAGTTTATTTCGCAATAAATCTGTCATTGCAATGACAACTGATTCAACTGATTTAAATGACGTTAATAAAAACTGACATTTTTTGTTGCCAATAAAAATAGTATTTTAAGAGTTTGACTCACTTAGTAATGGGTTCGGCTAAGTGCACCAAAATAACTTTTTTAGAAACCAAAATAAAACAAGTAAAATTTCAACATGAATATTTACTAAAAATTGTGTTTTACAATTCATATTCTTGTTTCAGCTAGAGGCTAGAAAACGAATTAAAGCAAGCTATTGAATTTTAAATCTTATAAGCTTACATTTGTTCTAGTATAGTGAGTTTACCAGGTATTCCTGGCATAGAAAGATAATAAATATTATATAATTAAAATTATCATTTGCCTAATTATACGCTGAACCCTTTGAAAACGGGTAAGAAGGGTATAATGTAACAGGCAGAAGGAGGCATCTCCGACCCCATAAAGTATATATATTCTTGATCAGCATCAACAGCCTAGTCGATATAGCCATGTCCGTCCGTCCATATGTATGAACGCGTCGATCTCATAGACTATAAGAGCTAGTTACTCCAGATTTGGAGCAGCACGCCTAATCCCTATGCAGTACAAGCTTGTTTCAAATTTTCGATAACTCTTCCCGTTTCCGATATACACATCTGATCGATAACAACAAAATCTTGAATTTTGAAAACTTTGTGATGCAGTTTAAAACATTAAACGAAATAATGACAATCTGTGAAATTTTTAGTGAAATCGATTGGCAATCACCGGATATATGAAGCATTGAAATTAAGAAAGTATGAAGTATAGCGTTCAGAGTATAGTCTAGTCGGGATTTCGCGACTAGAGCCTTCTTACTTTTTTTCTAAAAATATTTGTAATTACGTTTGTCCCGCATTCATGCCGCACATCATTCCAAAAATGTTTTCTGATGCCATCAATCTTAATTTTAAATAAGATTTTGCTTGCATTATTTATCATCCGTAGCCGCAGCCACAACCATAATGACAATTTTTGTATGCCAGCAACTACAATACGAATATTTGTTTCTGTTCTCATTGCTGGTCTCTCTCTTTTTTTAAAATTCAACATCTAACACATGTCCACAAAGCGGCCAGAGCAGGCCCCCGCAAATGCTCCAATACCCTCGTATCAGAGTATCATAAATGAGCTTATGGAGCACACATGTAGAATGTTTTCTAATTCGGTATCACGTTCACTGGGACCCAATGGGGTATATGGGGCGCCAGTTAAGTAGCATCTTTGGTTGAGTGAAACGTTTTTTTCATTGACTGACTGACTGCTATCAACGCACAACATAAACGTTAAGATATTATGATATAATTCCTTCGCGGAGGATTAACTTATGTACCTAAGTGGATTGGGTTTTTGTACGTTGCATCTGCAATTAGATAAATTTCGTGATCAAAAAATATTTGATAAATCTTCTCTGAATATTTTTGATGCACATTCAGAATCTTGTTTAGATTATTATAGTATTCAAGCTGGTAATTCCTTCGCGGAGGATTAACTTATGTACCTAAGTGGATTGGGTTTTTGCACGTTGCATCTGCAATTAGATAAATTTCGTGATCAAAAAATATTTGATAAATCTTCTCTGAATATTTTTGATGCACATTCAGAAACTTGTTTAGATTATTATAGTATTCAAGCTGGTCATCTCTTCCAACTTATATCTCATATTGAAGCACTCACAATAATACTCTTTTGTTTAGAGCTTACTCACTTGAATGTACTTTCATTTAGTGCTCTTTGCAGCTTAACTTAAACCACTCGAAAATGGTTCAAAATTGTGTATGTGTGTGTTTGAGGCAGTTTCTTTTTGAGCAGGTATTTCTAAGTCGAGTCGGATTATCTAGTCGCTGTTTCATGTGTGTTTGACTTAATTTTGTTAATGGCTCGAAACTTTTTTACACTTTTTGCTCATGTCGTGTGTGTATGATGATGAAAAGACGAAAAAAAAGCGAGAGAAAACGAGAGAAACACAAACAGAAAATACAAATAGCAAACGCAAAAAGTCAGATCATATTTGAAGAAGGGGCTAAATGTGAGAACATATTCACACAGAGTTTTCTCTTTGACACCAAAAGGCATATGGCAAAAAAATGGAATTGAGTTGTAGCAGATGGAAGTATACCAACTGATATATCATCTGCCCAATTAGACACCTGTAATTTGCAATTTAATCCGAAGTGCCCCGCTTTGTCACTATATATCTCTCTCTCACTCTGTATGTCAAGGCCTATGCCACAGGCACAAGTTTTCCTTTCAAGCTGTCCATCCATCAACTGAAAAGTTTTGCACTCTTTTATTTTTCTAAAATGCTGAATACGAATACAAAAGCGCAAACATTTTGACTTTTTGCTTGAGCTTGCCGCGTCGCGTCGCGTATTTAAACTTGCAACTAAATGGAGGCAAGTTCTCTGTGTGTGCTTTTGTGTTTGCAACATACGGCGCTGGCACTAGCATCATTCATCTTCCACGCCCACACACACGCACATACACACACACACACACACACACAGCTGAGGTTCTGAGGCAATTTATGTTTCTTTACGTATTTTTCGTATTCTTTCTAGCTAAATAAATGCACTTGATTTCATTTCATGATGATGCATTTCAGCTTGGCCTGCTCTTGAAAGTACATACATATATATATATATATATATACAAAAGTCATGTGTGTATATATGTGTGTATGTGTATGAGTATGTGTATTTGCAAGCGTATATGGTACATATATCTGAGGCCAAACAGCAGCTGCCCATTTCCGGCTAAAGGCGCTTGCTTTGTCATTATGTGTACACTTGAAGAAAAACGCTGTTAGACAGCATAATATTAAATAAAATGTGATATAATAATCTTAATTTTATGTTAATTAATATTTTTTCCAAAACTTAGCTCATTTCGAACAAAAATTCGTATATCAAAAAGTTGCAAAGCTGAAAAAAATATTTTTAAAAGATATTCTTGCTGTATTAGTAGCTTTTTGACCTTGTCAACGTTCTGACTTGACTTGAGTATCATGTTATCTGGGTTTTTCCCCTGAGTGTCGTGGCTCCTGAGCCTGTGCATCCTTCGCCTGCTCCTGCCACATAAAACCCAGATGGAGCCAAGCACATGAGCTCATATATATATATATATATATATATATATATGATATGGATATGCTTATATCTTGCATCTTGCATCTACTATATGTGTATATTGTATGGACTGCACGCCCATAACGCCACCGTGTTATTAGTATATATATATATATATATATATATATTCCGATATAATGTGTATGTGCAGTTATCTCTCTCGTGCTGTGCGCTGCTTGTTATTATCAAAACAAAAGTCGCCACACGTTGCACGCTCGGCATATTAAAAAGTTTGATTAGTGCCCAGCTCGCTGGACAATGCCTGACCTACCCTCCCCCATCCCCCCACCCACATACACATGCCACATGCTCGCAACAGCCGCCACCCTCCCGCCACTCTCGCCATCCTCCACACTTCACAATGCAGCTGGCAAAACTGTTGTTCGGCTGTTGTATGGCATGTTGCATGCCCCGTTTCCCGTTTCACATCTCCCTCGGTCTCTCATTTCCTCGTTTCGTCATGCAGTATAATATTACGGAGCATTTATGCGTGAGAAATGCCTTGTTCATTCTTGCTCCTTGTCCCGGTCATATCCTGACTGCCTGCCTGGCTGCCTGTCTGCCTGCACAAAATATTGTGTGTTCTTATTAAATATGCATAAATTTCCTTTTTGCATGCCACACACACACACACAGACACTGAACGGGTTTTTGTTGCTGTCACCGTTCCTGTTTCTGTTCCTGTTGCAGTTTTGCTTTCACATTTGCTGTTTATTTGCCCGTGCAAATATTGAAAATGTTACCAAAAATCATTCCGATAGCCCTGCCACAGTCAGAGCAAACTAGCCGCAAACCTGCCCCCGCCTCGCCCCGCCCCGCCCCGTCCCTTCTCCTTCTTTTCGCCCATTTTCATCGACATTGACAGCGTGTGTTGACAGCAAATTCAGCATGAAGGATCATATTAAATGCCGTTGGGCCAATATACGAACGTAACATTTTCAAATTGAATTCTGTATAGTCGCCAGTTATAATCAAGTAACAATAAAGCGAAGCGGCAGGTGATTTAAATTGTGTTTTTCAAGTATTACGTGCAACCGAAAAACATTGATATTTTATCGTATATTTAGCACATGATTATGTTTTTTTAAATTAACATAATTTTTTTAATCTGTTTGATTGTTTGTACGTGTAGTCAACATAAATAAATATATAAATATTCAAAGTAATACAATACTTTATATATTTACATACTTTAATATGCAATAACTTAACTCCACAAAGTTACCTTATGGATTGGCATATATCTCGTTGAGCGCCAAGAGTTAGGATCTGTTTTGATGCTTAGCCTCGATGAAACTATAGACGTTACAAAGTTGGAAAAATGATAGATAAAGATAGAATTTTAACATGAACTCTGACCTTAATTGGACTTTTCAACTTTGAATGAAATTTTAATATAGATCTTAAGTCGTGATCTAATAGCCCTTGCTTTTGAAAATCGATTCAACTTTGACCAAGCTGTTGCCAAGAGTTAGGTAACCTCTGGAACAGTTTCATACTTTGTCTTGGTTCTTTCGAACCATTAACGCATTTTCAACTTTCAATGCAAGTTTTTTCTTGCTCAAAAATACTTAACTTTTAAAAATCCGTTAAGTTTTGACGAAGTTATGGCCATTCAGTAGAGGGTATTAAAAGTTCGGCTTTCACCAAGCGTAACATACTTCATATGAATAATATTTCTTGTTGTTCTTCCCTTTTTTCTCTCTCCCGCTGCTCACGCCTTTATTGCGTCCTGTTCGTCCGGATTGACTTTTCAATTGTTGAACATTTTTTCATTTGCATAAATATGAAATCAATTTGTGCACATACATATATACGTATGTGTGTGTGTCTGACCACTTCGCGGTTCAAACAATGCATACGGCCGCACAATTTGAAACATTATTTGTAATTATGCAAATGAAATGTCCGTGGACCTGAACTGAAATGCCAGCAAAATGTGCAGCAAATTAGTTAAAGTGAAAAATAAAGTGAAAGCGAATGCTCAATTGTAATCAGTTTTCAGTTCCCAATCGTTTACCACATGATGAAACTTTGCGAGCCAATCACATCGCATACATATTTTATTCACTGTCACAAAAGGAGCTGCTGGGGGTGGCAGCAGTGGAGCCGAGCGGTAGGTTGACAGGACTGTCAAGCATTTCACTTTGACATAGAAAAATCTGCTATTGATTTCGCCTGCAGTTCTTTTGAGAAGGAGCACAAGATAAAGAAGAAGGAGAAGAAGAAGAAGAAAAGGGCGAAATGTCTTTGTCTCTAGTTTGATTTACTTTTCGCACTCTCTCTCTTCTCATCCCTCTCTCTCGCTCTCTTCTTTGTCACGCTGAACAATTTGCATTTAAAGTTTTTGTTTTTTTTTTGTGTGTTCCGATTTCTTTTGCTTTAATGTTGCAACAAAGTGGCATTTGCTTCAATTCACTGACTGGCCACACCCCGCCACTTCAGTGCTACTGCCACGCCCATCAGCTTTGTCATTTCGCATGCTCGTTAGTGCACAGAGAGCACAGAATGCAAAGTAGTTGCTGGAGAAGAAGAAGCAGCACTACGGCAACAACTCACAAACACATGCCACAATTTATAAGCAAAGTTATTTTTGTAGCAATCGTAGCGTGGGACGAAGGGGTTGGGTTTGGGGTGCAGATAGCAGCAAAAGCAGCATCCCGAACATGTCAAAGTGGAGCAATCGGCATGTGCCGGACAGAAAACACGCAGAGTCGAGTGGTGGGTGGAATGGGATGGGGTGGGCTTTGGGTTGGGGCAGACAGCAACTGCAGCCAACGACTGGTCAAGCATAAGGAACAAGCAGCCCATAAGTATGCTATAGCAACCAGTGAAGTGAGAGAGAGAGAGGAGAAAGAGGGACACAGAGGAGCAACATCAAAACGTTTGTAGCCAAAGCAAATGTGCGGCAATTGTATAGCTAAAGAACTAGCTGCTGCTGCTGCTGCTGCTGCTGTTGAAGATGCCATCACGGCACAGGTAAAGTCAACAGCACAAACAGAGCAAGAAAGAAAGAGTAGTGAGAAAGGGAGGGGAGGGTGTGCCTGGGAAAAATACGCTGTTCGACCAGGCGGCAAACTAAGTAACTAAGCCAAAGTGGCCCGCCACGTAGCCTGCATTACATTTTCTATATTTTTTTTTATATCCGATTCGTATTTTTTTGCTGCTAAGTGAGAAATGTGATAGACAGACGCATAATAATGTTAATGTAGCAGCTTGGACAGCTGTTTGGCATGGCAATTGACAGCGGACAGCAGCTGATGCTCAATGGGATTTTTAGCATCAGTAATTTCCGCTTGCAACAGCGTAGTCAAACGAACACGGCGTATACGTAATATTATTAATGACAGTTTTATTTCGATGCGAGGCCCAGCCAGGTCAGGCGCCGGATATGGCCAAATGATAATGTGGTTAGCAACGTGACTAAGATTAAGTATACCGTTGCTAAGATTAATATACAGGTGGCATGCAGTTAGGTAGGTTGAGGGGGCAGGTTGGTGTAGTGGCGGGAAAAGTCAAAGGAAGGCTGAGTGCTTGTCAAGGCAAAACGATGGCACAAATATTAATTAAAAAATTGATTGTAAAATTAATGAATGAAAATAAGTAATCAGATATTGAAGCAGAAGTTTCAAAGGCTCTTGAACAATTTCATTTTAAGCAGCTTGCAAGTAATTAAATAATGTGTTTGCTATGGAAACAAAACTATTAATACGAACAAAGTCATTAAAAGTTTAATTTCAACTGTTTTTAATTCGAATTAAACACTTTTGACTTAGTTTTGGTGGTATTTCAACTTTTAGTTTTAATATATTCAAGTCTTTTCTATGTTATGCTCATAAATTTGAAAAAAAAAAAAATTTAATTCATTATTTCAAGCAGCTATTTTTCTAAGTGCAAAGTTAATGTACTTGATAATCATAAGTACAGCTTTCCATAACCCAAATTAATGTTGAATTGCATTTAATAAACGTTTAATGGACCACAAAACATAACTAAAGTCAAGTAATTTTGGTTTGTGGCTGCTATCGCAATATTGTTGCAACCACGAAGTGCATTCAGCTAAGCCTCTTTAAGGATTAACTTTAAACAATGCAGCTAGAATATGCTTCAATGGCTTTGTCGAAGTGTTAACGATAAACGTGGCGACGCCTTCCGCACTGGCCATGGCCATGACCAACGCCAATCCAAACAACCAAGAACCAAGAACAAGCACCAGGAGAAATACCAACAAACAACGACAAGAAATTCCTGTTCATTCACGCGGAATTGATATGTTGTCGTTGTTGGATCCATGTTCTGTACCTCCTCTTCCTCGTTTCTCGTTCCTTGTTGCATTGTTGCACTTATCTGTGCGGCCACGCACATGTGACCGCCTCCCTTCTCGCCCCAAACGTTTACCGGCGTAAATTGTTATTTTCAGTAATTATGTCCAATAAGCGACGAAGCGTGATGCTGCGGCAAACGTTGCAGGATACAGGATAGAGTATGCGCAAGAAGCAGCCTGGCTGACTGACTGACTAGCTGGCAATGCATGTCAGGCGGAAGGAAAACGTTGTCGTTAATGTTGCCATTATATAAGCTAACCCAGTTTTAGCGGCGACATGGCATTTCCTTCCTGCTGCATGCTTGTGCGTTAAATGCCTACACCATCACCACCACCACCACCACCGCCAGCACTAAAAAATTATATATAGTGAGGAATCGCAAACCATACAAAAGAAAACAGCCGAACGCAACTTCAATTGAGTTGCGGTTGCTGGGTTCGGGGTGAGCTTTGAGTTCCGGTTTGGGTCATGACACGCTCGAACTGAAGAAGCAGCAAGCACTGCTCCAAACGGAAAACTTTCTTACCACGTGCACATTGCCAGCGCAAAAATTCACTTGGCCTGCCAGTTCAAACCAACAAAGAAGTTCAAAAAAAATAAAAAATAAACAACTGGCATCGAAACTTACTTTTATTTCCTTCTCTTTTTATACCCTGAACCCATTGAAAATGGCTAAAAAGGGTATAATGGTTTTGTGCAAAACTATGTAACAGGCAGAAGCAAGCATCTCCGACCCCATAAAGTATATATATCCTTGATCAGCCGAGTCGATATAGCCATGTCCGTCTGTCCGTCCGTATGTATGAACGCGTTGATCTCAGAGACTATACTAGCTAGGACTCCAGATAAGCTCGCCTAATCCCAAGTTTCTTTCAAATTTTCGATAACTCTTTCCGTTTCCGATATACACTTGTAATCGATAACAACAAAAGCTTGAATTTGGAAAACTTTGTGACGCAGTTTGAAGCATTAGACGAAATAATGACAATCTGTGCAAAAATATTAAAATCGGTTGAAAAACCTTGGAGATATGAAGCATTGCAGTTGAGTCAAGAATGTACTATACACATACTTGCAAGCAGTAACTGTATGCGTTAAGTATAGGGTTCAGGGTATAGTCTAGTCGGGATTTCTCGACTAGAGCCTTCTTACTAGTTTTTTCTGCCAAAGAAAAATAGACAAAAAACAAAATCTTCAGCCGTTAGTCAACAAATTCCCAAGCTCTCGAACTTGTCTATTCAAGGCTCTTTCTTTCCACAAAAAGCTCCTGTCCCTCCTGTCTCTCCTGCCTTCCACACACTGTAAAATAATGCTCGACATTGCATTGCTCTTATCGCTGGCGGCTCAGCGCCACTTTTCTGTATTCTTAGCTGCTAATGTCTTTGCACCACGTTTCGTTGCCACGTTCTGGCCACTGCGATTGCCATCCGACATTGTTACAGGTGTAAATGTCTCACCCACACACGAACACATATGTGTGTGTGTGTGTGTTGGCTAAGCTGCTTTCAGCAGAGCCCAGCAACTGTTTGGCAAACAGCTCTAGAGTTTTAAACGACGCCCATACTGGTATATCTGGGCTCAACTATTTTTAGTAATAATTTTCACGTTTGCAGGCGCCACACGAATGTTGCATACACGTGTGTGCATGTGTGTGTGTGTGTGTGTGTGCTGGTTTATTTTTGTTGAAATAAATTTTATTTAAACTTTCGTCTCGTATTTTTGGCAATTTCCACCATGTTTTCCAGTGTGTTTTTCTTTTTACGGCAAGGTATTTTCTTCCGTTGCAGGGTAATGTGTGAAATTCAATTATATAGCAGGATTTATATGTCGAACATTGGTAAAAGTTTCACCGCGTTTCCAGTTCCAGCCAGTTGAAATGTTATTTGAAGAGCCGAAAATAAATACACACACACATGAGTATCTGTAGTAGCTGTATGTGTGTGTGTGTGTGCATAAAAATAATATGAAAATGCATCGAAATCAGCGCGCCATTCAATTGGAAACTGTTTAATATGCGTATAAAAGGCGAATATTGTTGCAAGGCTCTATTTGTGAAATCTTTTTTCATTTCAACTACTTTTTTTAATATACTATTTTGCGATAGACTCAAAAAAAAAATAAACATTTGATTGAAATATGCACAACTTTAAATGAATGGCAATGATGTTGAAACAATTGAATACGGATTAGAGTTTCAATCGAGCTTAAGAATGATAAGAATTTGCATATTTGCAATTCTTTTATGTGTAATGAAAGCTTGCAGTGCTGAATGTGATGTAATTATAAGCTCTTGTCTGATTTAACTTTTATAATATTTTTAGTTGTTTATTCAAATCCTTAGTGCCTGACCTTAAGCGCTTCTAATTTCGTATAAACTCTAAAAACTTTCCCTTCGGCTTTCAAGTTTTTCATATCCTTTCCTACTTTCTAATAGTTTTTAACCAAAAGCAACACACATTCGATATTCTCCCATGGTGCGCCACAAAAACCAAGCGCAACAAACAAGTTTGAGCTCTCCAAATTGGCCTAACCAACAAGACAATGCAGCTACTTTGATATACGGACAACGGATTTTATGCATGCAGCATCTCGAAGGCAATTACGCAAAGTGCTCTAAGTACCACCCAACGAAGATCCGAACAGGAGCAATAACAAAATAAACTGGACACAACTACATTAACAGTTTAGTGCACACACGTTCAGAGAGTGTCTGTGTTGGCGTAAACAAACAAATCAAAATGCAAGCCAGCTGGCACAGCTCAAAACTGAGGCCAAAAAGCATAGAGGCACAGAATTTGGGGCAGAAATTGCTTTCGGTGACCGAGTGACAAAACTGAGTGCATGAATGACAAGCAGAACTAACAAAAGAAGGTAAACAATGTCAAGAGTGGAACATCATAAGAAGCATATACAAAAAAGAAAAAAGAGAGCATTGTTGTTGTGAAAACTAAGGATGAAGTGGTGGTATGTGGGCGAAACAAATTGCATTACCAAAGGTCTGAATACAGCTGCGGCAACTATACAGTTGACAATTGTCATGAGTCTTCGTCTTCGTCTGCTTTTGTATTCACATACACCAGTATTGCCTGTCAGTCAAAAATCACCTGGGCAACATACTCAGGCGGCGCAGCATCCATGTGTGAGTGTGTGTGTGCAAAATGTCTTTGCCAACGGATTATTATTATTGTCCTGGCTGTTATAGCTTTGTATTGCTTAAAGGGTATGCTGTTTCTGCTGGTTGTTATGTAGTTAGCTTTTTTTTGTATGTGTTGAACACAGAAAAGCTCTCACTGATAGCGTTGGTGTAAAAGCACAAAAGCTTTGTTGTGTGCATGTGAAAGCTTCCTTTCAATGTATGTATGGAACTGTTTATTAGTGTTGCACAGATATGAATTCAGTTTATGGTATAGGTAGATGTATATATTAACGAAAACTCTAAGGAAAACTTAAGAATAGTCCTTTAGAAGTTCCTTTTTATTAAAAGCGCTACAGGGTGTCTTAGTGTGTGACTCTTTAAACTGTAGCAAATGCATCTTATTGTGTTTGCTCTTGCTGCTTGTTATTTGCGTGTTTGTAAGCCATGTTATGACAATAATGTGCGATGTATGAGCGTGTGTGTGCGCGTGTGTGTGTGCATGTCTGTGTTGTTCAGGCTGTTTGTCGTGTAGCAAAGCCAAAGTTAAATCTTGTTTTTATTGTCACATTTGCCATAAAGGCAGACAAGCGAACAGAACGTACAAGGGGGAGCGTCATAAGATGATGCCTAAGCTGCTTGCTACTGTATGTTGCACACACACGTGTGTGTTTGTGTGTGTTAGTACGGTATGTGTAAGCCAGACAAATCATAATCAGAGACAACAGCAACGGCAACGAGGAGCGGAGCCAAACGACAACGACAACGACAAATTTACCTTAACAACGAAACATGAGCTTGCCTTCGCACAGGGCTTAAAGGATGGGGCGTTGACTACGTGCCACGCCCACACGCTGCGATCATACACATGTAGAAGGAGGACCACACGAAGTGGATGGGCGGGAGCGTGTGTCTGTAAAGGAAATTATTCGCTGCATGCTGAGTCTGAGCAATAAAAAGCGCACATTTATCGGTTCGTTTTTTAAATGTTGCATACTTCACGGCGCTGCAAAGTAAAAGATAAATGCATGCAGTACATACAAAAAATGGTTAGCTTTAATGAAAGCCGTTGCATATATAAGTACTAAATGATAAAACTAACTGCTGCCTGCTGCATGTTAGGCTCTGTTTGTTTCTTATATCTAAATGATGATGATGCTGGGCGTAGGAAATGAGTGAAGTTAACTTACAGGATGTTCAGCCTTACGGTGTGCTACCAATTACACGAATTTCAATTAAGAGTTGAATATGTTTAGGCTATAAAAAGTTTAAAGTTTTTATAGTTAAGCTAACTTACTTGGTAAAATGTTGTTTTAGCTAATAATACTACATTTTTGGTATAAAGTGTTTTATGAATTTTCATTTCAAAAAGTTTATTCGTGAATTTGCCACATTACCCGAAGGATTTTGTTCGAAAATCCTTTTCTTAGAACTCACTTTTAGCATAAGAGAACGCTACTGTAAAAGTGCAAGTTAGTTGCTATAAAAGTCGCGTTGATAACCCATCAGTCAGGAAAATACAGTCTGTACTCAATATGCCAAACTTTCCATGGATCTTTTTATGCGTTCATATTGGTTTACCGAAACAAATATAAAATAAATTTATATAAATTGTTGATATCAGCTAAATTATCTACTTATGCAATAGACCACATTTAAATCTATCGTTAATATGATTTGCTATCTCTTTCTGTCTTTCGATCTCTGACTAATGCACTAATTTAGTTGCTGTGGTTTTGGCGTCACTAATTTTGTACAACTAATTGAAATCAAATTTGTATTGGCACTAAATAGTTTAAAGCCCGTTCCATACATGCGTGTTAGGGCCGTTGCCGCCACCTTACCGCAGACCACGCCCCCAGCTGTGTTAAGGGGCGTAGTGCGGACACACACACATGCAATTGTAGAATTGGTTGGCTAACCGTTGGCTGCTTGCACAATGATAATAGTTTTCGGGCAATTTGCTGTTTGTCTGGCCTCAAAGCTTGGCTTTAGTTTTGGATGGTCCAACCATAAATTCTCTTGATGTACATCAAAGCATATACGTAACAATTGCATATAGGCACAGTATGTGAATGTGTGTGTGTGTGTGGATGTGTTTGAGTGCAGGCATGCATGAATAGACAAACATATTCGAACAAGCAATGCTTTTGTCAATAATACACATTAATTAAGTGCAGACATAGATCGATGCCATCGTTGGACCGTCGAGCAAAGCCACAACGGAAGTGCCTTGCACCATGTCTGTGTGCGCGTGTGTGTCTGTGTGCGTGTGTGTATTCATATAAATTTAATTGGAATTTTGAACAGCCAGTTGGACAACAACAATAGCAAAAATAAGCCAACAAACAACCTCCTAATGCAAATGTTATCAAACTCACTTCGAAAGAGACGCACGAAAAAAAAAAAAAAAATGCTATTTCCGTTCGAGCGAGTTTGAGTTGATCTGTCTGCTGATTGAAATGATGCATCCCAGCAGGTAGTAGCCGTGTCGGGTCAGTGTTGTTTGTGTGCCTGGGCGTTTTTTTTCAGCAACTGCTGCTGCTTTTGCTGCTGTTATTGAAGTTGATGCTCGACAAATAGTTGCGCAACTGACACGCAAAGTATGCCGAGGCGAGGCCTGCAACTGGCACAAACGCACAAATGCACACACATTGAGCGAAAGTAAGTTGAAGCAGAAAAGGAACAGCAGTAGAGCAATACGGCAGCTGCAACGACAGACTGTCTGACTGACTGACTAGTCTCAGCTCAGGCACAGGATTCTCGCTCTTTTGTACTACTACAATGTTCATTGAGTGGGACCATCGTTTGTCACACGTCTCCAAAACGAAGGGGTTAGGGGTTGCCTCAGCTCAAGTGTGACAGCAAGCAGAAGCTTCATGCTTGCAGCTTGTAGCAGGAAAGGCAACAGCAGCAGCAGCAACAGCAGCAGCAGGAGGCCTGCTGCACAGTGGTGCACAAACTTACTTAATTGGTAGAGAATTTTTAATTAATTGACTTGTTTACTATTTACAAATGTAAGTAAACTACATGAAAGTAAAAGAAGAACAGAAAGAGTGAAGTTGACATACGTAAATTGTAAATGGAATTGAGTTAAGTGTTTATGTTGAAACCAAGATTAACTATTCATGTTAAATAATGAATTTTCACTTATTTCTTTCCTCTTTTATTACTATGTAAAGTTAAATGAGTCACGAAAGTCTAAATTCTATAATCTAGATAAATTGCTCGTTCAAATAGCATCAAAATTGCTTTTAAGCACATTTCTTAATATCTTATTGCATGCTTTTAGGCGTCGAATTTTTTATTAAATCTTCATTGCTTTAAAAGTTAACTAAGCGATAGTACGCATCTCCAGCAATAATGTGGGATTAAGAGGATTTTTTACAAAAGAGTTATGAATAGAGTTCTTACAACTTGAAATATCAAATCACGTATTGCTAAATCTTTTTCATAGTTTTCTGTTTTATTGCTTATTCACGCATAAGCTTTTCTCACACAGTTTTGATATCTTAAACATTTCTTTATTTATTAAAATTTTACCCGCACTCTCCCTCGCTGCTTTCCCCCATTGTGTGCATTTTCTCACTTGTGATCTGTAATGATTTGAGAGCGTTTACTGCGACTGTCCCAAGATGATTTTAGCACAGTCTTTTCAAACACTCTGTCACTCAGGCTGTATGTCACTCACTGGAGTTTACCATAGTGCACCACAGTGGGTTGTTGTTGACTGCCAGTTGTTGGGTTGCTGGGGCTAATGGAGTTTGTAAGAGCTGGTGCTGGGAAAAAAAAAAACTGGATCAAGCCCCCGGTATGCTCGACACACACACACAAAGGCATCTCTCTCGCTCTCTCTCTCAACGAACCAAGTAACTATTTTCAGCATGCAGGATATGCACAGGCAACGTTCAAATCGTTGTCACTGCCTCTTTCAATGCAAACTACCTTAAAGCACCACCTCCCTACCTACATACCATCTCCCATCTCTCATCTGGCTGGCTTGCCACCTTTCACTGTTCGCTTTTACATTCTTTCAATGAATCCTGTGCTTGCCCACAATGTGCATGTGGTTGCCAAGTTGAGCGACTGGCCCCGGGGCTTGGGTCCTTTGCACAGGAACCGACCATGTCGACTAAGGCAGCGCTGGCAGCGGCTTTGTTTATATGCCAACATTTGGGCGCTGTGTCTCTTCCTTTTCGTGTGTGTCTGTGTGTGTGTGTGTGTGTGAATGTTTCACTCACTCATTGTGAATGCTGGTTGCTGTTGTTTCTTCTTGTTGATGTTGCTGTTGTTGCTGTTGTTGTTGTGGAAGCCCTCAAGCTGTACGTGTGAGTGGTTTTATTGTTGTTCTGGATTTTTAAGTTGTTTTCGTTGTCGTGCGTTGTTGTTTGTGTTGCCTTTTATTTTCTTTTTCACTCTGTGTGTGTGTGTGTGTGTGTATTTTCGTCTTTAGTTGCAATTTACACACACACAGGGAGATGAAACACATGCACTTAACCAACTAACACACGCACAAACACACACACACATATACTTAGTCATGCTGAGGCACAACCACGCACTGAACGCTGACACCAATTAGGGTTGGATGTCTTGTTGTTGTTGTTGTTGTTGCACTTGGTGCGTTGCCAGAATGTTTACAGTAGCCACAAAACATAATTTTTGTTTAGACAACTCCACAAAACGTTGCTTCAGCTTCAGCTTCGGCTCCAATTGCAATTGCTTCTACTTCTTCAGCTAGTTTTCCTCCGTCTGCTTGGCAACCTGGGCTATAATTATCGCTTGCACAGCAACAACAAAGACCACAAGAGAGCGAGAGAGAGAGGGAGAGAGCGTAGGCTTCATCCTAACGGCAACTGAAGCCAGCCAGAGTTGCCAGTCTGCAGAATTATTTTTACTTTGAATTTAGTTTAGCAGGAACACAAAAAGCTTTATAGCTAACACTTTGTTGCTGTGCTCAGTGTGTGCTTAATCTATTTTGTTTGATATATATATATGCATATTTGAAACGTTGAAAGTTTTTTAAATAGGAATAGTATTACAAATGCTGATATCAGCTTATGGTGTTGAAATATTTTCACTATTATTTTATAAGTGGGAATCAGTTTACCAGCAAATTTCTTCTTTTTTTTTGTGATAGTTAAAATAATTTTGTTGAATATAAAACTCTTCATTGTGGATTCGAGATTTTAATACAATTATAAAATTGAAATTGTTGTTTATACAATAAATTTGAATAGTTAAACAAAAAGAAAGTTTCGAAGAAGTTTTGAAATATTGTTTTAACAAAGCAAATTTGATCACTACAGCAATATTTTAATCAATCATATTTAAGCCTAGAGTATCTAGTTGTCAACTAAAACCATAAGTTAGCCTCGATTCTGGTTGTTGTTTATATATTTTTGGTTGTTGCTGCCGCATTCAATTTACACCCTAACGAGTTTGTTGTTGTGCCAACTTGCAATGGTTGTTGTTGTTGTTGTTGTTTGCATTTCCAACTCCAAGAGTTGATTAGAAAGTTTTTTCAGCTGCTGCTGCTGCTGCTGCTGCTGCTGCTGTTGCAGTTGCAGTTGTCGTTAGCCTTGCCGCGCGTTGCTCACTTGTTTCCATTAAGCGGAGGCAAGTTTGGTAGGTCGCGAACCGCGAGCATATGTGGGAGACCCGTTCAGTGTGTGTGTGTGTGTGTGTGTGCCCCCATATCTGAGAGTATGTGTGTGTAATTGTTTGGGGTATGTTTGTGGCTGTGGCTTATCGCTCGGCTGCGCTGTCGCTAAGCATAAAAACTATGGCATACAACTTTTCCTAATTAATTTTTAATGTGTGTAAAATGTTTTGTAAATGAGTATTTACTTTACTGGCTTCCACAAACAAGTTCTGAACATATTATAAAGCCTCGTATGTAGGGGCCTTAAAGCGATGGGAATTGAAGTTCGAAAAGTTATTTCGATGCAAACTGAAAACTCAAAGCTTAAAACTCTTTCATATGTGTGAAGAATTCAAAAATATGCATAAAAAAAATAATATTATTATTTCTGAAAACACTCGAATACGTTTTTAGGTACATTTCGACTGAAGCTAGTTTTTTGAAAGTGAGGTTTTGCGGTTTCAGCATTTAGAGGAACGCCCTGAAGTGTTGATTTTGTGCTCAAGTAACACACTAATTGCATATGGCAATTGTTAGACCCAGTTACACAGTTTCACACCCATAACCTTACACCACACCCACAACACACACACACACACAAACACACGTTATGACCATGACACATGTCCGAGCATCGAACAACTTGCAGCAGCAAATTGCGGCAAGGCAAAATGGAAATTGCAGAAAAGGGATGCAATTCACTTCAAACTCATCACTCGGCTCCATTATGTCCATTATAGACAGCGTACACATGGAGTGAGATTGGGCAGCGTCCAACCTACCTACTAACCCACAATCATCCAACCGAACGAACCACGCAACCACCCAACCACCCATCCACCATCAAACAATGTTTGTCCCTAACTAAACGTTTTTGTTTTTGTCTCTGGCCTCGCTGTCATTTTGCAGAGATTTGCGTTTCAATCACATTGAGGAGCTGCCGGCCAATGCGTTCAATGGACTTGGCCAACTGACGACGCTCTTTCTGAATGAGAACGAGCTGGCTTACGTGCAGGAGGATGCCTTTAAGGGTCTAACATCGTTGCGGTTTCTCTATTTAAACAAGAATCGTCTAAGCCGCTTACCCGCCAACATCTTTTATCAGATGCAGCGTTTGGAGACACTGTAAGTAAACACACAAACACACACACACACACACACACACACACACACACAGTTACAATTTCAATTTAAAATCGAGTTCAGATTTAATTAAAAAAACTCACTTTTTTCTTTCGTTATCCCCGCCAATCTCTAGCAATCTGGAAGACAATGATATTTGGCAACTACCCGTCAGACTCTTTGACAACTTACCCCGCTTGAGTCGCATGTAAGTTGGGGTTTTTTGCTCACAAGCTTTCGATTTGTTTACTCAATGAATATTTGGGTTGCTCCGTTTTCCGTTTTCAATCTTTTTTTTGGTTAGTTTCCTGCATAACAACAAGCTGACGAGTGTTCCGTTGGATATGTTCAACAAATTGCATAGCCTGAAGCGTTTGCGTTTGGATGGCAATCCGATTGATTGCAATTGCGGTGTCTACTCGTTGTGGCGTCGCTGGCATCTGGATGCCGAACGCCAACTGATGACCATCGCACTGACCTGTGCCCAACCATCTGCACTGCAGCGTATCAGTTTTAGTGGCCTCACCGAGAAGCATTTCCAATGTGGTAAGTGGCAGCAACAGCTGTGGGTGTATCTATTAGCCAAATGATGTGAGCTGAAAGCAAAGCATCTACAGCAAATGGGTTCTTTAAAAATTAATCAACTTTTGGCAGCAGAGTGCCGTAAAAGCATTTTTGCTTAGTTAGCAACTTAATACATTGCTCACGTACTCAAAGCTGTATTAACCAGAAGAAGCAAACCATTTACAAATTGAGTTAACAGCTTGAAATAGCAATCAAAGTTGATTAAATGCAAGTAACTGACTTAAAAAGCTTTCGATCTGATCAAAGAGCTTTGAAGCAACTTTTCAAGCACCTGAATTAGCTTTAAGAGCTTTCGACCTGATCAAAGAGCTTTGAAGCAACTTTTCAAGCACCTGAAATAGCTTTAAGAGCTTTCGACCTGATCAAAGAGCTTTTAAGCAACTTTTCAAGCACCTCAAATAGCTTTAAAAGCTTTCGATCTGATCAAAGAGCTTTGAAGCAACTTTTCAAGAACCTGAAATAGCTTAAAAAGCTTTGGACCTGATCAAAGAGCTTTGAAGCAACTTTTCAAGAACCTGAAATAGCTTAAAAAGCTTTGGACCTGCTCAAAGAGCTTTGAAGCAACTTTCCAAGCACCTGAAGTAGCTTTAAAAGCTTCGGACCTGACCAAAGAGCTTTTAAGCAACATTTCAAGCACCTGAAATAGCTTTAAAAGCTTCAGACCTGACCAAAGAGCTTTGAAGCAACTTTTCAAGCACCTGAAAGAATGAAAGTCGAATAAATTAGGTAAAATATAATGTTAAAAATGTTTAAGGATCATAAACCATTCACTCGAAACAGTTTTTAGAGCACTGAAAAGCTGCTTAAAACTACAAAATATATTTTCTAAGCTCCCAGAGCAACTCGTCGATGTTATCATAACAATATTACACATACCCTTTCTCTGTAATCTATTTACAAACAGTCAAACCTCAGTTGTTGGCTGGCCCACAGGATTTGTACGCCCAGGCGGGTGACACGGTGGACATGCCCTGCAAGGTGGTGGGCCAACCCAAGCCGGAGCTCATCTGGATGCAAAACACTAACGAGATCAGTGCAGAAATGTCGCCACGCATCCAAGTGCTGCAAAGCGGCTCATTGCGCATAAATGGCGTCGATACAAATGACATTGGCATATACGAGTGCATAGCGCGCAATGAAATGGGCGAGATCAAGTCACAGCCCATACGCATGATGGTCAGCAGTCAACCGGAGGTGGTGCAGCCTGTAGCTAGCAGCAATCAGGTGTGGGCAACGGATGCCAATGCTGCGAATGCGAATGCGGATGTGGATGCGACACAGCTGACAGCACCGCGTTTTATCCATCAGCCACATCTCCAAATTGTGCCGCTGCATGGTGGCGAGCACGTGCTGTTGGACTGTGCCGCCATCGGCTGGCCACAGCCAGACATACAATGGTTCGTCAATGGTCGCCAACTGTCCCAGTCCACGTCCACACTGCAGCTGCAGGCGAATGGCAGTCTACTGTTCCTCCAGCCCAGACAGTTGACGGCGGGCACGTATCGTTGCGAGGCACACAATCGTCTGGGCAGCATCGAAGCGAGCACCCACCTTGAATTCAGGGGTGAGTACAGATTGGATGTGTAATGTGTCCAGATTGTGTTTACTCCCAGGACACACACTCTGCTGTCTGCGTTTCCATTTCACAGTCACAACTGTCGCGTTTAACACAATTTTCGCTCGATTTAATTTGGTATTGGAATTGAGCGCTTCCAGCTTTATAAAAACCTGCACCACCCACCCACCCAATAGTAAATGTTTCGACTGTAATCTCGTTATGCATTTGTTGTTCTTGTTGTTTTTGCTGGTTCCCTATTAGCGTCATGATTTAAGTCAACTCCCATTGACATCAAATAAAAGTATTTTTATTGCAAGTCCATTGAATGGCGAGCAGCTTAAGATTAATTGGTCGGAAAAATAGACTTTCGAAGAGGGGGGGGTTTTTTTTTTTTGTTCTGTGTGCATGGGTATTCCCAATTTAAGCAGGTTTTTTTTGTGTGTAACTGAAATGTATTTATATTGCTCCTTTTCAAGCTCCAACTGGTATTAATGTTTACGCTCTACTTTGTTTGAACTCAATTTTGTTTGTTTGTTTATTATTTTATTAAAGTTTTTAGTGTAGAAATGTGTTCATAAATATTTAATGGTATACATATTATTTGAATATCGAGTTCACTTTAATCTACAAATATATTTTATGCAAAATAAACAGGACTTTATTTAAAATGAAAGCTATTGTACAATATTACGTACGGTTGCTTTATAACATTTTTCATTCATTCATTCATTCAAGTGTCATTCATGCAATTATAGCAAATGTGCAGCATATTACGTTGCAGCACGTAATAACCATTGCCGTAAATACTGAGCTGTGCAAGTGTGTTTAAAACTTTTGCTTTAATATCTTTAATTTCTTAACCCAAGCGACGCGACGTGACTGTACTTTTTATGGCATCAAATAAAACGAGAGAAATAGTTGAAGAGCAAAAGTTGGTTTGGTGGGGGGCAGGTGGCGTATATATATTTAGTGCAATGTGCCGTCCGTGGCTTAATCACAATGGCTCATTATAATTTGTGGTCACAGCACAAAATGAAGTGCCAAATGTGCGCTTCATTTTGCAAATTAAGTGCAAAAATTATAAACTATTATGCGTATGTTCCCAAATGGGGCAAGTAGAGTGGGATTTCAGTTTGGTCAGCATAATTAACTCGGCCGTAACGTAAATGCACACACATACACACAATACGCACACATAACAGCAAAGCAGCAAACAAAAATGGCGACCAGTTGGTTTGAGTTGCGTCAAAAAGTATGCTATGAAAAATGTGAGTTGTGCAGAGGGAAAAGTGCATAACAACAAAGAACGCATAGAAAAAGTAACCGGCGGGCAGCGAACACTTTTTCTGCTGCTGCTGTTATTTGGAGCGTTAGAAATTGCTCAAATCACTCAAATACGCCTCGTTGGCACACTCTGGTTGCAGATTTACCCCAAATTTTAATGGCCCCACAGAACCAGACAATCAAACTGGGCAAAGCCTTTGTGCTGGAATGCGATGCCGATGGCAATCCGTTGCCAACCATAACCTGGCAATTCAATGGCATGCCCCTACATACCTCAAACACCACCGCCGACCTACTGCTGGAGAACGAGAATACCGAACTGGTGGTTAGCATGGCCAAAGAGCAGCATGCGGGTAAGTGCAGCTCTCTCTCTCTCTCTCTCTCTTTCTTTCTATATGTAGATTTACTTATACATAGAGGGTTTTAAACATTTTAAGGTGTCTACCGCTGCACGGCAAGCAACGAGGATGGCGAGGTCAGCGTTGAGGCAACGATTAAAGTGGAGCACTCTCAAAAACCACCGCGCCTGGCCATTGAGCCCAGCAATTTGGTTGCCATTACGGGCACAACCATTGAGCTGCCATGCCAGGCCGAGCAGCAGGAGGACGGTTTGCAGGTATGAATAACGAGCATATGATACAAAATGAATAGAAAAAGTTTTCGTTGCGCCACTTGTTGACGTTTCCGTATCCGTTTAACGTCGTTCGTTGTCCTTCACAGATTGCTTGGCGTCGCGATGGCCGCCTTATCGATCCCAACGTCCAATTGACTGAAAAATATCAAATCAGCGGCGCCGGCAGCTTGTTTGTCAAGAATGTGACCATCTTGGATGGCGGACGTTACGAGTGTCAGCTCAAGAATAAATTTGGCCGAGCCACAGCCTCAGCTCTGGTTACCATCAGGTGAGTTCTCACTAAAAACTTAGCCAGCCAATATCAAGGAGCCAAAGTTTGCCAAAGCAAACTACTTTGGTAAGCAGTCTCAGAGCACTCTAAAGACGTCCTGACTGCCAGACGGCTGGCGTAGCACTTAAAAACGCATTTAAAAGTAAGACGAGGCAAAAGAAGTTTGCTTAATTAATTAAAAAATAGTGGCCGTGATTTTAAAACCTTTTTATTTTTTGTAACTTAAACATTTAAAATTCACTTAATGTAAGTTGTGTAAAGTCAGTTCCACTGTGTACTTCGAATTCGATCACATTGGTTAAAAGTTTCAAGAAAAAAAAGTAAGTTTATAGACAACTTTAAGGAAACAAGTAAAGCTTAAAGTGTTTTTTCATGACTTTTTGATACAAAAACAATGATATTATATGTTTGGTAAAACCCACTTTAACAGCCCGTAAGGATTTAAGTTTCTAATCCAACTTTTACTGGCTTCGAAAACATAAAAAGCCGTCAGGCAAACTAAATATTGATGAAATTTTCAGCTACCTGCCTTCACAATGCTTGGCCCACTGTGCCGCTGGCTAAACTGCATATAAAATATGCACTAAAAGACATCAAAAAGCGGCGATGAAAGCACAAAAAGTTCCTGTGCCAGTTGGCAGTCTGGCTAAAACGTGCAAACACATACATAGGCAACAAGAAACGTGACAAGCACACACACACATAGTGAGCGAGAGAGCTGCAAGGACGAAAGGAGTGTAAAGATGTTCTCATAGAATGAGACAACCGCACAAGTTGTTCAAATTGCCCAAATTGAAATTGAGTTGACAAGTTGTTCATGGAACTGTAAAGAAGAAAACAAGTTTTTCTCTAACTGGTGTGCTCCGTTTCCCAAGTTTTCAATTCAAGACGCTAGCCAAATGGGCTTTCGTGTGTGTGTGTGTGTGTGTGTATGCAACGCGGTGCATGCGGCCATAAATCAATTTGTTGCCTATGCTGCTGGCCATGATAAAGCACATAAAAATAAAAATCGCATAAAACGGTAAACCAAAGCAAGACCACAAAAACCTTGAAGAAGGCAAAGAGGCGTTGCTTACGCAGCTAAATTTTTAAATGCATTATGCAGGAGCCGCTGCAACGGCAGTTAAAAGCTGTACAGCTGTAAGCAATCTTCCGGCTTCCATATGACCTGCTTCTCTCTATGAGATTTGGAGCAAGACCCTCTATGCATGTGTGTGTGCGTGTGTGTGTGTGTGTGTGTGTGTGTTCCCTGTGCTGTGTTTGCACGCATCATTTAGTTCGCTTGCCAAATGCAGCTGTGGCAGCAGCAAGAGCGGCAGCTGGTGTGGCAGGATGCTGAAACGGCTTACGCTGTGTTGCCACCGCTACCAGCATTTGAAACTTTACTCATTACGCTGTGCCAACCTCAGCCGCTAGACCGCAGCAAAGAAAGCAGGCACAACGAAAAAAAAAAATTGAAAAAATTAAAAAAAAAAACACAAAAAATAAGGCGTGTAAACGTTAAAAGTGAAAAACTATGCTGAGTCACAAACCAAGAATGGCTAACGGAATTGTGTTTGGGGGGGGGGGGGGAGGTAACAACAGAAAAAGTGAGCGAAAACCGCTGAAAGCCAGCAGCAACAACAACAGCAAAAAAGGAACGGCATCAGCTACTGAAATCCGTCTAAGTTGTGGGTAATGCTGGCGTAAAACAAAAGCTTATCCTGTTACTGGCTGCAGGGCTTGGGGCTTTGGCTCCGGCTCCGGCCGCACGCTGGAGACGTAGGTGGTTGGCTGGCCACGGATATACGTTGGCATTGCCACAGCATGTGGCATACAAGTCAAGAAAAACCACACACATGTTGTATAGACTAGCTTCTAGCTGTTAGACTTTTTAGATACCCTACACAAGATTTGGAAGAAACTAAAAAACTTATACTAAATACCATAGGATGATAACTGAAAGTACTTAATCAATGTTTAACGTTTATGGTATTTGTTTTAGTCATTAAAGTAAAAGATAGCGAAAAGGATCCCATTGGAAAAATGAGGAATATGTTAAACACGATGTATAAGATAAGTTTAGTTCTCTGATTATCATAAAAGCTTTAACTACACCTCATAAATTAACTCCCCTACTTAGTTAGATGCCTTCCCAACTAAGTTGATACAATCTCGAGCAAGTTGCTTAGCAAATTCAAAGGACCACATAAAAGAAGCATTTAGGGTATTTACAAACGCCCCGGCGTGCCAGAAAAAGAGCAACCACAAAATGGCAGTGGGTTGGGGCTAGCAGAGAAGCAGGTGCTGGCCAAAGGGGGAGGGAAAGAAATATGTTTGTATGTAGTTGGCCTGGTGGCAGTGGTTGCCATTTAGTTCGCTGCAGTGCGATGCGATAGTTGATAGTGGTAAGCAGTGGCTGTGGTGCAACAGGGTGTATTATGGTCGTTAAGTTATTACCTACCACGCCGACAATGGCAAAGTTTACACAGCGAAAGTTTCCAAAAGGGAAATTCCTTTAACGGCAGCAGCGCCGACAAAGAATGTGAGGCATGAATTGTTGTTAATGCCCGCCGTTGTTTTTGTAGCGCTGGGCTCCAGAGCTTGGCGCGGATTTTCCTGCAACAAAAGCAACAAAAAAAGTGTGTGGCATAATTCTGCTCGTTGCCAAGTCAGCAAATGCCGCCGGCCACATTCAAAGAGGACCAGACCAGAAACTAAAAAAACTAAAAAAAACTAAAAAAATAAAGATAAAAGTTTAGTTTACTTCTGGCTTTTTATAAGACAACTACAACGACGTTTTAAGGAACCTCTGAAGCTTGCAAAAATTAATTGCAATTAAAGTGTGGAAATGTGCAAAAGTCGCGGTAGTTTCTTCCTCTTTTTTTTCGTAATATTAATTAAGGAATTTGCTTTTGTGGGATAAACGATAGACTGTCGTTTGCATTTTAAAAGGGTTTTAAAGTTAAGTTGAGGCAATTTTTATAATTAAGCACAGAACCCTTTGGGAATTAGCATTACTGTTATAATCAAGTTGTGCAAATGTGTTTAAAATGCAAATGGAAAAATCTATCCTTTAAAATTTATACATATAGCCCTTTGGAGTATCTTCTAACAACTCTTTACTCGCCCTTTTAGAAACAATGTGGATTTGGCACCTGGCGATCGTTATGTGCGCATTGCCTTTGCCGAGGCGGCCAAGGAGATCGATATGGCTATTAATAACACATTGGATACGCTGTTCTCCAATCGCTCCAGTCGTGCACAACCCAACTATGGAGAGCTGTTGCGCGTCTTTCGGTTTCCCACTGGTCAAGCCAGGCAGTTGGCCCGTGCCGCAGAGATCTATGAGCGTACACTGGTGAATATCAGGAAGCATGTGCAGCGTGGCGATAATCTGACCATGGAGAGTGAACAGTATGAGTTCAGGGATCTGTTGTCGCGGGAGCATTTGCATCTGGTGGCGGAGCTGTCGGGTTGTCAGGAACATCGTGAGATGCCCAACTGTACGGACATGTGCTTCCATTCAAAGTATCGCAGTATTGAAGGTACGTGCAACAATCTGATGCATCCGACTTGGGGCGCATCCTTGACGGCGTTCAGGCGACTGGCGTCACCCATCTATGAGAATGGTTTCAGCATGCCCGTGGGCTGGACCAAAGGAGTACTCTATGCAGGACATCCTAAGCCAAGTGCACGTCTGGTTTCCACCTCATTGGTCGCTACGAAGGATATTACGCCAGATGCTCGCATTACCCACATGGTCATGCAGTGGGGTCAGTTCTTGGATCACGATCTGGATCATGCTATACCCTCGGTCAGTTCGGAGAGTTGGGATGGCGTTGATTGCAAGAAGACGTGTGATTTCTCGCCACCCTGCTATCCAATTGAGGTTCCTCCGAATGATCCGCGTGTGAAGAATCGTCGCTGCATTGATGTGGTGCGCTCCAGTGCCATCTGTGGTTCCGGCATGACCTCGTTGTTCTTTGATAGTGTGCAGCATCGCGAGCAGATCAATCAGCTGACCTCCTACATAGATGCCTCACAGATCTACGGTTACAACACACTCTTCGCTCAGGAGCTGCGTAATCTGAGCTCCGAAGAGGGTCTCCTTCGAGTTGGTGTGCACTTCCCGAATCAGAAGGATATGCTGCCCTTTGCTGCGCCACAGGATGGCATGGACTGTCGCCGAAATCTGGACGAGAACCAGATGAACTGCTTCGTCTCTGGCGATATTAGGGTCAATGAGCAAGTGGGTCTGCTGGCCATGCACACGATCTGGATGAGAGAACACAATCGCATTGCTAGCAAGCTGCGCGAGATTAACCAGCACTGGGATGGCGATACACTGTATCAGGAGGCACGCAAGATTGTCGGTGCCCAGATGCAGCACATCACCTTCAAGCAGTGGCTACCACTCATCATTGGGGAAAGTGGCATGCAGCTGATGGGTGAATATCGTGGCTATAATCCTCAGCTGAATCCGAGCATTGCCAATGAGTTTGCAACGGCCGCTTTGCGTTTTGGACATACGATCATTAATCCCATATTGCATCGCTTGAACTCGACGTTCCAGCCCATTCCGCAGGGTCATCTGCAGTTGCACAAGGCCTTCTTTGCACCCTGGCGTCTGGCCTATGAGGGTGGTGTGGATCCTTTGTTGCGTGGCATGCTCGCTGTGCCCGCCAAGCTGAAGAAACCCGACGAGAATCTCAATATGGAGCTTACGGAGAAACTGTTCCATACGGCGCATGCTGTGGCTCTGGACTTGGCTGCCATTAATATACAGCGTGGACGCGATCATGGTGTACCCGGCTATAATGTCTATAGGAAGTTCTGTAATCTGACCGTTGCCCAAGACTTTGAGGACTTGGCTGGGGAGATAACTAACGCGGAAATAAGGGTGAAGCTACGTGAACTCTATGGCCATCCGGATAACATTGATGTCTGGCTCGGCGGCATACTGGAGGATCAGGTGGAAGGCGGCAAAGTAGGTCCACTCTTCCAATGCCTACTAGTAGAACAGTTCCGTCGCCTGCGTGATGGCGATCGCTTCTACTATGAGAATCCGGGCGTCTTCCTGCCCGAGCAGCTCATCCAGATCAAGCAGGCCAACTTGGGTCGTGTGTTGTGCGATGTAGGCGATAACTTCGATCAGGTCACCGACAACGTATTCATTCTTGCCAAGCATCAAGGCGGCTACAAGCAGTGCGAGGATATACCCGGCATTAATCTCTATTTGTGGCAGGAATGCGGCAAGTGCAATAGTCTGCCACCACTCTTTGACTCCTACATACCACAGACGTACACGAAGCGCAGTCAGCGCAGGAAGCGTGATGTCCCGAGCTCGGAAATGGAGGTACCCACTGCCGAGAGCTATGATAGCCCCCTGGAAGCTCTGTACGAAGTTAATGAGGAGCGTGTTAGCGGTTTGGAGGATCTCATTGGAAGCTTCCAGAAGGAGCTGAAGAAGCTACACAAGAAACTGCGCAAGCTGGAGGATTCCTGCAATGCTGCCGATGCTGAACCCGTTGCACAGGTCGTCCAAATGGCGCCTGCATCACTGCCCGCTGCCGTCAAGCCCAAGCGGAGCCACTGCGTCGATGATAAGGGCACTACACGACTGAACAACGAGGTCTGGTCGCCGGATGTGTGCACCAAGTGTAACTGCTTCCACGGCCAGGTGAACTGCCTGCGTCAGCAATGTGGCGAGGTTAGCTGCCCGCCGGGCATTGAGCCACTTACGCCTCCAGAGGCCTGTTGTCCACACTGCCCCGTTATGCCAATCAAATCCAAAGTGGTCAAGTGAGATGGGCGACACTGAAGATATTTGCATATCGACTTAACGATTAATCAAAGCCGTAATTCTTAGTAGCCACATTAACACTAATAGACGGATTCCACTGGGCCAACATTTTGCATCAATTTGGCATAAGACGACTTGTCTACCAAATATCAATAATCATATGACTTTTATCACACTTGTGCCCATTATAAAGGGGAATTTACTTAAGGTATTAAAGATAACAGTAACTTGATTCATTAACCCATGGAACCCGCCTAAACCTCTAATCGATGAAGCACACAGAGCAAGCAATTAATAAACAATTAACTAAATATTTACTGCTACACATGTAACAATAAAGCACATTAATAGCAAAACATAGCACTCTATTCAAAGTTTACATATTTCGTATGCGTGCCCTTGGCTATCACAGAGTTATCCTTCTTGTGTCGCAGGTAGCAGTCGAGGAAGGCCAGATTCTTGCCGGCACGCACCACATTGGCATCAATGACCACCACGTCGCCCACGCGAGCCGTTTTCAGATAACTAACGTTTATGTCCACCGAGACACCTGGATGACAGGGCTTGGACATCAATGCATAAGTTGTTATCATATCCACCAATGTTGCCGTATAGCCGCCATGCAAGCCACCGGCCTTATTTAAATGCTCCGGCGCAACCGTAAATTCGGCAGTGCAAAGGCCATCGCCACCATCAAGTATTGTCACCTGATACATAAACAATTAATTCATTTGGTTTTACTATATTAGCATTACGTACTTTTCCCAAGTGGCTCTCAAAGCCCGTTGCTTTAGCTATTATCTCGGTTATGTGTTTGGCAAAGTCCACACCCTTTTTACGCGTGCCCATTTTTATGTTCTTACGAAACGCGTAGAAGCCGCACTAATAGCTGTAACAAAAAGCTTTAGAGATGTGCGATTGCAGCCCCAACTATCGATAAGTCACGAGTGAGAAGATAACGCAATATTTTACTACCAGCTTGTGACGTCAAAGGCAAACAAAAGTAGAGTCTATAGTTTAGTTTTATCTACATCAGTTTTATTAGATTAAGTGTCTGCAATTACTAGCTTCGATGACTCTGGGAAATCCACAAACTTGGTCTGCCCGCCTTTGGCTATGACTCGGCCATTTTCTTTGTTGCGCAGCACACATTCTATGTAGGCCATTTTGCGACCAGCATGTATAGTAACACAATCCACTTCAATAACATCTCCAGGTTTGGCCGCAGCCACATAGCTCACATTTAAACTTGAAGTGACGCCCGGGTGCGAGCCTTTGGAAATTAACGCATAAGTAGTTACATTGTCTAAAATGGTGGCAGTCAAGCCGCCATGCAACGTGCCCAAGCGGTTTAAGTGCTCTGCAGCCACAGTAAATTCACCAACGCAGCGTCCTTCGCCGCCGCTTGTTATGTTCACCTGCGAAAGTTCAAACGAAGCGCGTTATCGATAAATCTGCTTATATAATATCGACACGTTGTGTCAGCTGTTTGGTGCGTCGCTTTTGTCATTTCTTTTCTGCAATTATTCCGCATCTACTTACCATTTGCGTGACGCGATCAAAACTTGTGCCCTCGGATACATATTTGGCTACATTTTTAACTAATTCAAGTCCAGTCTTAGCTGCCATTGTGTTGAATATTCTATTGCTTCGTCTTCGTCTTTACGCAGCACTGTGCACTTTGAAATGAAAAAAGCTACTGAAGCAAACACTAGCGATGACAGGGGTGAGTTTCGAACGTGAGCTCTATGATGCCTATTTAAAAGTTTACCTATTGCGCGTTATGTGTGCATGTGTGTGTGAGACTCTAGACTTGAGACATGTGAGTTTTGCGCATTTGTTGTGCTCGCGCTGTACGCGTCTGCGTTTACCGGCATAAGTGTAATAATGAAGCAAAGTTCACCATTATGCACAGTTCAAAAAAGAAATAATTACAATGAACGATTTATGTACGTACATCACTTGTTAGCCGGCTTTGCACGTGCCAAGTGTTGCTATATTATTATTATTATTATATTGCTATTGAATATGTTTGACTACTTTACTTTTAACAGCTGGTACAGCGCTGAAGTTCGAACAGTTGGCCAAGGATAATTTAAGACAGGATGCTGTCCATGACTTTGTGTCCTACACAGCGGATGGCAATTGTATTGCTCTGATTGGTTCCAAATCGGAGTTGGTTACCATGGAGCTGTCCAGCAAGTTGACCTATCATGTGCCTTTTCCCTACATTCTGGCCACTGCAAAGTGCTCAAATAAAAACCGACCGTTGGACCATCTGTCACTGAAAGTGAATCTTCAGCATATCTACGAGACAAGCAATGTGCTGGAAATGCAACAGCTAAGCTTGGAGCCAACCTACTCGGCCATCTGTTCGGAGGAAGTGCCTGTGCCGAAGATAATAGCAGCCAGATTGGCACCTCAACCGCTGCCCGACGGACAAATGTTGCTGGCCGCTTTGAACAGTCACGGAGCACTGGATTTGTTATCTAAAGCTGTGGAGCAGACAACCTGGGAATACTATGGAGAAAGTCAAAATGTGGCTGTCACTCTCAGGGACAAACTGCAACCACCGTACGAAATGCCAGCATCAAAGATCGAAACATTTCGGCAGTTTCAGGCATATATAGATCGCAGTTGGATAACCATGTTTGCTTGGCGTCCAGTTGATGGCAAAGTTGTACTTGTCCTGGGCACAGCGGCCGGCAGCATTTGGACTCTCACTTTAAGCAACGATGCCCAGAGTGTTCTGGCCCATTGCCAACTGCAGACACTTTTGGATCGCATTTGTTTCATGCACATCTTTGAAGATCTGCTGCTGGTGGGCGACAACAGTGGTCTGGTGCATCTGTACAGGTTTGACGAGGCCGAAGAGGAGGGTCTTTCTCTGGTGAAGACACTCTGGTTGCGACCCGATCACATGGGCCTGCAACAGGCATTGATTACGCGTTGTCCGGAACGTAAGTGCCACTACATTGCCTGCTGTAAGGCGGCGCATTTATTGATCTGGTGCATGCCACGCAAACAGAACGGTGAATGGCTTGAGACACGTTTGCATGCAGGTGGCATGAAGATCACTGGTAAGCTCTGCTATTCAATTCATGTTTATTATTATTATTATTTTATAATACAACTCTTCTTCGCAGCCCTTTGCACTCTAGAAAACTACAATTATGCTCTGTCAACGGCACGTGGAGATTTATACCGAATTGAATTGAATCATAAGTCTGGACAGCTGAGTGCCAGCATGCGGCCGATTGAGTTGAAGGATTCAGAGAACTTTCAGCCAGTTGGTCTGTTCAGCAGTCCCCACAACAATCTACTTACTGTGTTATCCACTCGCAATACGGAGTATGTGCTCAACACAACGACGCTGCGACATCAGTTGCAAGTTCGCGTGGGTCGACTCCAAAAGAGCGATGTAATGGCGCAGCTTGCCAACAGTCTGTCGCCCACGAAAGCTATCAACATCTGCAGCGATATTCTCGCTGAAATGCGTTTGGAAATTATGAATGGCAACAAGCCGGAGGAGTATATGAATTATGCGCCATTCGATATGTTTGCCTTCGATGATGTTGCCACGGAATCTCAGCTGCTGCAGCTCCAACTCAAATATCATGTTCTGGATACACTCATACAGGCACAGAAAGTTCAGCTTAATGATTTGCCACTAGAGCAGTCCAAGCGCGAAATGCAGCTGCTGTTGGCCATGTTAACCACGACTCACATTCGTTTGCGTTTGCAATATTTGAGTAGCTTGAAGAAACTAACCGAGTTTCAGCGACAGGCTGCGCAGAGTATGTTCGCGAAGAGTGCTAGAATCAGGCAATTACTGGAGGAGCAAGAGGATCATCCACACATTGAAACCATTAAACGATTTTTAGCCCAAATGGAGGTGCACTTTGGGGCGCTGCAGCTGAAACTTAAAGTGCCGCAAATAACTGCAGAAGAAACTGCACAGCTATGCTTCGTATCCCTTGTGGAGGTGTGTACCGAACAGGAAATACTTTATCCTATATTATTCTAATACCATTTGCTTGTTATACCCATAGCTGAAGCCCTCGCTGGACCGACACTTTTGTTCGATGTGTGGACGCCAGGCGCTGCTGGAGAAGCAGCTGCTGATGGAACTCTTTGCTCCAGACAGCACGCTATTGTGTCCCTGCTGCCACGGAGAATACAACACGGAGCTTATGGATGCATAAACATGAACAATGCTGTTCTCAATTCCGATGCCAAATCAATTCCGCAATCTAATATTTATGCATTCCTGTTTTTGAGCCTTTTCTCTTTTGAACTGTGCGGATTTGATACAGTCTCGGAATTAAGAACATGCCTGTGAAATTTATATTTAATCATTATTTTTTTATGTGCGCATGTGTGTGTGTGTGTGTGTGTGTAGTCCACAAAGTGCGATTGCATGTGTGTGATTGTGGTAGAACTAAACTTAATACATGGAAACATAAATAATGGGACTGGTCTCCAACAATAGAATATCCTGCTCGAGCTGTCGCAAATCGCTTTCGAGTTTGCCTTTGCGCTGTCGCTTATTCTCGCTATCGATCAGCAAGGACATGGACTGATAGCACTTGGTCATCTCATTCAAATGGGCACGCAGACCGACAAGAATATCGTTGCGTTCCGCTTGATCCATGGTACGCATGCCCGGCATTTCTGGTGTCGCATTGTCTCCAGGAGCCGGTTGAGTTACTTTTGCGAGCGAATCCGATGGCTTTATGCCACCGCAAAGTTCCATGAGACGTTCCTGCTCCTTGCAACATTCTCCATGCAACTTCCTGAGCAACTTCTTTGTCTTCTTGATGTAGACGGGCACCTGGCCAAAATCCTTGCGACACACAAACTGCGGCACCATGCCAGAATTGAGGAGATTCTGGCGCGTTCCACCTGGCGTGTCCACATAACGTGGTGGCGGTGGACAGCGCACAGTGTGACGAGCACACAATTTGTTGCGCAACACAAAATTTGGCACCATATCGGCCTTCTGCTCCTTCTTGCCAATCTCCGGCAGTGGCGGCATCAACGTACCCTTGGGACAAACATGCAGATTCTCACGACGCCACTTGACGCCCTGATTCTTGCGGAGGAAAGCACACGGTGGAGCAAGCGGCACATTGGCACAGCCCATGGTGCGATGCTTTGACTTTTTGGCATCGGTTAGGAGAACTACGCCATCCTGAAGTATTTGCATTGAGTGCTTCGTGTACTCCAAGTCGAGACGATCGCGCAAACCCTTGGCGAACTTGGCAGCCTTAGCCGATACATCTAGTTGTATGTAGATGTGTTATTGTTTATAACTACCGTAATTTAATTCTTGATTAACTTACCGTTAACCGCTGCTGCTTCCTGAGCATCCGAATGATTTTCGGGCTCGCGTTCCACATTAAAGATATTCTCGTTGTGATGTGTAATGTAAACCAGCGACATTGTTTTTTTTTAAGTTCTATCCCTCCGAATAAAAAATATTCAAGGCCGCAAAATTGTATCTCGAAATCCGACTTTACTGAAAATATATTTGTAATGAACGTTTATAATATATGTCTATTTAATAAACTTTTTGTATCGTTGCTAAGTTTCAAAGCTACAATGAATTTCAATATGTTGATGTTGCTTAAGCAACCAATCAAATAAAGTGCCAACATAATTTTGTAACCTACCAACGAATATCGAAGTTGTTTATATTGTTTGTAGCTGTAGAACTTGGTCAGAAAAAAAAATGGGAAGTGTATTCTATAAATGTTGATTTATTAAAGCACAATGTCATCAAGCCACAGCTTGTGTTGGATACACGAGTTACGCTTATAACACTAATAAAATTGTATATAATTGTTTACCATAAAAAATTCGTGGTGTATATAAATAGATTTATGTGTGAGTGTATACGTACATATAAAATAGCACTTAAAAACGTTATACATGCTTTGATTGCAAGACTTTAAAACTAATTAGCTGTGGGCATATTTTGCAAATTGGAAGCACAATAGTATATAAAAAGATAAAACATCTTTCCGGGGAACGGGATGCGCACAGCAGTGATTTAAAAGCACACAACATGGTGCTAAGGGCACAAATATGTTCTTACGATATAAGACTTACTTATGATATATGTATATGGAAGTGTGTGCGTGTGTGTTAACGTTTCTTGTTTATGTATGAATTATGAATGTCAAAGCCACTTAGAATTTGCACTGTTTAGAGAACACGACAGATCCGAATGACTTAAGTCGTGGATATGTTTTGGGAAATTGTTGCTCATTTGTTGGCTCCGCTGCTCTCGCTGCTCTCCTTGTTGCGCTCCTCGCGTATGCGCTTGAAGGCCTCCGTTTTGACAAAGTCAACAAAGTTGTAGACAACGCTACTTTGCACTGGCGCTCGCACTGCAGCCGCATCCGTGGCACCCAGACGCACACCACTTAAACCACCAGCAGCACCGCCCTGAGAATACAGATTACCCACGCTCATGCTCTGGCGATTTAGTAGCGGAGGTTTGTTAGTTACATCCAGATCAAAGTACTGCAGCTTGTGCTCAGCGTGATGCTGCTGCATTGCCTGCTGGTTTTGTTTAAATGCCGCTGCAACGGCAGCTGCCGCCGCCGATGTTGATGTCATGGCTGCTGCTGCGGAGGCAGTGCGTTGATGCTGCACTGATTGACTGCCCGGACTGTTGGGATGGTATCTATGTTGCTGGCGGGGCAGGGTGCGTGTCTCATGGAAATAGCCTGCCGGCGAATGTACATCGGTTTCATGTGGCAGCACCATCGATAGCGGTGCACCCCCTGAACGACGCGTTGCCGGCGACATTGTGGCCGAGGAGCCCAACTGCAAATGTTTAAAGTAATGAATTAGTTTTGTATATGGTTTAACGGCATCCTTACTTTACCTTGTAGGCATTTGGTTTGCATTTCCGATCCACGCTGGGCGGTCCACTAGACTGCAGTTTTGTGCTGCTCAATTTGCTGCTTAGTTGCTCCATGGCGCACACGGGTGGCTTGGCGGGAAACTCCTCTGGCGGCTTATCCTCCACGCTAGACTTGTGCGTCGCCTCTGGCGGCAGATTGCCCACCTTAGGCTTTAGCTTGCGATTAACTGGCGGACAATCGGCTTGCTCAATGAAGTCATAACGAAACACATTTCCCTCCATTCGGGTGGGCGCTGCATTCGTATAGCAATGCTGTCGTGGAAGTGTTCGAGCACTGGTCGGCGAATTAGTTGCCGTTGTTGGTTGGGCCGCCACCTGACCGGCGCTGGCCAGGGCAGCAACACATGCATCAGCCATTAGATTGGGCGTAGATGCAGCAATGGGATTGGAGTTATGTGGACTGGTGACTGGTCGCTCGCCCAACAGTTGTCCCACATTGCAATAGGGCAACTGATGAGAACGTGGAATGTCATAGCTCTCTTCGATCAACGAGGAATTGGCATGCCGAGACGCCACAATCGCTGGCGATGTGTTCTCCGTATCCGACAGCTGCGGCATATCGCGTGGCAATCTTGAAAAATAAACACAAAACAGATTAGTTAAGTGTGATGTAATTAAAGTCTGCGTGTACATTACTTTTCATTGTCCTTAAAATCCAGTATGAGATTATTTTTATTCTTCAGCACCTTGGCTAATCGCTCCAGCGTATGATGATGTTCAGCGCCAGCTCCGTCTGCCGCTGTGCTTGGTCTTGTTCCCAGTTGCTTTGAGTGCTTGTCAGCTGTTGTGGGCGCCAAGGCGACACCATCTTCGGGCATTTTGGAGAAACGCTGCGAAAAGGTCAGCACGAAGGACTCGTTCTCAATGGAGCTATCAGAGGGTCGTGTGCTGCGATCTGTAATAAGTGGGATAAAGAGAAGCTTAGTAAATACAAATATAAATGTTTTAAGATCTCAACATACCAACATTCTCGCGTAGTGGCAACGGATGCGCCCACTCGTCATCATCGGTGAAAACGCTTTCCGAATCGGAGTCAGAGCGCTGTTTGCTGCTATGGGCATTCGCCAGTTGTTGCTGCAATTAAACAAAAGCTATAAGTATTTAAGGCAAAGGGTTAACTTATGGTACTTACCAGGCTGCAGTTGGTTATTTTGGGTGAATAGGATTGATCGTTGGTCAGGTTGAGGCCAATGTTATTGTGACTGCGCGGCGTATCATAGAATTTGGGATCCAAATTGTTTAGAGCACCAGCCGCTGAGGCATGGCTATCCAGCAATAGTTTCGGGCTGCCCGTAAAGCATTCACTAATGGGTATGTATGGTCCGGAGGCTGTGCTTAGTGCCGGAGAAGCCTGAACACTGCCATGTTGTTGCTGGGCCATGGCCTCTGCAAGTGTCTGTTGTGTAAGGACCAAATGCTCGGGCAGCTTACGCACAACTCCATTCGCATTGATGGCGAGCCGAGCGGCAGCAGCTTGAGCCTGCGCCTGCTGCTGTTGCTCAGCGACTGCTGCCTGGGCTTGGGCCTGAATCAAAGCGCTTTGATTCAAATAGAGCGCTGTGGCGGGCGACGGAGGCGGCTGTTGCTGTGCCGCCGACAACAACTGTTGCTGATCAAAATGCGCATCGCACAGCAATGTCTCGCGATTATTGTAGTCTGTATTCACATAGACCGAGTCCGAGTTATTGTTCGTCGAGCTTTGCGGCTGCTGATCGATGACCGCCGGACGACGCAGCAGTGAGCTGGCCGTTGTCCCCGTCGAGGAGTGCAACGATGTTGTGGTTGTATTCTGTGTGGAGTTGCTCAAAGCACCGCTGGAGCTGGTATGCTGCTGTGCACTGCGATTATCATCTGGACGTTGCAAAATATGGGGAAAAGTGAAAGTAATTGCAACTAGTTTTAAATATTGATGTGGACTTACCTGCTGCGGCTGATGCTGCTGCAGCTGCTGTAGATGTTGCCGTTGCGCCCAATGGCAACTCATTGGATTGCTTGGTGTCATGCAGATGACACACCTGGCATATACAATTCACCCAGTCTCGCATGCTCGCTTCGGTCTCTGCAGCCAAGTAATATGTACGCTTTGGCGTCTTAATATCGAACATGAACTGAAACTTTTGTTTGCGATTCTCGAGCCGAAGACCACAATCGACCTGCTCGCATTGATCCAGATCTATGACACCCTTTAGCTTGCGGCAATATTGATCCGTATAGTATTCAAGGCAGAACTGCTCCGGTATCTCACCCTGCTTTAGCGTAAAATAACGACGCCGCCAGCGCTGTAAAAATAACAAATAACAGGAGTTTTTTATGACTCGATAAGCGATAATGGTCAGCGGGCTGTCGGACAGTCAGTCAGTCAGTGAACACATGTTGGGATATGATTTGTGCACAGCTAACTGAAGCTAACTATCAGCAGCGGTGAGTAAGCAACGCCGTTATTCGCTGCTGATATCGCTGCTTACTGCGCTGCTGGCGTTGCTTTCAAGCTTTTCCGCGAAACGCATTTACATTGGCGTTTTCTTGAGTAATCAGCAGCTCACATCCACATCCACACCCACACTGAAACACGCCCAACGTTTATTCGCATTGCCAAACACAGCTGGAATGGGGTACAACGAGTCTATTGACTCCCCAATGAGCTAAGCCCCACTTTTCACCTCCGTTTACACCTCGCTCTGTTTACACCACAGCTCATTCAGTTAGGAACAGTTCAAGTAATAACTAGTTCATGTTGTCATTTCACCTCTCTTTACACCTCGCTCTGTTTACACCACAGCTCATTCAGTTAGGAACAGTTCAAGTAATAACTAGTTCATGTTGTCATTTCACCTCTCTTTACACCTCGCTCTGTTTACACCACAGCTCATTCAGTTAGGAACAGTTCAAGTAATAACTAGTTCATGTTGTGTTAAAAACGTAAATTAAGTGGTTCATTCACAAGTCGGAAGTCGGAAATGTCACGATCTACTGATTCATGATTAATAAGCTACGTTTTAAAAAAATATGAGAAATTTAGTCGAGGGAATGTGACTTGGATTATACCCTGTAAAGCTACCAAAATCTGTTTATGATAATTTCTCGACAAATCAACAACAAAATATATATTGGAATGCCTTTTTGTTTATAATTTAAACTTTAATGTTTGAACAAAAGTTGTTTACATAGCAAATAGGCCGTTTGATTAAATTATGTTTGTGATTAGCTTATTATTTATTTTGTTCGGTACCAAAGAAAAATCTCTTCAAATTTTGTTGATCGACAAAAACTGGAATAATGCCAAGAAAAACCAACATATTGGGGTGATTAAAAATACCCTTCATTAATTCATCTCAAATTTTCTTAACTTTGCACATATATCATATGTGATTCAAGAAAAATATGTTTTGCAGATGATGCATTTGGTTTTTTAATGATTCACGGCGTTCTGGAAGCAAAAGATAACGGAGAGGCTTGCTATCTTCTTTCTTCTTGATCATTGTGTTTCAATGGAAAGGGTATAAGCGTTTTAACAAACTCATTTTTAATGTGTTTCGGCAGACAAATTTGCATTGTTGTCTGCACAGTTTCACAGCTTAATTCAATTATTAACAATAAACATTATACCAAACACACACATACACACCTATATACATATGTATATGAAGAAATTGGCACCCTGCAGCGCAGCAAAATGAACAGCGGGAAGCCGAAAACGAAATACTCTAGCAAACATATGGCAAATAATAATAGAATACTCTTATCTAAGCTAACAAAAAAAAAGGTCTATGCTTAGAAATTTTCAAAATTTAAGCAACAAAATTTAACAACCCTCCTTGGAGAGAGTATAAGCAGCTAATTTCCTTTAAGGCAAACAGAATAAATAGGTATGACCATAAACTGTTTAGTATGGTGTAGAGCCCCTATATAAGGGCCTGCCTTAATATTAATAACAGACCAAAAGAAAAGCAACAACAAGTGCGTCATTGTTTTTGTGCGTGCTGTGTGGCTTCTTATCGTCTATAGACATTTGCGAACATATTTATGTATGATGTACACACATACACATGTACATATAAAACGCCGTATGGTTTATACGTGCCTTGTTGATCGCTTTGTGTTCTTCGTGCACACTTTCCACTTGGGTATACATATAAATTGTGATGAAACTGGCAACAGTTGGGCTTAACTGTTATTGTTGTTACTGTGGTGTCTGCTGTCAGTTTTTTTTTTGTAATTTAATACGCAACGCTGCTAGCGGCGCTTAACGGTTAGCGCAGGGTAAACATTTAATTAAGCGTAAACTTTCGAGCAGGGCAACACAAAAATGTTCTCACGCCTCGAACAGTAACAGCAGCACACACACAGACACACAAATACGCCACCTATTGAAAACAGCTCATTCACATTCTTCAACAGCAACAAAAACATTGCATTTTGCGGTTTTCGCTTGTTTTGCTTTTCAATCACTTCTCAAGCTGTTTGCAGCGACAACAGCAATAACAACTCGGATATCATCAGCCATGCAGTGCATGCCCAGCCCCGTCAGCCGCTTATTAATGAATTAAAAATGATTATCGGACACACAACAACAACAAACAAATGATCACTCACACTCTCTTACACACACACACACACGCATATATAAATGTGTACAGAGCGTAATTGTACATATCGAAAATGCCACTGGTTTGTGCGTTTCTTTGTATGACTCAGTGTAGAACTGAGCAGAAAAAACAGTTAAATGCTCATTTCGTGTTGTTGCTGCCGCTGCTGTTGGCTATTTTACCGTATGCATTGCTTGCAGCTTGCAAATTGCACATTTGACTGACCATTTGGTATTTGGATGGGGCAAAACGCACACAAAAAAAAAAACTATACGCTTTGTTGTTAGGCCTCGTCGGTTCAATAAACTTACAGCACGCCAAATGCGGTTGGAAGGCGGTGATTTTATAAGCCATCCTTCGTGGAATGTGCTATCCATTGTTAATTATCCGCAGCGTTTATTTATTACAAATTCCCGTTGATTTTTCACTGTCCGCACACAACAACGCACCAACACTCGCGCATTTATTTTCATTATTTTAATAGCGGCCTAACAGCGATACAAATATATTTTTACATGTGCTGTCACTGTTATTTAACAGAGAGCGGTTGCAGTTAGCTTACAAATAAAAATTATCAATTCTTTACGTTTGTTAGCTTTTTAAAAAAAATTATATTTAATAAAATTATTGTTAGCATTAATCTTGTTAATTAAACAACAAACGATTAACAGACTTATTTAAATTAAAAATCTGCTAACAGCCTTCAAATAGCAGAGCAAAAAATAGGCATAAAAATATTATCGGTTTTATCGATTTTCGCCACGCTTATCGAAACTGTTAATCAACAGTCATAATACAATTTTTTGTTTACACAATCTAGATTTTTATCAACAATATACAAGCATGAATAAACTTTATAGTCGTTCAACACAAACATATGATGAACGTTAATAACTTTTGCGAAAGTTATATAGATTCAAATGCCGCAACAACTCGATACATGTGTTGGCAGATTATCGATAATCTCATTTGATTATAGTGAGGACCCGCTGTATTGAACACATCTATCTCATGTTTTGTATTACTATTCTTCGACTACCAAAAAAAAAAAACAGTAATAAATAAATGCATTTGTTTAGAAATAATATTTTATTCCGTCGCGTCATTTCCATATACAATTAGCACAATTCTACCGATTTCAGACGGAACTAGCTCCACTTCAGCAATGCTTATTTGTCCTTGGCATCGCCCTTGCCACCACGAATCCTACCAGTACGACGGGCAGCAATAAGACCGACCTTGCGACCAGCAGATGTGCCACGCTTGACTGTGGAAGCCTTGCCAATATGTTGATGGTTACCACCACCGTGAGGATGCTCAACGGGGTTCATGGCAACACCACGCACCTTAGGCCAGCTGTTGCGCTTCGCCTTGTACTTGTGGTAGGCACGACCGGCCTTCAGGATGGGCTTGTCGATACGACCGCCGCCGGCAACGATGCCGACCATAGCGCGGTTGGCCGATGGGACAACTTTCTTGGCGCCTGAGGGCAGCTTGACACGGGTCTTCTTTGTGTCCTGGTTGTGGGCAATAACGGTGGCATAGTTGCCAGAGGTACGCGCCAAACGTCCACGATCACCAGTCTTCTCCTCCAAGTTGCAGATGATGGTACCCTCTGGCATCTGGCTCAAAGGCATAACATTGCCAATCTGAAGAGTGGCCTTGCGACCGCAGTAGACGAACTGACCGGTGTGCATGCCCTCGGGGGCGATGAACAGCTCCTTGCGGATCTTGTAGCGATAGGGATCGCGGAAGTGAACGCATGCCAAAGGAGCGCCACGACCGGGATCGTGAATGATATCCTAAAGCACAAAACCAAAGTTAACTTTCTACATTCCAGTGTTACCATATCACTCAAAAACAAAACTTACCTTAACGACGCCACGAATGTAGCCAGAGCGCTCGGCGAAGTCCAGAGAACGCAGCTTGGCGGCTCCCTTGCGCTTCTTGACGTGCGCCTTGAAGACGGATCCGGCGCCCTTACGCTGTGCACGAATTACACGACCCATTACTACAAATTGGATGAAGAAGCACAGAGTTAACAATTTATCCAACACAATTATTTGTGAGTCATTTTATTCCACACGAAGACTCGCATTTATCGCAAATATTGAATGCATGCACAAGTTAAGTAATCATTGTGAACATATTGTTTGTTATTAATTGCAGATGTTGCAGTTATATCTTTTAAATTCTCGATTAACATTTTTCAGTCGACACCTACCGATGCTCGGGTAAAAAAGAAAAGAGAGAAGAGGAAGAACATACAAATTGTCAAAGTTTGACAGGAAGCGCTGCCAACTTCACGTTATTTTCCGTCAGCTGTTTACAGCAATGCAGTGTTGAAAAACACCTCGATACCTACATATATCGATAAAAAAAATGACCACACAACGCTATCGATGATACTCAAGTTTGAATTGCAGTTGATTTTGTTTATTTTTTTTAATTTTGAGATTATATATATAATAATTTTTTTTTTACGATTTAGATTTACATTCATTTCTTCATCATCAATGTACTTGTTTTATTTTAGAAATAAAGTAAGCATTTTATTACTAATTCGGTTTTTTAATTGCATTTTAGTGCATTTTTGTTTTAAAGAACATTATTAAATATGGGGGGACACGGGGGGTATACATTTATTTTCTTTTATAACACAAAAACAAACAATATTTTAAATATTTTTTTTTTTCAATTGAGACGGGTACTTGTTTCAATAACTTTTTCATATTTTAGTTCGGGAGGGACGCGCGTGAGAAAACAACACAAAACAAGGAAGAATAATTCATAATAATTCAGCAATCGCTGCCAGCATAATTTGACATATGTATGTATGTAAATATATGTACTGCAAGTGATATTTTGCTTTTGTATATTTGTTGTGTGTGCCGATCGACAGAATGTTATATAGAGAATGTGTATGTATGTATTGTGTATTGCAACGAAGCCATTTTAATAATTAAGCTTAAAACTTTGTCCACACACAGGAATTGTGATGATGAAACACAACAAAATCGACACAAAAGAAATGCACAGCACAGAAAGCGGTTTTCAAATAATTATCATTATCAATCGTTATCATCTCTAATTGAGTTTCCAATTATAACATGCTAGCTTTTTATAGAATTTTTGTTTTTTCATTGTATATACTTAATTGCTTTTTGTTTTAGTTTTTGTTTCGTTTTAAAGTTCTGTATAAAAGTTCAGTAAAAAATGCAGCTTAACTAGTTTCATCGAATTACCCTTCAATCTTGTAAGTTTACGTTTGTTTTGCAATTACGCTTATGTAATTAATAATGCATTCTCAATCCAATTGTCTCATAAGTAGGTTCAAAATTTCGTTAAGCATATATTTTGTTAAATTGCTTGCTTGCGGTTTTTGTTTGTGTTGCTTTCTTCTGGGTTTTGTTTTTTTTTGTTTATTTTACACATATTCATATCAATCATAATTGTTTTGGGCGTTTTCTAATAACATTTGTTTTTTGTTTTTTTTTTGTTCAGCTCTCATTTATAATATTATTTACTTGCTTGTTTTTATCACTTAGTTTTTACAATGGCGCTTTTTTTGTTGTTTTTCTTTTGTTTTCCTTTCATAAAAATGAGCATACAGAGACATAATCTTTATGTATATATAATATTGTTGATATAAATGTAAATGTTGTTGCTTTTTGCTTTTTAGCACTAGCTCGAAACGCACAAATAAATATATCTAATCGATTCTTATCGATTTACGAAAACCAATTGCATTTATTCTCTCGTAATTTGATCATTGTTTTTTTTTCTTTTTGTTGTTGCTTTTTGCTGCGTGGCTTTTGCTTCTGCATTTGCTTAAACTTAAGTTTTACTTGTAGGCAAATTATAATAAGTAGAAAACAACAATGCACACAATTAATAAAAATGACATTTGAAATGAAATTGCGGTGTGTGTATGTGTGAGTGTGTGTGTGTGCATAGTACAAATTAACTGTGATTTAGTTATGTAATCTTCATTATACATATGTAACTTTATATTCTCGCTGCTTTCGGTTCTAAATGTGTTCATCTAGTGCAAAACAAAAACCTCGACGAGTGAGCTTTTTCCTTTTTCCTCTGTTTAAAAATTGTGCACTCGAATATGTGAGTAACATTTATAGCACATTTACTAATTGAAACGTTATCCTGGTTTAATTTTCATAAGCACATGTTTACACAAGTCTATGTCTGTGTCTGTGTGTGTGTGTGACTGTTTATGTGTGTGTGTGTGTAGTATGTTTAGGATGATCTCACTAACAAATTATGCACTTTTTGACTTAAACGAGCTAATGTGTGTTGTGTGTTTGTGTTTAGATGTTTTCTTTAGATATTTTGGGTAGCTTTTTAATAGCTTGTTGTAAAATAAGAAGAAAATGTTGTTGTTGTTGTTGTTGTTGAATGTTGGGATCATCGATGGATCAGAGTTGCCAAGGTTTGTGTGGTGTGGAAGGATGTTTGTTCCAATTACCAATTGGCCATGCCCGGCTTGTTGAGCGTCATAAAGTAGATTTGACACGATGAAGCACCTTTGGCACTGCTGAAGAATACTTTGTCATTGCGCTCGCAAAGGAATTTCAAGCGTTGCGCCTTCTTGTGCATAAACACACCATCCAAATGGCCGCTCTCAACGGAACGTATCTAAACGTAGTGAGAATGAAACATGGTTCAATGTTTGTATATATCGTACTTGAAAGACTTTCTACATACCTCTATTGCTTTATTGCCCCAGCCCATAATCTGTCCAGTGCCAATGTAGGCCACCGAGGTGGGCATCTCGCCCCACTGGAAAAGAATGCAAACAGTTGAAAATAAAAACTGATTGATTGGGTTTTAACATTGAACTCTGTTACACTTGCCTGCAACACAATGTTCTTGGATACACGTCCGGCAGTGTTGACATAAACGCCCTCATTGTCATAGCACAGCAGTAGTTGCATACCGTTTGAATTTGGAAGCGCCACAATACAATGCGGAATGATTGCACCCTGAGTCTGTAGTTGGAATTTCGCATTAATGGGATAGATCCAATCATTATGGCATGCGGCACCACTTACTTGCTTAGGAAGATATATATCGTATACTTCAGCCGAATCTAAATCAACCGCATGGAAACCCTCAGCGGAACCATAAATCACTTTCAGTCGCGACTGATCCTCAATTGTGAGATCGACCAAAAGGGGGCGATGTTCCAGTTCACCAAAATTCTATGAGACAAAATGGTACAGATCATATATTAGTATGAACATTTTCTTATAGCATACTTATATGCGCACCTTAAATGCCATAAATTTGTGATATGGTTTGGGCGCCCATGCATAAATTTCAATCGAGTCTTTTAATGCAATCACTAGGAACTTAATCCTCTCGTATTTGACAATCTTAAAATGTACAGCACCTTGTAGATCACCAACATTAATCCAACCATTGCGACGCTCCACTTGCTGTGTGTGGACAATATAAAATATTAGTTTCTCGTTTAACATTTTATTTGCTTTTCGTTCACTTACATCGGAGAGACCATCGGTGCGCAAAATCTTGGACTTTAGCCAGGATAAGTAATAGACGCGAACACGATTCTTTTTGCCGGATATGGTAACCAATATATTTTGACCCTCTAGCACCTCCATCTGTTGGAAACGGCGACGCGAAATGAGCTGATAGACCTGTGGGACAAAGGAAGGGATTTAAAATGGGGTTCCGCATATCGCATATTCTCTTTGGATACTTACCTTGCCCTGTCCCGAACGATCGAGCAACATGAGTCCATTCTCGGTACCAATTAACAAATTGACGCCCCACAGTGCTGCACACAGGATCTCGGAATTGAAACGCTTCTTATACTTACGGATCTCGGGCGTATCGTTGGCCACCTCATGCGATGTGGGCGTCACATTCACATTGACAGTGGACTCACGACGTGTTGGACCGGAACCGCCGGCCCCGAAGCCAAAGGTGAGGAAACTGCGTTGTTTCTGTTGCAGCGCATACGCGTGCGGTGGCAAGTGCGAAGAAGAATTGGAAGAATTGGCAATGGATAGGGCGGAGGCATTCGATGTTGACGAGCATGGCGTCAGATGGTGAATGTTCGCAGAGGAGGAAGAAGCAGATTTATGCAATAAATTAGTAATACTGCTGGAAGAACGCGTTTTGCTAATCGAATTCTTTGGCGAATTTTGGCGCGAATTCGATTTCGATGAGGCCAGCGATATGGTTGATTGTGGTGAATTATTAGCACTAATAATTACACCACCGACAACACTGCCGCCGCCATGACCGTGGCCGCCAACGCCGACGGCGACGCTTCCGGCGGCGCAATTGCTGCTCGTAACGATAAACGATTTCGATGGCGTGGAATGCACGGATGAGCTAATGGCCGCTTGATACTTTTATATTCGATTGATCGTTTGATTGATTGATTGATTTATATTTGGTTTTTTTTTTGTTTTTTTTTCATTTTGTTTTGTTTTGGGTTTTTGTTTTTGTTTTGGTATTCGCAATTAAAGAGAAAAGAAAATAGAAAAAGTGCAAGAAAAAAATTTCAATTAGTCTTCGAGTTTGTCAACAAAATAAATTCATTAATAAATTAAACATGCTGAGTGGGAATTGGGTAGACAGTGTGTGTGTGTTTGTTTGTTTGTGTGTGTGTGTGTGGGATGGTTAAATATTGAGTGCTGCTTATGCTAGCGACAATTAAAATATATTAAAAACAATAGCCAAAAATATGTTTGCAGAGCTGAGAAATGTTAACAATATTACAAAATAAAAATGTGATTAGTCTTTCCCCAGAGGCCAATGGTAACAAAAAGTTGAAATTGATTTGTGTGTGTGTGTGTGTGTGTGTGTGTATATGTGTATGTTTGTGTGTATGTAGAAAAACAATAAGAATGATAATACAGGTTTGAATGATAAATGAGGATCATCGCCCTCTGCGCGTCTGTTATGTGTACAGTGCGTTAACAGCGCTGCGAACAGCAAAGAGAATGTAAGATATATATAACATTCTCGTTGGCGAGCAGCAGAACGTAATGTTAGTGACAGTGACATGAGGCTGCCTGCTATGCAACACACAATGTAAATGATAAGAGAGCGAGAGAACCAAAAAGAGCGGCCACAGTGGAACGCAGTGCATTCGTCTAGCAAATAATATCAGAAACATGTTTTTATATACAAGAGACGAAGTAGCTTAAATAAAAAAAGGCATTCCTGGTGCAAAAATGTACAAAGTTTGTTGAATAATTGAGAAGTCCCGCACATTAAACAGTATGTACAAAAACATATGACACATTGAAAAATAAATTGTTTTGTTTTGTAGGAAAGAAAAACTATACACAAAAGTTTGGTAGTTGTTGGGAGTTGATACGTTTTTTTTTTTAGATTTTTAGAAAGAGTATTTGTTTGGTTTTGTGGAAACTATTTCTGTTGATTTTCGTTGTTTTTCATACTTACTATTGTAAATTTTGGATTGTTTGTAATTGATTTGTATTTTGTAATTTGTTAGAATATATCGTAGTGGCCATCAGCTCAAACGTTGCGGAAAGACAAAGCACAATTAAGAAGAAGAAAGTGTTTGTAACGGTTTTTTTTTTAATTTGGTTAAATTTAAGTTCATTTGGTATCGATTCAATTAAAAATACATGCACTTGTGAAAAGAGCTGCAACTTTTGCATGCATATTTTCTATTTTTTTTTCAAATTGTTATAGGTTGTTTTCTCGACCAATTTTGTATTATATGTATTTAATTTCTATGGATAATTTTTGGTTTCGTTACGCGCTCTTCATAATGAACTTTGCTCCACGTCAAAGATAAATGTTTATGCTAGATCATCTTTTTTTTTTTTGGATTAGTTACATTTAAATAATTTAAAGGTTAGGTAGATTTGAATAAGTCAGTAAAATTTTGCTTTAAATCACAAAAACGAATAATAACATATAAGAAAAAACTATAAGAAGTGGTTTTTGTACTACTCATTCAAAACACATTTGAAATGGAAGAAATTCCAATAAGTGCTGGTCAATGATCCACTGTAAAATAGTTCTGTTAAGTTAACAGACCAATAATGATGTTGAATTTTTAAGAGCTTTTACGGTTACAGAACAAGCAAAAAGGAATAGCAAATGACACAAAAACGGTGAATGACTCTCGATTTATAGTTGTATTTTTACTTTCTTGGACAGTTAACAAACAAAGAAAACAAATAATAAAAAAAATATGGGCAACTTGAAAACGATGCCAGTTGCGAGAACGCAAAAAAAACACACAATGAAAAATCGAATTTGTTGATAAATAATAACAGTAATAACAAGGGGATTAATAATGGGACAACTGAAAGCGCTACTCACCTCCTCACTGGATGATTTATCGTGACGCGGCGGCGTTGCCGGCGATGCCTGGCTGAGTAGATCGGGCAGAACGCTGCTTGTGCGGGTGCCGGGTGTGCCAAGGCCGCTGTTATCCCCACCAGCGCCGCTGCCACCCACACCGCGATTCTATTACAGAGAGAGAGAGAGAGAGATAGAGTATAAAATGCATATGAGAAAAAGTTTGTCATTGAAACGTTTCAAATGAACGTAAATAAATTTGAGGAAACAAACAATTTGGAAATGAAATTAAACGAGTGGAATGGGGGTTATAAATGCTTGTTTTACGAAAAGGTATTACAACAAAAAGTAATGAATAAACAACAAATTGAAAGAGAGTCATAAAAGTACAGAGAGAGAGAAAGACAAAGACAGAAACAGTAATAAAGTTAAAAAGAGAGAAAGCAAAATGAATGCCAATGAGATACTTAAGGATACGAAAATTGCCTGCAAATTGTTCTTTTTCTAACATTTTAACACTAACAAAGCTTACAAACTAGAACATAAAGTTTAACATTTTGTTTTTTCTTTTTCAAAATTGTTTTAAAGCTAGCACTCAATGCAGTTTTAACAGTGGCACGGGTTTAAAGGGGGAAAGAAAGAGGACAAAGCACTTAAAATTAGTTTAGTTCTGTTTAGCAGCAACTTTTTCGAGGGGTTTTTTTTTGTTCGTATATTTTGCAGCAGGCAAAAAACGTTGCTCAATTTGCAAACATCATAAAAACTTTTGTATGGGTTTTAATATTTAATTAAATTAAGAGTTTCAACTTTTGGCTAACCAAACCAACAAACTTTTATAAATTCAGTATTATATTTATAAATATATCTACTTTTAAAGCTTTAAAACAATTTTGAGCAATTTAATGAATTTGTTATGGCAAAGCAAAGCAGCTCAAAAGTTTATGTGTATAAAATATTTAAAGCATTTTTGTACATTTTAAGAAGAAATTTTACACTTTTAACTTATTTCCATAATTTCAGTAAAAAACTAATTTCACTTCCATTTCTTAGCCCATTAACACCCCCTATGTTTCATATCTGCTTTAAAAAAGTGCCAAGAACTTTAACATAAGTCAAACTATGTTAAAATGACGTTATTTACAGTAAGCTTAACAGTTAGGCCTGCTTGTTTTAGCATCTCATTAGCATTCGATACTTTTGTCGATTATGACGATGGTAAAATTATATACATACAATTGAGAGTAAAACACCGTTATTTTAGATTTGTTCTATCTAATACCAATAAGAAAGCAACGCATTTAAATGCGTTTACATTATGCATAATATCGAGATGTTATAAATCAAGCATTAATATGTCGTTTAGTATCTATCAAAGCAGACCGCAATAGCAATAAATATATGGTATGGTAGTTTATAATGATTCTTACTACTAGTTTTTTGATAGTTAGGTTACCAATTCGAATTAGTTGATGTTTCTGATTAGCAAACCAAATGCAAATGAAATAATAATAATAATAATAAACATGCCTGAGAAGGTCAAAGCAAAGATGATGATAGATAATAAACAAAAACAATAAAATGATGCACAACGCGCAACGATTTCTCAATATTAATACTTTGTTTGCTGTCAAACTCTCTGATTTTTACGAGCTGTTAGTGCAATGTTATTCACAGTATGTATATTTATACAGCTGCGTGGGCGCTGCAAGGTGAGATCAATCAACAGAGAGATGTGGAAATGCATATAATAGGGAGAGACAGAGAGCGATACATATATGTATGTGTATGTGTGGGTATTTGTGTATTTTGGTGGGTGTGTTGCGGTGAGTATCGGAATTCTAGCCAAATGGTAAACTTTATTTGCATTACGCTTGGTTTGTTTTTGTTTTAGATTTTTGTGGTTTTGTTTTCAAGTAGTTTGGTTTGGTTTACGTTTCTGGCGCCAAGACAAAACACAATAAATGAACGATTGAGTTGAATTCTTTTTTTTTTTTCATCTGCTGTTTTGTTCTTTTGTTTGTATTATTTATTTTTTTTTGATGCGTGCGAGCTGAGAACGTTTACCTGCTGCTGCGGCTGTAGCTGCTGTTGTTGTTGTTGCTGCTGCTGCGGTGACTGTAGCTGTAGCGTTTGCTGTTGTTGTTGTTGTTGCTGCTGCTGCTGATGTTGCTGCGCACGCGCCGCTGCATTTTGTAGCACAATAACAGACTCAGTTTTTTCGCGACGCAAACGCAGAAAATCTAAATTGGCCCAACTGGACTTTGTGGGCGCCGCTGCTGTTTTTGTTGTAGTTGTTGTTGTTGTTGCTGCTGCTGCTGCTGCTGCTTTGCTGCTGCTGGCAGTGGACGTTGATGTCGCTTTGGCTTTGTTACCAGCTGCTGTTAGCGAACTGTTATCCTTGCTGTTGTAAATGCTGTTCCTTTGGTACATGACACTGGCGCGCTGCGGCGACTGCAGCTGAGCAGTGACAGCGCTGCCGCCGCTGCTGCTGCTGGCCGTAGTGCTGCCGCTGAGCACAGCTGAATGTCGCTTCGTTGACGGCAAAAAATCAGAGTTCTCGCGTCGAAAACCACGCACAAAACTGGGCAACTTTGAGTCAGACTCCTGTCGCTTGTGCTGCTGCGGCTGCTGTGTGGCGCTGCCGCCGCTGCGCTCTTTGGCAATGTTAACGCCAGCAGAAGAGCTGGCGCCTTTCAAAGGCTGATAGCCTTTGGGCACGGGACGTGCTATGGCCTCGGCGACGCTAGCGCGCTGCAGCGCAGTCTCCATTTTGAGTGTGCTCAAATTGGAGCTGCGACTGAGGCTGGCTGTTGTGCTGCTGCCGCTGCCGCTGCCGCTGCTAATGCTGGCAGCGCCGCCGCCATTTTGTCTCTTGGGAAAGAATTTGTCAAAGTCCCAGTCGCGCAAAAGTTTCGCATCTTCGGTTTTCTTTGGCGCATGCGAGGTGGAAGCGGATTTTTGTAAGCGATTTATGTTTTGTTCTAATTTCTGTTTACGGTTGTTGTTGTTGTTGTGGAGTTGTTGTTGTTGTTGTAAGTAACAGCGCAAGAGAAGAATTGTTGTTAGGTTTTCGGTTGCATTACATTTCTACAGTCTAAATTTGTTTCTTACTGTGTGTCTACACCCAGGTACAAAAAAAACAAAACGCTTGTAGCATGGAAAGTTTTTTCATGAATTCTCTCATTGCATTGCATTCCATATAATATTGAGATATACTATATATATGTTTGTATGTATGTATATATATATATATGATTTATGGGGATTTGTAGTTTGGTGTACTTTGCTTGTGGAGGGAGTGGATAATAATGCACTTATTTGGTGCAAAGGTGTGTTCACAATACATAAGTATATTATAAATATATATATATATATGTCAAGAGAACTGGAAACCAGTTGGATGCACTTCTTCGATGTCTGCCTTGGCTATATACGCTATATACAATATATATTTATGCATGAAACAATGTATTAGTGTTGGAAAACGTTCTGTTATCGATAACAGTTTGATCGATTGTCTTCCAACTCTGATGTGTATGGAATGTGGACCGTATAAACATTCAAATTGCACCAGTGCATATCACTCATTTTCATACCAAACTCATAACTTTTAAACCAAAAATATTATTTGAAAGTATATCGAAATAAGGACAGGCTAATAAATAAAATATAGATTGGGAACTTTGTACAAAAGAAATTCACGAAAAAAGTTGCATACCGTGTGTTTGTGTTTTTTTTTTTTTTGTTTTTCTTACGAAACATACTAATTAAAAATAGGTAAATAAATATATGTATGTATTTAGTATAGATATAAGTATGTAGTTTAAGCTAGGCTCAAATGAAACTGGTTCATTCATCGAATTTGGTTGGTTAAAAAGAGTTAAAATATATATAATTATATATGCTGCATTATAAAGTTTGTCTAAATAGAGCCACAACCATCCAATCTTTTTGTTGTTTTTGTTTTTAATATTAAGTTTATATTGTTTGCTTTTACAATTATTAAGACCTTCAACCCTACAAAAGCTAATTACAATTTGTACAGCTGCCTGAGACTTTCAAGTCGTTTAAGAACCTAAGCTCTTGCCCTATTACTGCTCTCAACGTAGTATCTCAAAGAGAAAGAGTTAAAAAAAAAAACAACAATTAAAAACTAAACTTTAAAGAAAAACATACTAAAAAGAAACTAATTAAAGACTAGTACATAATAAGATTTAATGAATAGTTTTAGATGGCAACTACTTACGCGCTTCATGATCAGCGTACGATCTCCGGCCTGATCATCGTCATCCGGCGTCGGTGGCAGGGGTCGATTTGGTGGCCCACCGCTGCCGTGGGTTAACGGTGTAGTCGTTGTTGTTGTTGTTGTTGTGTCCTCGGAAACGGGTCCCAAACCGGGTCTATATGAAAATTCGGGTCTGAACAAACGCAAAAAACAAAACCAACCAAAGGCAAAAAAAAAAAAAAAAGTGGGGAAAAAACACAAAAACAGCAAAACGCAAAAAACGGGGCGGCATTTGCAAAATAAATCGATAAATGTGTGTAGGAGTTGTGGATATGGTGATAGGTGTTGGTAACGATAACGATAATGGGTGAAAGAAAGTTTTGTAGAATATTGTGAATGCTTTTTTGAATAATCTAAGATACTACAAGAATGACGCGTTTAATGGATCTATTTATATATGTAATACTGCAATAACATCGTTGGAAATGACAATCGATTTAAATCGATATACCAATTTAATGAACGTCGATTAATCGATTGATTTATACTAAGTATTTTCTAAAAATTGATATGTATTTATATATGTAATACTGCAATAACATCGATGGGAATCACAATCGATTTAAGTCGATATACGAATTTAATGAACGCCGATTAATCGATTGAGTTATACTAAGTATTTTCTAAAAACTGATATGTATTTATATGTAATACTGCAATAACATCGATGGGAATCACAATCGATTTAAATCGATATACGAATTTAATGAACTTCGATTAATCGATTTATTTATACTAATTATTTTCTAAAAATTGATAGATGTAATCGCTTGAAAGCAATCGATTGCTTATGAAGTTTTCAAATAATCGATATGCTCAATAATTCATCGATAAAAATCATCGCAGTGAGAAATTAACTCAACTTTTATATTGATTGACAAACATAAATAGATCCATTCAATACAAATACCAATCCTTAGTAAAGTGCAGTGCACCAAGTTGCAAGTTTCAAGTACTATTTGTTGTTTGCCACGCCACGCCCGTCGTTTTGTGTCGCCTGTCGCATGTGGCATGTGTTATTTGCGGATGTTGGGGTACGTATACTTACAGCGGCTTGGGTGGATCACTGGCCAGGAGAGTGCCATCGTTGCGTGCCCGATCATTGGGCTCATCCGGTTCGCTGTCCGAATCGCTGCTGTCGAGCGGATCCAACGGATTGACAACCTGTCCGAGATGATTGTTCGACTGTTGTTGTGGCAGTGCCGCTGCTGGCTTGGCTGACGATGACGATGATGATGCGCCCGATACACAGATGGCACCATTGTTGCCCGAGGCACGATTGTTGCGCGGTGGCGCCTCCGGTTGTGCCAGTTGCTGTTGCTGTTGCTGTCCGCCCGATCCTCCTCCTCCTCCGCCTGATGATGCTGCTGTCTGTGGCTGCGGCTGTTGGGAGGAGACCACGCCCAATTCATTTAATTGTGCTGCTAACACATCCAAATGATCCTACAGGTTTTTTATGTTTTATACAATAGATTTTGTTTTTGGGTTTTTGGTTTTTTTTTTTTTTTTTGGAGAGGGGCCAGTTTATGCACACGGAGGATTTTTGTTGATTGTGTATAGTGTAGAGTGTATTTGTGTGTGTGTGTGTGTTGCACGTGGTACCACATTTGATGTTGTTGTTGTTGTTGTAGTCGGATTTTGGGGGGAGCAATTGTTGTATTCGGATTGGAACGAAAAGTAAGAGAGCATTAGACTTGGTTTGCACCTTTCACTTCTTATAGATAGACAAACAAACAGGGCCAAACATTAGAGAAAGCTAGGTTAGTTATTATCTATGGGAAAAAACAACTAGCCGGGTTTGTTAGTTTATTGTTTTTGGCATTATAAACGCATCAATCAAAGCCACTCTTCTATTTGTTCATAGAACGAATCGTAGCAGTTACTCCTTTCTATTTTTATTTATTTTTTTGTGGTTAGTTGCATTTTTGTGGAAATTGAAAGTGTTTTTTTTTTTGAGGGGAAAATGTATGTGTTTTTGTTGGGATTAGTGGGCACGTGCATTGATCATAACAGAGTTACAAAAAGATAGGGGTTCTTCAGTGTATTTTTGTGTACCTCCAAGTTGTACATACTTTTTTTTTTGATAGAATTTCGACAAGTCTTTCCAAAAAAATAGGGTTTGTTTTCAATACATAGTATAAATCAAGCATAAAATACACAAAACGTAGGATAGAGATAGAGAGAAAGAGAGGAGCGAGCGAGCAGGCTTCAACTGAAAATGATAAAACATACCTCAGGTCTCCTTGGTGGTAACTGTTGTATATATGATTGTTTCGAGTTTCGAGGTTTTAGTATTTTGTTTGAGGTGTGTGTTACAGTGTTATTGGATCAAATTATACGTTTTACGGGATGATGTACGTATAATACACACACAGATGCACACATGAGCGAAATCATAAGTTCGATATATATGCATTATGGTTATGGTAGGCGCACAAAACATGAAAATAAAAGAATTACAAAAAAATCATATAAATATATACAATCGTTCTCAATACTTATTGGGGCGAGGGTCTTTTACGGGGGTAAATTATAAATGTTTTCAAAAGGCAAGACAGGATTTAAAGCTACTAATCAGCAAAAGAGCAATGAGGATTACTTAAAGGGACTTTCATACCAGCGAGATACGGGAGGAAAATCTTAAATAATGTAAACTAATCTATTCTTAAACTCAGTTACAAAGAGCAAATGGTAGAACAACTTCATAATCTGATTGCATTCTAAAACAATTGGAATCTGGCAATCATTATATGGTTCCTATATAAGGAATTTACAAATTTTCCCATAATTAATCTCGTTTTACTTTCTCTATTATATTCTTTATAACTTATCGTCCCCCTCACTGCTGTATACCCTATCTTTCATTCACTTTACAAGAGTTTCCGATGCTGCGCAGCTAGTTGTAATCGCAAGTTCCTTTCAATATCATCTAAAGTCATTGCTCTAGGAGACATACAAAGCGCAGATTTTCCCCACACACAACACAGACAGGCACAAGGCTTATCAGGCAGGCACATAGACTAAGAGTAAGAGTAATAACTGCACTGCTGTTGGATGGTTGTAATCTGTGTTCACTCTATTGTGAATACGCACCGATGGCTTAAAATTGTTCTGCGAGCTGCGTTGCGATTGTTGTTGCGACGCTTGAGACGCCGGCTCGCCGCACTTGGGTGTCGGTGGCAATGGCCGATTGGCATGCGGTGGATCTGGCACCACAATCAGACGCTGCGGCAATTGTGGGCGTGCCGGTGGGCCCGGTTCCTCAACCTGCTGACGCTGCACAACAGCAAACAAACGACGAAACGACAAAAAGAAGATTAGTAACATAAGTAGCAGGAAGTAAAATTTGACTAACCGATGGCGGTTTCTGTTGACGATTTGCTTGAGGCTGTTGTGCCTGTGCCTGTTGCTGCTGCTGCTGCTGTTGTTGCTGTTGCTGCTGCTGCAGCTGCTGCTGTTGTTGTTGTGCCACTTGTGCCTGTTGCGCTGCATGTGCCGCTGCTGCTGCTGCGGCGGCCGCCTGTTGCTGCTGTTGCAATTGTGCCTGGGCAGCAGCATGGGCTTGTGCTTGAGCTTGTGCCTGAGCTTGGGCCTGGGCCTGGGCCTGGGCAAGCAATTGATGATGCTGCTGCTGCTGTTCGGCTGCGAGACGACCCTCCTGGATCTGTTGGAAGTTGCGTCGCAATGTGTCGCCACCGGGCGCTTGAATGATCGAGCTGGGCTCACCGGCCAGCTGGGGCTCGTCGTCATCGTTGTCGGAGCCGGAGTAGCGATAATCTTCGCGCTCCTTCTCCTGCTTGCGTTTCTTGCAGCGATCGATGTGATCCTTGAGCTGTATGCGCACCTGTCGATCCGTTGGCTGATCCTTAATGAAGGCATGCTTCAACAGATTCTCGGTATAAGGCCGCTGGTGATAGTCCTTCACTGTAAATAAAAAAAAAAGGTTTAAGTATGCAAACCTATTCATATATATATATATATATATATATATTTGGAGGTGTGACTAACCTAGCACCGTGTCAATGAAGCCATGAAACTTCTTGGACCATTTCTTGGATTTGAGCCGCGGCGGCGAATTGCGTGGAATTAAGAAGAGAGCACGCATCGGATGCAAATCGCACAGCGGCGGCTGTGACTCAGCCATTTCGAGTGCCGTAATGCCCAGGGACCACAGATCCGAACGATTATCGTATGTCGCTTCGGGATTCTCATCGCAGGCAATGACCTCCGGTGCCATCCAATAGGGTGTACCTGTGTAGACACAAACCACAAACAAACAAACAAACCAACAAACCAAGCAACCAGTTATATGCCTATGACTCATATGAAAGCATTTTGAATCTCTTACCAATGAATGTATTGCGTCTGCCTATCGTACGATCCAACTGTGCAGAGACACCAAAGTCCACAAGTTTAACCTCGGCATTATCTGTGAGCAGCACATTTTGACCCTTGATGTCGCGATGAATGACTTTGTTCGAGTGCAAATAGCTGAGGCCGCGCAATATTTCACGGCATATGTATGCGATCCATTCCTCCTTGAGGCTCTGACCCTTCGTGGACTTGACCAGATCGGTGACGGAGCCAGCGCCGCAATATTCCATTACCAGCCACAATTGATCATCTTTGCCCGGCGGCGATTTCTTTATGAATGCCCCATAATAGGTGGCAATGTTGCGATGATTTGAGTATTTCTTAAGCACATTGATCTCGAGCTTAATCTCCTCCTCCTCATCCTCGGTGACATCCATCACCTTTATGGCAGCCAACTGACCAGTTTTTGTATGTCGGCCCTACACAACGAAGACAAAGAGAAAATAAATCGTCATATCATTAGTTGGGGCATGATGTTTGAGGAAAAGTTTGCTTATCAGTTCAACTGGTTAAATGCGACATTGAGTCTTTCTTTTTTATTGTTTATAGTCACAAGACACTTGAACTCGTCGCACACTTGACAACAACAACGTATTCTTGACCATGAGCGACGACAACGTCAATAAACGTCAACATATAATACAAGGAAAAAGTGCTTTGAGGCGCAATAAATTAATAAATATTTCTAACAGACAGTAGAACAGGAAGAATTGTGTGGAGCTTAAGTTTAGATTATGGAAAGTCTATAAAAGTTGTAGATTAAAGATTATAAAAACATTAAACTATCATAACTTTTTCATATTATAAATATTTTTGATCTCGAAACTTTAATTAGGCTTAACTTGTCATAGTTTACTTTCCCGCTTACTTTTCATCGCCGAAATCATGCATTTTCAAAAATATTCAGAATGATTTCTTACAAGGTTCAAGAGTAAGTAGTCATAGTTTACTTTCCCGCTTACTTTTCATCGCTGAAATCACGCATTTTCAAAAATATTCAGAATGATTTCTTACAAGGTTCAAGAGTAGGTAGTCATAGTTTACTTTCCCACTTACTTTTCATCGCTGAAATCACGCATTTTCAAAAATATTCTTATATTTCTTACAAGGTTCAAGTTCAAGTAGTCATAGTTTACTTTCCCGCTTAGTTTTTATCGCTGAAATCACGCATTTTCAAAAATATTCAGAATGATTTCTTACAAGGTTCAAGAGTAAGTAGTCATAGCTTACTTTCCCGCTTACTTTTCATCGCTGAAATCACGCATTTTCAAAAATATTCTTATATTTCTTACAAGGTTCAAGTTCTAGTAGTCATAGTTTACTTTCCCGCTTACTTTTCATTACTGAAATCTTGAATTTTCTAAAATATTCGCCATGATTTCTTCCAAGGTTCAAGTTCAAGTAGTCATAGCTTACTTTCCCGCTTACTTTTCATCGCTGAAATCACGCATTTTCAAAAATATTCTTATATTTCTTACAAGGTTCAAGTTCTAGTAGTCATAGTTTACTTTCCCGCTTACTTTTCATCGCTGAAATCACGCATTTTCAAAAATATTCTTATATTTCTTACAAGGTTCAAGTTCTAGTACTCATAGTTTACTTTCCCGCTTACTTTTCATCGCCGAAATCATGTATTTTCAAAAATATTCAGAATGATTTCTTACAAGGTACAAGTTCAAGTAGTTTTAACTAATCGCAACTTAATTTAATGCAGTTTTCACATATATATATATGGAGAGAGATTTCACAGCTCGTTGGATATGCATCGAACAAAATTGAAACATAACGTGACTTGAAAACCGATTATCCTCAAAAAGTCAGTCAATAGTCAGTTAGTCAGTCAATCAAGGCGTAAAAAAGCATTTCAATTAGCTGTCGTTTTAATCAGACTCTCATAAATTGATTTTCCTACGACGTCGATGATTGAGTTGTCCTGACCGGTTATTGCGGCGGCGAGGAGGAGTTGCAGGAGTTGCAGATTAGACAACATCCTCTTTGGTGTATGGTATTTTGTGGAGCAACTTTTAAAGTCATTTAACATTTAATACAGTTTTAATTGACGAGTGCAGCTCAGTTGCTTCAAGCGTTGCAAACTCCACCATCGTGCCATAAATCAAGTGCCTAACGAGATATGATAACAGTTTCCCAGCTGGAGACGATGACGATGACGCTGCCAATGTGAAGATGATTAGATGGAGAGGAGCTGAGTTGATGATAGCTTCGCCTCGGTTGGTTTTATTGATTAGCCAAAGGGGTGTGTGTGTGTTTTCTTTTCGGTTAGTTAGCTAGTGGCAGCTTCTATCAAAATGCTATTAAGCAAAACAGTTTTCAGCTCTTGGTTGTCATATTCTAACGGTTTCAAACACTGAAAAGTTTTTGCATTTTTGTATGACATGCACTAATGGAGTTGCGAGGAAAATCGATTGAACATGGCTGAGCGCTGTGCGGCAGGTGCAACCAGTTTATCGTTCATCATTGGATTCGTATCCAGTTGCCATTATTTTCATAACTAGCTGCCGCCGATGATGACGACGACTTCCAACGAAAAGTACAGCGAGATCGTTGTGATTGCCGCAATCGCAAAACGATATACAAAGAAAAATATTTGTGAATCATTCGCGTGAAGCACTCACAGTTTTGGGGGGCTTTAGAGCAAATAGAGCTAAACACAATTCAAGAAACAAATAAATAAATAAACAAACAAACACACACACACTGATAGCGACAAGCCTTTTGCCTTATAAAGCTGAAACTGCTGAATACGTTAAATATATCTATATGATGATGAAAACAAAAACCAAAACCAAAACGAAAACGAAAAATGCTTTTTGAAAAAGGTAAAGTCAACAATGGAAACGACCGCATTGCCATCAAGCAGCTGTCCCCATCGGCTTTGCCTACCTATGCAGAAGTATTTTGTGTTTCTTTCTTTCTTTATTTTTGGATTATGCTGTTCAAGTATTCAGTTACAGTACAACTAGTACATATATATATACATATATATATATATATATATATGGGTATCTGGGCAGACAATGAGAGCTGGGCGTGAAAAATGAAACAACACAATAATAAACTTGATGAAAAAAACGCACATTGCACATTTTGTGTAAGCAGATACAAATACCGAGATACGATCGTAACCATACGATTCTTCTGATATATATATATATATGTGAGTGTAAAACTGCATAATCAGACAATTACGTGTTGTCATAACGTGATTTTGTAGTATGGCATATAATACATATGAACAATGTCCATGTAATAATAATGAAGTTGCTCCAATATTTATTTATTTCGCTCGCCCCAACAACATCCCACGCTCAGTAGTTCTGCAAGCTCGAAAACTATGTGCAATATAAGTCAACAAAGATACCCTACAACAACTAGACATGTGACCAGCATACTCTACTCTAAGCCATTTGAAAGGGTATCTATAATAACTGAAAATTGCTCCTGCATGCGTTAAAGTTGAACAAGAAACGAGAAACTTGAAGCAACCAAGAGAGGGAGAGAGGAAGCAGCTTTCCCCTGTGTACAAGCATCCCCCAACCCCCAACCGCAACTGCCATGCTCGCCTGCTGTCGCAGAGTAAAGTAAAGTGAACTGACTAAAAAGATTATCGTTGGACAAGTTAACTTTAAGTGTTGACTATGCAAATCGCCAGAGAGCAAATATATAAAGCTGTATAAGTGGAAAAACTAAAAACAGCTGGCTAGCTGCTAACCGGAAAATTATTCTGGGCGAGTGTTTTTTTTCCGATAAGGCCGCAAAGTAAAGTGAATCCGGTTGAGTAAGAAGAAATTTGAATTTGAGCAAATGGAATTAGATGCATTTGGTTTGTGCCCCGCGGAAGGTAAAATTATGATGAAATTGTAAAAGGAAAATAGGTCAGATATGAAAAGCGATGCTAGAAACTATGAAGGAAGTAAAGAGTTTAGTATAAGTTCAACATAAACATAAACTATTAAGGTGTAAAGATAACAACATATGCATATGTAGATATACTGCTATTATTGTTGGGCACCTGACAACCCTAAAAGGGTTATAATGCGTGTTAGGTAATCGAATCACCCGCAACACGCCGCTGCCGGCATTAGATCAAAGCAACCAAACCAACCCCTTCCCTTCCTTAACCACAATGTTATACTATATATATATATATATACTCCACTTCACACATCAGCTTCAACTCCACAATTATGCTCACTGAGCTTGCATATTATGTCGCATCGTTGGCAATAGGCTGCACATACCTACATATATATATATAAACCTGGTGTGTTTGTTAGATATGAAGGCAAAAACTCTCTCACACACGTGCAACAACATTGTGTTGAAGCGGCAGCAACCGCAATTCAATTTACAGCACTTGCAAACACAATTGCAGCAGGCACAACCAGCTGGAGAAACCTTGCCATCAAGAGACCTGAGATCTCTGCGTCAGGCAACCAAGTGTTGCCCTGCCTCGTTTTGTTGCTTGCCCCACTGGCCCACAGAGGTAAACACACTTACTCTTGTGGCAATATGTTTTAACGCAACGGCTGCTATATTGCGCAAGCTGTGAATGCCTCTACCCATGCCTCATGCTCCATGCCCCATTCAGACTTGAACTCAACTCAACAAAATCGTGTGCAAATTTTGTTGTGGCGGCTCCAAATTTAAAACAAATGAGAACTTTATGCAACGGATGTATCAGACTGTAAGATGATCTGTAACAAAAACCTATTGAAAAATATTCGCAAACAGAAATCATATTAAAAAATCTAGCACACAAAAGTATGCTACAAAAAATGTTAAAGGATAAAAAAGAGGATTATAAGTACAATTCAAAATTATTTCTTAGTATTTGATTACTTTTGTTTAAATGTATTACAAATATTATTGTAAATTTAGCTGCATCCTTAAATTTTGTTACAAATTCTTTAGCGAAAATCCTTTAAAATATTTTTTAAAAAATTCCACAAACAAGAAAACCTACTGCATTTAAAAAAGTTGGCGCATAAGTTGTGTAACAATAAACGCGTTAAGGTAATTACTTACAAGCTCAGAGGGGAAGGGAAGAAATGAGAGCGGCAGGATGGGGGGAGGGGGGTACATCGCATCAAATACCAATTGTTGCTTGCTGTTTGTTTGTGTTAATTAACCCAGAAATCAAAGTACAACTGCATTTGTAGTAACAAAAACCAAAAGCAACGACAAAAACGCATTTATATATATATATATTTTTTTTTTAAATGGCCACAACAATTGAACTTTGTTGTTGTTGTGAAGTTTCCTCCCCTTCGCCCCTCTAATGGTGCACCAATGCGTGCAGCTGGCAATTTAAAAAGAAAACCACAACAAATAAACAATTTAAACAATGCATAAAATAACTTTTTACAGCTTGATGAATCATTGCTTTATTCTTTAGCCACAAACTTTTTCAATCTCTTTTCTTTCTCTATTAAATTCAAATTTACAACCAATAGAGTCTGAGTCTAAGTGCTGGAGTGTTTGAATATTGGGTTCAAAAGTGTTTCTTTCTTATTGGCCAAAACTTGACGGCCTGTCTACCTGTCTGTCGCCCACCCTTCGCATCCTTGTTGAGTGGTACATGTTGGCTAACCTAGTTAGCAAAGTTTTGTTTGATGTTCCACTTTCGGTTCAGCGGCAGAAAACTGTATTTACCAACTTTAATATTGCGTTGAAAATCTTGCATAAGCGTAAAACGTAGCAAGAAAAATCAACTGCAATCTGATTAAGTTCAGAGTTCTGCAAAGTTAGCCAATAACAAGTGTTTGGAATTGCATTATATACACAAGACTTCAAATTGAGTCGAGAATATTTATAAATCATTTATAAGAATTTCATTTGCAGCTTAAAAGAGATGCAAAATGTTTATGCTGAACACAAAATGAAAAGATAATATAGTATAAATCTCGTAAATTAATTTCATTTTGAGTCTCGAAGAAGTTAGACAGGTTATTGATTTAAGTATTTCTATTACTTTTAAAGTGTTTTTTTCCAGCGAAAATGATTCAACTTGTTATCGTTAAAGATGATTTAGTCGTCGTGTTAATATTAATTGAAATCTTCATATGAATTCCAAGTATCTTAACTGAAATGTTATATGAGTAAAAGTTATGAAAATTTAGTTCTTCTGATTCGTAATCAATTTCATAGTAACATAATAGTCATTTACGAAAAACCACAACCCAAAGGATGGCAATAACCATTCTCATTGTGGGTTTTTGTTATCAGTATTTTTGACTCATTGATGCTATTTTCAATGCCGGCTTTTTTATACTGTTGCTAAAAACAAATGTCTATAAATTTTCGCATGTTTACTGTAGATATTCGCTTGTTCATTGCGATAAGCAGGCGTGAATTGTTGCTGTGCTCAAGAAGCGATTTTTGTTTGTGTTTGTATTTGCTATATTCGTTTATTTAACGCCTTTGAGGCTGCTTTGTGTGCAAGTTGAATGAATTGATGACGTCACATTTGACTTTCGTTTCACTAAGAATACACACACACACGGCGAGACATTTGCACCCTCATAGGGATGATTGATTGAGAGAACTTCCTCGTCGTTACGCTTAATTAATTGAGAGCACTCTACACTACATTCACTAATCAGCGGAATTGAAATTAACTGAGTTAAGTGCTCAAAAACCTCAAATCGAAATGCAATCAAGTAGTTCTAGAGGGGCAGAGAAGCTGTAGGGGTTTTCGTCAACTGCGGGTCAACGGGTGAGCGTGAAAAAGAAATGAGAAATTGCATTTGAGATTCCATCAAGTTGAGTTGCAGCTCGTCGTCGTCGTCGTCGTCGTCGTCATTGTCGCCCAATTACATGACACTTAACGAGTTTATTATACATGCACGAAACTATAATCAAGTATGAGACATTTGTCTGGGCTCTGTGTGGTTTGGCATTGTAAGCCAATATGCATATAAGGGACCAGCAGTTAGATAACACCCAATATCAAACAAAACAACCCCAACACACAACACACAAAGCCGAATCATTGTGCTCTCTTTTATGCATGCAAAAACAAGATGGAAAAATGAAGAAAAAAAAAATATTTACAAACCAACAAACTTTCACTCATAAATTAATTGTTTTTCGAAATGGAAACAAAACTAAATACCCCAAAGTGAGAAGCTAATCATGAAATCAACGCTTTCAACTAAAATTAGTCTCCATACATACACAGACAAACATACATATGTGTGTGTGTGTGTGTGCAAATGTAAATTTAACTGTCTATTTAATAAATCTCTCGCCCAGCTGTGCTTTTGTGAGTAACGATCGTCGGCGCTTTGCGTTTGCATATTTAATCATCCAAATTGCTCAAATATTTGAACAACTTTCTGTACGTTGGCAACCTTGAGAGCGCGCCAACAACAACAACAACAGCTATCGATGGCGATATGCAGTTCGATTTGTTATCGAATTGCGTTACGTTCGTTTGGTGGGCGGATGGTTATGTATGAGTTTGAAGTGTGGCCAAAGTAGGTCAAGAAAAAGGGGCACAAATTGTCGTAAAAGACGTTGGATGAGTCATATGTTAAACGGAAGTTTGAAGTGAATAACGTATTGAAAACACAACGTAACATTTGAAAACGCTAAGGTCGTATGTAAATGTTAAAAAAACACAACACTTTACATGCATACATATTTATGAAGACGCAAAACAATTTATATATATGTTCAGCGAAAGAATTTTAAATGTTTGCACACTATTTGAGTGAGTGTCACTTTGGTTAAAATTACTATTTAAATATGCTAAGTAACCCTACCCTACAGTTAACTCTCATTTAATATGCATAGCATGACGCATCGACCACGCAGCAGTTGCAGTGTCGCTTTTAGCTGTTCCTCTGGGACTTGTGCACTTCACTGAAAATGAAGCGTTTAATGCCCCCAAAGACTTTCGCCCACGCTGCTTAGCTCCCATCTAATTAACATTCTCCAAACATCGCTGCGAACTTTGACCCAATTACGCGCAATACAACGCGACATTTAAGCAAACACACTCATACACACACACATACGCATAGAAACGCATGCATGCACAATTCATATTTACGAGCGAGACAAGATAATAAAGCACGCTAGGCGAGAGAGTTGCGTACGAATGAAAATGAAAGAATGAAAAATGAAGCTACAAAAACAATGAGTGCTGCAAAGCTTTTATTTACGACTTCATTTTTTGGGCAGGCGCGAGTGAGACCAACGGAGCTGAAGTACAAACATATATGGAGAGCCACACACACACGCACACATTAGCAATAACAATACTGCAAGCGCAGTTAATAAAACGCCACTCAAAAGAAACATGCGAAACACATTAAAGGCAATAAACAAATCAAGCAGGAAACACAAGTACAAAAAAAATGAAGAAAAAAAACCTAAAACAAAATGAGACGCGCAGCCTCGTAAAACATAAAAACATTTTTAAATTAAAATCAAGCAAACCTAAAGTTGCAATTAGGCAGTGCTCAAGTACTCGGCACACAAATTAAATTTGTGTGTGCTTCTTCTTCTCTTCCCAAACACCGTCTCTTTGGTTCAATGTCATGAAACCAAACTAAATGGTACTAAAAAATAACAACAAAATACAACATATGGTTAAGCAAAAGCAAACAGCTAAAGCCTAATTATTACGCAAATTTTTTTTTCTTATTTGTTTTAAATAACATTTGAAAACATTAACAAAAAGTCATTGACACATGAGCATAAAACAACAACCAATCATATGAAGAGCGAACTAGAAATGACAACAGCATAGTGCGCGTCTCAGTCGACGTCGCCAAAGTGTCGCTGGCGTCGTAGCTAAGTTGTAGTCATCGCTCGCACTGCGCTCCTTTCTCTTTTGCACATAGCAAAACATTGCAAATTATTTACCGTCTCACCGGCGCCGCTCTCGCTCTGGCACTCTCTTTGTCTAACTGTGTGCGCTCTCCCACTCTGCTTTTCTGCTTGCGTCGTTGTTGTTTCCCTATTGTATTTTTAGAGGTTCACTAACTTTAGTGTTGTTATACATTCAATTATATTGCTATTGTTATGCATGTGTGTGGTGTGGTGTGGTGTGTGTGAGTGGTGAGTGTCTGTGTGTGATTTTGCGAAGTTTGTTTTGTTGCCCGTCGTCTATGCTGTGTTCGCTTAATTAAATCTCTAGCCCTGACACTTTTTTCATTGACAAGGCAACTTGCGCCCGTAACTCCGACCAGCCGAAAATAGCAAAAGCCAAAACAATAAATACGATTTAGTTTTACGAGTATTTTTTTTGTGTATTTTTACGCTTTGAATGCTTTTGCAAAAAAAAATACAGCTAGCGTAAGCTTTGCGACGCTTCGTTGGGAAAGTCAATGTTCAGGGCAAAGAAAAAGTAACGGTAAGCAGGAAGGGAACGGTGTCTGGGTGGGTGGTTGGTTGGTATGAGACAACAACGACCTTGGGAAACGGTGCGCGCTGATTCAACAATGTTATTGTTGAAGTTGCCAAGTTATGCAGTTTATAATGTGTCGCTGTTGCTGGTGTTGTTGTTGTTGTGTGCTTATATTAAGTAGTTTCTTTTTTGGCATAAATTAAGCGGCAAATTTATGACTTTCAAACGGTTCGTGTGAATTTTTTGTTTGCAAATTCAACCAAACCGCAACACTACAAACATTTCAAAACCAAAGCTACAGCATTACTTTTACAGTTAAAGGTAGAAAAAAAGCATGTGAAATATGTTATTAATAAGTAATAACAGCTATTACCATTGCTACACTGTAATTTTACATTTCCCGCCATGTTCTCAAAGCATTCGTGCACAATCAGAACAAAAGCAAACAACCCATTTCCCCCCTCGAGATGTGTTCCAGATTTAATAGAAAGAGCCAAACCTATATTTACATGTGTCCAACTTTTGAGTCTACAAAAAAACTAGTAAAGAAATTTCTTTCCGACTAACGAGACATTCAGAGATAAGCAACAATTAAAATAAAAAGCGCAGTAGTCATAAAAAGCAAAAAAAAAAAACCCACACAAATACAATAATGAACGAGAAATTATCAATAAACCGGAAGTGCAAAGCACAGAACATGCGAGAAATTAGCTGATAAATGGCATGACAAGCGAATACAAAGCAAAGGAACAGGGGAGTGGAGGGGAGGGGGGACGGAAGGAGTCTCACTCGCTGCATAAATCAAAAGCGTATTAATCGAAGCGTAACGAATGAATTCGTAGAAAATGTCACAAGTGACGTCACAATTTCTATGTATGTTTATTAATTGACTTAAAATTCCCCGCCAACTCTGTATCTGCATCACATTTTAGCAAACGTCGTCAATATGAATAAGACGCCAATGTGACGCGACTAATTTCTGATAAGCCATTAATTTAAAATGCGATTACCTATGCAACAGAGCCAAACGCAGCGAGAGCGAAAGAGACAGAACGAGATTTAAAACCGGTTGAGTGTCGGTTAATAAAACCAAAATCCAGTAAATACCTAAGAAATGACACACACGCACGAATACAGAGATAGCAAAAAGAACGAAGTGTATCCAACAAGTGGAAACGAAAACAACAACAACGACGACAAGACAGCAATAACAACAACAACAACAACAATGTATCCGTTACTCTTGTAGTGCGTTCTAGCGCTGTCACATGCATGCGCAAGAAAGAGACTCCAAAAAAGCATCTCTGCCGTATTACTCATGCTAATTCCGCACAAGCACATACACACACACACATACACGCATGCACACAAACGCGCGAGCTGGGAGAGTCAGTGTTGGACAGTATAATGAACTACTTAATGCCGAAGCAGCGCGCATGAAAACAAGTTGTCGCACAGTGGGCAAAGTTACTTAAATATGTGTATGTTAAAGTATAACTATATATATTACAATTGTTGTTGTTACCACGTGCCACTTGCAGCTTAGCGTGGTAATACAACGAATGAGGTCGTTTCTGTTCCGACGTGGGCTGTCAAGTATTTGTTTTTTTCAACTTTTTTGTTTTCTTTGCGAATTTTGGACCGCATTTCTAAGCCGAATAAATGGTGTAAAGTGAGCGTTGGAGCATGACGCATGCAACAAGCAGACACTTTATTGACACTTCATTGAATTGTATTGTGAAATAGGCAATCGTAAAGATTAACTCTGAGTACATTACTCAATCAGCGTAGAGAGTGTCTAAAAAGCATATAGAATGACAAGGGTACCAGAGTAGATAAAATTCAGTGCTCGAAAAGGGCTAAACACATGTCAAATCAACTGTTTGATTGTTATCGAAACTATCGATAGAAGTTTATTTTCTTTCAAAAGATGCCGCGCAACGGCCCTTAAATTCCCCCACAAACTGAATGCAGCAAACAACAAATAGGAGAAGTAGGAAGGAGAGAAAAAGAACTTGCCCCGTTGGCCTCCCAAGCGCAGAGGAGCATGCCGCAAACACAAAATACAACAGCGAGTGGAGAGCAGCCAACAAATGCTAACGGTAATCCCCACAGTGTCTATTTTTGTAGAATGCTGCTGCCGCTGGCTGCTGCTGCTGCTGCTGCTGTAGCTGCCTCTTGCTGCAGCATTGCTTGCTGTCTATCTTACAGATACAATTTTAAACTTATAATTTAAATACAAAGTCGTGGCATTGTTTAGATTTATATATTTTTCACTACCAGCGACAGCGATCATTTGGTTTAAATCTTTGATGTGATTATTATTATGATGATGATTGTTGTTGTTGGTTGCCCAGCGGCAAGAATTCTAAAGCAAAGAGGCACAAAAATGTGTTAATGTGTGAGAGAAGGAGGAGCAAAGTTTTTGGTGGCAAGATGGCTAGCGGTTCGCAACTAATTAAGGCAGCAGCAACATAAATGACGCAGCTTGTTTTTCGGATATATACAAGATACAGATACAGATTTATCTCTCTCTCTCTCTCGCTCTCTCTTTGTGTGTGTACGTATGTATATGCAACTCATCTTAGCAGCCGCAACTGCGCGACGCATTCAAGCATAAAGTCTAATGATTGCTAATTACACGACAACAACAACAACAAAAACGCTCGCCCTGAAACTAAATTGTGAGATCATTGCGCCGTAACCAAATTGCTTCAATAGAAAGCTGCAACTTTTGGCCACATTCAAGCGTCTCCGCGTCTCAACATTCAAATGGCTTTCGAGTCGGACAAAGTGTTTGCCATATCTCTCAGATCTTATGAGCAGAGAAAAACTATAATAAAAGAGCGAACTACATTTAAAAACTTGTAGTTTGTTTATAACAATATGTTTTGTGTTTATTCCAAGGCTAAGTTATAAATATATATATATATATATATATATATATAAAAAATAGTTTTTAACACTTTTATAATCGATTTTTGGAGGTGTTACCAATAAGATGTTAACCATCTAAGTTAACAAGGTTGTTAAAACTGTTTAGAAATATGATGTTAGAGGTTGAATCTTGTGCTTACCTTATAGACCTGGCCGTAGGTGCCATTGCCAACGACCTCGATGAGCTCAAAGATGCCAGCCGGATCCTGTAAAAGACACATAAGAAAGCAAAAGGTTGCCAAATTAGTTTAGGATCCAAATGTCAAAGACCATAAAATGCAATAACAATTAAAACAAACAAAAGAAGAAGAAAAGAAATCCTTAGCCAAATACAAAGAACCCGAAAGACAAACAAAGAGAAACGAAATCGTTGCCAGGCTAAATGCGGATGAGCTGAGAATAGGGCAGGGTTTGCTGCTGCTGCTGCTGTGGCACAGAGGCACTTAACAGACAACAACAAGAAAAACAACGTTTAAGGTTTTTCGATGTTATTTTGGCTTTTTTTTGTGTTTTGTTTGTTTTTGTGTAAACAAATTATTGAGGCATAATAATACAAATACGTTAAAGCTGTAAACAGACGGTTAAAAATAAAGCGGCATTTGATATATATCCCCCCCGTCCTCCCAGTAACCTTTCATGCCCATGTCAAGCCATACAACAACAAATCGCATGCGAGTTCATTGACACGCAAGACACGAATCACGAAGCTAAGCACGAAGCAATCACGAGACTCCAGAGACTTTGTCTGCCAAAGGGGTCAAAGGGGTAAGGGGGAGGTGAGGTGAACTAGTGACAGCTAAGGTAAACGTCAATTAAAAATAACAACCATAACATCAACAACAACAACAACAACAACAAGAATTTCAACAGGTAACTGACAGAATTCTTTTTTTTGTGGCAGTTGGGGCAGTCAGTGCTCCAAATTCCGTTTTATGACAAACTAAACTACATGCCAAAGGGGGCCAAAAGGGCAGACGAAGTGGTAACAGAAGACGAAGAAGTAGAGAACAGTTAATTGAGAAGACATGCAAGTAGAGTGTTAAAGTAAAAGTTGAATGCAGTTGTTGTTACTTGGGAGCTGAGGGATAAGGGGGGTAAGGTGCATAGCATCGTTTATAGCCTATGATTAAGCAAAAATAACTAAAATACTATCTTTAGTTCAATCTTTCAAGCCTTGCATAAAGCTGAAAAGGGTATTTTAAGCAACAACTTATCAGTTGCGAAACACAATCAATAGTTGATGTTCCTTGCTGACTACTAAAGGGTATTAAAATGATATTTTCCTGCTGATTAGTTGCCACTTTAAAGTAATGTACCCCCTACCCGCTTGCCAACCAACGGCTTATGCATTCTTTTCTTCTTGCATTTCCATGCTAAAAACAAGTAAGAAGGCTCTAGTCGAGAAATCCCGACTAGACGATACCCTGAACCCTATACTTAACGCTTGAGTAAATTTCATTGTTCCACATCTTCGGTGTTTCTTAATCGATTTCAATACAGTTTTCACAGATTGTCATTATTTAGTCTAATCTTTCAAACTGCATCAAAAAGTTTTCCAAATTCAAGATTTTGTTGTTATCGATTACATGTGTATATCGGAAACGGGAAGAGTTATCGAAAATTTAAAACAAATTTGTACTGCCTAGGGATTAGGCGAGCTAATGTACAAAATCTGGAGTCTCTAGCTCTTATAGTCGCTGAGATCGACGCGTTCATACATATGAACAGACGGACATGGATATATCGACTAGGCTGTTGATGCTGATCAAGAATATATATACTTAATGAGGTCGGAGATGCTTCCTTCTGCCTGTTACATACTTTTGCACAAAACCATTATACCCTTTTTACCCATTTTCAATGGGTTCAGGGTATAAAAAACAGAAGAAAATTCCACTCGTTATGTTTGCCCGCCCCATTGTAACGGCATACGCTCGCACCGAAGTCGACGCTTTAAAAGCTTCAGCTGCACATTTCAACAAATACATATCCCCGCCTCCCCCACCACTTCGCTTAAGTACAAGCGACCTTACGTCAAAGCATAAGCAAAGCTAACGGTAGGCTGCAAATTGCAGGCGAGCTGGCCTGGCTGATGATGATATGCTCAAGCAGTTGGGAAGCAAGCCACAGGAATTATAATAAAGCCCAAAGACAAAATAAAAATAAAAAACAGCAAATGGGGCAAAAGAGTGAGCAACAGACAGAAAGAGAGAGAGAGAGAGAGGAACTATTGAAAGCTGCCTCAAGTAGATTTATGGCTGCCTTCAAATGAGCCATCGAGAAACGCCTCCCCAGCGCTATCATTGTTCTTTTTTTTTTTCGGTGTTTTGCCTCAAAGTGTGTCAAACACATGCAACGCGAGAGGGACAGAGAGAGAGAGAGTGAGCGAGAGGGGGCGGTGGACGTCAGCAATTACTGCTATTTATGGCCGATTACTTCACGTTGTAAAATCAATTAAAAATTCACGAAAAAATGAGCCAAGTGTTTCCGTAACCCCCCCCCCTCTCCACACTCTTCTTACCCATTCACACCATGAAACCGCTTCATGACTCATTAGCGTTGACATGTTAAAGCGAAATACAAACACAAAATGCAACCGTTCACATTTTAGCATAGCTTCGAGGAGTGGCAGTGGGAGAGGGAGAGAGGAGATGTGTGAAGGCACATTAGTGAATAGTTCTGGCAAACCAGAACGAAGCCAGCTGCGATTTACAGTTATCAGTAATAGTCTGACCATTTCTCTGCTCTCACATGTGTTCTGTTCGCTCTCCCACTCTCTTTATGATCTAACGCCATGATGTTTTGTTTGTGGACTTCGGTACGGTTTTTTATACCCTTAACCCATTGAAAATGGGTAAAAAGGGTATAATGGTTTTGTGCAAAAGTATGTAACAGGGAGAAGGAAGCATCTCCGACCCCATAAAGTATATATATTCTTGATCAGCATCAACAGCCGAGTCGATATAGCCATGTCCGTCTGTCCGTCCGTCCGTCTGTCCGTCCGTCCGTCCGTCCGTCCGTATGTATGTATGAACGCATCGATCTCAGAGACTATAAGAGCTAGAGACTCCAGATTTGGTACATAAGCTCGCCTAATCCCTAGGCAGTACAAGTTTGCTTTAAATTTTCGATAACTCTTCCCGTTTCCGATATACACATGTGATCGATAACAACAAAATCTTGAATTTGGAAAACTTTTTGATGCAGTTTGAAAGATTAGACTAAATAAAGACAATCTGTGAAAATTGTATTGAAATCGGTTGAGAATCACATGAGATATGGAGTATTGAAATTAAGAAGGTATGCCCTATACGCGTATACATACACACACTCACACATACTTGCAAGCACTGACTGTATGCGTAAATTATAGGGTTAAGGGTATCGTCTAGTCGGGATTTCTCGACTAGAGCCTTCTTACTTGTTTGTAACAGATTTTAACGACATTCCGTTCCAGTCATCGCTTGGAAATGCAAACTTCCCCAGAGATAAGATTAGTATAGAAATCAAAAATGTTCGATTTTGACATGTTTTAATTTAATAAATAACAAATAACAATAAAATCAAATGAAACTCAACCTTCAGTCTTTTAAAGAGTATTGGAAATGCGTGGCACTATGGCTAACTGTGCTTTCTTGCTTATCTGTGTATCTCGTGTCGTTGTGTTTGTGGAAACGGGCCACGAGTGCAACTAAAAACTAAAACTTACAAAAATAAAAACAAAAACTTGCTAAAACTCGATGCTGCTGCTGCTAGTTGGCTAGTAAAACTGGATTTCTTTTTGGCCGTATACGAGGCTTGGCCCAGTTAGAGTAGCAGCAATGATATGTGAACATACATGCATATGTGTATGTGTGCATTAAGGAGACTCGCCAACAGGACTGGCAACATATTGAACGCCCATGCGGCAAATAATAGCAGCAAGACATGATTATTCAGGTGGAAGAGTAAGGAGAACAGATGTTAAAACTATATATGTAAATAGGTAAGTGTCCGTGTGTGTGTGTGTGTGTGTGTGTGTACTGTGACCAATTCGATTAGGAATGCAATGCATAATATATACAAGAGCTTCAAGTTGCAAAACGAGCAAATTAAGCTGACAGCCAATGAGAAAACCAGTTAACATGCAAAGTGGCAACAAAAAGGAGTAATATGTAATATTGCTTAGGCACAATAAAATATGTGTTGCATTTACATAAACTATTTTTAGTCCAAGATTTTTTCCAACATACGAATCACTTCTAATTTTGCATTAGTTTTTTTTTTTTTTTTTTTTTTTTTTTTTTAGTGCTTAGTTTTCCTTACATAAACCAACTGTATATTTAGTTTTTCCTGTTTTGTATTTCCATGTGTGTAGAAAAAGATTTAGTGATACGGTTTTTTCCCTGTGTATTTACCCAAGTCTTGTTGATTTAACCCACAAAACAGACCGAAACCCAAACATATGTGATTGTTTCTCTCTCTCTGCCTGCAAGAACAACAACAACAAATGCAGCAAATTGCAGCACTTTAAAACAACAACACACCAAATGTGGGCGAACACGTTTTTATCGCACAAAAGCCAAATGCAATGAACGTTGATTAAAATAAATATACAAGAAACGCACAAAAGAAAACTAAAGCAGTGTATGTATGTTTGTGTGTATGTATAGAAACGACGACACATGGTCATGCACAACAACAACAAAACAAAATAAAATTAAATATGAAGGCAATCAGCAAAAGAGCGCTTATCAAGTTGTGCAACAACAACAAACAAGAATACGAAAATTTAAACTGCATTTGTTGCCAAGATAGTTGAAAAAAAGCAACAACAACAAATAAATGCACATAAGTACATATAGATAAACAATACACAAGAACACACACACACAAACATATGTATGTCTGCCAGCTGGCAATTATAAAATAATTAATGAAATGGCGCTGATGAATGCGTTATTTATATGTATGTGTGCCCCCCTTTCGCTTCTGTTAAAGTATCTTATCAGTTTAACAGTTTCTACAGTGGGAATGAGGGCGTAAGAAGAAGAAGTACAAGTGCCATTCGCCCCGCAACAGCAGCTTTAAGGACTGTGACCTTTTGTCAACAGCAGCCAACAAAGCTGTATACTATTTCGGGGCACGTATTTCATTGTTTAATGACCTTTAAAAAGCCAACGCAGACGCGGCGCCCACGCGCCTGCCGCGAGAAGGCCAACAACAGCAACAACAACAAGAGCAGCAGCCGCCCCAGCAGCAACAAACGACGACAACTACAACAACTCATGGGGCCATCATCACACGCCTGCCATTTTTTGCTTTTCTCTCTCGTTGCTTTGCTTCTTCAGAGCTTCATCATCTTCATGTCGTCTGCACATACACACACACACACACATATACATTCATACATGTGCATTTATTTACACACGCATGCTTCTGCTGCTTCTTTTAATAAAGTAAACTAAACAATTTTCATTCTTGTCTCGTTTATGTCTCGTCTTCTTCGCCTATGAAGAACATATGCACACATGCACATGCCATCACACAAGCACACACACACACACACACAACCTTACACCAATACGAGCGACAGTCGCCGTCGCAATCCACCTTATTCTCCCCACCCACCACAGCTGCAAGACAGAGTCAACAAACGGACACTCACACACACACTCGCACACACACATACAAATGTGAAGAGACAGGCGGCACACAGACAGCGCTGCTCCTCAACACTGGCAAAACTTTACTTTCTGTGGGTGATGCGCCCACCATGGGGCGGCGCATGGTGAGTTCGAAAAGCTGTGGTGAATGTTTGCTGAAAGAGAAAGGCAAAAGCACAGGCAACATAGCCACACAAAACAACGCGTGCGGCTTGTGCGTGTGGGGCATTTCATTGAGAAATGAAAAATATAAAAGAAAACCAACAAACAACAACAACAACAACGATGATAAACAAGACTTGGCAAAGGCGCTGACACCGGCCGGTCACTGGCGCTATGGTGGTAATTGGTGGGTGGGGTGAGGTTTTTGGGGTGAATACGCAAAGAGAGCGTAGCGCAAGTGCTCAAAGAAAACAGTAAATGTCAATATGCAGTTATTATGCATTATGCAGTTGTGTGTTTCTGGGGAGTGGGCGTTGCCATAGTCTTTCTTTTAAAAACAATTGGCAATGTTTGGGAAACAAGAGGCAACAATTTTGAATCGGTTCAATGACATGCTATTGTATAACGATTATTAAACACATACATATATTTCATTATTGGGAAACACAGAAATTCTTATCAGATTGCAGGTTGTTCGTCGATAAAGTAGTTAGTGCAATGAGGATTAAAACAGAATTTTGTACAGTGTGGGAGACGAAGATGAAGAAAAAAGAGACATAAGCGCAATAAAAACTATATTTAAAGTTGATGCGGAAATTGCTTAAAATATAACGAACAAAAAAAAAATAATGCACACATGGCCACACCTTGCGCCAGAAGAGTGAGACTCCAGCAGTTGTTGTGCATGTAGCTCTGCTGGTTTTAATGTTGTTGTTTCTTTTTTTTTTTTTTTGTGAAGCTGACACAACTTACCTTTAGTGCCGTCAAATCGATATCATCCAATGAACAATTCACCGATTGGGCCAGTTGTTGTTGCTGGTGCGCCATTTTGATTTGCTATTTTTTGTTATTCTGCCTGGTGCGGCTGGCTGTTGTTGTTGCTGTTGCTGCTGCTGCTGCTGCTGCTACTTCACATAAAAACACACGCACACTCTGCTATGCAGGCTATGCACACCAACGCACACATATACACTCATACACAGAAGCACTCGCAGTCACTTTTTCTTCTTCTCTGCTTGTTATTATTGTTTATAATTTTTGAGAGTAATAAGCACAGATTATTTTATTAATTATATTCGCATGGCTATGTAATGAAAATTTACAAAAAATAAGATCATTAGGTACAGCAATTAACAAACAAAAAACTATTTGGCTAACAAATTGTTATTTGTTGCTGGCCATACAACTTTTCTCTTTTGTCAGTGCGCGCTTATGTGTGTGTGAGTGAGCGATTTACGTATGTGTTTGTGGATGTGTATGTGTATGTATGTGTAACGTTTGGCAAACGGGCGCGGCACGCACTTTTGCACAGATTTCTTTAAAATCAAAACACAAGTGCAATTAATATATTTACACAGACCGCTAGAAATTTAATATTCTTATTTTTCACCGATTATTCACACACCACACATACACTTTGCGCTCTTCGTTATTCACATATACACGCATTCATATACTTCGGATATATGTATACGTATGTTTGTGTAGGTAGACAGGAAAAAATCTGCCACTCGCTTTTTCTCTTTTGCCTTTCGGAGTTTGCGACTGAAATTGCGGTATTCTTTACATACTTAACACGCACAAAAGATTGTAGTTATTGTTTTTGCATAACGAGCACAATGTACAACTGACTTGCCTAATTTTCAGCAAGTTCCGGTTTGTGCAAGTCGATTGAAAAAATTAAATAAATCTATACGCGAGCGACACGGACAAGTACGTCCGAACTCCGACGCAACAACAACAGAAATGTTACTTACTCAGGCAGTGTGACCGCGGCCTGGTCGTTAAAAAAAACCACTCTTAGAAATATACCCAAAATATACCGTTTCATATTTTCATTTAAATACCAAAAAGAAAATCATATTTTTTTGTTGTTTTTATTACAATTCCATACAAACCAAAAACAAAACAACAAATTTGTGCTCTTTTTGGCTTAAAAATCGGAGTAATTATTAATTCCAATCATTTTTTTTATCACTCAGCGATGCATTGTTGAATGTACAAACAAACTTTTGCAAATAGTGAAAAACAATAAATTAAATTTTTTCTACACCATGTTCAATATTTTCCATCAACGTATATTAATTTTTTGTATACAGAAAGCCACTGTTATTAAAATACTATTTTAATTTTTACACTCGAACGAAGTAGTTGAATTTTAAGGGAGTGACCCAATCAGCTTAAAATGAAAATAGCTTATTGTCAATTTGATACGGTATTTAAATTGTACAAAAATACCACAGGGCTGCAAACACATCCAACTTCACGTTACTCATAGTAGCGCAACGTAAGGCTGGCTGCGCATGAGATTGTACAACGTTTCATTTGCGTTTACGTTACGTATTTTGCGCAACGTAGTAGGTCGCAGGTTTTGTGGAGCCTTTATTCAAATTTCTCCAGTTATATTATTAATTGTTTTAAACATTGTTATCCAATTTATATTTAATCATTGGAGATTTTACAATTTTTGGATCAAGACATCCGATAATTTATAGACAACGTAACTTGAGACATTAATGGAAATTATTCTAACGTTCATGTCATTAATGTGATTTTTCCATGAATATAATAATAATAAATATTATTTATTTATATTTTTCCTTTGATCGTTGTTAACAAATTTTAAAATTGTTCCCAGAAACGATCAGTCAGCATCGAAGCATCCAAAAATGTATCGAGTATGTTGGAAAGTATCGGTTTAAAAGAAATCGATACTTTGGTGCTTCGATGTGCTGCTTGAACATCGACCACAACATTGTAAAGCGAGATCGTGGGTTGACAAGACGTGCGTGAATCGAGAGCGCGAAACGCTAATAAAATTTAACCGTAAAAGCAACGTACCAAAAGTGCAAACAACAAAAATATACACAAATGTACAGAAAATCGTAACAAATAAATGCCATTCATTAATGCGCAATCGTTTAAGCCGTTTAACTGTTGTTTGCTGCCGTTATTGTTCCTTTATTTGCTGTTGTTTTTGTGCTAATTAGAAAGTGCTGCTGCGGCGTCGACTTTTGCGCCGGCGTTTTAGAACGCGGTTGTCTAATTGTTGGCCCAAAAACAAAAAAAAAAAGTGGCGAAGCTGGTTTTTTTGCGCATCGTTGTGTGTGTGAGAGAGTGTAAGCGAAGATCAGTGTAAGTGTGAGTGTTGTGTGGCTGTGCATTGGAATTTGTTAAAACAAGCGTATTAAGGTCAAAAGCAACAAGTGACAAGCGAAAGAAATTAAAAAAAAAAAAATTCTTAACATAAATTACATTTTAAAAAAATCAACAAATAAATAAGAGAAGAACTTCTGGCATTTTTACACAAAATAAATCTTTACAATTTGAGATTTTTTTGTTTTTGGGCCTTTTCTATTGCCAACAACAAGAACAGCAGCAACAAGTAACAAACAAAAAAAAAACGCAGCAGCTAAAGAACGCCGCGTAAAGCAACAACAACAACAACAACAACAACTTTCCGGTTTTCTCTCTGCTCCATCTCTCAGCGTCTTTTTCTTATTTTGTTACGTGTGTTTATCGATCTTCGTGGCTTACGCGTTTTTACGTATGAGAAAGAGACGGAGTGGGAGAAAAAGCGCCTAAGGCGCAGTTAAGTGAAATTTAAAACAAAAATAAATCAAATTTTAATTCAAATAGCAACGAGTCAACACTGCAGGACACAAAACAAAGGAAAAGAAAACAACGAAAAAGGAATAGAAAAGATCACGCCGTCTAATTTTTGTGTGTGTGCGCTGCTTTTAAGAGAGCGGTAAAAAAGGGATAGAGAAAGAGCGAAGGAGCGGAAGCTGTAAACAAGTCATATATTGTCAGCAGGATTTTAACGTAAATCATTCACGCTGGATTTGGGATATTACGAGGCTGTCAAAGGTAAAAAACAAAAACCAAGTCATAATCGATTTTAAGTAATAAAAGCTCAAAAGCTCAATAAATAACAATGGTTGCATATTACTTTTGTTGTAAAATTAATTAAAGAACGCCATTAAATTATTTACACTGCAAAGTTCTCAACGCGGATTATGAAGAAAAATGCCAAAAAAAAAGGCAAATTATTTATTTAACTTCGTATATCGTATATTCCCCTTTCTGTAAAGTTTACAGTGTGTTTGTTCACATCATAACATTTTTAATATGCAGTCAACGAACGCACCTGAAAGCTACCACGCTCGCTTTGCGCTTTTTATGGCCGTCCAATAAGCCACAAGACATATATATATATGTATATGTATATAATAATAAGCCCATTCAAAAAACTTGTTGCATAATCGCCGCCAATTCGAATCCAGTTTGGGGCTTTCGAACTGTACAGTTTGATTGAAAGGGCGCAAATTGCGTGTTTGGGAATCATAAAAATTGCCAACGCTTGTCACACTTTTCTTATTAGCATACTCGTGTGCGAGCGAGAGGGAGATGAAATAAGGAGAGAATGAATGAGAGTAAGAGAGTTAGTTTACAGGTGCGCAGCAGCAGCAGCCGTAGCACCACCTAGTGTGAGAGAGAGAGAGAGCGACTGCTGTGGTCATTAAGCCTGGCTTCGAGACTACGACGACGGCGCAGCTGTAAACTAGGCTAAATAGGGTCTCTAGCCAAAAGCACGTTTTGGTCTGAAGCAGCTCGCTTGCTTGTGCTTGGTTGCTTTGGGCTTGGTTTATTTTTAAACCGCATTCCGCGTGGCATTTTGTATTTGCCTGGGCCAGTTGGCCACTCTCTCACAGAAACGCACACACAGATGTGGAAATACATGCATGCATAAAAATATGCAAGCATGTGTGTAAAGTACATTAAAATACATGTTAAAGCATTACCGTTAACAGTAAACAGTTTGAGAGCCACTGTGTGAGCTTGCTGTGATTTAAATTCATATTTTACACACATTCACATTAAAGTATGTTTGTATGTTTGTATAAACGGAGACAATTGCTGCAAGACAATTGCGCTTAATTAAATTACGCTTAACGGGGGCAACTAAAGGCCAACGACGCACATTATGAGAGCGGCAGCTACAGTTGGAAGCTGGAGTGCAATGCAAAAGCAATGAATGCAAAAATGCAGTCGCTCAGCGCTTGTCAAACTGTGTATAAAATGCACTGGTCAATGGGGCGAAGATCTTTTCTATTACACTCAACAAAAACTCATAAACTGTAATTTTGATTACACTTCAAGTTGCTTCATAATTGTGTAGCAAGCACTGTTCTTGAGCACAAAAATAATTCGTATTGGTAAACCAAGTTGGTCCATTTGATTCTTTTGCTGTGCTTTTGTTTTCGTTCTTTTCTGCAGCTGGCCGCGTGCTGTCTCTGTTGTGTTGTTGTTATTGCTGTAGCTGTTGTTAGTGCTGCACTCTTTCCACATACTGCTCGCTGTTGTTGTTGTTGCTGTTGTTGTTGGCGTGGCATTCTTTAGCGTTTTGCGCAATTTGTGCGCTGTACTTTTTTTCTCTTTTGATATTCTGATTTTGTGTTTTGTTTTTGTACACAAGATTTACATTCACAATTGAAAGTTGGCCACACATAATCCAAGTAACAGAAACGGCAACAGCCGCAAAAAAAATTATTCCAGTTCCAATTTCAATTCCAATACCAATTCCAATTTCACATCCAGTTCCAGTCAATCAATCACAGCGTTTCTTATTTAGCATTTCAATCAATCAACCCAGTTTAATTTTTTAGAATTTTTTTTTAGCGGCTTCTCTTTTTGGGGAGGCGAAAAATGTAACAAGGCCTCCACTTTACAGATAAACATTTTTTTAATGATAATTGCTCAAGTGCAGTGAGTTAGAGAGAGACAGAGAGAGTGAGAGAGGGTAACGCATTATTAATTAAATGACTGCACTGCAAAGGGCGTAAGGCCCTTTAAATTGGTCCCGCCAATTGACTGCTGAACTGTGCAGGAGATAGCTAACAATAAAATGCTGGAAACAATGTTTTCAATAAGTATTTTCATTACTCACAAACTTTTTGGAATATGGGAATTGTCAAGCAAGTGTGTTTGACTGAGATTTTCATCTCATTAGCTCATATAACATGTTAATTACAAACCTTATCTGAGATTTTCAAGTGTTATACACTCGAGCTTCCCTATAACGAATCTCAAGGGGACAAGAAAGAACTTTGTTAAAGAGAAAATTCTTGATAGAGAAGTGTTTTTTGATGAAAAACTTCGAAGGTTTGTTATATGGAAGTACGACTGTAGTATAACTCGAACAACCTAGTTTTAATACAGATTCATTGGAATGATTTTTATATTTTCATTATTATTGATGCAAGTAACAGGTTCCTAGTTATCAGTTTTGTGGCATATATGCAATAAAACGAAAAAAACAAATTTAATCGCAGCTCATAAATATTATATATATATATATATATTATATACTTGGTGATAGTTTAAATAGATTTTGCTTTTTATTCAATAAGGTACACCTACTTATGTCATGCGACATTGAAAGGCTGAAACAAATTGTTTGATTAAAATTGATAAGAGCGTTCTTCAGGTTTAAAAATAAAAATGATGCGATCTCCAGAATGACATTTTCAAGTTTCGAACTTGATTGATATTCAAAAAACAGCAGCAACAACAACTTGGGGTTTTTTCTGTTAAAAAACAAAGCAATAAAAGTAAGTTAACAGTTTTCAATAATATACACGTTGATTTGCATTTGCATGTCGGAGTTCTACTAACATACATACAGGTTGATATGTATGTGTGTGTGTGTATCAGTATATATGCATACAGATAGTTCCAATTGGCTGAAGCTGGTTGCCAAGTGTGTCAAGCGTAATTAGAAAACAACCGCATGTTAAAGTGCAAAACTGCTATAGCACAGAAAATGTACAGTATAACAAACAGAGAGAGAGAGACAATCAGCGAAACAGAGTTAGAGATCTAGAGCGAGAGCGAGAGCGAGATAGAGAGTGTGTCTCATTTCACTTGTTTTCAAAACTGGCAAATTGCAGCCCGAAGTTTTAGCGCGATTAGAATAATCTTCTTCTTCATTAAGTGAAAGGCAGTTAAAATTTTCGTAGAGCTTACAAACTTCTTTGCTTTCTAATTCGTAGCGTTTAAAAATATGAATATCGTAACTCAACTGTTAAAAGCAATAACAGAACCAATGAGAATGTAATACAGATTAATAGCAGTTGCATGTTAACTAACATTATGAGTTCTGTTCAATGAGAATGTAATACAGTTTATTACATTCTCATTGAACAGAACTCGTAATGTTAGTTAACATGCAACTGCTATTAACTTAACATTTTTGTTTACGTTCATTTTGATTTTGTGTCGAATAAAGTAAGTTTGCCACCAACTCAAACAGCTTCCAGGGTATGTGTGGGTCGTGCCGTTTTCACTTTGGACTTCCTTTACCTGTTGGCAGCACTTTTTGCCATTTTTTTTTTCGCGCGCGCCAAAAACAGCGAGTCTGTCAAAGAGCAACAACAATAAATGCACATTCAAGGCTACAACAACAACAGCAACAACAGTCGCAACAATCGCACCAACAACAACAACTCGATCTACTCAAACTGGTTTTTCAATCTTGTGGTTTGCTTTCTTTTTTTTTTTTTGTGTTTGTTTGTTGTTTTCCTCTTCGGCTTGTAACTGCACGTAGCCAAAAAATATGCTAAAGTCATATCACAACAACAACAACAAGAGGGCACAGGAAATGCACTTTACAGATATTTATGTGTATATACACACACACACACACACACACGTACAATTATAGTTACATTGACTTTATAAACAATTTGCACGATTTCACAGCGGAATTGCAGTTGAATATTTTCGTATTTTTAGTCAGTTTTGCTGTAGATATATGCATCTGTATGTATGTATGTGCGTGTGGGTATGCGAAGGGTCAGGCAGCCTTTGTTTCTTGCTGTTGTTGTTTACTCGACACTCAACATTGAAAACGTTGTGTGGGATTTTGGCAGAGGCAGCAAGATCTCAAAAAAAAGCTATCCTTCCATATGAATAAAGTTGAGACGCGCTGCAGTTAAGTTTGCTTAAAGTACAGCTGGGCAAGAATTTATAAATTTTTGAAAAAACAACTTTTTTTTTAATCCTTTTTAAGTGACATACAAATACTTGTGATATGATTTTACTTGTTTTCACAACAATCTCAACGCATTCATGAAAAGCTTTAATAATTTTGTTTTTTTTCTGGTTTATTTTCTTTTTTCTTTCATAATTTTGAGGTCTCTTAACTGTTGCAACCTCAATTTTAAACAACATTCCAATACAATTTGTATTCCACGCTCTTATCAACTCGCTTTGTTGTTGGCTTAGTCATTTGCAATCCAAGCAATCTAAGATCTGTGCAAACTCAGCCCGTTCACCTGTTTCCCATTATCATAAAAACTATCGCTGGCAACCTTGAAACTGGCTGCGCCTTCCGCTGTCTAAGTGAAATTTCTCACCAAAAAAATATATACAAAAAAAAATTGGAAAAAAAAAAATTGAAAAAAAAAAATAATAATAGTGTTGATTCTCCTCTCTTTCTAGCTGACTTTTGGACTCAACTTTTTTTTTTGTTTTTAGTTTTTATTTGTTGTCTTTGCTTTCAAGTTTAGAGTCGCACCATAAATTATTTCGAGCAGCTTTTTTTTTTCGATTTGTATTTGTTAAACCTATTTATTATGTAGCTGTCTGGTTTTTGTTTTTTTTTGCCTTTAAGTCAAGTGTTGGAACAACAACAAATGTGCATATAAACAATTAGTTTTTAGTAAATCAAAGGTTGATTAACCAAATGAAGATTGGCAGCTAGTGATTCATAGATTACGAAATAAATTTGCAGTCATTTCTGACAGGAAGTTATTAATCACAATCTAAAACTAGAAACTTCTAAAAAAAAACCCAAAAAACTATAAAAAATCTTTAGAATTTATGAAGAAAAAGCTTTTGTTTATGAAATTGATGTCTTAAATATTTCTTAGTTGTGCCAAAAATTCGATTTCTTTGTTTAACGGAAGTGTTTGACATTAAAGCTTATCAGCTCAGAGCGTCTCTCTCTTTCCCTCTTCTGTGGGCGTGGCAACATCATAAAATAAACTTATCGCAATGCCCGAAAAACAAATATATTGATAATTTAGCCTTGACGTCGGGCTTTAAGTGTTCGCCAAATTGCTGGCAATCTGAAGCTGACTTTAAAACAACAAACGAATTTAATAATGTCTGCGAATAAATTGATGTTGATGTTGTTGTGGTTGTTGTTGTTGTTGTGGTTGTTACTGTTGATTTGTTGCATCCTCGACCGCGAGCTCAATCAAAATATTTAGCTTATTAGTTGCAAAAAAAGAAGAAAAAAAGAGTCAACAGAAATCGAGACAGCCAGCATGTCGTGAGAGTTTGAGGCACAAAGGCGGACGACGACTTCACATTAAGCATACGCCGCTTGCGCCGCAAGGCTAGTGATCTCTCTCTCTCTTCCTCTCTCCCTCAGGCAATTAATTACATTTTGCGCACTTTATTTCCGCTTTACACCGGGCGTTGGTAGAATTTCGTTGTCTCTTCTTACCGCTGTAATTATTTTGCTAGCACAATACAGTACGTATACACTATAGTATATGCCTTTCCTCGACTATATGCTGTGTGTGTGTTTTGTTTGCTTCGAAAAGACACAAAAACGTATAAAGATGAAGCCATAAAAATGCCGCTGCTTTTGCTTTTGCTTTTTCTGTTGCCTCGACTGCTCTTGCTTTTGACGGCTTTTGTGTTTGTGCAGCTTGCCTACGAAGGTGTTGATGTTATTGCCCCTCAATGGGGGCTTGGGGCGTGGGGGCATTGATTTTAATGCTTGCATTAACAGAAGCTAACAACTGCAACGGTTCTTTAAACCGAAACGTTTATGCCCTTTGGGCCAAGCAATTGGTACAGTAATAACTACTTAACAGAGATTAAGCATATACAAATCTTAATAACAACTCATTTAAATCTAGCATAAATGCTTGCTTCCTGTCCAAACTAAATGCTTTAGTTAATATAGGCTACAAGCGAGCGTATATATATATATATATATATATAAATCGAGCAGCGAACAAGAACAATGTGCGCTACTCGTTAATGCTTGGCCCCCTTTTTGTTTTTTTTTTTGCATATGCTTTGCATATACTCAACAGTACTCAATGTGTGTGTGTGTGTGTGTGCCCTCAACGTATTCCGACCATCGATCGAAATCAAAAAGCGTAACAACGTAAAACACAAATGCCAAAAATTCTTGGCTTCAAGCTCAGCTCAGCTGTGAAATGTGAGTCCAAGACCAAAACACGACCCACGAAGTAGACCCTGAGGAGGGCGGGCGGGACGCCAAATACCTTGCTGCTCTTCTCTCTGCTCCTCTTTGGCATTCTTGGGCGTACATTCTGGCCTATGTGTGAAGCTCGTTCCACTTACACACACACATATGTACAATATACGTTAGCTTGATCACAAATTTGTTGCCCGCTGACAAACTTCCAGTCCAGAATGTCCATTTAATAATATTTTTATACCCTTAACCCATTGAAAATGGGTAAAAAGGGTATAATGGATTTGTGCAAAAGTATGTAACAGGGAGAAGGAAGCGTCTCCGAACCCTATAAGAGCTAGAGACTCCAGATTTGGTACATAAGCTCGCCTAATCCCTAGGCAGTACAAGTTTGTTTTAAATTTTCGATAACTCTTCCCGTTTCCGATATACACATGTAATCGATAACAACAAAATCTTCAATTTGGAAAACTTTTTGATGCAGTTTGAAAGATTAGACTAAATAAAGACAATCTGTGAAAATTTTATTGAAATCGGTTGAGAAACACTGGAGATATGGAACATTGAAGTTTACTCAAGCGTTAAGTATAGGGTTCAGGGTATCGTCTAGTCGGGATTTCTCGACTAGAGCCTTGTTATAACTGTTATCTACAGTCGAAGCGAAAAAAGTGACTTTGCTGGAGTCAATTTATGAGTGGATTTCTTTGTGTCCAGCTCTAATCAGTGCAATAAAAATATAACCCACATCTATCATAGGTGCAGATAGTGCCAGTATCAATCGATTGCAGGTGTATATGCAGAGGCGATAGGCAATGATGTCAGTGTTGGCTTTGAGGCTGACTCATGACTATACTATCTAGTCATGGGTGAGAGCTAACTGTTTGTCTAGCGTGTCTTGATTAATTAGCTGGGAACAAGCGCTCGCTCTCCGTCTCTCTCTCTCTCTCTGTGATCATCTGAATGTGAATATGATGATGATGCGAAATTAAGTCTAAAAACTTATGACTAGACACTCGAGAGACTCATCAACAATTATAAAACTTGACATTAAACAAATGTTTCGCATTTGCATTCAATGAGCGCTCGCAACTTTTGAGCAAATGTATTCTCCTCTCAAATCTTGTATATATAAGTTTCAGTACTCGTTTTCCGACTCTATATACAAACACATAAATTCTGTTGCATTCATACAAGTATTTGTTGTACTTGTCGAGCTGTATAAAAAAACAAAATGAGCCAGTAAATATATTTTGTTTGAATGTCGAACCTTTTGTACACTGAAAGCTTTAAATATTTGCACAATTGTTCAGTTCTGTAAATTGAATTCTGTTGTGGGTTCTTGCGTTAAAGGTTCTAGAGTCATTAATGTTTTTTGTTTTTATCTACAAAGTTGAAAAAGTTTACTTTAAAAAAAGTTTACTTGATTTCTGGTGCGATAAAGCCAAAAAAAAAAATTTAATAGCAGCTTCGTATTATATTCTTTAGAACATAATTCATTATTATGACATCGTATTAATCTTAGGAAGTATAAAATAGAGATATTCCTTGACTTAGTTGAAGCGTTACAAACCGTTTGACATGCGCGTAATGCTAGCTTAAAGGGTATAATTACACGGTTAAACAACAAAGTATTTGCTTAAACGCTGACATCAGACAGTAATTGCCCGAAAGAGAGACAGGGAGAGGGAGTGGGAGAAAAAAATGAAGAGAAAGAGCCCGAAAAAGGCAAAACTCGTGCCCCGTTTGGCTTAACTTTAAAGGCGATATGGAGCTTCCAAATTTTGTTTGGTTTCGCCTTCAAAACACAAATAAAAAAGAAGATTCTTTACCGGTTTTATTCCGTTCAAATGTTGCGTCTGTTTAGCATTGTAGCGTGAAGTTATGTATTGCATATGTGTATATATATATAATTTTTGTCGGCTTATTTGACTTATTTATTAGCGATTTCTTTATTATGATGCGGCGTCTTTGGCAACGGTATTGGAACTTTTTAATGTCTTGTGTTGAGAGACAGTTCTCGAGGCAGTCAATTTGCATATACCCGAAACGTGAAACACGTTTTTGCAATTGCCCACCCGGCTAAATTGCGAGGACCCAAGGCGAAAACTCTTTAACCAAACCAAAGGAGCGTCAAATTGAAAAAAACAAAACGTTATTTTGAAGAACTGGCTAAGCAGCTTAAGATAATGAAATGAGCACAAAAGACTTAACAGATTCTGCTGATAATAAGTCTCAATGCGCAAAACTAAACAACTTTGCATAGTAAAGATAGTATTTTAATACCCTGAAAAATGGGTAAAAAGGGTATAATGGTTTTGTGCAAAAGTATGTAACAGGCAGATGGAAGCATCTACGACCCCATTAAGTATATATATGCTTGATCAGCATCAGCATCAACATCCGAGTCGATATAGCCATGTCCGTCTATCCTTCCGTATGTATGTATGAAATCGTCGATCTCAGAGACTATATGAGCTATAGATTTCAGATATTTCAAACATCAGCTCGCCTAATCCCTAGGCAGTACAAATTTGTTCAAATTTTCGATAACTCTTCCCGTTTCCGATATACACATGTGATCGATAACAACAAAATCTTGAATTTGGAAAACTTTTCGACAGCGTTTGAAACATTAGACGAAATAATGAGAATTTATGAAATTTTTATTTAAATCCGTTGCGAAACACCGGAGATATGGAGCATTGAAGTTAAGAAAGTATGCAGTATAGGGTTCAGGGTATAGTCTAGTCGGGATTTCTCGACTAGAACCTTCTTACTGATTTTTTATTGCACGCATAAAGCTTTAAAGCTTGAATAAGCTACTGGTCGGTTGCTATCTCTAGCCGATATTAAAAGTCTCTTCAAACTACCATTCGACAGTGTCATTAAAACTGTATTGGTCTAAAATTGATGAGGAAATTGTTGGGTTTGTATTTGTATTAATAAAAGATAGCGTCATCAAAATTGAATTTTGTCATGTAATAATAAACGATTTGTTATTGTGAACAGTTTGGGGCTTGCGCAACGTGCTTTTGGGTTCAAAATGCAATACATTTTGGTTACTTTTGGGTAGGTCTGTAATAACAAACCCATTTCACAGTTCGTGTCTCATCAAAAACACATTGAGATCATTTGAAATTCATTTAAAAATCATAACTTTTACTTTAAAGCCTTATCACATTGGCTGGTCTTAACAATCCCGTTGATGGGCAACAAGGCTATTCATTTAAAACTTGAAAAACTATCGAAAAATATTCATTAACGATTTACAAATAAACGAGGCAATTAAAAATGTTGTTTAACTTTAAGAGCTGTAAAGACAAAAAAAAAAATATTATTATTATTATTATTATTACGATTCGTCGCCCCAAAAACAGTTGAGTAAATATTTAAAGTGGTCTTGACAGTTGAGTGTAGACTTCCACTTCAGGGCTTAGCCAATTAACCAAACCCAATGACAGATCGAAAGTGCTTACGAAAATGCTTACAATTTCGATTTCAATAACACACACACACACACACATACATTTTAAAGATACACGCTACGAATGGTTCATATTTAGGTTCGAGCTGTCAAAATGGAATTGAATTGTTTAGTTTGCAGCTTGTAGATCTTCATATTTTTGGTGATTGTCGTGGTACATTTTAATTAAAACTAAAACGTCAGATGAGTGCTTGTTACAGCTGCCACAAAACTGATAGCGAAAGAACCGTTCCGAAGCTCATTTTTACCCAACTCTTCGATAACACACACTTTGCTTGCTTTGGCAACTTCCTGCGAAAAACGCAAACGGAAATATTTCGTTCAGTTTTAGTGTGTTATATATGTAGTTGTTCAAATATTTACACACTGACTCTGACTCTTTGAGTACACACTTATACGGTTTTCTTTTGGCTCATGTGACTCACTAACCGAACCGTTTGGTATTGCTCTTTTGTTGATTTACCATTTTTGGGCTCACACGTGTGTTAGTTTTCTTTTTCTTTCGCTGTTAAGCGGTATGATTTGCATAATCATTTCTCGCTCATTTCAAACGCTTGATTAAGCCTTACCTTACCCAGATTGCTGAGAAGGAAATGGTGGCCCATATAGTGGGCTTAGACAATGCTTATTAATTACAGATCGCACCAAAGTAGACACAGACTGGCAGACTGGTCGGAAAATCTTTCTTTTCCACAGTGACAAATTGAGTTATTTTTGTTTGCTCAAAGTTGATGTCATTTGCTTTATTCAGAAGTGTTGCCAAGAATTTAAAGTGTGAAGCAGAAGAGGAATGATACTATATAGGAATTCTTATAAAATTTTTGACTTCGGACTCCCCGATATGAACAAATTTATGGTTATAAATATATTTTATTATATTCAATAAATCATGAACTCAGTGATGGTTTTACATGACTTTAATGGACAACTTTATGATAACCCAATTTGCTTGTTATAAACTTTATGCCATTCTTATGGTCAATTGTTATTCGCTTAACTATATTATTGAGTGATTTTATTGCAGATAATTGAAATATCTGTACAGTTATTGCAAGTCAAGCTTGAGCTTGCGTGCCGTTTGCAATTACAAAACTAATTGCCATTTCTTTACAAGATAAAGAGTTTATTGTTTGTATTGCATTTTTCTTTTATAGTTATACTAACTCATTCGCTCATTCAGCTGATTTTAACTTGCTAGTCAGTGCTAATTGTCTGGCGCTTCCTAACAGGAAATCAATCAGTTTGTAAACCTGTTGAAATGCTCACACCTATGAATACGAGTTACAAGAAGCTGTTAGCTGATTATCCGGTATAACGAATCTTAATTACACAGCCGTTAAAAAGACGAGCTCAAAACGCGTGCTGCTTAACTATTTGGCACATAATTAATGAACATACCGCCGAGTCTCTTTACACATTTTTCAATTGATTAAAACTAATAAAAAAATAAATAAAAAAACGGAATTCGAACCTTCGATGGCAAAAAAACTATGAAATCAGTTTATTAAGCACAAAAAAAATTTCACTTTTAATTGATCTTTATTGTGCTAAACAAAAAGTTGTGATGAGTGAAATTTTATTGTTTGTTGAACCCGTCGAATTCGAATTCTTGGTTCTTTCTTATAATGTTGACCGCTCGCTGTTAAAGAAACCAGCAGAAAAGAAGCGTGGATTACTTTTCTATTTCAAGAAAGGTTCCTTCAAAATTTGCAGAGCTTAATGATGTCATCATTTAAATATTTCGAACCTTTTTTCACATCCGATAGCTGTAAACAGTGTAATTGATTTGTTGATTGATTTCAAACACAAAACAAAATTTCACTGTCAAGCTCGCTGAGGCGGCGCCCACTCGAATTCCATTTGCACATGTCACAGCCAACGAGAAATACACCCAAAAAAAACCACAAAAACACATTCAAAATGAATAAATACAGTAGCTGCTGCGCATGCGCAGAAACACAAAAAGTATCTGCTAGATACTTAGATACAAATGCGCAGCTGTGGATGATGTCATGGAATGAAGTTTGTCTTGTTCTTGTCTTGCTTACGACGCGGGTGTAACGCCTTAGGGGGGCGTAGCAAATGCCAAACAAACACACACACACACACACAAGAGATATGAAAAAAACCAATTTCAAAGAAACGAGAAGCGAAGCTTGAGGCGTGCTGGCTATTGACTAATTTTCGCAAATAACTTTTGGAGCAGCACACAACAATAATAATAAAGCCAAAGACTACACACACACATACTGAGACTTTAACGAATAGGCTTTTTTCTTTACTTGTATTCATGACAATAATGAGCCAAAATGTTTGGTAATCATTTTTTTTTAAGTGTTTCAACAATTTGACTGCAGCTGACAGGCGAAGGATAGCTTCGAGACGTGCGCGTGCGCCTGGGAATTTATTTATATATAACTGACTTTTGAGCACATGCACAACCGATTAAAAAAGCTAATAAATATGAGCTTTTGTTGTTATTGAGCTTCTAACTACTAATAGATAAATTCCTTTAAGCTTTCGATATTCAAAACCCAAGGTATTTTCATTCATGCTTTGACCTTTAGAATAATAATGCTTCAAACTATAGATTTGTCACCCAATCAACATTTTCTTTATATGATAACAAACTTTTGTAGCTGTATACATTTTCCCCAAAGTTATTTAAAGGTATGTTGATACTTATAAATAGACATACAGAATCACCGTTAGAAGTGCTGTCAGCTAAATAAAAGTTCCCAATAAATTCAAGGTTTTCAAGCTACAAACTTTTGTTATAGAATGAAAAAAAAAACGAAACTCTCGCCCTCTTTTTATACCCTAAAACCCATTGAAAATGGTTAAAAAGGGTATAATAGTTTTGTGCAAAAGTATGTAACAGGCAGAAGGAAGCATGTCCGACACCATAAAGTATATATATTCTTGATCAGCATCAACAGCCGAGTCGATATATATATGTAACCGTCGATCTCAGAGACTATAAGAGCTAGAGGCTCCAGATTTGGAACATAAGCTCGCCTAATCCCTAGGCAGTAGAAGTATGCTTCGAAATTTCGATAACTTTTCCCGTTTCCGATATACACATGTGATCGATAACCAGAAAATCTTGAATTTGGAAAACTTTTAAACTACGTTTTAGACATTAGACGAAATATTGGCAATGTGTGAACATTTTATTGAAATCGATTGAGAAGCTCCGGAGATATGGAACATTGAAGTTAAGTTCAAGGAGTTCTGGAGATATGGAGCATTGAAGTTACTTGCGTAAAGTATAGGGTTCAGGGTATAGTCTAGTCGGGATTTGTCGACTAGAGCCGTCTTACTTGTTTTTCAATGGGGTTTTCTCTTTTTGTTTTGGAAATTGTTTAGCATGCGAGGCACAAACAAAAGAATTTATAACATTGTTATTGTGTTTTGGAATCTGACCGAATCTCTGACTTTGTTGTTGTCATTGAAGCCAAAACAGAATTTTAATTTTCGGCAAGTGATGAGGTAATTTTATGCGCGACTTTTTGACACAATAAAAACAAAAACACAAACAAACAAGTACAAAAACAAATCCCAAATTAGGCAAAAAAGAGAATCGCACAAAATATCACTGTGCTACAGGTCTCATTGTTAGATCTTTGCGATAGGCACGAGAGGGCGAGGGAAAATCGTATAAAGAAATGAGGAACAAATTAATTGTTATCTTCTGCGATCGCAGGTTATAATTAAATTCCAATGCTCAACCGAAATGATTAGACAAACGTTCCGCGCATGTAAATGCTTTTGCATATTTGCCTTGAAAAACGAAAAACGAAAAACGAAGAAAAAAAATTGAACAGAAAATTGGTTTATGCCTAATGTTTATTGATTTATGCAAATCTGCCCAAGCGCTGCGAGGTTATTGCACGCCTAATCAGCAGCCAGAAAACTTTCTTAGGCTCGTTTCCAACTCACACACACACACACACACACACACACAAACAAACACATAAAACAACTTCTTTATGCTCAAGAAGATCGTCAAAAAACTCAATGGGGAAGCTGTTTAAAAATAACGATATACAAATTTATTTAAATCAACTGACGCCTTCTGGCAAACTGTGCTCAGCTGTCGACTTACACACACACACACACACACACACGGACACCAACAGACATGTGTGCGCCTCATGTTTAACCCCAAAAACAATCCTTATACGCCTGCGCACCTTCTTGTCTCGTCTTGTGTTGTGTTTATCTTTGGTGTGCCCGTAAACAGGATGCACTTCTCTCACTCTTGCTCTCGTGCTCTCGATGTGTTGAGTGTGTGTGTTTTATGACACGATCTTGTCGTGCTGCCTATTAATGTTGTGCCACTAAAAATAGTCGCTGCATTTTACGTTCGGCAGCTGTGTGGAGTTTTCATGACCTGTAAAGTGCTCTGCACGGTGGGGTGTCTAGAGCTTCTACTTGCGTATTAATACTGTTAGGCAGTTCATGGGATTATGTAGAAGTTTATGAACTAGGTAGGGTATCTGTCAATTCGTCCACACTTTACTCTTCTTTCATCTGCCCTGGGGGGTAAAACGTTTTAGCTTAGAATGCTGAATGCCAGGCGTGCACTTGGTCTTAATAGCTTTTCGTGCTAAAGCCTAAAGTTATGCCTCAATTTGTGCTATGTGGATGCCAAACTATTACATACTACACACACACACACTAACACACACAACCATACATACATACTATATAGCACTCTACTCGCTGTTTAGAGCAAAAGTATTGAGAGCGCCAAAAGATAAGAAAGTTGATGTCGGCGGCACCTGCTATCGGCGGTATGGTAAAGTTTATTGTCACGCTGTTGTTTGCTTGTTGTTGTTGTTGCTCTTTTTATTGTTTAGTTTTCACCTTTTTTCTTTTTAATTGATTTTTCATTTTATACCGCCTTTTGTGTACTTTGCAAAAGTGTTTTGTTTGCCTTTTTAACGTCTTTAAGATGACCTCAGCAACAACAGCGTTAAGACAATGGGCCAAGACAAAATCAAAAATGGGCGTTCCAAAGATTAATGGCAATTAAGAAATAAGTTTTTTCATGATGTCATCCTTCGCCCCTAATAAATAACTGTCAACTCCATTTGTGGCACATGAATTTATGATATATTTTTTCTGAAGTACTTTTCATATTAATTGCAAATTTCTGCCTATAAATAACTGTGACTTAGCAAATATTCGAAAATAATCTATAGGGGCGGCATATGTGCAAGGTATGCGAGGGTTAATATCGCTCGATAAGATAAAGCAATAGACCAGGGCTGGCAAGTTTGTTTGGTTTTGGTTCACATTTTTGCGTTATCAGTTTTAAGCTTTAGTACAACAGTCAAATGATAACGATAAAAGGAATTCACCATACGCAGAAACCGCAAGCAACTAACAAAGAATTCGTTTTTCTCTTTTTTTGCCACTTTCGTTTTTTTTTTTTGGTTTGGTTTCTCGTTTGACTTCTTAGCCGCAAATATTTCAATTAGCTTGCTATCTGATAAATGGCCCAAAGCCGAACGTCTGAAAAGCTTTTCTGCGCCCAGCAAAAAAGTAACAAGCTGCGCTGCTGCTCCAGTGTCCCAACGGCGCGGCCAGAGCGTGCAACTGCGTCCAGCTAACCCACGAGAAATTAACGAAAAAAAAAAATAAACGAACTAAGTGAAAGAAGAGTTTTATTATTGTGCCGTGTGTGTATGTGTGTGAAACCAGATCTTAGCTATGGAATACAATAGTATATTGCGTTCGAACTTTTCACGCAATGAGTACAAACGATATATATCGTTTGAGCGCCAGTCCTTGGGTAGGTTCAACTATATATCATAATAAGATTCCACCACAAGTTCTTTCCCCCTTTTATCTCTCACATGGTAGCTCTCAGCATAATGTATCATGTGCAAAATACATTTTCTAGAAATACGTGACTACTATATATATATATATAGTACTACTACAAATCACCCTAAACCCCATTTCGTAAAGTTGTTTTATTGTGTTTCTGGCATTACGTAATTCGTTTCAATAGTCAAGTTGATAAAAAGCAAAAAAAAGAGTTTTATTTGTCAAGCCATTTGGTGGTATATTAATTGCTGATAAAACGCTTTTATATTACGGCATTGACCGGAATGTCTAACTTTTGTTGTTGTCGGGAAGTTAGTTCTGATTTTTCTGTATGGTTATTTTCTGACTTAATCACCCAAAACAGCCAAAATAATGCCATTGAGTAATAGCGCAAAGAATTACGATAATGCGTGCTGGAAAATAAACATGACGTCTAGCCAAGAACCAAAAAGAAAACACGTTAACAATCAAAGTTCTCTTTGGCCGATGTATTAGATCATTTTTTGTAACTATGAATTAGTTGTTATCAACGTGTTGTTGGCTGTTTAAAGGTTAAGAAGTAGCTAAAGAAACATTTGTGTTTAAAACAGATGAATCATAGAATAGAGTACTAAAAAAGTTCGAGACATATCGCTCTATTTATTTAATACTCTCAATTCTCAAGTTATTTTAAACGGTTTCTCTTATCAATAACACTTGAGGCAATGCCTTTAATTGGACCCTGCACGTATGCCAACAATTTACCTGTTCACTTGTAACGTCATTCGGTCAATATTTGTATACATACAACAATCTTTTATATAAGCTAATGCCCATTAATTGCTTTGACTTGCCATAAATGGCTATATAAAATAAAATAATACACACAAAAGAGGTTCTCTTCTTATCGAAGCGTTGCCAACTATGTATTGGCCAATGTAGGAAAAAAACACCCCACCCTATTGATTGTGTGTGTTTGGTGTTGTAGGGTGTGTAGATGTTGTTGTGTATGAAATCAAAACAAATGCTAAACGTTGTTTTGCACTTTTGGGGCTTTAACTAATCCTTGGTTTTGCTGCGTCTCCTTGTAGCATCACAATATGAGCCCGGTGGCTACTCAACGCAGCAATCATCATCGTCCTCCGTCCGCGGCAACAATCCGACAATGACGCAACGCGATGGCATTATCAAATTCGAGAATGAGCGTATCAAGACGCTGCAGGAGGAGCGTTTACACATCCAAAAGAAGACCTTTACAAAATGGATGAATTCGTTTCTGATCAAGGTGACAAATATATATATATATCTCTTACTGTTATGTACTTATTGTATCTCTTTGTTGCTTAGGCCAAAATGGAGGTCGAAGACCTATTCACAGATCTAGCCGATGGCATCAAGCTGCTGAAGCTGCTTGAGATTATATCGTCGGAGAAACTGGGCAAACCGAATAGCGGCCGTATGCGCGTACACAAAATCGAAAATGTCAACAAGAGTCTGGCATTCTTGCACACCAAGGTAAGTGGCTGTCAAAGAGAAGGGAGAGGGAGAGGCGTACGCATTTGTAGAAAGTGCAAGTCTTGAGTTGAGGCAGCTGCGCGTAAAAACGTTTGCGTGCTTTGTTTGCCACATGAGCCACGCGAGAGAGTTATGAGACGCAGCTACATATAGCAAACACAGCAAACACATAAAAAACGACACTTTAGATGCAAGACTGCATCTCGCGAATGAGCTACAAACATACACAAACACACACATATATATATATATAATTAGCTTTTGCTTAAATATTTGCATACTTTCTAATGCACGCGTTGCACATTTTTCATACTTTGTATTAAGTTATTTTTGATTAATATAGTTTTTATATATATATCAATCTGTTTTTTAGCTCTTCGTGTCGGCAAATTTTCTGCACACTTTCTTTGCTTGCATTTGATTTTAATTGTGTGTAGCTCTAAATGAAATACATTGATGAAGCAACTCTTGCTCTCTCTCTCTCTCTGTCTGGCTGTCTCTCTCACTTTCAGCTTAGCGTGCGACATAGTTTCGCTTGATGTCTAACTTCTACAACTACTACTACTGTGTTTTTCTTTAAGCCTAATCTAATTAGAAACAATGGCGCATTTAATGCACATTAAATGCATGTAATTTGTACGTATTGCAATGCCAACAACAGTTATAACAACAATAACAACAACAACAACGACACTGTACACACGTATTTGTATTTGACGCAGTGAAAGTTGTTGCTTTTTGTTTTTGGGCTTGTCTTTTGGGTTGCGTTTTTTTCATTCACTTTGTGACATCGGCATTTATTGCATTTTAATTGGTTTTTCAGCTTGAAGAAGCTTGAAAGTAAGTAAGAGAGAGAGAAATAAACACTTAACGCACAGCTGAGCAAGCATTTAGTTAAGGATCTTAGTCAATAGAGCGTGCAATCGGTCAAGCGACATAAATTCTTTCAACTTCGGTTCATAACCGCTGTGGGATCGTTAATCAAGTTTTTAAAAGCAAACTAAAAAGCTCAGTTTTATGCATGCGATAAAGATCAAGTCGTAACTTATGCTTTCTTCGCCTATTTCTATTTCTATCTGTGCCTACCTGTTCTTCACGCCATGACCTACTATAAATTCAAATGAACCTGAGACAGACAAACACTCTCACACACACACACGTGCATATACATGCATACGCAATAGGGGGTCAAGCACCTAGCGAGGCATTCACTCTGATAATGCGTGACTTGTTGGCCCCAAACAGAAACAGCAGCTCATGTTTTGTGCGGTTCGCTTGTTACGGACGTTGTAAGAAGCGTAATTTGAGACGTGCAGCTTAGCGAAACGGAGCAGTCAGTCCCCACAAAGAGCCATCCACCCCCCCGCTGTTGAGTTAGAATGCCAACTAATGCACTTGTATTTAATTTCTTTTACAACAGGTTCGCTTAGAGTCCATTGGTGCTGAGGACATTGTCGATGGCAATCCCAGATTGATCTTGGGTCTCATTTGGACCATCATTTTGCGTTTCCAAATTCAGGAAATCGTCATCGATGTTGTAAGTTAAATGTTCTAATTGCAACGAACGATCTATTGAGGTTGTATTATTCTTTTTAGGATGAAGAAAACGAATCCAGTGAGAAACGTTCAGCCAAAGATGCATTGCTGTTGTGGTGTCAGCGTAAGACGCATGGTTATCCGGGCGTTAATATACAGGACTTCACATCATCATGGCGTTCCGGTTTGGGTTTCAATGCGCTCATCCATTCGCACCGACCCGATCTGTTTGAATACAGCACCATTGTGAATTCAAAGAATTCCAATTTGGATAATTTGAATCATGCATTCGATACGGCCGCCAACGAATTGGGCATACCAAGGTAAATAAATTATATATGATTATGCCTAAAAAAGATCTTGGTTCTAAATACTTTTCTTTGTTGCAGTCTGCTCGATGCGGAGGATATCGATGCGGCGCGACCGGATGAGAAATCGATCTTGACCTATGTGGCATCATACTATCACACATTTGCGCGCATGAAGAACGAACAGAAGAGCGGCAAGCGCATCGCCAATGTGAGTCTAACACACCTTTGATTAGTGGGCTTGGGTGACAGTCAGGGTCGGGGGCATTGCATGGGTGCTGTCGGAAGCTGTTGCAGCGTAACGAGCGCTTCAATCTAGTTAACGCTCTACTTCGCACATACGATTCGATGCCGTTTGATCGGGTTGGGCCTTAGAAAGTTGTCTAACTAGCTCTCCCTGTTTCCCTTCCTCTAGATTGTGGGCCAGCTTATGGATGCCGATCGTAAGAAGATGCACTACGAACGCCTGACCACAAATCTGCTAAGTTGGATAAGACAAAAAACGTTGGAGCTGAATCAGCGCGACCTGCCCAACTCACTGGAGGGCATACAGCATGAACTGTTGGCCTTCAAGGAGTATCGCACCATTGAAAAACCACCCAAGTAAGTTGGAAATATGTTAAAGATTTGTGTATAACACATTTACTAACAAAATAATTATGTTCTTTAGATACAAGGAACGTAGCGAGATTGAGGCTTTGTACTTTACCATAAATACGCTGCTCAAGGCATTGAATCAGCCGTCTTACAATCCCCAGGAGGGTCAGCTGGTCAATGACATTGAGAAGGCCTGGCAGATACTGGAGTATGCTGAGCACAAACGTGAGGTTGCCTTGCGTGATGAACTCCTGCGCCAGGAGAAACTTGAGCAGCTGAATTACAAGTTCGAGAAGAAATCCGTGCTGCGTGAGGGTTATCTAAAGGAGATGATTCAAGTGCTTTCCGATCCGCGCTATCTGCGTCAAGTGGATGCCACGTTGAAGAAGCATGAGGCTATCTCGGCGGATATTTTGGCGCGTGTGGAACGCTTCAATGATCTAACGGCCATGGCCAATGAGCTGGAGAAGGAGAACTACCACGGCAAGGAGCGTGTAAAGCGTCGCGAGCAAGAGGTCATGGATAAGTGGCGCAAATTGCTTGAGCTGCTCGAGAATCAACGCCTGAATCTTTCGCAAATGAGCAATCTGATGAATCTGCTGCGTGAGATTGCCAGCACAACGGAATCAGTGCGAGAGCTGCAGCAACAGTTTGCCTCCGAGGATGTGGGTCCACATCTGCTTGGTGTTGAGGAGCTGCTTCAAGCGCACTCACTGCAAGAACTGCAAGTGAACACCTATGGCGAGACGCTCAAGCGCTTTAATCGTCAAGCCCTGCCCTACAAGACTTCAGAGCATAAGGATGCCGCAGTGTTGGCCCAACGTCTCGCCCAGCTGGAGGAGGCATATGCTGAACTGTTGAAGCTCTCTGCACAGCGTCGAGCACGTCTAGAGGAAGCCCGCAATTTCCATCACTTCATGGAGGACTATGATAACGAAGAAGGCTGGCTGGTGGATAAACAGCGCATCTGCAAGACAGGCATTACTGCCAAGGATTTGCGTGCGGTACTCTCGCTGCAGCAGAAGCACAAAGCTCTGGAGGATGAGATCAAGTCGCGCAAGCCAAAATCCTCGCAAATGTCGGAGGCAGGCAAACGTCTCATTGGCGAAAAGCATCCGCGTGCCACCGAGATCAAGAGTCGTATTGATTCCCTGGCGGAGCATTGGCAGGCGCTGGAATCGCTTGTTGACTTGCGTCGCCGCCAGCTGGAGGATGCCGCCGAGGCCTATCAGTTCTACACCGACGCCAATGAGGCCGAGTCGTGGCTTAATGAGAAAATGGCTTTGGTGAATTCCCGGGACTATGGCAACGATGAGCCCTCAGCGCAGGCGCTTTTGCAGCGTCATCGGGATCTGCAGGGTGAGCTCAATGCCTATTCCGGCGACATACTCAACCTAAATCAGCAGGCCGATAAGCTAATCAAGGCAGGCATTTGCACTTTGGAGCTGACGGCCGCTGAACCCGACTTGCCCGAGTTGGAGCAAGAGGAGTGGGTGAACGAGACTCGCCTTGTGCCCAAGGAGGTGTGGGAGGATGAGTGGGTCGAGAAGTTGGAGCACAAGAAGGTTACCGAAACAAAAATGCTGCCCCATGTGCGTTCCCTCTTTCCCTTCGAGGGTCAGGGCATGAAAATGGAAAAGGGCGAAGTTATGCTGCTGAAGTCCAAAACCAACGATGACTGGTGGTGTGTGCGCAAGGATAATGGACACGAAGGATTCGTGCCGGCCAACTATATACGTGAAATCGAAGCACGTCCCGTTGCCTGCATTGTGCCCAAGGCCGAGAAGGTCAAGAGCCTCCAGAAGGTGAAGAAGACCGTTCTAGTAAGACAAGTAGTGCCCGTTAAGCGCATTCGTCCAGTAAGCGTAGACCCTAAGCCTCTCGTGCAACGTCGCACATCTAATATGAGCATCAACGAGAACGCAGATAGCGTGGAGAAGCGCCAACAACGCATCAACACCACCTACGATGAATTGCAGGAGATGGCTCAGAAGCGTCATGCATTGCTCGAGGATTCGATTCATCTGTTTGGCTTCTATCGCGAATGCGATGACTTTGAGAAGTGGATGAAGGAGAAGGAGCGCATGATCAAGACAGACGATGGCGATGGTGTGGACAATGCCAAGCGCAAGTTTGAGAAGTTCATTACCGATCTGTCGGCTGCTTCGAAGCGTGTTGAGGAAATTGATGGCGCTGTTGATACCTTCCGCCAGCAAGGTCACTCGCAGCTGGACAAGATCATAGCGCGACAGCGTCAAATCCATCAAATCTGGCAGCGTCTCAACAATGCCAAGGCACAGCGTGAGAAGAGCTTGGAGGGCGCTTCCAGCGTGGAGCTCTTCAATCGCACCTGCGACGAGGCCAAGGTCTGGATGAGCGAAAAGATGCTCCAGCTGGACACCGCTGTCATAACGTCTGATCTGAAGACTGTGCAAGCCCTGCAGCGACGCCATCAAAATCTGGAACGCGAATTGGCACCCGTTGAGGAGAAAGTCAATCGCGTCACCTATCTGGGCAACTCCGTTAAGAATGCTTATCCCGCAGAGCGCGATAATGTTAATGCTCGTCAGCAGGATGTGCAAGATATGTGGCAACAGGTGCAGCTGCGTGGCAGTGAGCTACGTGCTCGCATCGAAAGCGAAGTTGGCCAACAGATCTTTAATAACAGTGCTAAGACACTGCTCGCTTGGATTGATTCCGTCAAGGATCAGCTAAATGCCGATGAGTCTGCTCGTGATGTGGAAACCGCCAATAACCTGCTAAAGAAACATAACGATCTGGGTGATGACATCAAGGCCCATGACAACGAATTCGTTGAGGTCATCCAGTTGGGCAAACAGCTCTCCGATGGCAAACCCAACATGGCAGAGACAGTGCAACTAATTGATCGCCTTAAGGCCGAACAGGATGCCATTCATCGTGGCTGGAGCGAAAAGCAAAAGTGGTTGCTACAGTGCGTCGAGCTGCAAATGTTTAATCGCGAGGCGGACAAAATCGATGCCACTACCAAGAGTCACGAGGCGTTCCTGGAGTACAACAGCCTGGGCGTAAGTGCAAAGAAAACTAAACTTGAAAAAACCTTCCTTTTATAAAATACCTTCGTTTTTGAAATAGTCATCGCTTGATGAGGTGGAGGCAATACTCAAGCGTCATTTGGACTTTGAGAAAAGCCTTATGGCACAAGACAAGATCCTCAAAGGCTTCTCAGACAATGCAGACAAGCTTATTGGAAATGATCACTACGATGCCAAGTAGTAAGTAGCAACAAAAATAAAAATTATAAATTTGTAATTCCTAACACTATTTTTAAACTCTCGTAGCATTGCTGAACGTCGCAAGCAGGTTCTAGGCAAGCGTAAGGCTGTCAAGGATCGCGCATTTGAACGCAAGCGTCTGCTGCAGGCATCCAAGGACTATCACAAGTTTGCCGCCGAGGCAGATGATCTTAAGGCCTGGCTGCAGGACAAAACGAAGATTGCTGGTGACGAGAGCTATCGCGATCTGAGCAATCTGCCACGTAAGCTCCAGAAGCACAAGGCCTTCGAGCGCGAGTTGCGTGCAAACGAAGGACAACTACGTAATGCGAACAAGGATGGAGAGGCTTTGATTCAAGCCGAGAATCGTGTGCCCGATGTGGAGCATCGTGTGGCTGATTTGAACAAGAAGTGGAAAGATCTGCTCATACTATCCGAGGACAAGGGACGCAAGCTGGAACAGGCTGCCTCACAACGGGAGCACAACCGCGCCATTGAGGATGCCAAGAAGAAGGTAGATGAACTGGATTCGGCACTCAAAAGCAAGGAGGTGGGCAATGATTTGCGCAGCTGCAAGGATCTTATAAATAAGCAGCAAATGCTTGAGTCCGAGATAACCATTTGGAATCAAAAGGTGGCCGAGCTGGTCTCCACGGGCGATGATATGGCTCATGAAGGTCACTTTAATGCCAAGAACATTGAGGATGAGACAAAGGAGCTGCAGCAACGCTTTAAGGATCTGCGTGATCCCACGCAAATGCGACGTGACAAATTGGAAGAGAGCCTAAACTTCCACAAGTTTGTCTTTGAGCTGGATGCCGAATTCCAATGGATCAACGATCATTTGCCGGCAGCCAAGTCAAATGAGCTTGGACACAATCTGCACCAAGCACAATCGCTGTACAAGAAACACAAAAAACTAGAGGCAGAAATCAAGGGTCATCAGCCAATGATCAATAAAGCGCTGCAAGGTGGACAAACTCTAGTTGCTCAACAGCATCCCGAGCGCAAGAATGTGGAGGCGCTGTGCGAGCAACTGGAGCAGGCTTGGCAGGATCTTGAGCAGCATTGTGGCGAGCGCACGCGCAAGCTTGAAATGTCACTGAAGGCACAGCAATATCTGTTTGATGCCGGCGAGATTGAGTCTTGGTTGGGTGAACGCAACAATGCCCTGCGATCAACCGAAAATGGTCGTGATCGTGATTCGGCTGCTAAGTTGCTGACCAAACACAAGACCATCGAGCTGGAGTTGGATACATATTCGAGCATTGTCACAGAAATGGGACACAACTGCGCCGCCATGGTTGCTGCCCAGCATCCCGACAGCAAAGTCCTTGCCGCCAAACAGCAGCTCATCGAGAAGATGCTGAAATCGCTGCACAAGTTGGCTTCACAGCGACAGATGCGCCTAATGGAGAGCCTATCGAAACATGAATACTTCCTGGAATCGGATGAAGTGGAACAATGGATAAGGGAACAGGAACAGACTGCCTCATCCGAGGACTACGGACAAGACTTTGAGCACTTGCAGCTGCTGCAAAACAAATTTGATGATCTAAAGCATCGCGTTGAGGTCGGCGCTGATCGTGTGGATCAATGTGAACTGCTGGCAAAGAAACTCATCGACTCGGAGAGCTCCTATGCCAACGAGGTGGAGAAGAGACAGGAACAATTAAGGTAAGAAAAGCTAAGACTTAAATCAGTTAGATAAATAAAATTAAAATTTGTTTCTCTTTTCTAGAACGTCTTGGGAGAATCTCTTGCAGTTGCTGAATCAACGCGAACAGAAGTTGCATGCTGCTGGTGAAATCCATCGCTTCCATCGTGATGTGGCCGAGGCGCTCTTCCGCATCCAGGACAAGAATGCTGCACTCTCTTCAGAGCTGGGCAAGGACTTGAATTCGGCATTGGCTTTGCTGCGCAAGCATGAAGGTTTTGAGAATGATTTGGTTGCGTTGGAGGCACAATTACAAGTGCTGGTCGAGGACTCGGTGCGTCTTCAAGCCAAGTATCCTTCCAATGCCACAGCTATTGCCCAGCAACAGGATAAAGTGGTCGCTGCTTGGAACGATCTGAAGGAACGATCAACGGCGCGTGGCGATCGCTTGGCTGCCAGCTCTGATCTGCAAACCTTCCTTACCGATGTCCGTGACATTGTTTCCTGGTCGGCGAATCTGCGTGCCGCTCTTCAAGCCGAAGAGCATGTGAGCGATGCTGCAGGTGCCACAGCTTTGAAGATTCAACACGATGCCATCTATGGTGAGATTGAGGCACGTGAGGATAAGTTCCGTTATCTGAATGAGCTAAGCGATTCAATGGTTCAAACTGGACACTATGCGGCCGCTGATGTAGAGGAGAAGTGTGCTGCCATGTTGGATGAGCGACAGAAACTGCATGCAGCGTGGAACAAGAAGAAGATCATGCTGGAGCAGAAAATCGATTTGTTCTGCTTCCTGCGTGATGCAAAACAGATTGATAATCTCTCAAGTACACAGCATGCGGCGCTCAGCAGCTCTGACTTTGGTCACACAGTGGAGGATGTCCAAAACCAGATTAAGAAGCACGATGAGTTCGAGCGTGTCATTCAGACGCAGGAGGAGAAGGTCGCCCTGTTGCAGGAGCACGGCCGGAAATTAATCGATCAGCGTCATTATGATAGCGCCAATATACAGACGATACTCCAAGGAGTGCTGGCACGTCGCCAAAAGGTTAAGGATCTGTGCGCGGTGCGTCGTTATAAACTAGAAGATGCCCTGCTCTATGCCAAGTTTGTGCGTGATTGCGCTGAGAGTGAGTCTTGGATCAACGAGAAGCAAAAGAAACTGGAAGCAGATGCAGCTAGCTATGCAGAGGTAACTAATCTCGATGAGAAGATTAAGAAGCTGCAAAAGCATCAGGCATTTCAAGCCGAAGTGGCTGCCAACCAAGGTCGCATCAAGGAGATCCAGGACACTGGTGTCATACTGCTCAGCAAACAGCACGAGTCATCGAAAGAAATCAAGCAGGCTATTGAACGTGTGCTCGCCGCCTGGCAAGGATTGCTTGCCGAGCTGGATCAGCGTGGACGCGGCCTCGAGGAGGCTCAGGATATTCTGGAATTCAACAATCAGCTAGACAAGATCGAGGCCTGGATACGCGACAAGGAGATGATGGTGCAAGCCAGCGACACCGGACGCGATCTCGAACACTGCAGCGCCCTCATGCGCAAACTGGACGACGTTGACTCTGATATGCGTGTGGACGATCAGAGGGTTAAGCACATCAATCAGCTGGCCGATAAGCTTATCAACCAGGCACAACTCCCAGCCGATACACAGAGCGTTGACAAACGCCGTCGTGACTTCAATCACAACTGGCGTCAGCTCCAAGGTGCACTGAATGCATATCGTGCTCTTCTGGGTGGCGCTCATGAGATCCATGTCTTTAACCGGGATGTGGATGATACAGCGGAACGTATTGTCGAGAAGGCACTGGCCATGAGCTCAGCGGACACCGGTCGCGATCTGGCTGCCGTCGAGGCACTTATCCGACGCGAAGACGCCCTCGAGCGAGACATGTCTGCTGTTAAGCAGAAGATCGATGAGCATGAAACAGCTGCCGAGTTCCTCATACGCAAATATCCCGAACGTGGAGCTCAGCTTATTGAGCGTAAGTTGCAGGAATTGCACAAATCTTGGGACAATCTGCAGAGTTTATCTGTTAAGCGCCAGACTGTGCTCAACGAGGCATATCTGACGCACAAGTTTGTCTCGGATGTGCGTGAATTGGAACTGTGGGTCAACGACATGGTCAAGAAAATGAATGCCACCCAGGCTCCATCCACAATCAACGATTGCGAAACGCAGTTGGAACTGCATCACGAGCGCAAGGTGGAGATCGAAGGACGTGATAAGGCTTTCGGTGCACTCAAGCAGCATGGAGAACTGCTCAGCGGTCAGGCGAAGCAACCCGAAAGTGTTAAGCAATATCTGCGAGTACTGGAGGAACTGCATGAGACGCTGCACGAGGCGTGGAGTGAACGTGCTCGTGATCTAACAGAAGCACATCAACTGCAGCTATTCAAGGCTCAAGTAGAACAGGTCGAAATTTGGTTGGCCAACAAAGAGGCTTTCCTCAACAACGATGATCTGGGTGATTCGTACACAGCTGTTGAGCGTCTGCTTAAGAAGCACGACGCCTTTGAGAAGCTGCTCGATGCGGATCATGTGGATACATTGCAAAAGTTTGCCAACAGCATTCTGGAGGGTGATCCCAAGGATGCGGATTTGATAAGCGAGAAATTGGCCTATGTGCTGCGCAGGAAACAAAAGCTATTAGAGCTGTCAGCCGAGCGTAAACATCGCCTGTCGCAATCGCTGCAGCTGCAGGAGTTCCTGCGCAGTCTCTATGAGATCGATCGCTGGCTGGTACAGAAACTCCAAGTGGCTCTAGACGAAAACTATCGCGAGCCAAGTAATCTGCAGAGCAAGATTCAGAAACACACGGCATTCGATGCCGAGCTAATAAGCAACTCCCCACGCGTCCAAGCTGTTATCAGTGAGGGTGAACGTTTGATTAAGGGTGAGCACTTTGCCAAGGATGAAATTGCACAACAGGTGCAACTCCTAGAGGGCGACTGGCTCAAGCTGAAGGCGGCATCCAAGGCAAAGAAGGACAAGTTGCAGCAGGCATATGATGCGCTGGCTTTTAATCGTAGTGTCGATGAGTTCAACAACTGGATGGATGATGTTGAGGTGCAGCTGTCCAGCGAGGACTATGGCAAGGATCTGACAACAGTTAGCAACCTGCTCAAGAAGCACGAACGCCTCGAAGCTGATGTGGCACACCACAATGAGCTGGCTGATCAGCTGAAGCTCAAGGACGAGCACTTCTTCCAGATGGATCACTTCCTGAAACATGATATTCACGAACGCGCCATGTCGACCATTAAGCGTTATAATACTCTGCATGAGCCGATTGCCATACGCCGTGAAAACCTTGAGGATTCGCTGAGTCTGCAGCAGTTCCTGCGCGATGCCGAGGATGAGCTCCAATGGCTGGCCGAGAAGCAGCTGATTGCTGGCTCTCAAGATCTGGGCAGCAGTCTGCTTGCCGTGCAGGGTCTGCAAAAGAAACACAATGCCCTGGAAGCGGAACTAACCTCACAGGAGCCTTTAATACAGGCACTGTTGCAGCGTGGCCAGCAAATGATTCGTGACAATCACTTTGCCAGCGAGCAGCTGCAATATAAATCCGAGCTTTTACAGAAGCAACTGGTTCAGCTCAGAGATTTAGCTGCCATTAGGCGATTGCGTCTGCTGGATGCTGTTGAGAGTCAGTTGTTCTATGTGGAAGCCAATGAGGCGGACGCCTGGATGCGCGAGAAGCGGCCCATTTTGGCCAGCAGCGATTACGGACGCGATGAAATCTCCGTCCAAACGCACCAGAAGAAACTGGAAGTGCTGCAACGGGAGCTGACCGCCTTCAAACCCTCTATTGACAAGGTTAACAAACTAGCAACTGGTCTGATCGAACGCAATCATTTCGATAGCGTCAGCATAGAGGAGAAGAATGATGCCGTTGCTCAGCAATATGTAGAGCTGTTGCGTCTGGCCAAGGATCGTGAGCTGCGTCTGACTGAGTGCAAGAAACTCTTTGAGTATCTGCGTGAAACGGAGGAGCTGCACGAATGGGTAGGCGATCAAATGACCGTCACTGCTAGCGAGGATTACGGCGAGGATGTGGAGCATGTTGAGCAATTAATGCTAGCCTTTGAGTCTTTTGTCCTCAACCTGAATGCGAATGAGGCACGTGTGGAGGCTTGTCTGGAACGTGGCGATCGCTTGATCCAGGAAAACAATCCCTATCGCAACTCCATTAAGGCCAAACGTGATGAAACGAAACAACTTTGGGATGAGCTCAAGGACTTGGTGAATGCACGCCAGGATGCGCTCGCTGGCGCCAAACAGGTGCATGTGTACGATCGTGTTGCCGACGAGACTATCTCGCTGATTAATGAGAAGGATGCATCGCTCATCTCCGAGGATTATGGACAGGATCTGGAGAGCATACAAGCGCTCGGACGCAAACATCAGGTGTTCGAGGGTGAATTGGTGGCCATTAAGGAGCAGGTTGACTCGGTGCTCGGAGAAGCCGTCAAGCTGGGTGAAATCTATCCCGATGCACGCGAACACATCGAAGTGAAGCGTGACGAGACCGTCGAAGCCTGGACAGATCTGAAGGACAAGACCAATGCGCGCAAGGGCAAACTAAATCAGGCGGAACAGTTGCAATCATATTTCGATGAGTATCGCGATCTGATTGCCTGGATCAATGAGATGCTGGCCAAGATTACAGCGCCCGAACTGGCCACCAGTGTGGCTGGTGCCGAGCAACTCCTTGCCAGCATCAAGGATCATCATGCTGAGATCCGTGCCCGCGACGAGACCTTTGCCAATTTCACAGCCAATGGCCAGAAATTGATCAAGGAGAAGCACTTCCTGGCCCACGAGGTGGAGGATAAGATTAAGGTACTGCACTCGCGTCATGAGCTGCTTGAGCATACGTTGCAGCAGCGCAAGGAGATCTATGAACTCAACCTGGACACACAACTTTTCCTCAAGGATGCCGAAATATTGGAGCAATGGATCAGCAGTCGCGAACCGCTGTTAAAGGATGCCAAACTGGGAGACTCCATCCCACAAGTGGAGGATCTGCTGCGTCGTCACGAGGACTTTGAGAAGACAGTGGCCGCCCAGGAGGAGAAATTCCAGGCCATTAAGCGCATAACGCTGCTTGAACAGCTGTTCCGCAAGCAGCTGGAGCACGAGAAACTGGCCAAGTTGAAGGAGAAGGAACGTCTCGAGAAGGAGCGACTTGAGCAGCTCAAGCAAAAGGAATTGCAGCGTCTTAACGATGAACGTCGTCGTGCCGAGAAACAACAGGAGCATCGCAACAATGCCGCTGCCCAGGAAAAGACCCCAATCTTCTCAACGCCCATGGTAACGATTGGCAACAATGCCAATATCAGTGCACCCACTAGTGCCAACCAATCGCCAGCCATCTCGCAAGCACAGCTACGTCCACCCTTCCAGGAGCAACTTCAAGATGAGCATTCCTTGCAGAAGAGCAGCTCAGGCGGTATGTTCGGTGATCGACTGCGTCGTGGCTCTGCCGATGCCAATGTGAAGCGTGCCGAGAGCATGAAGGTACAACCGAAGCAAGCCAAGCGTACGCCATCCTTCACGACACGTCGTCGTGCTCAATCCTTCCGCAAGAACCAGAAGGGTGAGGGCTTCGATTTGCCACCAGTGGAGATTCAGGGCATGCTCGAGCGCAAGCACGGATTGCAATCGGGTGGCAAGAAAGCGCCGGTGCGCTCCTGGAAGCAATTCCATACAGTGCTGTGCGGTCAATTGGTTTGCTTCTTTAAGGACGAAACCGATTTCCTGCAACAGAAGACGGCACAGGCGCCAGTTAACATTCTTGGTGCCAAGTGCGAACGCGCCGATGACTACACGAAAAAGAAGTACGTATTCCGGCTAAAACTGCCCGACGGCTCTGAGTTCCTCTTCGAGGCACCATCTCTGGACATTCTGAACGATTGGGTACGCAAGATATCCTTCCACGCTAGTCTGCCGCCAAATCTACAGCTGTTGAGCTACGATGAATCGATGAAGGTAAGCTGCAACAAATTGAGACACGATTATCAAACTAATCAAACTTTTCTCTTGACTTACAGCAACAATCGAGCAGCTCGCCAGACATTAAGGTGACCAGCAATGTGGAATCACCAGTTAGTTCACGCAATTCCTCGCCAGACTCACAGCGTCGTGCCAGCAGTGGCCAAACCTTGGACTCCCCTGGAGCTACACCACAAATGGCATTCCTGCGACAAATGCAACAACAGCAACAGCAACTGCAGCAGCAACAACAACAGACATCCCAGCCCAGCTCACCAATATCTGGTTTCGATCAAAAGCCACCCATTCCACCGCGTGGTGCACCGCCTGTGGCAACAACACGCCAGAGCCAAGAGAATCTGGTAGAACTACGCACTCGCCAAAGTTCCAGCAATGGTGAGTATGCACAAACAAATACCATCTAGTCCACCTCTTTAATGTTGTTTCTCTTGCAGACATAACTGATGGCCGCCTGCATCAATCTGCCACGTTACCAGCCCAAAATGGAAATGAGAGCGGCGTTCTAATGCGCAATAGCGACTCCAGACAGTCCGGTAAGTGACCATGTTGTGGCGTCCACTTGTAGTGTTTCTGCCTTCAGCTATATATTTGTGTTTGTTCCACACACACACACACACACACACTCACACACACACATACCTATTTTATCATCCATTTGTAAAAACGTGTACCCCTCCAAAACTCGACTTCGTATATTAGATAATCCGCCGCCATTGCCAACAACGATGCCGCCTTTGGGTAGCGCCAGTAGTCATCATCAGAACAAGACACATCAGCAACAGCATACACAACAACAACCACAACATTTGCATCAACATAGCCATCAATCACCGCATGCGGCGCAGGTGCAGCAACGCATCAATGCGTTTAATGCGGCCGCAAATCAACAGCTACAACAGCCCGACTACTACAACAGCAACATTGTGAGGCAGCAACATCAACAGCAACACCAACACATGACTTCGCCACAACGTGTGCCCTCGCTTAACACCGGACGCATTGATACGACGCGCAAGTTCATAGAGATGGAGGCACATGCGCCGGGTAATAGCTATAGTAACAGCAGCAACACCAGCCACTCGAGCAACAACAACAATGGCCACAGTTCCGCCAACAGTAGCACCAGCAGCGGCAATACGACAAAAACAAAGCGTACCATTAACTATTCGAGCAGTGGAGCTAGCAGCAATGGCAACGGTAATATCATACAAAAGAGCACCACAACAACAACAACAACAACATCATCATCGACAATGACACAGCAACATGCGACAAGCAGTCGCACAGTTTGGCATTTATCGAGCTCACCAACATCATCAACGAAATCATCATCCGGATCCGTCGATCATAACAATGCCATCAGTAATCCAAGCTACATGGGTCTGCATCTAAATAACAATAACGATGGAATCGGTGGTTAGCACACATCTCAAAAAAAAATAATGAATTCATATCCTAATAATTAAGGCTTGCATTTGGTTGTTACTCGTTGAGTACAGTAGTAGTATTTCTAGTAGATTTGCAATTTGGTTAATGGTACTTAAGTCTTGTTTCTCTTTTTCCTATGTCTCTCTCTCTCTCTGTCTTTTCCACTTGTTCGGCATGCATAAACTGTGAAGGTTCAACGTTGAAATCGGTGAAAATATCGCGTCGATCCTATCTGCGCACAAGTTTGCAAAGTATTCCACCTAAGTTTCTCTGTTTCTCTTTTCGTCAACTTTAAGCTAAGAAACCAACTCTTTTGCACGAACACTCACTCTTACTTTCGATTATGTTAACATTATACGCTTTCTTTTATGTAACGCTGCATGCGGCTTATCATCTAAACGCTTCACATAAATATTTCTCTCACTTACTTACTCTCTATGTATTTTGCATTCACAGGTTGGGGCAACAATCGCTTTGAGGGCAGCCGACCCGTTTCGCTGCAGCCCGACTCGATAAGCTTTACGCGAGCATCGGCGGAGAGTTCTAGCGAGAGCGAAGCACAGTCTATTTCGTCCGTGTCGGGTGTAAAGGGCAGCAAGAGCAAAGAGGAGCGTCGCAGTGGCATGTTCCGCATCTTTGGACGCAAGGGCGGCGACAAGGAAAAGGAGAAGGATAAGCGTCGCTCAAGTCAAACGCCGCCACAGTGAAGGAAACAAAAGTTCGACAACGGTTTCAGCTTAACTTAAACCCCAATCTTCTTGGACAATGGCAATGGAGAATTCAACCGTTATGGCGGTGCCAATTGTTTTTGTATTTTTTATATACATATATAAATAATAAATATTTAATTATTAACCAACAAACAAAAATTCGAAACAAATGCAAATCGCTGATTATAAAGAAAAAAAAACAATTAATATAAATAAGCAAAAATATATAAATATTTAAATGTGTCTTCAAAGCGCTGGAAAAGTATATACAAATATTATATTAAACAGTCAATGTTTTAAATTTCATTATAAAAATGTAAATGTAAGTTTGTTCGTTGTATGATTATGCTTAAATTTAATTTTCGTGAAACAAAAGAAAAACAAAACCAATAAAATTATTATATTATATGTGAAAAATGAAGGTGTTATATTTACCACTATTCTATATTGAATGGTGAAATTTGGTTTTCGCTTGTCACATAAATTTGAACCATAGATGGCGCCAGTTCCGAAGTAAATTTAGGCTTTCATATTTTCGACGCATTTTGTATGCATTTTATTTGTGGCAAGTAGAACTGCGCTTAAAACTAGATAACATATGAATATGGATTAGATCAATAAGGTAATGGAAAGGGCCCTTCCACCGATTTGGGGGGTACTCGTATCTCCTAATAACAAACAAAAATCAACAATCGAATTAGTCAGCTAAACATATCCAGGTCGACAACTACTTTAGATGAGCTTCAGGTCTCAGCCATAACGTGCATACAGATTGCCATGTGTGGATGTGGATTGGAAATGCATCAGATCGCCATGTGTCGTCGACGGCTGCTGATAGTAGGCGGCCTGATGGTAAAGAGTAGGTGAAGCTGGCTCATTCACCTGAATCTGATGATAGTTGGTAACGGGCTCATGTTCGACCACCTCGCGCACCGTCTGGAACGGATGGTTGACCACAATGCGACGCTTGTGGAAAGTGTCGCTTGTGGCAGCCACATCGGTTGGTGCAGCAGTGGCAGAAATGACGCGCTCATTGGCTTGTAGATGACGATTCAGATGGCCGGCTCCACCATTAAGGGACACATCAACATCCAATTGAGGCTGAGCTGAGGTGGCCGTGGCCGTGGCCTGTGTGCTGGGTACAGCGGAAGCAACTGGTGCCTCAACCAAACGCTGGAATTGTTCCTGCTGCTGAGGTTGTCGGTAGCGTGCAGATCTTTGCTCCGTCTGGTCATTCTCCTGATGATTGTGCTGGTGGTGCTGTTGCTTGTCCTGCTTGTCGCAATCTGGCTTTAGTGGACTAATTGTGGCAGTGGCAACAATGGACTGATCCTTATCATCCTCATGTGGTATTTGTAACTGAATGTGTGCCTTTGCCGACTCCTTCTTCTCCTCCTTGGGCGCATCCACTAGTCGCCCGGACTCGGCATCCGGATCGTAACGCATCCGTGAATATGGTGCACTATATTCCAGATCCTCGGCGAGTGGACTACGCTGCCGAGACACCGCAGCCTGATGATAGTAGCCACGTGGTGTGGCAGCGGGTCGCACCGCTGACTTGGCATAGACCACTGTGGGACCAGCATGATTGCGCAAATAGGGTTTCAGTTCGGAAACATGGGCAGGTTGCTCCTCCTGAATACGACGCTCCTTTGGCGGCGGCTGACGACTGCGTCCCAAATAGATGTTATGCTGCGATGGCGGCAAATGAATCTTGTGCTCATGCTTGATGATTTGTGGACGTGGTGCTGGTGCATCCTCGAGACGCGCTGGCTTTGCATCCACATTGCCGGCATTGGCGTTGGGCAGATACTCGCTGCTGAAGTAATCATCATTGCTGGGATTCTGATAGACAGGCTGGCGATTGAAGCTGGTGGTGCGTTGATAGCCACGCTGGCTAGGATAACTTGCCTCACTGCGTCCATAATCATAGTCCGGCTGCTGCTGCTCTGGCTCCAGGCGCGTAAGCATCTTGGGGGTCAGATGCTTTTTGTTGATTTGGAACTGATTGCCATTGGAATCAGTGGCAACTACACTAGAGCTGGGAATAGAGCTGGAGCTGGAACTGGAACTAGCACTGGAGCTGGACACTGACTGACGAATGCCATCGGTGGCATCGCTGTCTTGAGGGCGCTGCTGTTGCAGATGCGCCTCCACAAACTCATCCTTGGGCGCCTGGTCATAGGCGGGCATGGTTGTCACACTGGAACCAATTGTGGTCACCGGTGCCTGCTCCTTGGATCCATCATAGCTGTGTCTATACTCATTCCCATTGTTGCTATAGCTTGAAGTTTGTCCGTTATTATTGCTTGTGTGGTAGGCAGAAGCGACAGCGGGATGCGGATGCCCCAAGGGCAGCAGTGTCTCACCCTTGGGTATCTTGGCAACCGGATGATCCAGTTCGACAACCAAAGTGCCCGCGGGCTTGATCACAACGCGTTCCTCAATGTCGTAGAACTCCTTCTGGATGGCTGGATGACGCACCTCGTACTTCTTAGCCTTCAGCGCTGGCTGGACAATCTGGATGGTCTTCGTAACTAGCTGGCGGGGTGGAGCTGGTTGGCCATAACCATGCTGCGGAGGCAAATAGCCACCGGATTGATCCGCATAGTCATCGTAGCTGGAACTCTCGTCCACTGAAGGTGGATACTGATCCTGGTAGTCATCCTGCCCAGCTTCATAGCCGCTATAGCCGCCCTGCTCGTAGCCAGGTTGATTATAGCTGTCGCCCGCAGTGTAGGCAGGCTCGTAGGAGGCCTCAAAGCCTCCACTGCCGCCTAGCTTGACATCTTTGGGAAAAGCAGAGGGCGCATGAGCAGAAGCAGGAGCACTGCCTGAACTGGAACTAGAGGAGGAGACGGAGCTGCTGCTTACAGCGGGTGCAATCGCAGCAACTCTAGCAGGAGCAGCTGGCTGCTGCGGTTCATATATTGGTTTCACATCCTGATCCTGCTCAACCACATTGGCGCTTTGACCCTGCACAGGAGTTGGAGCCGCTACCTGACGTTCAAACATGCGCAGCTGCTGGGATTTGCTGCCACCAATGGACACAACATCAGCGTCAGCAGCGACGGAACTGGAGCTATCACTGTTCAATTCACTGCTGCTGCTGCTGCTGCTGCTAGACTGAGTGTAACGCTGAGGTGATGGCCTGGAGGATTCAAAGACCTACCATACAGAAACGGGGATAGTCATCGAAAGCAGATCAAAGTTACTCTCTTGTTTACTCACCGTCTCCACAGAGGGTCCATGGCTGTGATAGGATTGAATGTAGCGCTCGAACTCCTGGTTCTGGCGCAACTGCTGGTTGCGTTGACGGAACTGTCCACTGTGTGGCGGCTGCTGCACCAACGAGGGACGGCGGCTGTGCATACGACGACGTGCCTGACGACCATGGTTGAGATTTTCGTTGTTGTGCGGAGTCATCTGCGAAGGCTGCAAGCCCAGGCCCTGACGCGGTGTCAAAGGTTGCTGTTGTTGTTGCTGTGGCTGCTGCAATTGTTGCTGCGAGGACTGTTGCTGCTGCTGTTGTTGCTGTTGCGGCATTTGCTGCTGCTGTTGCACTTGCATCTGTTGCTGTGGTCGCTCCTGCAAGCGAGCAAAACGTGGCTCCTCCTCATCAGCACGATAAGGACCAGCTCTCAGCTCTGCAGGCGCATGTCCATCAACGAAGCTAACATCCGCAGGATTTGTTGCCGGCTGTTGGGCAATGGAAATGTTGACATGTGTCGCCGCATGGCTGGCAGCAACAAGCGCGAGCAGCAATAACACCAACCGGCACATCATCATCGTAACTATAGCTATAGATCCTACTCCGTTTAGCAGCCGTCTGTCGTGGAAACGCGCACGGGCCGAACTCGTCTGGTTGTGTGACAAATAGCGACGCATGCGCCGCATATTTATACGCGTTGAGGGGGAGCGATCACGAATCGATCATGAATCGTATGCGTAACAGTGTCAATGTCAGCGCGGCTGAAACACCCTGTTTAGGGATGAGATGCTGCTTGCCCCAGTTCTACAATTAGGGGCATCGGTGGCCAGAGATGATGCACACACACACACAGCGTCAAGAGCGCAATTTGTTAACACTTTTGTACGTGGCACGCGCATTTCGAGTGCCCAAAATAATAAAGAAGCTAAAGCTTGCTGCTATCCGTAATTGGCGGCGTGCAACATATTCGCGTAATTGTCGGAAGGTCAGGTCAAGCGTATGCTGCGTCTGATCGATGCTGACTATTTAACAATTTGAACTTGAAATTGCCGCGATCGCAATCGAATTTCTAAATGAGACGTTGAACTAAACGCATATGCATTGTTTTTGATTTCGTTTCTGTTTTTGTTGACAGTCAATCAGAGTCTGAAGCAAGTGTTACACATACGCCCCGTCAGGCAAATTTGCGCAATTGAAGTAGGTGTAGAATTGGCAACATATTGTATGAAGATACGTACGTAATGTAACACATACACTACGATAAAGGTTAATAGGTATTTTCGAGTGGTCAGCAATAAACATTTGACCAACGTGAAGACTTGAATGGCTAAAAGATATATGCAATTGTAGGTAAACATACACTTTGAAGGTGGTTCAATAATGAATTACATTTTGTCTTAGCTTTAACTTAAATGCGTGTAAAAAGTACAATACATAATACCAAATAAAAAACCCTTTAAGCCGGCATTCAACAGTATTGACCAGCTGTGAGCCGCATGCAAAACAAGCTATGTAAAATAAGTGTAAATGTTTATGTGAACTTGAATAAAAAAAAACGAAATGTGTTCAATGAATACAAATGCACAAAAGTGGTAATGAAGGGCGCTTAGATTAAAAGAAAAAACACTTATATACTATTCAATTTGTATACAATGTAATAGTAAATGTTGCTTTACTTGAGCTAGCTTTAAATTATTTAACATGCGCACGTCCTCGATTCAGTTTAAGGATGCTTGAAAGCATTTCTCTAAATCTCTAAATACGCTTACTCCAATGACAACAACAGGCAATGACAGGCAATGGATCTAAAAATAGAGTAGCAGCAACATACGCTTTGAACTCCGCATAGCACAAAGAGCTTAAATTAAACTCGCCTGTATGGAGAACACTTACCAAACTTATTGCAGACTAACTACGCACTTGGCACTAGCAACAGCAACTGGGCCAATAATATTCAGCAAGCAGCCAGCAACTGGCATGAAGAGGACTTAACTGGAAACGGGGCACACGTGGGTGCTGTGTATTGCATACATAAATAACAATTGGGAAGACCGACGCAGATAGCACCAAGGAGCCGGGACAATAATAAAAAATAAAGCTAAATACAAATTGAGAGAGAGACAGAGAGGAAGAGAGACTGAGCCGCCGATATTTAAATCAGTTGCACACAGGTACGGTTGCAAGTGTGGGTGGTGCGGCGGTGCGGCGCCTGTTTGCTATGCTTGCCACACCTGATTAAAATCTATTGACACCAAACTGGAGCACGCTAACAAGAGGAAAGGCAAACAGAGCAAAACGAAACCCAATTACACACAGACAACGAGTCCAAGGCGTCCGAGGACCAAGGCAAACATAAACAGCTGCAGAGTCTTTGGCGCAGATATACCTGTTAACGGTATATTTGCATTTTAGCCAGCCCAGGTACAACATATATAAATAAATACATGTGTAGTTTATTATTATTAACGCTCGCGGGTCCCCTTGCGTTGCCCTCTTACTGCCAAGGACATGCGCAAACAACAACACCCCGCCCATCCGACACTTGGCCGCCAATCTCCTTCTACCTTAACAAAGAGTAACCCACCCGCTATCCTCCAGCAGCGAGAGCCGCTCATCTGCCGTATAAATAAGACTCAACAATGAGCATAGAGCTTCAGTTGCTGGACCGTGTTGCTCGCGTGCGGCCTTGTTATCCCCAGCTGCTCCAGTTCAGCTCCGGGCGAAGTGAAACCGCAAACTGTTGCGAAAATTTTGCACAAAAACTCGCCAGGAAGGTTCTTTGATTTTAAATGTGGTTATAAATTACCGGCGTGTAGTTCATTCAATTTGAAACAGGTAAGAGAACATTTGTATTGTGTAGGAAGATAAACAAGCTTTATGGGGTAAGCTAAACTTTGTTTCAGCAATGATAGTTTAAATATTATCAACTAAGTAGTTTTGATCAATAAAGTAGAAGATTTTAAGTTAACTCATTATTCATATATACATGCCCCATATTCACATGCAACAGATAAGCTTTTAACATGCAATAAGATCTGTGCTTCTTGTTTCCGTGTTATAAATAAACGAACGTGCCTTTACAACACTGGCAGTGGCAAGTGCAATGTGCCACAAAAGACATAAAGAACATAATAACAAAAAAAAAAACACCCACAATGTTGACGACCAAAAAATGAGAGTAAACAACAAACAAAAAAACTGGTTTCATCAGATGGACAATAAATATTGGGTTTTAGAAAGCACACGACCTAACGGACAAAAAACCACCCTTAAGTGGCAATGGGAGCGTTGCCAGACGTCAGCTTTTCTAAGGGTTCCCAGACAGCAGTTGAACAGTAAACTTCGAAGCGTACGGTTCGCAGTCGCAAGTCGCGTTTCTATCTTTCTCCAACAATTTTTAGCAAACTTCTCACACACTCAAATCCGTAACCCATCAACGATAGCGGCGATAGGAGGCCATCTATTACAGCCAACATAGCGAGGCCCCTAGTAACATTCGCAACTGAGCTTGTGTGTGGGTGTGTGTGTGTGTGTAACGCGTTTTTGTGTGTGTGTGCGTGTGTGTTTTTCTTGTTCTAACCAATCCAAAATTGAGGAAAGAAACGTTGAAAGTGCAGAGGCCCAAAAAGCACAAAGCAAGATGGCCGAAAATTGCACAAAATGCAAAAAATCAATCAACACGAAGGATGCACTCATCCAATGCAATTCGGATGAATGCCTTAAGAAGTTCCACCGGACCTGCTGTAACATTGACGATGCCATGTATGAAATGATACAGAAGAATCCAATGATATCATTTAACTGTGATGAATGCCGCAATCAGACACCGAAAGCACTCTGCTCCAAGTTGCAGACCATCGAGGAGAAGGTGAACAAGGTGTGCAATGGAGTTAATCAAATCCAGGGACGGATGTACCAGCAGTATTTCCAATTTGGCAATCAGCCCATCGGCAACAATCTTGATGGGAAAAAGCACCCGCAACAGAACAACCTCATCGTTGTCGGCAACAATTGCAATTCGGATCGATTGCACGTCGTTTGCGACTACGGCCGCTGGGTGCAGGTGGGAAAATTTGCAACGAACACCAGCGAGGATGATATTATCGAGCATTTGGCCGAGGAACTAAAGATCAATAAGAATCTGGTCAAGTGCACCAAGCTGGTGAAGAATGATGCCAATTTGTCGCAGTTATCATATTGCAAATTCAAAATATCCATTCCGGACTATCGCTTCAATGAACTATTCAACGAGGCGATTTGGCCCAGTGGTGTCATGGTTAGCCCCTTCACACCACGTTCCCAGCTGAATCAGAATCGCTTATAGAACGAGACAGCGGCGGCAAGAGCGCGCCTGCGCCTTATCGCTAAAGAGGGTGTGCATTGCACTGAGAGCGAAAGCGTAAGAGACCGCGACAGAGACAGGGACAGAGACAGAGACCGAGACAGAGAGAGAGAGAGAGAGAGAGGGCGAACTCGAGAAGGGGATGAGGGTTGCTTGCCGGTCGGACAGCGACAATAGCAACCAGCACTAGAGGACAAGAAAAACAACAACAAGAACACATAGTTTTTTCATTCCATAATGTTTTTTAGCCGTCGCCGTTTCTGTACAGCGTGTGGGCTAGCGGAGACGGTGGCGGAGGGTTGGCTCACACAATTGTATGCAAATTTTTTAGACTTTGACAACTCGACAACTTTGTCTAAAACTTTCAAAGCTTACTCAATTATTAAAAGCAAGAATTACAGCTAAATAATATATACTTATCGAATTAACTTTGAAAATGCATTTTAAAATGTTTTATCGTTGCGAAAAAGTATCAAAAAACTGAACAACAAAGTAATATTTTCAAAAACAAAAAAATTAAATGTGAAACAAAGTAAAATATTAGTAATTTATGCATAACTGTCGTATTTAAATTAAACAAAACAAAAGAAAACTATTAAAACACACAGTCAGTAAATATTTAAACCAAAAACCACAAAAATATTAAAATATACATACTTAAACTATTTAAGAAAGGCACTTGATAACTTAATAATTTTTTTTTTGTTTTTCCTTTTTCTTTCCATAAATTTGAATATTTATTAATGGTTTATTAAAGAAGTAAAAGGAGTAAAGTTTTTAGTTTGAGTACTTTCCCGAAATTCGTAACAGAACTTAACTTTAAAACCAAAGCATTAGCTTTATAAAAACTTAAAAGTATATTCAGCTATATTGTATTCATATGCGTAGTTTGAGGCATTTTCAAAGCTTGTTCTCAAAAATTTCTAGAAATTTTGCGAACCCATTGAAATGGATATTGACAACTTGTAAAATCTATTCAAAACAAAATTATATTCTATATTCGAAACTATATAATAAAACATTACAACAACAACAACAACAAAAATACACAGAAATTATAAATATTTAGAAACCAGTTCAACACAAAAAGTTGAGGTTTTGAAATTTCATAAAGCGCAGCTGGGCTAATTTGTTGCAATAAACTCAACTCAAAAATATATATAGAGATGAAGTAAAAAAGTGAAAAATATAATATATATACAGACATATATATTTCGTAATTGATGTATTTTTACAAGCGAATCAACACAGGAACACTCACAGCAATAGGATGAAATGAAAACACACTTTCAGTGATCGCCGCCTCAAATGAAAAGTTTTGGAATGCAAATTGGGATAGGGTGGGGTTCGTTTGAGGTGTGCATCTTTAGCATTATATATATAAAAAAACAGCAATCGTAGATTTCTATTTTCGCAAGATTGCGTCAGAAACGACAAAATCAATTAAAAATAAATAAATATAAAAAAAAACATATATAATATATTTAGTATACAACAATATGCATGCATGTATTTATGTCAACTTTTTCAATAAATTCTAAAAAAAAAAAAACAATCAGAAAATGAATATGTTAAGCGACTATATCATTACTGAGGATTGGCTTTGGGTTATTCATATCTTCTGAACTAAATCAAATCAAAGAATCAACACTATTTGAATTATCAAACAGCTTTAACTATTTATTCAAGCACTATGACCAACTCGAAACGTAAGCAGCCCACAAAGGCCACAGCATCAGATGCTGAGACCGAAAACAAATCGTCAGCATCAACAGATGATGGTCCCGTCAAGTCCAAAAAGGAATCGACTGATAGTACACCAGCAACCGCTAGTGGTCAATTGTTTAAAGTTTGCTTTGGCCATGAGCTGGATAGCTTTTATAGCCTAAACAGTTTTACACGGTGGTTGGAGCGACCTGTGGATGGTGCCGCCTTGGGCGTCTTTCGGATGCTTTACGGTGCTGCCATGCTGATCGATATTGCCGAGGAGCGTGGTGGCGGTCAGCTGGATGTGCGCTTTGCCGAACCGCAACATTGTCACTTTCCGCTGTTCAATGGGATGGATGCCATGGAATATCCGCTCATGGGTTGCTTGTATCTGTGCATGTGGCTGGGCGCCTTGGGCATTATGCTGGGGTATCGCTTTCGCTGCAGCTGCCTAATCTTTGTGTCGGGCTATTGGTACATCTTTCTGTTGGACAAGCCGGCGTGGAATAATCACAGCTATCTCTTTGGACTGGTTGGCACGCTTCTGCTCTTCACACAGGCGCATAACTACTGGTTGGTTAAGCTTAACGATTATGGAGAAAATATGTTTCAATTCTTTCAATTGCAGCTCTCTGGACAGTTGGTTGAAACCGCAGTTGAGCCAGCCGGTGCCATATTGGAATTACTTCCTCATCAAGTTTCAGTTCTTTGTGCTGTACATGTACGCTGGACTCAAGAAGTTCTCGCTGGAATGGCTCTCTGGCTATGCCATGTCCAGTTTGAGCCGTCATTGGGTATTCACGCCATTTCGACACCTGCTGGACGAGGAACTCATTGATTTGCTGATTGTTCATTGGTTTACGGCCTTTTTCGATCTCTCAATTGCATTCTTCATGACGTGTGAGCAGACGCGTCTGCTGGTTACACCATTCATGATTAGTTTCCACTTGATGAACTCGCGATTGTTTGTTATAGGTAAGAACAAAAATATCACTTTTAATTTTCAATGTTCTCTCACATGTAATAATCTTTTTCTAGGCATGTTTCCCTGGGTCTGCCTGGCGGAGGTGCCACTCTTCTTCAGCTTTGACTGGCCAAGACGGTTAGGCCGCCTGCTGAGAAGATCGCCACAGGCCAAAGAAAATAAAGAAGAAGTCTGTGATCCACCTGGTTTAAAGGCGCAGTTGCGCAGCTGCATCATAATCTTCTATTGCATACTCCAACTGTTTCTGCCCTATTCGCATTTCATCACCAAGGGCTACAATAACTGGACGAATGGACTCTATGGCTACTCCTGGGACATGATGGTGCACTCCTACGATACAGTGCTGACCTCTATTAAAGTTATGGACAATGACAATCAGCAGGAGCATCATTTGAATCCCTACGCTTTCACCGAATACGATCGCTGGACTAAGTATGCCGACATGGCTGTCCAGTATGCCAAGTGCATAGAGAGAAACATACGCGAAGATATGAGCAAGCATCCAAACAGCAGTCCTCTGAAGAGCAACAACATTTCCATTTACTTTGACATTTGGTGCGCCATGAATGGACGCTTTCAGCAGCGCACCTTTGATCCGCGCGTGGATCTTCTGAAGGCGCCTTGGTCGCCCTTCGAGCAAACTCCTTGGTCGCTGCCTCTACTAAATGAACTCAATCATATGCGTCCGAAACTCAAAACGATTGCAGATGAGGTGCTCGCATGGAATAATTACTCGGATGTCATATTTGTGGCTGATTTTCCGGGCTTGACGCTGAGCAACTACATTGCACCGGCGCTGTTTAACTGCTCCCTAACGATACTCGAGGGCAATGTGCGCTATAAGAATGACAATGATGACGAGTCATATTTCCTAACCGCTGGCAAGAGCATCAGTTTGGAGAGCAATGTCACACACTATGTGACCACCATTGGTCAGAAGCCTGCCTCCTATCTGTACACCTATGTGAACCGAACAATGTTGGAGCAGGATATTGTGATCGACGATGTGGCTCAGCCAAAGGAACAGCGGCCTCTGTTGCCATTGTGGAAAGAGTTTAAACAGCGCATTGACAACTACCAGCAGTTCCTTAAGCATCTTGCTAATTGTATACTATATTTGTTATACGAAGTACCCATACCAATTTCCATACGAGAGAGAGATTAAGAATGAAGCAGTTGAGATCTTAATTCACCTGCTAACCAATATACTAAATTGCCTAAGTCCCTTAATGTCACATATGTATTGTGTGGGTGATAAAACTGATAATAAATGTTTAATGTTATATGTACCTATAAACGTTGACATATTTATATTGATTTAAATACCTAATTTAACTTCTCAAATAATCATTGATTTGTTAGACTATACATAAAAGAATAACTGTATTTACAAACCGGACACAATAATATTTTCAGCTTAAATAAGGACAAATCTCAACTACAAATTTTGTTGGCTTCGTCAATTAATAAAGCGCTTTGTTAAAACTAGAAGAACACATGACCAACAAGACTCAACACTTGACTAAATAGCCATCGCCTGTTGACGAGTGGGATCAAACTGTTGGGTCTGTGTCTCCCACAGGCGGGCGTAGAGACCGTTTTTCTGTAGCAGCTCCATATGCGTGCCACGTTCACCAACACGTCCATTCTCCAACACCAGAATCTCATCGGCATCCTTGACGGTGGACAGTCGATGGGCAATGCAAATACTAGTCCTGCCCGTGGTTGCTCGAGAAAGAGCTTGCAAAATGTTCTGTAAAGATCAATGATTAGGTTGGGAAATGAAGAGAGTATAAATGTGTTGGACTCACATATTCTGTGATGGAATCCAAACTGCTGGTAGCCTCATCAAAGATAAGGATAGGTGTGTTCTTTAAGATGGCGCGTGCAATTGCTACACGCTGCTTTTCACCGCCGGACAGTTTAAGGCCACGTTCGCCAACCTGGGTTCTGTATTGATTAGGCCAGCTCATGATCGAGTCATGGAGATCAGCCATGCGAGCCGCATTTTCGACATCCTCTTGCGACTTGTTCAGATTACCATAGTTTATATTATGCTTGATAGTGTTGTGGAACAACACGGAATCCTGCGGCACAACCGCTATGACTTTGCGCAAGCTGTCCAGTTCTACGCCGTTGATATCCTGGCCGCCAATCAGAATAGTACCCGAATTCGGTTCAAAGAATCGGTACAACAAACGCACCATAGATGATTTGCCCGATCCAGATCCGCCAACAATGGCCACATTCTTGCCTGCCGGTATGGTAAATGACAGGTCCCTGAATATGTGCTTGCCGGGCTCATACTCAAAATTCACGTTCTTAAACTCAATGGACGAGTTGCTGTTGTCCACAAAAAGAGGTTGCGCATTGGGCGCTGACTGTATGCGACTATCCACATTCATGAGCGTGAACATGGCCTGCATGTCCAGCAAGGCTTGCCGCACCTCACGATACACGCTGCCAAGGAAACCCAATGGTATGGACAGTTGGAAAAGCAATCCATTAACCATGACCAGATCTCCGACAGTCATGTTTCCCTGAGATATCTCCCTGGCCGCCAGCACCATAATCAAACTGAGAGCGCTGCTAAAGATTGCATTCTGTCCAAAATTAAGCATCGCTAAACTGGAGCTAGTCTTTAAGCTGGCCGCCTCGTACTTTTTCAGCACCTCATTGTAGCAGCCCGCCTCGTATTTCTCGTTATTAAAGTACTTCACTGTCTCATAGTTGATCAGCGAGTCGACAGCTTTGTTGCCCGCCTCGTTCTCTGCCTGATTCATGTACACCCTGAAGCGTGTTCTCCACTGCGTCACACTAAGCGTATACAGAGCATATACGCCCACGCAACCCATGCTGACGCTTGCGAACGCCAATCCATACTTAAGGCCCAACACGCTCGACACTAGCGCTAGCTCAAAAATCGTCGGCACTATGTTGAACACCATGGCTGTGAGCACAAAGTTGATGCCACGCGATCCACGATCGATCGTCTTGGACAGTGCACCCGTCTGCTTGTTCAAATGGAATGCCAAATCCAGATTGTGTAGATGCAAAAACACATTGGTCGCGATCTTGCGTATGGAATGGTGAGCAACCTTAGCGAAGACCGCATTGCGCAGCTCATTGAAACCAGCAGCACTCGCTCGCGCAATGCCATCTAGAAAATAAATAAGATTATTCGAATTATGAATGAGTTTGATGCCATTGAACACATTTAGGAACTTACATCCCAAAAGCATTGCTGTTGCTGTGGAGAGCACTACATCCGGCGCTGTATCCATGTTCAGTGTCGTCATTGTGTCCACGGCGCCTTTAAACATAAATGGCACGCAGACAGTCAACAGCTTGGAGCCAGCTAGCAGGCCCAACGATATAGCCACGCTGTATATTCAAGACGATTAGTAGAGGTAAGCTAAAAGAGATCCTGACATACTTACCGCTTTCTCACCAGCGGATCCTCTTTGGGCCAAATGTACGCCATCATGGCACGCATCATGTCCTTTGAGGTAACCTCCGGGGCATCCAGCTTGCCCAGCGCTGAGCCACCTTCATTGCCGCTGCTGCCTATATGAACGTGACATTGTCGTGATTGTTGTTGTTGTGTCGGCAGTTGTTGTTTTTGTTGTTGTGACTGATTTAGCACTGGAACCGCATTGAATTTACTTTAATGCAGGTAAATCCAAACACAGGCGTCAACACAAACAAACAAGCATTCGAGCACTTTGGGCATATCATATTACAAATTGGCTCAAATAACAAAAACATCAAAATAAAATTGTTAGTCACATTACAAGTTCAAAATGCAATTATAGAAATTGATTAACAGTAGCATTATTGTTAAAGTCCAACTTTGAGAAGGCACGCTTTAAGTACATTTTCTTATAAAACCTACCTTTTGCCTTCTTGGCAAACACACCGCCCAGCAATTTGCTGCCCGGTGTGGGCGTAAACGGGGTTATCCTTTTGGTCTTTACATTTTGTCGCGTTTCATCATCGGAGCTGGCAAGCGTGGAATATTGCTGCAAAGCAAATAAAACATTTAAGATAATTGGACGCCAGGTGTTGATAAAAAAAAATATTGTACTTTATTGGTAATCCTAAATTTAATTATTATTATCTGCACAATGCTTCGTCTCAAAGTCGCGGAGATAGCGCAGACACTCCAAGAGGTAACCGTGTGCCACTTTTCCGCTTGCGGTGAGCTGAGGCAGCTTCTCCAGCGCCCCAACAAAGATTTGATATTCGTTAATTTTGTGTGTCAGCAAATAGGACAGCTCCGGCTGCACGTCATCAAACTGAGCAGCATCTCCAAATGCAATTTGATTGAGCAGATTGGGAAAGTATGCCTGCTGCTGAAAGATTAGGTGAAGCACCACGCGTAGATTGTGTGAGCATCCCTCAGTTATATGCACAAACATTTGATCCATTAGATTGTGCTCCCTGATGAACTTGAAGATGTTACGATGATAACTTTGCGCAGCGAGATCCTTATTGTGTGCGATCAGCTGCTCAATGTCCAGCAGCGAAAACTCAAAGTAATCATGCGCATTGTGTTCCAAATAGAAGCCGTAATCGGTGAGTAGCTTCAGATTGGGTAAGGCGCCATAGCTGATAAAAAGCTGCTCATATGGATTCAATTTTGGAGCTTGCAGGGAATTAAGTGTCAGCACATAATCCTGGCTTTTGCTCTTGGCCAGCAACTGCAGCTCAGCTGTGGTTTGTACTTGGTCAGAGTGATTAAACAGATCCAAAAAGGGAGCTAGTGACAGATTTGTTGTGCCGCTGAGCAGCTCCTGAAAATAACTACGTGCTGAATGCAATTGACGAGAGTTTAAATATACACTGCGACTATTTACAGCAAAGTACGCTCGACGATATTCTGCCAGTGTCCAAATCTCATCGCAGAACTGCTTGCCACAGCACTGACAATGCTGTGTGCCAACAAGGGACTTTAGCACCTGATAATAACCACGTATCTGACGATTTTGTGCCACTGTGCGTTCCAATAAGGCATCCGGTAGGCACTGCAACTCCGACGTGGCACAGAAAAATGGCATCGTGTAGCTGCGTGGAAGACTTTCCAAGTAAGCAGCCCACTTTGATTCTCCAGTTGCTTCATGCAGATGCTGTTGATGCATTAAATAGCAGGAAACTAGCGCTTGAAACGAAATCCGTGAATCCTTGTCAAACAACTCCTTGTCAAATAATGCCTTAAACTGCTCATCCGATTCGAGGGTAGTAATGTTTATTAAACAGCTGGCGGGCAGGCGTAGTAGCTCATCACCCGCCTGAAAACATTGCGTCTTGGAGCACAAACCGCGTCCAGTGTGCGGAAAATTGAACGCAGACAGCTGAGTTTCATTGCGCCAGCCCAACTGATGAAGTTGTTTGTAAAGCACGTGAAGAGTATCTGACTGTGTGTCAGCTGTTTTCGTTGTTATTAAGCGACGATGTCGCTGGCGTTGTGTGCGTCCCATATTCGTACGTGTGTGTTGTTTTGGCTCTCGTTTAATGTCTTAAGGTGAGTTTTGCTTGCTGCAACGAAAGAAGCAGCGTTAAATTTAAAATACAACACGAAACAAACTTAAGTCAGTTTATCTCTTACTCTCCCTATGTCAAAAAGGGGCCAAAACAACACACACGCATACTGTTGCCTGACCTCTTTGTTGTTGTTGTTTTTAGATAGTTATATGGCTGATGATACGCAGTTTTTTTTTTGCTAGTACATTATCATTAACTAAAATTATGAAATCGTAATCGTAAACCTTATCCACTTGATAGTGGCCTTGAAATATTGGCGTTACTTACCGCACGCGATTGTATTCGCCTTCCAAGTGGATTGTGGCATGTAATGTTGAAAGTATACGTAAATGTGTTCTTTTTACTGCACAAATTTTTTAGGTGTAATAGTCCGGCCATACTTTATACGCAGAAATCAAATACCAAATTCTAATCCGCTGGTAAGGGCTACTAGATATATCGATACATCGCATCTGGATTGATGTTTATTGTTTTAAATGTGACCAGCGTTTTGTATTAAAATACCATAAACTGTGTTTTCGGCTGTTGGCGTTTCCAATAGAATGGCATGAGTTTTATTTATTCTAGAAAAAACCATAACCGACCGAAATGTTTGGGTTAATAAGTTCAGGCAGATTAGTGAGTAACTATTACTAACTTATATTTGAACATTGAAACATTTAAACCCCTATTAACACAGCCACAAACCGACTTTGTTGCGGTAGATGAAAACAAACTGCTGATCAACGTGCCTGACATTGAGGGAATCAATTATGTTGTTGTTTTCTTAACTGGCATCTCGCCTCTTCCACTAGGCACTGCAGCTGCAATTTACTTTAGTTGGCCGGATGCAAATGCAGCACCTACCTGGCAATATCTAGGCCACATCAATAACAACAAACCATCAGCAATCTTTAAAATAGCACAGCTCAAGAAAAGTCATGAACTGGACGCACATGGGCACGGCATGGTTTTTGGCGCCCAAGAGATCTCCCACATAGCACAAATTGGCATTTCCATTGAGGCCGAGCAAACGGTGATACAACAAACGCCGGCAGTGGTATGTCTTCGCTTTCGTACCAATTACCTATGCCACTAATTACACACTTTTTCTTGCAGTCCACCGCCAATGATAACAAACAATTTGGACAGCGTATGTTGGAGAACTTTTTCAATTACGCATCCAGTTTTTGTGTAAGCGTTCCTGATATTCCACCCGCCACCACAGAAACATTTGTACCTTTTTCTGTTGTGCAAAATTGGTATATGAACTTTCAGCGCCGCATGGAACAGAATCCAAATTATTGGAAACAGTGCTGATAGGAATAATGTTTGCAGTATTAAGCTGAAACTATGTATGTATGTTAATAGATTTAAAGAAAGCATTTCTATTACTATATTAGTTTAAATACAAAAGCAGATTTTTATTAACGAAAGACCTAATACTGTGTTAAAAAAAATATGTTCTTAATATTACTATTTCATAGGATCATCTGGTGTATTTTGCACTGGGTTCGCAGGTGAATTTTCATCTTTTCTCTGTTTTTCAGTTGAAGCTGCAGGTTTCTTGGGTTTGATAACCACCTGTTTTGCTAGTTTTGGTGCTCTTGCTGCCTTGGGCTCAGCTAGTCCGGCTGACGATTCTTGTTTGGGTTCTGTGTTGGGTTCCTGTTTAGCTGCCTTCTTGGGCTCAGCTTGACCGGCTGGCGATGAAGCTGCCTTCGAGGCTGCATCCTTTTTGGCCTTCTCTTCACTTGCCTTGGACAAGCTAGCTTCGGATTTCTTGACGGCCTTCTGTTGCATCTCTTCCTTAATAGCATTTAGTCGCGCTTTATTGGCTTCCGTCAATTCTCCAAAAACACTTGTCACCATCGCTTTGTGTTCATTATAATGTTGCACTTTATTGCCAGTGGCTGAGGCCGAATTTGGTGCTCGTCCATAATAAGCAACGCTTCGCCTGTGGATTGCAACGAAATCAACATAATTAAAGTGGATTAAGTATTTAATAAAATTTGTGGTCTCTGTTATTTATGTTTCGCAGCCGGCAATTTTTGGCAAGGCCCTGTGTCTAACAAAAAATCGTACCTATATACAATTCTAAACTGTCTGATATATCGTATATATTGTGTACATATATATACATAGTATAAAGGTCTATTCAAACAATGGGATTGTGGTGCTGCTTGGCACGAGTGTGTTTTTTTTTAAATTTTACTCTTTACCTATCTTTCGTTTTCTTAGTCGTTTATTTTTTTGTGGCTTGCTAAAAAGTTATTTGGCAAGCTGACACATTTATCTAGTCTATATAATCAAGCGCACATACAAATGTACATACTTATATAAATACATACACTCACATATATTATAGTTGCAGAAACAATGTATCGGAAGATTTACAATTATACGTATGACATTAGCAAACTATAAACGATTTTTATTTCTACTTAGGTAAAGGTATTCTTAACAAGTTTATCCATTTTGTAATATAATCAAGATTCGAATAAAAATGTTTTGTTGTTGCCTTGATTATATGATCTTTCGATTTTTTGCAGCGTATTCAACGTTCGAGTTCGACTACGAAGCACATACACTTAATTGGCAAATATGTTTGCAGGGAGATCTGCATTGATTAAGCATTTGCATTTGTAGCTACAACGACAACAACCAAACATTTGTCGGGCTATTTTCTTGCTGTTGAAAGATGCCCCGAGTTGCCAGTTCGGGTTGCAACGTGCTGCTGTATGCAGCAAAAACAAACAGCGCGTGTTTGAATTAGACATTAAAATCCTAAGCAAAATAGGTCAACTTCAGAGCATCAACAATCAAAATAACATCGCGAAGGCGTTGTCATTTAATGTGGACCACAAATTAGGGCAGGAAAATCAAGCAGCAATCACGCGGACAGCAGCTAATAATAATAATTCGCCATATTTGCCTGACGCCATCAAAAAACATAATTGTGAGTCAGCCATGTTGTCAGCAACACAAGCGAATGGTTTCTGTTCGCGACCGGAAGTGCCAAGAAATGAGCAGCGATTTCCGCTGCGACAGTTACAGCGATCGCTTTGGTGTTACTCACCACAACAGCAACAACAAGCTGAGCAGCAACTGCACAGGCAACATCGGCAACAGCAACATGCGCAAATTGCATTGCCTGGAAAGTTTCCGCTGCTGGAAACAGAAGGTAAAAATCACGTAGACAGATTTCCCATGCAACAGTTACATGGTAACAAGGTGCCCCCCACAGCAATACCGCGGTTTCCCGAGCAAATGATTCACCTGACGCTGCCACAAAGATTTCCTCTTAGTTGCCAATTACCCAAGAGCAATTTTGGCAAATCTGTTCAATCAATAAGCAAGCGGGGAAAGAGCCCACCTCCCATGTCAAAATCAAGGTCTGCGACGCTCAAACAATTTCCCACAATTAAAAAGCAATTTGTCAGCTTTAGCGATAATCGGCCGCATACCTGTAAGAATCAGCATGGAAATGTTGAAAGGCAAGAGGCAACGGATGTGGTGCCCACACCAAAAACAAAACAAAAGACAACAACAACAGTGACGCAGACGAGCCAGAATATGAGCACCAAAATAGACATGGATTTGAACATGGATGTCAATGCGTATGCTCATAATATTGATGCTGAACTTGATGTACATAAGGCTGCGGTGTTTGATAATGAACTCAATGCTCGCGAGCAAACATTAAACTTGAACGGGGAATCAGCTGAAGGCGTTGTTGTCGAGCAAAAGGAAATCGAGCATCAACAGGCGGAAAATTTTAATGACGCCTTTGGGTGTCGACACGACCACGACAACGATGGCAACGACAACGAAGGCAACAACGACGTGGGTACTGCCAAAAATAAACGCGAAATATGTGAGCAAAGCAAATTAGAGACGACAGCGACAGCGACTGTTCATAATGAGCTAAATATGACTAAAGAGCAACAGCAACGGCAGCAGCAGTCAATATGCTTAGCCAGTGAGCAGGAAAATCAAACAATAGCCGAGCGAACAACAAATGCTTACAATCGACAATCATCAGACGCGCGCGGTTCGTCGTCAGAGCAAGTGGATGGTCAAGAGCAACAGCCAAATCTTAAATCGTACGTTACCCAAACCGAAAACGAGGAAACTGCGTCGAGTATACAAATCTTAAAGTGTGCGGTTCGCGAGTTGCTAGACAAAACCACCAGCAGTGTTCCCCTTGTCGTAGATCTCGATTTGATCGATTTGCTGGGTGATCTTGTGCAATTATTTGCCACGCCCACAAGCACGGGTAATATTTGGAGCGTTCCATTGGTGGAGGAGCAGGTGGTGGTCGATGAATGCGCGGATATGACGGTGACGAACGTGAGTGACGATAGTGAAACAGCAACAGCCGTCGTTGTTGATATTTATAACGAGCAAATTGAGCAGCAGCCACTTGAACTGGATGACAACAACAACAACAACAATCGAAACAACAACAACGACAACACCAGCAGCAGCAGCAACAGCAACGATATGAAATACGAAGTGCTAAGGAGCACTACACGCTTGCCAGAAACGCTGACGAGTCGATTATCCAGCACAGCAGCAGCAGCAACTGCAACAACACCCCGGACAACAGCAACAGTTGCTCCTATCTCAGCGCTAACAAGTCGTATACGTGATGTGTCAACTACACCAACGTCCTCAACCACCACGCGTCCTCTCCTAGGCGAACTAAAGCGCAGCTCTTCGAGTCGCGATGCAGTATCAATTGATGTGGAATCCCTGTTGCCGGAGCGAACGCTTTTGCGCCGCCAGAGACGTATGCGCTCCCAGGAGTCGGCGGAGGAGACACCGGAGGATGTCATTGCGCGTCTAAACAAGCTAAAGGAGCGCATTTCGGGTGCCCTGAGTGAAGTCAAGGGTGTGCTGAAACAGTACAGCACGGAGAGCGAAGCGGAGGCAGCAGGCGAAAAATGGTTGGGACCACCAGCGACAACGTCTAAGTCAGAGCCGGCAGTTGTAGAGACGGAGGCAGAGAAGCAGCCTGTGCAATTTCGATTTGTAAAGAAGGTTCGCAGGCGCAGCTACTTTGATGAGGCAGATGAGGAGAACGTGTCCAAAACTGATGACCCAACCAAAGATCTTGGGCTTAAAGATGAAGCCGCCGCCAAGCCTATTGAAGAGCAAAATAAATCTGTGGGAGCTGTCACAGAAAGTAAGATCATTGAAGATCATAAAACACCACTTGAAGCTGCTTCAACAAGCAAAGTCAATGAGGAGCAAAAGAAAACAAGCAAAGTTTCCGGAGCAAGCAAACTAAACGAGGAACAGAACATACCCAAGGAATCTACTCCACAAAGCAAAGACATTGGGGATCTGAAGGAACCCATTGAAGATTCTAAAACAAGCGAAATCACCGAGAAAATGGTGAAAACTGTTGACATTGCTAAGCTGGAGGAAAAACCTATAGAAACTTCAGTCATTAGCAAGCTAAAAGGAACTAACAAAGACATTGAAGAAAAGGTTCCAACAAGTACTGAGAAGCAAACAAAACACATTGTTACTGCTAAGTTGGAGGAAAAGCCTATAGAAACTCCAACCCCAAGCAAGCTAATAGAAACTAAAGAAAAAATTGAAGAACCAATTAAGCAAGCCAAGGAAGAACAGGTTCCAAGCGCAGTCAAACCCAAAGAAATGGAAAAACCTAAAGCACAGGCAAAACTTGAATTTCTAGCTAAGGTGCAAAGCGAACTGAAATCAAAGCCCAAAGCAAAGGAATCACCAGCAGCCAAGCAGGAAATTACACAAGCAACAGCAACTGTGGTAGCCAAGGAGCTGCCAAAGAAGGAAGTTGTACGAGCAACAGGAACAGCAGCCAAGCCGCCGGCAACAACAGTAAGCACTGAGCAACCTCAGCCTGTGGAAGCAGTGGAGGCAACACCACAAACAGCAGCACTGCCCAAAGAGTCGGCAACACAGCCAGACACTGCAGCAGAGCCAACAGCGAACACAGTAACCAAAAAGAAGATCATTGTGAAAAGAAATCCACGACGTGCTTCGATTGCCGCCGTGGAGCCATCGAAGATAAAGACAGAGCCGGGGCAGAGCGATGCACTAATACAAAGGCGACCTTCCGATTCAGAGACGATTGTAAAGCGTAAAAAGAAACAGAAATTAACGACGAGCGGCGCAACGGCAACAGCTTCCGGCAGCAATGAGGGGCGACAATTGCTAGAACAACAACAACAAGAACAGCAACAAGAGGTGACAACGATAAATGAACAAGTTGTAACTGCAAAGGTCAACAAGAATGCGACAACTGCCAAAAGCGTAACAGCAACACCAGCAACAATTGCCAAAAGCGAGTCGCAGACTGCAGCAACTGCAGCGCCAGCAGCAGTAGCAACAACGGCAACGGCAACCACAACAGCGACAACAACATTAAACGAAGCGACAGCAATAACAGTGCCAACGGCGCCAAAACAATTGTTAATCGATGATGTGATTGCCAATCAAGCAGGAGCCAGCGAGTCGAGCAGACGTGCCAGCCTGAAACTAGCTGAATTGGTGGGAGAAACGGTGCTGGTGGTCCCAGCAGCAACACAGGACATTAGCACAAACTCAACTGCAGCGGCCATTAGCAGCTCATTAAGCCAGTCCAAAAAACCCATTAATCAGACTGCAATTATCCCGCCTGTGCAACAAGAAAAACAACAACAACAACAACAGGTGGTTGCTGACGTTGACATTGAAGTCGCCCCCGTCGCATCGACGACGACAACGACGAAGACACAAATAGCAGCGACATTGAGCGAAGTCTCACACGAAGAGTCATCGCCACAGCAACAGCAACAGCAACAACAACAACAACAAGATCATTTAGCTACAAAAGAGAACGCACAGGCACAGGAAAATAACAGTCTAATCGACATGCCGGAGCTGAAAGTACTCACGGGTCCTGTGCAACCCGTTAAGATTGAAACGGTTGAGCAGCCGCACGATGAATCCGATTTGGTGGTGGCCAAAAAGAAGTCGCCGCATCTTAAGAAACTTGTACGCAAGACCTCCATAGACAAGGGCAAGGAAAAGGTTTTGGATGCCGCCAAGCTGAGCTCGATACTTAAGGATAAGAATAAGATTGCCAATCAAGCGGACAAAATCAACAAGCTGACGCCACCCAAAAAGCAATCAAAACCAACAGCAACAAAGGATGGGGCAGAAGTAGCTATAGTGGACGAGGTGCAGCAGGAAAATGCTGAAGTCGCCGAAGAAAACACAACCGAAACGCAGCTCGAGCTGGAACTTGAGCCGCAACCGGTAGCGGAACCGGAACCAGAGCCAAAACCTAAGAAACCGCGACAGATTAAAAAGAAGGTCATAATAAAAAGACAAAAGCGAAAACTCTCGATTGGCGACACATTCTTCATACAGCATGAGCCCGAGGAGCCCACGGACCCCGAAATTGAGACCATAGAGAAGGCGATTGCCTATGTAACAGACGATGAGGCCGATGTGGAGCCCGAACCGGTATCGGAGCAACCCAAACAACTGAAATCCTGCCTACACGTGCGTGAATATAAAATTGGAGAACTAGTTCTCTACGCGGAGCGTTATCGCAAGACTCAAGTGCGCTGGAAACGTGGTCGCGTACTGGAGCGTATTACGAGCATATCGTATAAGCTGGAAATTGAGGGTAAGGAGGTGCCGGCCCACATAAGCTATATTAAAAAGTACACAGGACGCAAGGTGAAATTTGTGGGCAAGGAGTACCTGGATATCGAATACGAGCAGGTTGTGGAGGAGGAGCGTCGAGCGCGCAGCTACAGCATCTGGAATATGGTCTAGAAGGGGAAACATCGCAAACATGTTGATGTAAATGTATGTTTTTAAGTGTTTGTGCCAAAATTGTGATTGTCGTCGCCCTCTCCTTTTGAGTGGAATTAAGAAATTTCCCAATGGAATTTTTTGAGGATCTCAAGTTTGACATTCAGTTAATTGTATAGCTAGTTTTATATATATATATATATACTATATACTATATATAAACGTGTAAATATATGTGTACTATGTATATGTGTAGAGTAGTTAATCCTAGTGTTTAGGGCCTTAGAGTTCTAATTTTGTATGTACGTGAAATTATTCCAAAGATTTTAACAACAAACCAACAAATAATTAAATAAAGCAACGAGTGCTTAACAAGTAACGAATTTGTTATAAAATTGTACGTTGCCTTTCGTTTCATACGTTTAGTTTATATTTTAAGATATTGCCAAACAAATTAAATGTTTAATAAAGAGAAACAAAATATTTCAACTATGCGCATTTCGAATTTTTTACATCATCACATTGCAGTCATCAACAATAACAACAACGGCAAAAATTCAAAAATCAATTACTCATAAACATTTTTATGTATTTGTTTATCCCAAAACTTGTTGTGCTATTTTTCAAAACGCGGCGTTCGCGATATTTCTATTTATAGATCTCTTTGCATATATGTACATACAATTGAGAAATGAATGAATAAAATCATCAAGACAAGAGCCTCAGAACATCAGAACAGAAACATCAAATCTCTGACCTGCAACCCGTTTTCGGTTATTATATGGCGCCTCTTCTCCCGACAGGGTCGTGTTTTATAAATAGCCACAGAGTGTATAGCTATGCCTAGTTCGACCATATATCTTATCTATATATTTCGTGTGATATCCTACGCCCACTCCATCAACTCAACTCAGTATGTGTCAACAACAACAATAATGCGTGTCATTAATAAAACTTTGGCGTAATGCATGCGAAAACTAAAACAACAAATAAAAACCGCGACAGAAGAAACAAAAAAACAAGAGCTAAACATTTTTGCCTTGATTATTTGTTGGTCCCCGAGCATTTCTCATAATTGATTGCCAAGGCGTTTGGCGCTTTCAGCTTAAGAAATCCCTCAAAATGATTATTGCCGCCAGAACAACAAAGGCATTTCAGTATACTACAGATATATAGTACTTATGTACCATAAACACATATATATGTTTGTTGAGGATATGACACTTATTGTATATGATATAGTCTAGCAAATATGCTACATTCCTGCGATTTAACAGCGAGTCTTTGTGTGCGGGGTTTATTCATTCAAAATTTTCATTGCTGGCAATATACATATATATTCATTATATATTTAATGCATTAACAAATTGCAACAGAGACATAAGCAATTTCATGCCGATTGAAAAAGATTAAGCGGTAAGTATTGCGGGAAATTCCCATTTCAAAAGAAATTATAGTTTAATAAATATTAAATAAAAGATCGCGAACAGAAACTTGTAAGTGTATCTGTTCAAAGAAATTATCATTTGTATTCACTTTAAAGTAAATTGAGGAATTTTTTTTTTAAATAAATGTATATATTTAAGAAAAATTAAAGAAATGCCTAAACGTTGAAATTTTTCAAGTGACTACACGTGTAGGAATTTGTTGGTTGCAAGGTCTTCAGATGTTTAGGGAAACAAACTTTTGTGGCACTTCTGTGAGCAACAAATATTTCCATAAATCAGCGCACAAGTCTAGCGAACCATTGGCAACTATTAGCAGGACCATCGCATCGCATCGCATAGAACTAGTCATAAAATCGTATATGTCGCTACATTTAGTTTTATGTAGATTGTGCGCGGAGCACTCGGAACACGTCTACACAAAGAGAAATGGCAACGGCACAGCGCTAAATTCAATATAAAAACGGGGCAGCTACATTTGATCAGTGTGGATATTGAGGGTTGTGTGGTTGGGGTGCTTTTGGCGGATTGTTTAGTATCAAACGCCGACTAAAAACTGTGCCAAGTTCCTTGCGCTAGTTTCATGCGACAGCGACATGGACATTCACATTAACATCGGCTGTCTCGCAATTTGTTTCAAAGTGCACACAAATCTGCGAAAGCGAGGCCAGGCTAATTACTAACAACGCAAAAAGCGAATTGAGATTCATTATTGGAGCCTTCTAGTTGCGAACGCGCTGTAATTTATCGAAATCAAATTGACAGCATTCAACATATTTGTTTAGCTTAGTCAGCAAAAATCAGGGAAATAACGAGAAATCAAACGATGCGTCTGAACTTTGAGAAGGCCAATTCAAATATATTACAACTATCGAGAGAGCAAGAAATATGTTCGAAGCGATCAGACATCAATTTGACGTGAAATATTATCGTATGTTTCGAAAATTCGAGTACTTTCATTAAATCTAAAGGGGGGGAAATTCAGCCTTCAAATGTTTCTCTTTATGGTATGCCCTGTAAATGTTCAAGAGGGGTAATATCATACTCAGGTTGTTAGGCTTTCCGACCAAAGTGATTTTCAACTAGTGATATGCCAAGAATTTTTAATATTAATCAAAAAAATCTTAGCATGATCGAAAAGTTGCTGTTCACAAACCGTTAAACTGTTTGTTGCAGATTTCATAAATCAAATCGAAGTACAGAGTATACTCATAGTCTTGGTCGACTTACTGCCCATTTTTGGGGGCGACGGACGTTGGTTGGCACACGCTTCGGTATTTTTGTGGCGTTTGAAAATCGATTAATGTGAAAAATCAGCTAGTTGCCTTTTGGTGTCAACGAAGACACCAAAGAGTACGCCTGCCCGATATGGCGTCATGCCTGATGACCGATGGCGACGCCATTTTGAATCATTGCAAGTGATCGTCACTGAAAACGCGCAAATCGACATCGATCGACACTTTGAAGGCGCGTCGTGTCGCATCGCACCTGAATCATTATGGTGGCGCAACGGTGTGTGGCAGTAGCCCAAGGTCTGATTAACCACCTTGGCATTTAGAGAAACGCTTCTCTTTATCAATCAAGAAGACAATGAGGTATAGCCAAAATAGTTGATATACAGCCATGAAATGTGAGCTGGCAAAAAAAAAACGATCACTTACTTTTCACCTTCCATATTGCGGAGCGTTGTTTCGAAACGAGGCTGAACGTAGGACCAAGCTCCCTGATTCTTGTGCTCCTCTTGCAAAAAAATAAGTTCGGCATCTTTATACTTTAGAATCTCCTTGACAACAAGATCATACGGGAAGGGACACAGCTGCAGGAAAACAAAAGAAAAATCATTGAACTGAAGCAGTTTAAAGACAAGTTTTGATTTACCTGTTCTAGCCGCGCCATGGCCACCGTTTCGACCTGTTCGTGTTCCTCGCGCTCGCCGACCATATCGTAGTAGACCTTTCCCGAGCAGAATATGAGCTTCTTCACACATTGGGGATTTTCTGCTGCCTTGCCCTTTTCGGGAATGACACGATGGAAGGAGCTACACTCGTCGAAATCAGTAAACGGACTTTTTGCCAACGGATGGCGCAAAAGGGACTTGGGTGTAAAGTTGATGAGGGGCTTGCGAAAGCTGATAGCCACCTGGCGTCGCAGAACATGGAAGATGTTCGCTGGCGTTGTTACATTGGTCACAAACCAATTGATGTTCATCAACTGGCGGGGAACAAAATCGGGATCGCATATATCCGGAAAGCAATCGGGATCATCATCGCTGAGCTGCAGAAAGCGTTCAATGCGACCGGAAGAATGCTCCGGTCCCATGCCTTCCATGGCATGCGGCAGGAAAAGAACTAGACCAGATTGACGCACCCATTTCGTTTCGCCACTGGCCAAAAACGTGTCAATAATCGGCTGAGCTGTATTGGCAAAGTCACCGAATTGCGCCTCCCAGATGACCAACGTGTAGGGATTCGCCATTGAAAACCCCAACTCGAAACCCATGACAGCACACTCCGAAAGGGAGCTGTTGCAAACGTCATACTCCGCCTGATCGGGATACAGATGCTGCAGTGAGTTGTAGCGCGTGTTATCCTTGGACTGATGATGCAGCACATGATGGCGATGCGAAAAGGTGCCACGCTCCACATCCTGGCCAGACAGACGCACATGTATGCCATCCTTGACCAACGTACCAAAAGCAAATGCCTCGCCCAAGGACCAATCTGCAATACACTCTTCTAGCATCTTTTTGCGCATTCCCAGAATACGCACAATACCTCTGCAAAAAAAAAGAAGAAGAAAATTAATTGATTATTCCAAATCCACATCGTTCATAGATTTAAAACTTACTTGTGCACATCAAACTTTTGCTCAGGTGGTGGCAGTGACGAATATATTCTGCCAATGTGATGAATAGTCTTAAGATTGACGCCAGTTGGACACATCTTAAGACGATCACGACCCTGAAAGTAGGCTGGCCATGGCGAATCCACCCATGACGAATTCTAGAAAGAACCAGCATTAGATATCTTTTTCACAATCTTAGCAAGAACATACCTTAAATGTCTTGATTGTTTTGGACTCCTCAAAGGCATCATTACAGATCTTATCGTACTTGCTGACCATTTCTTTGTACTCCTCCATTTTGATGATACCTTCTTTGACCAGCTTCTCGGCATATTGGCCCGAAATGGGCTTTAAATTGCGAATGCGCTGATACATCAGAGGCTGGGTAAACATTGGCTCGTCAGCCTCATTGTGGCCATTGCGGCGATATCCCACAATATCAATAACAACATCATTGTGGAACTTGGCACGCCATTTGGAGGCGACACGGGCACAGTGGACGCACGCCTCCGGATCGTCGGCGTTGACATGAAAAATGGGTGCGTTGAGGACACGCGCGACATCAGTGCAATAGCGTGAGGAGCGGCTAAAGCGTGGATCTGTGGTGAAGCCCACCTGATTGTTGACCACCACATGGATTGTGCCATGCGTAGTATATGCTGGCAGATCAGACAAATGGATGGACTCATAGACAACACCCTGGCCACAGAACGAGGCGTCTCCGTGCAAAATAATGGGCAAAACTTTATTGCCCTGGTAATCGCCACGGAGATACATTTCGGCCCGTGCCTTACCCAGCACTATCGGATTGACAAACTCCAAATGCGATGGATTGGCAACAACGGTAATCCGTATATTCTTGTTGGTCAAACGATTTTGGCGATCGCTGAACATACCCAGATGATACTTAACATCACCAGAACCACCATCTCGGGCTGTTATGACATTGAACTGCGAGAGTATATCCGCGACTCGTGTCCGGCACACATTGGCGAGCACATTCAGGCGTCCACGATGCGCCATGCCAATGTAAACTGACTCAACACTTAGCTTGATTGATTGATCGATAATTTCCTTCAATACTGGTATCATTATATCACAGCCCTCTAACCCAAAACGTTTCTCCGAGCTAAACTTTTTCGCCAAAAAGTTCTCGAAGCCCGAGGAGCGTGAGAGACGCTCCAGAATCAGCTTCTTCTCGACGGGTGTAAAATTTAAAGCGCCTGGTACCTCAAACTGCTCGCGAATCCAATGGCTCTTGAAGAACGATGTGATCATCATGTATTCCACACCAATAGTACCACAATAGATTCGCTCCAAACGTTCCAGAATCTCTCTAAACGTAACGAATTTAAAAAAAATAAAAATAAGTTTCCTTCTAATCAAGGATTACTTACTTGAGCGGCAGGAATTCCTCACTGCCACCAATCAAGGTGGAGTTTGGTAGCTTGAACAAGGCATTCAAATCATCTACAAAAGTTAAGCTTGTTAAAGGGTATTTGGAATTAGGTATGACTTACTAAAAGCATAGGAAAAATGCTGACGCAGCACGGCTTGGGTTGCCTGTAGCTTCCTGTCATTCGTGGAGAGGGAATGCCCTGTCGGACCCACAATGCCCAGCGGATCAAGATCGGCAGCGAGATGACCTCGCGTTTGATAAGCCCGGATTATGGCCTGTACGGCTAAATGATCGTCTATATATTTCCAATCTGCCGTGGGAATTGCTGGAGCGGCTCCAGCGGCTGATGAACTGCTGCGTGTTGTCCCCGCCATAGGGTGAGAGCTCGTTTTCGTCGGCTCAACCACGGTTGTCGTTGTGCTGGGCTTGCCCTTAAAGTAGTTATCCCAAGACTAAGCAAGTACAAAAGTCAAGTTTGGTTAACTTTTTAGATGTGACTGCAGTATTACCTCATCCACGGAGCTCGGATTCTTCCACCAATTTGAGTACAATCTGTCGATGTAATTTGCGTTGCTACCATTTGCTAAGCTGTCGAAATCGGATCCGGATTTTGACTTGTTTGAAAACATTGTTGCGGCAACCCGCATTGTCCTACGCGATGAATTATAGCACCGAAATCTATATTTCAAAGTCTTGCACAATATGATATGCCCATAGCGTCCATTGGTGAGTTTCATGGTTTGAATCGACAAACCTTTTTCTTTAACTTATAATTTTGAAAATGGATATTTGAAAATGGATATTTTGAATTTTGAATCTAAAAATATGTTGGCATTTTGATTTATGGCGCTAGGAAATATTGTTTAGGGGATATATTTTATTTATGAAAAGTTTTGTTTACTGTTTGACACTTGAAAATTTAAACCTAAGATAGATAGTCTTTTCAAATTCTTTATTTTTTAGGCATTTCTCCTGGCTTAAAATGTTTGGACACAATTTTGGAACCTTCTTTCAATTTTTCTAAGGATTTTTGCATCTTTTTCGTTGCTATAAGCTCCAGCTTTTTTTATATACTCTCGGCTTGAGCAGCACGGTTCTTTATCCAAGGCTTCCTTCACTTTTACGATGGTTTTAATATCTTCGGCCATAATGTCATCAAAAATTGTCATATAGTTTTTATTAGACGTTGGTTTTGTTCTTTTAGGAATAGCTTCAACTAATCTTTTGAAGCTCATATATTCATCAATGGAAATCTTCGACTTATCATCTTGTTTTTGATTAAAGGTTATGTGTCCTCGCACATAATCTGATTCTTGGATTGGGGGTTTGTTACTTATCCCAGCGTCATCGGACTCTGTTCTGGAGTTGGGTGCGTTTGTTACGTCCACATTATCGAAAAGGCTTATATATTTATTTTCCGAGTCATTTTTCGGTTTACCATCTGTAAATTCTATTTCTGATGTTTGTTTTTGTGTGTGTGCGTTGTCGCTAGTCGTAATTATGTCCCTAAAAAATAGTTGCCAAGACTGTGTGAAAAGTTTTTAGCAATTTGTTTACCAATAAGACCAATTACTTACCGTATGTACTGAGTTAGGATTTTTAATCCATTTTGAGAAAAGATATTCCATATATGTTGCGTTAGCACAGCAGATAAAAATTTTGCTATTTAGCTTATGATTGGAAAAATTTTGGGTATGTAATTTTATGGATTCGTTATCCTTTCCTGTACTCCCATTACTTTGATTCGCTGTACTGAAACCCTTAATTTGTGGCACACGCAAAAATTGTAATGCAATTTTGAATTTGGTATATGCAAACATGGCGTCAATTACAATTAAATAAGCAATTTAATACTCAAAAAAATTCGTTATATATATATTTAAATACGAGCCTACTATTTGTAACAGCTGAATTGTTCTAAAAACAAAACGTACAATTGTGCTATACATTTTGTATCTTACAGCAACTGGTCACATTGATAAATAATAAGTGCTGGTAAGCAGCCCAGCGCAGTTGTCCAACACTGTTAAAACACAACAGCTAGACAAAACAAAAATCCACGCTAAAACAAAAATATTTAGCTTTGTTTATTATCGAATCTAAAGCATAGCTCCGATAAAATTACCGTAGAAATGAATCAATTTCACACGCCCTCTTTTGGAGACGAAGTATTTGAGATGAACGACACTCCATTGGAACAGACTACACAACACCAAGATGCAGTAAGTGAAAAAGAACAAAAACTCCAGAAATGAGCTTTCTTCGAGTGCTGATGACCGCCAGGCCTTTTGTTAAAATGCAGCTTACTATCTTTAAAGTTACTGTTAAAAGTTACAAACTCGCAATTTATGTCCAATGTTTCCTCCATTGAGCATAGCCAACATCCGCGGCCAACAACAAAGCTTCAACTAAATCGAAACTATAATTCCACTGACGAATACCATGAAATAATGAAAGCGGTACGTCAACTGGATGTCAGTTGATAATCGTTTTATAATAGTCGAATTGGAATCGCTCAAGTGAAGCTTGACCACTGTCATTTCGTATGTGCATGTCTGTGTGATTATAGCCCTTGATGATGGCATCAGTAAGCGTATGAGGGTTATCGATACAAAACAACAACAATCACCTAGAAGCAAACGCTCGCTTATCAACAAACACACGCATACCTTCAAACAAGCAAGCACAAACAAACACACACACGCACTCATACATACACATATACGTAAACAATCAGCAGGTTGCGGCTGCCACTGACTGGTGCTCTGCCCAGAGCCATATGCGCCTCCGTAGGCAGCAGCAATACGTGTGTTATGCACAAAAGCACATGTACAAACAAACATACGTCTCAATTGTCTAACGTTATAGCTGACGGTGCGATTAATACTTCAGTTTGCTTGTAAATCGATTTCGCATTTCAATTGACAGGGCGCATCTACTATGAAGAAGTTGCTAGTGAGCGTTTTACATAAGCAAAAAACTAAACAAATTTAATAATACATTGTCTGAAATTTTGTTTTTCTTTAATTTTCCAGTCACGTCGCCTCAGCCGAATCACCAGTTTGGATCATTTAACGCTGAATGACGATGAAGAGGAGCACATGGAGCAACACTATGAGACACCTAGCACATACAGCAACATGTTGTCAACAACATCACCACCACCACCACAACAACAACAACAACAGCTGTTGCCGCAACAGACCCAACAACAGCAACAGCAGGCTCCCTCTAAGCCGCTGGCGCCATATGCACTCTTTTTTCGCGACACAATGACGGCGATTAAGCAGCAGAATCCAGCCTGTACGCTTGAGCAGATTACAACAATAGCACACAATATGTGGGAGTCAATCGATGAGAAGCAAAAGAACGTATACGAGCAGCGTCATGAGCACGACAAACGCGAATATGTGCGGCAGATGCGCGATTATCAACGCAATCAGCAATTAGTCGAAGCTGGCACTGAAACAACAACGCCACAACAACAGTCGCCAGAAAGGGATCAAGAGCCGCCGATTACGGCTTCCGATGCTACAGAGACTATTAGCGGTGTTGCGACAGAGTCACCACCGCCACCAACAGAATTGAATTTGTTAACAGAAGCGGCTGCTGTGCAAAAATGTACTCGAGATCAATGCAATAAGCCGGCAATAATAAATCCTGATTGGGAGGATGAGTACTGTAGTAATGAGTGCGTTGTCATACATTGTCGTAATGTATTTACCGAGTGGGCGCGCTCCTTACAGAACTCGCCCACGTAGTAACTGCACTAAATGGACGCTCTTCTAGGAGTTAACTAAATATTTAACTGAACAATCGAAATCGCCAATCGCAAAGAAATCGAGAATCAGCTGTTGACTACGCAGCGTTGCCAGCTCATAAAATAAATTCATAGGAATTTGGAATCTGAAACATGGCGCGCATTCAAACTGTGCCTGTAAATTGATTTTTTGTTTTTTAACACATGCTAGTATTATGCATTTAAAAATAATAATAGACAACATACGTTTTTCAAATGTAACTTTTAATAAATACACACATTTATTAAACTTGTCCTTCATTAGCATAGTATCAATATATCAATGTCGGTTTCCTTACAAAATACATTTCTTTGTGTTTTTATTTGTATATCAAATAATTAAAATGTATATAAATTAAAGAAATACATTTTTCTTGGTTGCACGCCCGATTCGCTGTACTGCTACGAATACAAATTCAAATAAAGAACAGTATAAAAAAATTGCAAGCCTTAAAATATTTAAGAGTAGGTTGTAGGGTATCTAAAGAGAAAGTGCATCATATTTGTTAACAATATGTTAAAGCTGCAGCGCAGAGACTACTTAAATGCAGCTGGCAAAGCAGATAGTTATTTTCGTAGTTTTTATGATGAGAGTACTTCAAGCACACACAAAATTGCAGTAAGATTCAAAAGAAAACTAATAAAAAAAAATAACAAAAAGCAAGCGCCCACTAAATAATATCACCAAATTTGTTATCCTTTTTGACATTGCTTCGACTCCGCCTCGCATACAAATCATTCCTATAATAAGGTATCTAAATATGTTTTGTATTGTATTGTATTGGGAGGAGGGAGTTGGATTAACGACAATAAGTTGTATGTATAAATATACATATACTATATATATATATATATTGTAACTGCTATAATTTTTAGTGGGGGTGCATCATTTTGCTTTGTAGTAACATGCTGTTTTCATCATCTATTGATTATTGATTTATTGTTAATGGTTTTCCTGCGCCTGCAACTACATGCTATTATTGACTAGAGTTGCCTTATGGGACGTGTATGGGTGTTCTTGTTGTTGTTGTTGTTTCGTTCGGCTCATATTTGATATGACCTGTGAATCAAAGAAATACTTGTTAGATTTTCGAGATTACCAAAAAGTTGCAATGTTTAAAACGAACCGTTTTGAATATTTACTCCACAATTTGCAATTCGCTAACATTTAAATCCAAATCGGCGCTGTCCTTGCAAAACGTGCTCGATCTCTCCAACTTGGATTCGAGACGCCGCTCATTGTTATTGCTGCTGGCCAACTGCTGGGCATCGATGAGCAATTCCAGTTTCTGTTTAACCGCCTGGGCCGACTTGTACGGATGTGAGCCATTCATGACGCCATTTGTGGTCGCCTTGTGAGCGGTGAAGCCATTTGTTGTGGCCGTTGTTGTTGTTGTCTTGCGCAGATGAAGCGTATTGGGACGACGTGTGGGTATATTGGAGGGCAGACTGTTGCGCAGATTGTGCTGCTGCAGCATGCTGCTTACGGCGGAATGTGATGAGGAGCGTAGTGGACCAGCAGACGCACGCAATTGTGTGTGTCGCTCATCTCCCGAGCTGTGTTGTGTTTGTTGTTGTTGCTGCTGTTGCTGTTGTTGTTGTTGCTGCTGCTGGAGTTTGTTCTTTTCGGCTCGCTTGGCGAGAATCTCACGCGACTTGGCCGATAGGAAACTGGGACGAGTCTTTGCTGGTGCCTCGCCGCCTGCCGGCACAGATATGGAACGCTGCTTAAACATCTCCCTTGTGGACATGGTGCTGCTCACAGAGGATAAGCGACTGGTCGCCGATTTGGTAGTGTGCACCGAGCTGGGACTGGAGCCATTGGAGGCACCTGCATTACGGTGCTGTTTGAGCTGCCGCGTCGACTTGTTGCCCACCGTGGAGGTGCGTTGTGTGCCTCTGGGAGGCGCCAGAGTTGATGTTGTTGGCTTGGTGGTGGGGCCACCATTGAGCTGCTGAACGCGCGCCAATTTCGAGTTGCTCGTCGTCGTCAGCGATTCATGTGAGATCGTTTTGTTGGTAATCACCGAGCTCTTCATGCTCTCCGCCAGCGAGTCCACATTGAGATCGGAGGAGTAGCGTTCGCGTGATCCGCTCTTGGCCAAACTATCGCTGGACAGATTGCTTGTCTTGTTGCCCAAGCGCTGGCCAGTCTGGCCACGTCGCACTGCCGCCGGACTTGAGTTGCGCGAACTGTCGCTGGAAGAGATGTGCAGATTCTTGGCCTGCGCCTTGCGTGCCGCCGGTATGCTGCAACTGGTAGCACTACGCACTGGTCCACTACTCCCAGCACTAACTGCACGCGGTTTCCTCGGCTCCATGTAGCGAGCGCGCACTTCACCCAGTCGGGCTGTTGGCGCTGCTGCTGTCTTCGCAACAGTTTCCGCTTGCTTTGTTGCAACGGCGGCGGCGGCGGCGACCGCAACCGGTTTCTTGTGTGTCACTGGCGGCGCCTCGGACTGTGTGCGTCGATGCGAATTGAGACTGTGGCGATCCGTTGCCGCCTGCGAGCTGGCCCGTTGCGCTTGTGGCACATAGGCGCGTGAATTCGATTTCAACAGTTTACCTACAACAAAAGGCGTATTAATAAATTGAATTAAGAAAAAGTGCATCATGTCATTTAATACTAACTGTTGCCCTCGCGCAAATCGTGATTGCCTTGCGCCTGAACGCCCCGCTCTGTGGTTGGTACATGGCCCGGATCATATGTGGTTTGGGTGGCTTTGTACTGTTGGGTCTCGTGCGCTTGGGCGCGCTTCGATTGGGCTTGGATAGCCAGCTTAATTTGGACCAGATCCTGGCTGCGTGTGCTGCCGCCAAAGGAGAAGGCCTTGCTCACCGCCTTGCCACTGTTGCGCTTGAGATCGAGCGGCTCCGTTAGTCTGGCCATTGTCTGGATCTTCTTGCGCAGCTCCAGATCCATGCGTTGCCAGGCGGTCACACGCATAGCCCTCGAACATTGCCGCATGAGACACTGCTCGACGGCATAGACCAATGCGCTGACCAGACGAATGTACTCCGGCTGCCAGTCGAGCTGCTCCTCCTGCAGGCCCTGCAGCTCCTTGGCCAGCTCGCCCAAGTTGTCCGGCATCTGAATGAGCTTGGCCTGCAGCACCGTATTCAAACGTGTGACACGCTGATAACTGCGACAGGCCTGCTCGGCGGTTAGAGCTGCCGCCGTCTGCAGCAGCAACGTCTCCAGGCGTGGAATGTGTCGACTACGATCGTGTCCCAGCGACAGGAACGAATCGCTGGCAATCAAGCTGGCAAAGTGATCGCCCACATAGCCATAGGCAGCGTCCAGTATGTCGCGCACCAGCTGCTCACAGACGTGACCCCAACGATAGGCCGACAACTGGGCCAGCAGATGATCACAGTCGAGCACCGTGTCCAGCACCGTCTCGGATGTCTGGAGTAGGAAGAATTGAAAGTGTCTGAACTGGTAATATATGGATTATTATTGGACCTACCATATAGGCGACAATCTGTTGTCGGCAGCGGCCGAGTATATCGGGCGGCAGTTGGGCAAACTGTCGCGTGGGCCACACCTTGAGATAGTGGCGACAGGTCCAACGCAAGCACTTGCGATACAGCTCATCGAGAGCATGATTTAGAGCCACGGGCAACACCTGCAGAATGCCATCAATGCAGCCCGAACAGGGCTTATGGAAGTTGTGGCAATAGTTGGTCTTCAAGGCATGCGAAGTCACCTCCTTCAGACCCTCCAGACCCAGCAGATCCGCCAAGGCAGCCAGTTCCATTAGACTGATGCCATCCGGAGGATGCGAGGCGCCTGAGTAAATGTGGCACAGGGCAAAGTGTACAGCGGCATAGGAGTAACCCTGCAGGGAGACAACGCTCTGGGATCCATGACCCGCCAGCATGGCGGCAAAATACTGACAACGACTGCGCAGGATGCACTTGTGGGCACGGATGCGTCGTCCATGCACCTCCACCACCATATCTGTGGCGATCTCCTGCAGAAACATCTTGAGCAGATCTTCGCCCAGTCGACGCGGCTGGCGACAGCTCATGGAAGACTCATCCATGCCGGAGCGACTGAAGCTGGATGCCAGACTGGAGTCGGCACTCAAATCAGTTTGTATATAGTCCAATTGTTGTTGCTGCTGTGACGCATTGTTGTTGTCCAGCGTCATGTCGCCGGGCAACGAGTTGGAGAACTCCTTGCTAAAGTTCGGAAACAGCCGAGACAGACTGCGCAGATTATCCACGGAGCTGGCAAATTGCTGGATTTGATTGCCACTGGAGCGTGTCATGGCCCAGGAATGGGGTCGAGCCGAACGATGCTGCTCATCGCGATAGAAACGCTGCTGGCCATTGCCACGTTGATTGCCAGCACTCTTGCTCATGGCATCGGGCGATTGGATTTCATGCTTTGCCACCGGCTTATCCATATCGGAGAGCTTCACAAAGCTAGCAGCAGTCGGAGGCAGTTGCTCCGCATGCTCATTGACTGTTTCAAGCAGTTGTTTCTGCTTCTCAATCGTGGCATGCAACGTTTCCATGGTGTGGCCATTGCTCAGGCCAGTGCCGGGCTGCTTCTTGGGCGACGCCGTCTCCTTGGCCTCAATGATCGTCTCCATGATGGAGGTGCGATTGGAGCTGCTGGTTAATTGCACCACCTGTTGCATTTCACGCAGCGCTATCTGCTCATCCTGCTGGAAGGTGAGATCATCTGTATCCGTATTCGACGCTGGCGACATGTCCTTGGACAGGACACCCTCGGTCAGCACTGAAGCAATGCTGCTGCTCTTGTCATAGGTCTCATTTAGCTGTGCATCCCGTCGCCGCTTCTTCAAACGTGCGGCCTGCTGCTCCTCGTCCGAGCCACAGCTGCTGAGCGCACCAACGCTATACTCATCATAGGGCGACAGCGAGCTGTCCACGGAGAGGGAGGAAGCCTTCGATATAATGGGAAGTTTGTCAATGATGCTCATTAGGCCATTCTGATCGCCGCCATTTGCGGTCAGGCTGATTGAACGCTTGTAATCGCCAACTGGAGGCACTTGCTCCATGCCGCTGCTGCTATTGTTGCTGCCCCAGCTGTGACGCTTGCTGGGCTCCTGCTGCTGTTGCCGGGACATGCGCCGCAACGCAGCCACCGTCAAGGGCTGTTGCTGCTGCTGCTCCAGATTGCAGCGATAGTCGAGAGATTTACTTTCCTCCAGCTGTTGTGTGCCGCTCTTGGCCATTAGTGTTTCTGTGGAGCTGGCACTGGACTTCATCAGCTCCTCGCTGCGTCGTTGGGCAACGCTCAAGGAGCTACTCAAGCGTTGGGCCAAGTTGAAGGGCTCCTTGCGTCCATTTGTGGCACGCGGCTTGGCCGACTCACCAAAGTCAATAAACATGCTAAAGATATTCTTCTTCTCCTGCTCCTGTTTCTCGGCCTGCTGTTCCTCCCGCTCCGCCTCAGCCTGCTGCTGTTGCTCCTGCTCCTGATCCTTGGCTTGATAGTCACTCTGCGAGAGATTCACAAAGAAATTGGATGCCTTGGGTGCTGTATAGGATTTGCTGAGTGACTGCTGCTGTACAGGTTTCTCCTGTTCCAGCTCCTGCTTGTTAATCTTTGGCTTTCTGTCCATGTCATCCAGTGACACATAGAAACCGCAACCGCTCTTATGCGAGCTATTCGAGTCGGAACGTTCGCGAAAGCGTGCCGCCATGGCCGGCTGCACTGCCTCCAAACTGGATGTGGAGCTGCTGCTCTTGCGTCGCTCTGGCCGGCAATCGCTCATGTCCACCACCCAGGATGCAATGCCTGGCAATGGTTTACGCTGCACCGTCTTTACGCGCATCTCAACGCTCTCCAGCTCTGCGTCGTCATCCCCGTGATCCTTCTCATGCTCATACTCATCCTCGTCTTGGGGTTGGGTGGTGGCAAAGTCCAGAGAGACGAAACCACCAGAGACAATGGGACATGTATCGGTGCGTCGCTTTAGACTGGGACTATCGCAATGCTTCTGCCGGAAATCCTCGATGGAAGCACCGCCAGAAACGATCGGATTCGCCTCATCGAACTTGGAACGCTTGGGCGTGCGCGGAAGGGGCAAGGGCGAATCGGTGGCATCGCTACAATAGGCGCCCGAATCCCTGTGATGCGACAGCGATGAGCTCAATGTGTAATCTCTGTGGATGGAGCTATTATTACTACTCGAATGGTGTTCCAGCACATGCACCATAGAATTGTGTGGAGTATCTGTGGGTGGAGCCAGCGGCGCATGCTGGTGGTGCGACTGTTTAGACGGCTGTCTGCCCTGCTCCGACCAGACCAGACTGTGGGCCGGACTGCTCGAGGAGTAATCCGTCGTATAGCTGAGATCGTGATGTGCCGTAAACTTGGGACTGCTGCCCAGCGGATGCACACTGAACTGTTGCGCATTATGCTGGAAGCTATAGGGCACCGATACCGGTGCCGCCGCAGGTGGAGCACGACGTCGTCGCGCACTCAACGAGGAATCCGAGGAGTCGGCATCGGCGGCCAGCGAAACACTGCTCGTTTCGGCACCGCTGGCGGGCAGCTGCTGTTCCCGTTTCCACAGCTTCTCCTCATCCGATAGATTGTTCGTGGCGCTATCCGGCTGCGGCTCATCGGGCTCCACATCGGAGCTGCAGTTGGACTGACTGCTGCGTTGTGTTATGCTCGAGCCTTTGCACTTGGCAAACGCCTTGTGAAACTGTTCCAGCTCCAGCTCTTGCTCCGGCTTGGCATCCTCCTCCGGCTGCACTGCGTCCAGACTGGGAAAAGCCGAGAGCAGCTCATCCTCGTCGCGCAGCGAGGAGGCGTCAATGAAGCAAGCACTATGCTGTGATCCACTCAGCGGTTGCTGTTCCCGCTTCTCAAACTCACGCAGCAGGCAGCTGGCGCTGATGCCTTCGGGCTGCGTTGCAGCTGTTGTTGTTGGCTCCGCATGTGGCACATTCGGATAGACAGACTCCCAGGAGCCTGTCTCTGTGGACACTGTGGATGTTTCCATGCAGACGATTTCCTCGTTCTGGCGTTGCTTCTCCTCCTTGGAAGGTGGTTTCAATTTGGTATCGTAACTCTTGTTATCCCGGCTGCTGCTGCCGCTGGCAACAGCAACAGTTGCTGCTGCTGCTGCACCGTTGCAATCGGGACTGGAGACGGGTGAGAAGGTATCGCGCTCCTCCTCGCCCACATCCAGCTCACACGTCTTGTGCGATGAGTGCGAACCCCGTTGACTCTGACTCTGACTCTGACGCAGTGCAGCGGCTGCGCGCAAATCCTCGCTATACTGTGGCGCCGACGACGACGAGGACGAACTGCTGCTATCGTTGGCAGCCGAAGGACTGCTCGCGTTGCTGTTGCAATGACTGCTGCTGTTGCTACTGTTGCTGGTGTTGGTGAGATTCGAGTAGTGGGAGTGATTGGGCGAGCCAATGGTGGCGTCCACCTGCTGGTCCAATGACCTGGCCGCCGCAATAGCTATCGTTGGTTCCGCTTGCTGTTGATGTTCCTGCTGCGTTGCGTCCATGGCAATATTGCTGGTTGTAAGGGGATGTTGCTGCTGCTGCTGCTGCTATCAACTCATCGACGCTTTTCCGGCTGCGTGGACTTGAATAACAAGTGACTGCTAAAGTGACTGTCAAGTGACAGTCAAGTGGTCGTGTGGTGTTGCTTCTGCTGCTGTCGTTGTTGTTGTCTTTTGTGCTGTTTGTGTGCCTTTACATGGCTACATGCTGCAGTCGCTGGCGTTGGCGTGGGCCTCTGCAAAAGTATCTTTCCGTCAACCAAAATAGCCAAACAGCACGAAATCGATACCGAGACGACGACAACGAAGAAGAAGCTGTCTATGCTATGTGTCTGTTAATGATGCACTGGCTCCTGCCTTCGTTTCTGTTTGTTCGTTATTCGTTTTATTTATTTTTCTTTCTTTCCTTTCTTTCTTTTTTTGCGGTGTCTGCGTAAAGTTCAAGCGGCGTCTGCTGCTGCTGCTGCTGTTGCTGCTGTTGCTGTTGCTGTTGCTGTTGCTGATTTATCGCCAACTGTGCCAACTGTTGTTGTACAATAAAACTGCAAGAAATAATAAAGACAATCTGTTAACAAGACGCATCTTTAATGTGGGTTGTTGCTTGAATTTACTTCGAAAATAAACTGCATAAAAATAGTTTGTTTTAAAAAAACACTTTATAAATCAAAAAACCTTAAAAAAGTTGGAAATAATAATAAGCAACTTTTAAACAAAGTAATTATATATTAGCCAAAGGCTTGCCAGGTATTTTTAATATTTCTTTCTTACTATATCAAAGTAATCAGATCTTTATGACAATTGGTTCAACAACAAGAAGTTTTAGCAACAGAGATTTATGTTTCCGATTAGTTCTCCTTGAAGGTCGAAGTGTTAACTGCATTAACTGCAACTAAAGATCTTGAAAAACGCCGCTGCAATAAAACTTAAACTTAAGGCCAAATGCGTTAAAAATAAAGGTGCAGTAATAAATTGCGTACGTGTTCATAAAATGTATAAGGAAACCTATAAGAAAAAAAAATAAATAAACAAAAAAAATCAGTATCAGTACTTATAAGCAATATGTGTTTAATCTTATTGCATTCTTATGTCTTTTGATTAGGTAATAAAAAAAACTGAATTAAAGATCATGATGGCCGATTATAAGGTTCGTGATTACAAAATTCATTAATTTTGATGCCATAACAAAAGTAATCAAAGAGAACAAAACGTTTAATGTTTTTCGCTGCAATTAACTCAACAAAAATTATTAAACAATATATTCAAAAGTTGAGTTCTCCCAAAAAAAAAAGTTAACTGGCTAAATTTCAGTTAGGAATACATTGATTTAAAATGAGTTTCCAGTTCTACCATGTTATTCTTATTAAACAATATATTCAAAAGTTGAGTTCTCCCAAAAAAAAAAGTTAACTGGGCAAATTTTAATTATTTTAAATGAGTTTCCAGTTCTACCACGTTATTCTAGTCAATCAAATCAATTCGCTTGGCTTAGTGGCATTAATTTACAATGCATTTGGGCCCTGACGTCAATGGCGACACACACCCAAAACCCCGAAACCTAACCCATCATTAGCCACCGTTTTCCGGTTACAAAACCGAACCGTCTGCCTCTCCCCCGGAACATGCAGTAACCACAACCAAAGGCAATTGGTAGCTTGACCCTCGCACAAAGCTCGGCGACAGTTTCCCGTTGCTTCCTTTATCGGTGTGCCGAGCATCTAGAATTTCAATTTGTTATCTCGGAAGTGCAAGTGTATGGAAATTTTCTAGCAGCTCATTTTCATAAGTGGCAGTATATATATATATATATATATATGTGTGTGTGCGTTTGTATGTTGAGGGTAAGCATTAAATTTGTCACCTAAAAGCATTTACTTAGGTTGCCCGCTGTTTAAAGAGGGTTTTCGAAGGAACAATAACTTGAGTTATTTACAAAACTTACGAAGTAAACAGCCATGAATACTATATAGCATATAGCTGTCAGATACAGACAGACAGACATTGTGTTAATATTTACGCAGTTCAGTGAAATTTGAATAAAGGAAAGAGAAACAGAGAATGTCTGGTATTTAAATATTGTATACTTAAGCGGAATTTATCCAAGTCTGCAATAAGTTTTGCCTTTTATATATACAAGTGGTTTTCTGCGCTTGAATATTCCTGGATATTAGCATAAATTTGCATACAAAGGCGCAAATTTGACGTATTAGCAAGTCAGTCTTAAGCGTTAAACATATATATTAATATATTCTATTGAGAAATCTTAGAACTTAAATATGCAAATGGTGCGCACGAAGCAAGAACAACAATGAAAAAGACAACATGAGCTTAGTTAAATGCTAAGATTGATTGATTATAATGTTACCAATTCAAAAGTTGTTATCAGTTTACAAAAGTTGGTATCCCCAAGTTCATTCAACTCTTGAAATCAGAAAACAATCAAAGGTCACAAGAACAAGAACAATGACAGCAGTTGCAATATCACTGACAGATAAAACGTACAGCAAATTATGTAATTTATGACTTATTGCACGATATGCATGTTGCAGAGAGAACAACAACAACAACTTAATAGTCAACAAGATACCAGCACCATAATCAGCAAAATACAACAAACAAAAAAGACATAAAAATAAAAACAAATTCATTTGTAACTCGATAATTGCACGTTCGGTCAAACTGAACAACAACAACAGAAACAACTGAATTACTCTCGTATTTACTAGCCAATTTATGCATGTATGCACTTAGTAGTAGTTGGTTTTATGTTAAGCATTTACTAGTTTGTTTCCACTTCGTTAGTTTCTTCGCACGAACTGCCAACTGCCCACAGCCTTATATGGCGAATGACAGATTTTCATTTTAATGTCTTTCAATACGTTGTTTTCCATGTGCACATAACTCTTAATAACGAACTAATAAATTTAATGATCGCTGCAAAGTTGTGTGCTTATAAGCTCAACAACAGCAAATGATTAGCAAAAAAAGAAAAAGAAACTTTTCATTTTAACTCGAACAGGTGAAATCAAAGTAGAATTATATTACCTTCAGGTAGTTAAAGTTATGATAACACGTGTATCTCACGCATTCCCATATACTATTTCACTAGTTATTCACCGCTTATTTCACACATTACCATATACTATTTCACTAGTTACTCATCATGTATCTCACACATTCCCATACACTATTTCACTAGTTATTTCACACATTACCATATACTATTTCACTAGTTATTCACCGCTTATTTCACGCATTACTATATACTATTTCACTAGTTACTCATCGTGTATCTCACAAATTCCCATATACTATTTCACTAGTTATTCATCGTTTATCTCACCCATTACCATATACTATTTCACTAGTTATTCACCGCTTATTTCACGCATTACTATATACAATTTCACTAGTTATTCATCGTATATATCACGCATTACTATTTCACTAGTGTATCTCACCCATTACCATATACTATTTCACTAGTTATTCACCGCTTATTTCACTCATTACTATATACTATTTCACTAGTTATTCATCGTTTAGCTCACAAATTCCCATATACTATTTCACTAGTTATTCATCGTGTATCTCACACATTCCCATATACTATTTCACTAGTTATTCATCGGGTATCTCACACATTCCCATATACTATTTCACTAGTTATTCATCGTTTATCTCACACATTACCATATACTATTTCACTAGTTATTCACCGCTTATTTCACGCATTCCCATATACTATTTCACTAGTTATTCATCGTATATCTCACGCACTACTATTTCACTAGTGTATCTTAGCCATTACCATATACTATTTCACTAGTTATTCACCGCTTATTTCACGCATTGCTTTATACTATTTCACTAGTTATTCATCGTGTATCTCACCAATTCCCATATACTATTTCACTAGTTATTCATCGTTTATCTCACACATGACCATATACTATTTCACTAGTTATTCACCGCTTATTTCACGCATTGCTATATACTATTTCACTACTTATTCATCGTGTATCTCATACATTTCCATATACTATTTCACTAGTAATTCATCGATTATTTCACACATTCCCATATACTATTTCACTAGTTATTCATCGTATATCTCACGCATTACTATTTCACTAGTGTGTCTCACCCATTACCATATACTATTTCACTAGTTATTAATCGCTTATTTCACGCATTCCCATATACTATTTCACTAGTTATTCATCGTGTATCTCACCCATTACCATATACTATTTCACTAGTAATTCATCGATTATTTCACACATTCCCATATACTATTTCACTAGTTATTCATCGTATATCTCACGCATTACTATTTCACTAGTGTGTCTCACCCATTACCATATACTATTTCACTAGTTATTAATCGCTTATTTCACGCATTACTATATACTATTTCACTAGTTATTCATCGTGTATCTCAGAAATTCCCATATACTATTTCACTAGTTGATCAACGTTTCTCTCACACATTTCCATATACTATTTCACTAGTTATTCATCGCTTATGCGGCTGTTTATCTTACAAAAACCTGAAACTACTTCACAAGTTTAGTTTTTCTGACTAACAAAGTCTAAGACATGACAATTCTAACAATTTATTTATGTGTTTTCTTTTGTAAACACTCCCAAATCCATATCTATATAGTTCTCTGACCATATCCATATCTATATAGTTCTTTGACTATTAACTCTCCTCACGATCATTAAAACAGGCACATCTCTAGCAAAACATGCCTCGAGGCGCATTTGGAACACAATTTGTACAGCAATTTGTGTGTTGTTGTTGTTGTTTGTTGGTTGTTGTATGTTGTATCTGTGCGGTGTTTAGGCGTTGTTTCAAGTTGTCGCCGTTGTTGTCAGGAGAAACCGGAGGCGGGACCGGCTAGATGGGAGCCTAAGGAGTTGCGAGCTCAACAAACTCTATCTCGTTGCCACATTTGGACAATTTGCAAAATCATCGCGCGACGCCACACGACGCATACTTTTATATCATTTATATTTGTTGCTATAAATACTGTGAAGAGGTGGAGTGTGGCATTATTATGATCATTATTATTAATACGAGGCATACATTTATAACATTTGTACACAATGCTGAGGCATTTATGAAGCATATCGTTTTGTTACTCCCCTCTCTCCCTCCCCATTTCTGTGCAGGCATTTCTTTATCTATGAAAATATTTATACGTTTATATGCCTCCCTTTTCCCAAATGTTTTTTTTGGCTCCAATCGCCATTCAGCGCACGTTTCGACAATTTATTTGATGTCATATAAACTATACAAACGTATTTCTTCATTCTTTTCTCTGCAAAAAGATTAAGTTGAATACTCAAATCAACTTTCGCTTGCAATGAATTCAAGCACACTCGCGAACAATTTGAAGTATTTTGAGTTTAAACTTAAAACTTCTGTCTGCCCACACTTCCCTATTACGTTAGATATATAGAGATGTTGTTTACAATATTCAATCTTATACAATATTTATATATTTACATATTTATTGTAATGTTTTTGTTGTCGATTTTGTTGTCGCGTCAACTTGTTACGCCCATATTTGGCAACGAATTCAAATCTAACGTACGTCTCTTTGATTGCCTTATCGAATGTATTGAATCTTGGTTTCTATTTATTACCTGCCTGACTGGCGGGCTATTCTCGCGACAAACAGCATTACTCATTCCCCACACGACCTTTGTTTAATAACGCATATACGCAAATATCTATATATATATCTTTTTTCATATACTTGTATCTATTATTCATATACACAAATGAGTTTTATATGAACGACAAGCTTGTGAAGGTCTTGAAAGCGACTCAAATGTTCTTTCAATGACTTATTGCTAAATTTTTATACCCTTAACCCAATGGGTAAAAAGGGTATAATGGATTTGTGCAAAAGTATGTAACAGGCAGAAGGAAGCATCTCCGACCCCATAAAGTATATATATTCTTGATCAGCATCAACAGCCGAGTCGATATAGCCATGTCCGTCTGTCCGTCTGTCCGTCTGTCCGTCTGTCCGTCCGTCCGTCCGTATGTATGAACGCGTCGATCTCAGAGACTATAAGAGCTAGAGACTCCAGATTTGGTACATAAGCTCGCCTAATCCCTAGGCAGTACAAGTTTGTTTCAAATTTTCGATAACTCTTCCCGTTTCCGATATACACATGTTATCGATAACAACAAAATCTTCAATTTGGAAAATGTTTTGATGCAGTTTGAAAGATTAGATTAAATAAAGACAATCTGTGAAATTTTATTTTATTTTATTGAAATCGGTTGAGAAACACTGGAGATATGGAGTATTGAAATTAAGAAGGTATGCACTATACGCGTATACATACAGACACACACACATACTTGCAAGCACTGACTGTATGCGTAAAGTATAAGGTTAAGGGTATAGTCTAGTCGGGATTTCTCGACTAGAGCCTTCTTACTTGTTTAATATATATTTAAGCAAAGAAAGAAAGTTTTTTGAATATATTTGCAAATTTTGTATGTCAAAGTTCAAGTCAACTAAATGTTTTGCTTGTCAACATTCCAAACATGTGAAAACCAAAATCTGAGTACTAAAAAACGAAAGTTTAACATACCAAACAAAGCAAAGGTTTGATATTAATCTCTATTGCTGACAGTATATACTATATAGTATGTGTTCTGAAATTGCAGACATTTTATGAGCCACCAATGAACACCTGCCTAGCTGGCCAAAAATAAACGTAAAAGTCTCAATAAAGTTGATGGCTTTCGTGCCAAACTAGAAATTCACTTTCGTCGAACTATACTATATCTATGTATATGTGTGTGTGTGTTAATGTGGCCTAGAAACCAAGAAACCAATCGAGGCGTTGCTGCCAACTGGCCAATTGAGTGGCAAGTGGATAATGTGGGTCTTCATTTGCCATTTGCGAATTGCAACAGTGCACGGAAAAGCGTTTACGAGGTCAGTAACGTACGGGGGCCCTGATTTTTACAACCAGTTTGTTGGATTGAGATTGGCTTGGGATTGTGTGGGTTGATGGCTGTCTTAAGGACTATGTGGCACGCCAAGGTGCATTGGGGATTAAGATCTTGCATGTGTGGCTTTCGAGTTTAGAACACTTATCGACAGGCATTGGCGAAGAATAAAACACATTAAGAAGACAACAACAGGAACAACTAAGCTGACCCTGAACAAGCAGCAATAAGACTCAACAAAATACACAAACATAACGTGCTGGGTAATAAATCAAAATATTATTTCTTAACGTTAACTGCAAGCTTGACAGCAGCTCAACGCAATCAGACGGAACAAGACCGCATGATAATTAACTGAAGAAATCAACAGATTTTTGAATAAACGACAATACGAAACTGTTACTGAATGTAAATTTATCTGTTGCCTATGTTGGTGCCACATCATTCGCAATGCAATGAAGCGTTTATTAACGCAACTTGACCCCTGACATTGACTTTAACATGACCTTTGTCAACTTACAAGAAGACAACACTTGCAAATGGGAAGACTTCAACGAACAATTGCCTTTGATGGGAAAACAGTATTCAACAACAATTTATAATTACATTCAAACAATAAAAAAAATTAAGCGAACATCTTCTGTTAAGTTTTGTAATGCGAGGTTTGTTCCTAAAGTAAGGGAAACTTTAGTTAGCAAAACGAAACTCCAGATTTGGTACATAAGCTCGCCTAAACCCTAGGCAGTACAAGTTTGTTTTAAATTTTCGATAACTCTTCCCGTTTCCGATGTGATCGATAACAACAAAATCTTGAATTTGGAAAACTTTTTGATGCAGTTTCAAAGATTAGACTAAATAATGACAATCAGTTTAATTTTATTGAAATCAGTTGAGAAACACTAGAGATATAGACCCTTCTTACTTGTTTAATGCGAGGTTTGTTCCTAAAGTAAGGGAAACTTTAGTTAGCAAAACATAATTTATCAAGTAATCAAAATTTGTTCAGTTTTTTAATGCGAGGTTTGTTCCTAAAGTAAGGGAAACTTTAGTTAGCAAAACATAATTTAACAAGTTATCAGAATTTGTTCAGTTTTATAATGCGAGGTTTGTTCCTAAAGTAAGGGAAACTTTAGTTAGCAAAACATAATTTAACAAGTAATCAATATTTGTTCAGTTGTTCATATAATAAATATTTGTATATTAGCTGTTAAATATTTTAACACATGCTTAACCTTTTAAAAATTGAATACACAAAAAAATTGTACAAACAGCTTGAAATTACCTTAACACTGAAGTCGATGCCTTAGTTTGGTTAGCACAGCTGTCAATATTTTTTGTTTTTACATGCAAATCATCAATCATTGAATATCATTAGGTTCTATATATGAGAACAAGAACCCACATTCAGTTAAATTAGCATACAAATTGAACTAAATTCGATTCTCAAAATTGAATTTGTTTAAAGGTGCTGTAAGCGGAGAGATACACAACTGATTATTGAGGTGTGACATAATATGATGATGCTTTCTACATATTAATCGAGAGTTTAAGTAAATGTGGAATTTAAAATGCACAAGCAATAGCAAGTGCTTAAGTCAACCCTCGCTGTAAGACAATAGAGATTTGTTAGTCCGTGTCCATCATTGCGGGGGGGCGGGCGCAGCAAATTTGTAACTCAATCGGGCGTCAAAATGTGGAGGCCCTTGACGTCAAATAAGAAGCAGCCAAGCACAAATCAAGTCTGAAGTCAACTGTTAAAACAGAGCTTACAGCACAGCTGTCTAGGTGTGTTTGTGCGCGTGTGTGTGTTTGTGGATCGTATATGGATTGTGTGCACATTTGTATATTTGTTTTGTGCTTTAGTTTCCATTTGGAATGTGTTCACACACGTTTCTATGAATATTTAAAATACGTGTGCGGCCCACGCTTCGATAATTATACAGCATTTTTTTCTTTTCAACAAATTTATTAGCAAGTCGCCTTTTGTTATTGTTTATTTCAATTGTTTGGCCACATAAAGTTTGTTGCGGAAGTATATTGAATTTTTGTCAAGGGGCTGGCTTTAGTATTTAATTGTATTTTGATTCAATTATTAAGAACAACGGCATTATATTTGCGCTGATAAATGCGAAGCCAAAATATAAATAGAAAAAATCAGAGATAGAGTGTTAATCAAATTTCGTGTTTCGATTTCGTGTCTCTTTCGATTCGGCGAAAATTATTTCCCCCACAAAACTGAAATCAAATTAAGAAACTAACAATCAAAGAGTCCAAAAATTAACGAGATTATTTTTTAAACTCGACGTTTAATTGGTAAAACAAAAAGTCGACAACCGATATGAACGTGATCCGCAATGACGCGTCGACGTAACGCGCGAGCGCAAAGCTAAAAACACACTAAGCTCTCGGAGTTGTCGAAAGCAGCAGCAGAGCCCCCACAGACTAACAAATCTCTCCACAGTTGTGTGAGAGCGCGAGAGCGAATAGATGGTGAGCACAATGACATTGCTGTGTGAGTGTGGGAGAGAGCGCTGACAGGCAGGCAAGTGCATTTGCTATTGCTATTGAGAGTCGTCTGAGTATTAAGTGTGTGTGTGTATATGTTGTCTGTCTGTGTTTGCCGGCGTGTGAAACTTTATGCAAATTAGGCTGAATTTGTATATGCGGAAAATAAAAGTTTATGTCAGTCTCTTTGACAATAAAAACAAGCGAAGAAAAAAAAATATGTTGCTGATACGGTACAATGAGTGTGTGATACGCGGCCAAGCTATATTTTTAAAAGGCCTAACAGCAGCAGCCGCGGCCGACGAGAACCTGCCTCAATTTGTTGCTGTGATGATATGTTTACATTGCGTGTGTGTGTTTGTACATATGTGAAAAAGTTCATCGCACGTTGATTACACAAAATAGCAGGTCGACCAACAGAAAAACAACAAAAAAAAACAAAATTCTGCACTTTTATTACAAACATTAAAACACACACACGTAAACATTTTAATAGTATTTGCCAACAATTGTTGGTTTGATGCTTTTGGTACGTGCTTTGTAACACTGCGATTAATCATTAAAATGCCCAATGAGCATAAAATAAGTTACGCCAAGCTTTGGGTGGCTTACAGTTAAAGTTTCCTCTATAGTTTTCTCAACACTACAACAACGAACTGCTGCTGCTGCTGCTGATGTCATCCACAAGAAGCGACTGCAGTGACAAGAGTGAACAACACATATGTAATGTATATGTAATATGCCGACTCTTTTTGGCACAGTGTCAAGTTTGACGGGGGGACACAAAGCAAAGGAAGAAGAAGCTAAATAAATTCGCTTGGCAATAAATACAAAATTCAGTTTTGATATGCAAATTTAGCGCAACGCTTGGGTAGAGACTCTTGCAAAAATTGCATATTTTTTTTCTCTTTTCATTTTTGAAACGAAAACGAAATATTTATGGCCTCGAGGCGACAAAGTCAAAAGCAAACAACAAAACAAAGAAGACGAAGAAAAGTGCAGTCTACTGCGGCTTCTGCTGCCATACTGGGGCTGAAATAAAATTTTTAATGTCAGGTTCGACGACAAATGAGATGTGCGCCAAGGAAAATAATGATGACGATGGGAGGAGAATTACAGCTGTGTGTGTGTGTGTGTGTGTGGTGTATAAAGTGCGTGCCAATAAAAATATTTGGTCCACATTCAAGCGTGCGTGCCGTGCATTGCAAATACAATTTTAGGAGCTGTCTATAAAATTGACTGCTTTGTGTGAGTGTGTGAGTATTGGACTACGTTCAAGGTCAGCGCACGATTGCGATCGCTGTGGAAGCTTTCGACGAAGTGCAAAAAAAAAGAAGCCAAAGCAAAAGATTAATTAAATGCGTAACATACAGAGAGAGATAGAGACAGAGAGGGGGCACACAACGAGAGTAAGCTAGACAAAGATAGATAGCCAAAATATTAGGTTTTGTGTGTGAAACAAAATCAATAACGAATAACTTAACGAAACTGGTATAAAATAATAAGATAAGATAATAAGGAAGACGCTGTTCGACTATGCAAATACTCTTTAAAAGCTGTAAAATTTTGTTTAGCAATAAAAAAGTTTATTTAAACCGCATACACATTAACAAAACAGCTAAAAGAATAAAACAAGTTTTTAATGATTTTTGGTTGCTTTCGCTAAAACTTTAATATACCCCATACCTAAAGAGTATGCAAAATAATAATGTTTTAACAGCAGGCCACAAAAAAAAAAAGTAATTATTATAAATAATTATTAGAGCGCAGTGGCAGTTATAAACGAACACACACATACAAGCATAGTATGAATATGCTATTGTTAGTATATGTGTGTATGTACAATAAAACACTTTTCTAAATATTACCATTGCTGCTGCTGCTACTGAGAGCATAGAGCACTGCTTGGCTGAGCGTTTTCGATAGATAGACCGGCAAAGAGACCGTCGCACTCCTCCGTTGTCGTTCTCGCTCACACAACATTACTGCTTTAACAGCTCTAACTTTCCATATTTTCCATTGTTTATGATTAAAGTTGTGGGTTTTGCTTTTGTTCCGTTTTTTTTTGTTTTTTTGTTTGTATTTGTTAGTTTGTTTTTATATTTTTCTATATGCATGCAGCACCTAGGATGCAAAGTTTGCAGATAAGCCGCTGAAGCAAAAGCAAAGCTCATTAAGCGCCAGCTCGTTCTTCGTATCTCTCTCTTTCTCTCTTTGTGTTTTGGTGAGATTCAAGCTTAATTATACGCTCTTCCCTGCTAATTCGGTTGGAAATAGTGGGTATAATACTGTTTTTTCTGCATCTTCTCTACACTCAGTGTACAGCGTATATGCGAGTCCACCATTTTTGTGCAGCAAATATTGCACTTTGATGGACAACTTCAAAGCTTTACAAGGAAATGCACAATACTTGTGCAAATTTCAACTGACAGTGGGCGTTGCTGGCGCATTTGCATATGAGAAGAAAAACAAAAAAAAAAATTCAAATAAAACGAACGTTGTTTGTTCATTTGTTAATCTTTGGCTGCTTTTTTTTTTTATGCGCCACTATTATTCAACACTCAATGCTCAGGTACCGTTACGTACATAAATCCAACAGCTAATGCTAACCAACTCTTGCGGTTGTATTTCTGAGTCTTTGCCGTTCGTTACCGTTGCTGTTGCTGTTGCTGTTGCTAGGCAAATGGGCAAAATGTTAATAAACTTTTATTGCGCAAAAAATATGCGACTACATTTATTACTATAATTGCGCAAGTCGTTTCTTGATATGCTTTGTAAACCATTTACATACTTTTCGCTAAGCGCCGGCGTTTTCAATAATGCACAAAACGAAAGTCGTGATGGGCGGGCGCAATGTTGAGTTCATGCATACATATCGACATCGATTATTTTTAATTCGATACACAGTTGTCTATTGAAGTTGGCTGCGCTTAGCTTTCTTTTTGACATATTGACAGTCACAGCGGCCCACACGCAGGCGCAATTACAACAAAATGAATAATTACATGGTCACAATTAAACAAATGCGCCCAAGCTAACACATAAGGCAGCACAAAGCATTGCGCAGACACCCACGCAATGACGACATCGGCGTCAGTACCAAGTTCTAATGCCGCCCAAAAGGCAGAGAGAAGAATAGAACAAAAGCAACAGTCGCAGCAGCCCCACAGAGCATAAAGCAGATATAAACACAGACACACACACACACACATGCATAGGTACTAGAAACAAAATATATGAAAGAAAGGTTGTTGAACTTCAGAGCGAGTATGCCTTCGACGTCGTCTCACTGGCCAATTTTTATTGCCTACAAGTTGTTGTATACTTTTCAATTCGCTGTAATTGCGGCAAAGCTTTCAATTTGCCTCAGTTAAACGAAGCGTTGAATTGAAATCGAGCGGCGGCGGCGGCGGCAGAGTCAAAAAAAGCCGCCTCCATGTCCATATTGCTATAATTTGCTAATCACAGTTGGCAAATTATGTTGCAAGCCGAACTCAATTGTACAATCAAAATGATCTGTGACGCGACACAAACATAAACAAACAAATACACACACACATGCACACCCATGCACACAGGTTGACAAATTTGCACGTCCAATTTGCAAAAACTTGAGCAAATGTATGGGGCTGGCAGGCAAGAAAGAAAGTCACGAGAGGCAGACGGAAAGAGACAGTCGGGTTAACAGTTAGGCGCCAAAGAACATGCAAAGGAAATTTGATGGAAAGAAAAGTCGCGTGAATCATATGCAAAAAGTGGCACAAAGAATATTAAAAAAACACGTTTATGGCCAGGCACACGCCCCACAGAGCAGCAGCAAGAACAGGCGCAATTGAAGACATAAACAATTAATCTTGATTCGTTCTGTGTCGGGGTGGAGGAGGTCATTAGAGCTTACGCAGCTTGCCGATAGGTAAATGACCACAAAGTCATCGTCATCGTCATCGTCGGCCCATTGCGTTGCGAATGTTGTGGTCGTGCCGCCGCCAAAATGGATTAATTGAGTGGCTTTTTATTGATGGACGACACATCAGTTTGTTGTTGCTGTTGTTTGTTCATAGGACATTCGCCATACTAAGCAGCTTTGGTTTTGATTTATAAACAACATGCAAACTCGCTGACTATGAAATTAATTTAAATTTAGTCAACGCGATTAGTCAGCAGGTGGTATTAATTTTAGGTTTCGATGTAACAATATTTATTTAAGTAAATGTGGTTAGGCATGACAAATTCAACACACCAATACATATACATAGGCAATTCAACTAACTTATGGTGAAAGTTTTGCAACACTGTTTAAGTTCTTTTTTAGCTCTGATCTGCATAAGGATACACTGTTTCTCTATTTATCACCATTTAAAAGCTGCATTTCAACTAACTTATGGTGAAAGTTTTGCAACACTGTTTAAGTTCTTTTTTAGCTCTGATCTGCATAAGGATACACTGTTTCTCTCTTTTTCATCATTTAAAAGCTGCATTTCAACTAACTTATGGTGAAAGTTTTGCAACACTGTTTAAGTTCTTTTTAGCTCTGATCTGCATAAGGATACACTGTTTCTCTCTTTCTCACCATTTAAAAGCTGCTGTGTCATGTAGCACATAATTTAGTTCCACGCGAAGGGCGCGAGACTGAAAATTGTTTCAATTGGCTTTTGAAAAATCGTGCAGTCAAAAGAGCTGTAAAGATTTAAGTGCAATTTTTTAATTCTCCATTGTTTTTTCGGCAACTTCCGCCCGCAGCGACTCATCGAAACTTTTAGCGTATTTGGCTAAAAATTTGCATCACTTTGCACGCGAGAAACACTTCAAAAACAATCGTATGCAAATTGAAAATTGATTTTCGTCATAATATTTGCTCATTTTCGGCGTTGCGCAAAATTTTCGAGGTGTTGAAGGCTTTTTGCATCCATTGCTGTTGGATTATTCTGCATTATATGTATTTTTTGTGTAATAAAATGTTTATAGTCTTATACTTATGTTTCGATTGCTCTAATTGGTTTTATTCACTTGATTTATGTGCTTCAAATTTGATTTGAATGATTGATGAGTTGTTTGTATTGTTGTTTTTGTTGAATGCCACTTTAACGGTGCTTGCATAATAAAGCACTCAATTGAGTTCAATTGGAAATGGAAAAGTAACCTATTTTTTTTATTATTTAAAGCTTCGTAAAACTGACCACAGTCAAGGCCAAAATGGCACCCACGCATATAAGCGGTAGATATTTACAACTTCCTCAAATTAAGCTGGTAGAAAATATGTGCCAAATATATTTCATAGCCATAAAAAGATCGTAACCATAACTATAACTTGGGCACATTTAGTTGATTAGCATCTGTTGTGGAACGTATGTGATGAGCTGGTGTCTAATTCCAGACCAGGTGTGCCCAGGTTGCGTGACACTTTTGCCAAACAGCCGGCCACACTTTCTGCCTGGCTAATTGTTCACACCCACCGCCACCTCAAGAGCCACACCCGAAGCTTCTTCATAGCTGAAACTAATCTGTAGGCAATTAAGTCCCGCTCTCGCACACATGTGTGTGCGTGTGCGTATGTGTGAGTATTTGTTTGTTTGTGTGTAAAGGAGATGGGTATCTCATTTTACTGCAATACGGTACTATTCGCATTTGAAATTAATTTGCAAACGAGCGCCATTAAAATAATTAAGTTTTAAATGGGTCAACGGGAAAGCAACGATAGCCAAAGCGATAAAATAATTAAAAATCATTAATTAGCAACGCGAAAGGGTAAACAATTTAGTTATACGCTCCCAGCATGGAGGCAATAATTACAAATACATAATTCAATCAGTTGGTCGTAACAGTTTATTTTGAGTTTTGTAACATATTATTGTAATGGAAAAGTACAAGCTAGAAATGACCGAAATGAGACCAACAAACGAACTTCAACAACTACAAAAATAAATAAAAGACAGCGAGAGTGCTGATAAGACAAAACAACAACAAAAAATTGATTAAATCAACAGTACAACAAAAGCGGGTGCAATACATACATTTGTCTGAATGTGTGTGTGTGTGTGTGTATGTCCAAACGCATTTGACTCACTTTCACACAAACAAACGCAAGACAAGCAACAACAAACAAACAATTCAAACTCAAACAAATATAACCCAAAAAAAGAAACTAATCAACCTCTCCTATCTTTGCTCTCTCTATCTCTCTCTCTCTCTCTGTATGTCTGTCGCTTTTATTGTATCTCTCACATTCATTTCGAGATCAAAGCATTTCTTAAGGCCTATTATGGCATGTAAAATATTGTTGCCATGCACCCAATTTGACACCCTGTACTTATTGGTATCTGCTTCGAAGTCTTATAATTATGCTTACCATACCCACGCCCATAAATGCCTATTTTTCAATGATTAAATAAATTAAACAATGTGTTTTGCATTTGTAACAGTTATTTACACAAAAAAAAAAATAAAATCCATAAAAAGAAAATGGGTGGCTGGCAAACTGTAATAACATATATGTACTCACAGATGTTCAGCTTGTTATAACTGCAATTTTCTCTTGTCAAATGTCAGCTGTTTGCGCACTTGCCCTTTGCCAACTCTTATATGGAAACACAAGCACACACATTAAAAGTTTATTGAGAGTGTGGCACGCAATATGGCGTCATTTCTTTGGCAGCTTCAGAAGCGCAGTCTACAATGGACGTGACAATTGAAGAACTGAACGACATTGTGCGAGCGAGAGGTCCAGCAAGAATGCGACAGTGTATAACAATTCTAGGTCAGCATTTGAGATGAGCGCGTGATAAGTACGTGAGTGTAAAACTAACCAATTTTACTCGCACTTATTGTGCAGCCATTTAACTCATTACTTGTCAATTAGAAGAACAATAAATTTTAGTCTGCTTATCGATACATTGCTCATCTCTGATACACTGATTGCGGGCACCGCCTTCTTTTGTGCATGTGTTCTTCGATGTACGATAAGTAAATATAAAAAAAAAATTAATGTGTTTGACACCTTAAGCACGCGTTCGCCTTTGTTTTTGGTGTTTTGCTGTGATAAGGTTCCGTTTGTTTAATGATGTCGCAACTGTTAATATATCGCATGCGATACAAATGTTTTTGTTGGTTGATCGATTGCCGGAAATTCAACAGAAATTAACAACAGAAATGATAATGATAAGTCCAATAGATATATAAATAGCACAATTCTTCACACATGCTTTCCGCAGAAATTCTGTTTAGCGCAGCTCTTTAATTGAAATAATCAACGAAAATATGATATCATCATAGGCGAAAAACTAATAGAAAGCAACGAGAACATTACCGTTGTTGTGATACTCTAGAAAATTCTTTTAATGGGTTGTTCTTATTGTGCTTTTCACTGCAGCGATAAGAGAAAGTATGCATTTATAACGGTTTCTATGCTGACGCACTCAAAGCAGCCACTTGACTTTTGGCCAGCAGAAAATCCGCACGCTCAATACAAAATTAGCTAAACGGCGTGTGAAATAAAATTGAATACATATAATATGTATATTGTTGAATTTGAACATTTGCAATCGTTAAGTTTTGCCGCATGAGTCACGCAAAGCGTTTTAACCAAGTTCTTAGTTGTGTTGTTTTGCTTTTAATTTATTCGTCAGCATACAGTCACTGCTCTCCCTCCTCTCTTTCGATCACCCTTTTCTTTGCTCACTAATATGTGTACATCTGTCTGCCATATTGCAATTGGGTTAATAACATGTGTACACACTTAAATTTTTGTTAGGCGCACTTTTGCTTTCGCCGCAGTTTTTACAGCTTAAAATGCACATATGTATGTAGTTTACTAGCTTTATTGATTTTTCTTATTTGCCCCAAAAATGCATAAAGGAAAATGTACGAAATGTTGCAAACAACACAAGTGTTTGCATACATACACACACATATATATTATATTGTGTACATACACACACATATATATTATATTGTGTACATACACACACATATATATTATATTGTGTGTATGTGTAAAAGAGAGGTTTTTCTGCGGCTAACGGCATCCGCCAAAAATACGCTGAGCATCGTTGGTGTTTTTACATTAAGCGGCTTATTGGTTTTATGCGGCAAACACTTACACATACACACAGAATTTTTTGTGTGTGTGTGTATGATTCCTACCCCAATTACGTCCTGGGCTCCCCACAGCCCACGCATCTCTAACAGCTGCAGCGGCGCTGATTTATCGATTTTTCACCCATTACGAATCCGAATTCGGCAATTACATAAAATGCGCTACGCGCATTGGGGAATTAATATAAAATATATAATTAGTACAGCATTAGGCCACGGCCAGCTAAAATTAGCAACAACAATTAGCAAAACAAATAACTGAACCACCTGCCAGAAGAGAGAACGATAAAGAAGAGAGACCGTAAAGAAGACGCACGGCGCCTCGTCTCTATTTAGTTTTTGCACAAGAACAAATCACACGTATAATTTCTAGCTGCCCTTGAGTGTTATTTATCTTCTTTATGTAGCTCTTCTACCTGCCTTTCGCACAAATACACAGACACACACATTCATACGCAGAGGCGGCCGTCGCCTCTTTGACTGCAAAGACGAACGATTCAGAGACGCCAAAAACCTACACAGTTGCAGTTTTTTTTTTTTTTTTGAAAAGGCTGGTATGCACATGCACCATTTTTTTAAGTATCTATACTTGGCTTGTACTTACTTTTATATTTTGCACAAAATTCGCTGGAAATCGGCTTTTGGTCGTCTTAACTAAACGGATGGGAATCTGGTTTTAAGTTGTTATGGAAAATTTAACCTTGTGTAGTTAAAAGCTGGTCGTTTATTGTTGTTGGTTGCCAGTTGCTGTGCCCATTTAATTAATAAGCGTTGAAACACTCACTTAAAACACATCACACAACACTTTCATTTAACATTTCATTCGTTTGCCATAAAATGTTTCGTTTTTGCTCAACAAAAAGGAATTACTCCAACTTCGCATACATAACTGGTTTTCATTTTTTGGCACCTTGCTTTTCTTTTATACGTTTTAAGGTGTTTGCATAGGACATCATTAGGTTTTAAAAACTGTCACAATCTGTTTATAATGCACCGTTATTTGGTTTATAAAACTATTAAAAATTTGCAATTTGTATTGGAAATCAAATTTTTCTCGACAGCGAACAAATTTTCCCGTTGCGCGTTCAACGCGCTCACTATTCTGTTAGCGATGCGATAATGAGATTCTTGGGGTGGCCAAAGACATCATGCGCATCGATATCCCCAAAGTGTATGCGCGGCATATTCAATAAATATATCGATATTCTATTCGATTTATAAAAATACTGAAAATAATACATAGCCATATAACAATAACTATAAAGCTTCGGTGTATGTGTAAACATGTTAATATCTTTGCAGCCCAATTAAAATATAATAAGCAACACAATATTCTTTGATTACAAAATTTATTGTTAGGCACCTGCGGCTTGACCGTTTGTTACGGTCACACTGTTTGCAGCAAAAGAACTTAAACCTTGCACGGCCACACCGTACAGACGTGTCATTTGACGACGGCTGTAAATACATAAGTTTTTTAAATTCGCGGCGTTTAATTAGTATAATTAGCCGCAGTTAATTTACTTTTGGGTCAAACCAAAAACAAGCAAAACGTTAAATCAAACACATTTCATACCATACCGCAAACGCGCGCAGTTCCAGACTGCAAGCGTGTGGCAAACATCAGCTGGGCCACTGCCGACTAGGAAAAAAGACGAGAGACCAAACCCAAACCACTTTATAAGAAGAAACAAAACGCTGATTTTCTAAATAAATTACGAGTCGCCGGCACTGCGGCAGCAACCACAACAATCATGGCGGGTCAAAAGTTTCAATATGATGAAAGTGGTGGAACGTTCTATTACTTTGTGTTATCATTTTTGGCTTTAGTATTGATACCGACAACAATTTACTATTGGCCACGTAAAAAGAAAGAAGGTAAGTGTTGCTGATTATAATCACACTGCAGTTCGCTGTGTGTGTGTATGTGTGTGTGTGTTGAGCTTTTACCCACATATACGAACATGTGCTACAAATGGACACGTTCCAATAAGTTATTCTAACAGCGTTGACGAGCTCAGCTCAGCAATGTCTTCGTGTTGGTGAAAGCTGTGACTGCAAAAGCAACAACAACAACAACAACAAGAACCACTCAAGTCAGTTCACTTCACAAATGGGACACACAAACACAAAGTCACACTAACACACATGCACACCTGTAAGAGAGCCAATTACTCTCCCGATCTCATATTTTTTACGCTCCCATTTTGGTTTTTCCCCAATATTATTCTTATCTATTTCCTTGTTTTTGTTTTTTTGTTTTTGTAACACACAGATACCAGCCAACTGAAAGCAGTATGTCAATGTCCCGATTGTTTAAAGAAGAAGATCATCTTGGCCAATGCAGAGCCTTATCGCACCCTCAAATCGGTTGTAATCAAGCTGGCCATCGTGCTTGGCTGGGCCTTGCTGCTGTTCCTTACCTATCGGGTCTCGCAGTTCGACTATGAGATGGCCAGCTTTGATCCCTTCGAGATATTAAATGTGCCTCCAACGGCCAGCCAGGCGGAGATTAAGAAAGCCTACTATAAGCTATCGAAGGTGCTGCATCCCGACAAGGAGACGGGCGATGAGAAATCCTTTATGATGCTGAGCAAAGCGTATCAGGCGCTTACGGATGATGTGGCCAAAGAGAACTATGAGAAGTATGGCAATCCAGATGGTCCTGGCGCCATGTCCTTCGGCATTGCGCTACCCTCGTGGATTGTGGAGAAGGAGAATAGTGTTTGGGTTCTGGGCCTCTATGGATTGGTCTTCATGGTTGCCATGCCCTCGGCTGTGGGCGTTTGGTGGTATCGCTCCATACGCTTCAGTGGCGACAAGGTCCTTCTGGACACCACACAAATGTACTTCTATTTCATACACAAGACCCCACACATGCTGCTCAAGCGCGCTCTAATGGTGCTCGCTGCCAGTTTGGAGTTTGACAAGCGACACAATTCCCAGATCGTAGAGCGCCAGTCGGACAACGATGAGGTGCCAGCGGTATGTATTTAACATAATGTTCTAATGTTATGTTAACATAACAGTTTTGGGTAACAGCAGCTGTATAACAGTTTGACAAGCACTTGCTAATAATATTCCACACCTCACAGCTCATACGCCAGCTACCCAATTTGAATGAAAAGTGCAAGGAGCATCCATTGTGCCGCATGTACTCGATTAAGGCGCGTGCCATCCTGCACGCTCATCTTTCGCGCATGCCCCTCAATCCCGAGACACTGGAACGCGATCGTCAGTATATCGTCAAGAAGTGTCCGTATCTGGTGCAAGAGATGGTCAGCTGTGTCCATCAGCTCATCATGATGGCCTATGCACGGCGAGTGCCTCGTCTGCCCAGCATTGAAACGATTGAGAACTGCATGAAAATGTCGCCGATTATTATTCAGGGATTGTGGGAATTCAAATCGCCGCTGCTGCAGCTGCCCCACCTCACCGAGGATCATTTGTACTTTATGAATAAGAAGCGGCATGTTAAGAACCTGCAGCAGTTTGCTCAGCTCAAGCCCGAGGAGAGTCGTCAGCTGTTGAAGAATCTAACGGACGCTGAGTATGAGAATATAATGCGTGTCCTTGGCAAGATGCCATTGATTGATTTCTCCATACGCTGTGAGGTGATTGATGATGAGAACACAAATGTGGTTACCGCTGGGGCAATTGTGACTGTCACGGTTAGCCTGGAGCGCAAGGATATGAGGACACTGTTCGGCGATACCAAGGTGCCCGAGAAGCAGGGCATCAAGGACGATGCCAACGTGGAGGCGGCAGGTGAAGAGGATGAGGCAGCCGCTGCTGCCGTGCCCGTTAAGAAGGCATCCGCCTGGTCAAAGCCACGCAAGGGCGGCAAGGGCAAGGGTGGCAAGAAGCCAGCGAACACTCAAAAGAAGAAGGTGCAACCTAAACCGGCAGCGACTCCCGCTGCCGCTGCATCCACTGTTGCCGCATCGACAGCAGCAACAACAACCGATGAGCAGACGGCAGCTAATTCCGAGGCAGAATCCGATGCTGGGGAGAACAGCGATGTGGAATCTGTTGCCGGCTCGGGCAGCGAGGATGATGACAAGCAAAACAAGAACAATTCCTCACTGGATGACGACGATGATGAGGAGTGGGAGCGCCTGCAGGCGAAGCTAAATAAACGTGAACGTCTCGAAGGCAAATCACGCACATCGCACACGGTCCACTGTCCCTTCTTTCCCGAGGAGAAGCAGGAGTACTGGTGGACATACATTTGCGATCGCAAATCTCGCACACTCCTAACGGCGCCCTACCACGTCACAAATCTCGTCGAGAAGGAGGAGATACAGCTTAAGTTCACCGCGCCACGTTGGCCCGGCGTTTATCCCTTTACGGTCTGCCTGCGATCAGGTAAGCTCACCTTTCACACCTCCTTTCAGTACGGTATAGTAAAACACTTGTTTTTCAGACTCGTATCTGGGCATGGATCAGCAGCAGGAGCTAAAGCTTGATGTGCAGAAGGCACCAGCACCACCGACAGATCATCCGCAATGGGATCTCAGCGAATCGGAACCGGAGCACAATGATCAGCAAGAGAATCTAAGTGATTACACTACGGACACATCCGATGAGGAAAGCGACTAGAGCAACAGCAAGAGGATAGAAAGAGAAATTCTCATGACATTATCCCTTCGAAGCCTCCTCCTCCTCCTGCTCCATCTCCATACGCAATTCAACAAACTATCTCCCCCAGCGAGTGAATGTCTTGAAATTTTTTTTGATTTTGTTTGCCCTTTTATTTAGTAAATGATTTTGCGTTGCGAATATTGTTCGTATATATTTTTTACTAGTTTTTGTAATTGTAATAAAACAATGGATAATGAGCCCGAAACTAGAGCGTACGTAACTAAATAAGTGAAAGCAAGAAATTAACTTCATTTTTAATGTCTCTGTACTAAACATAATTATGAATGTACTGTATATTTAATTACTTGGATACAACAAAGAAATAACAAGAAAAAAAAAATATATATATAAAGGATATGTGTAAAACGCGACTATTAACGTTGACATTGCTGGTCAATAAGTGGAAAAAAAAAACAAAACATAAAAATGAAACATTTTCAAAATAAAAGCAAGAAACGGAATTAATATATGTATATCATTTTTATTGTTTACTACTTTAAATTGATTATTGCGCAGCTGCAGCGCGTTCCAATTCCAAAAGCTTAGCCGACGACGATTCCGATTCTGGAACTGGAACGAAAGCTTCTGTTGTTGTTGTTGATGTTGATGTCAGCTGCTGCTGTGGGAAAACAGTTATTTTTAACAGTTATTTGTTTGCTTTACGCTAATTGCCATTACCCTCCACCAGCTATTTCTTTTTATTATTATTATTATTAGTGTTTTGTGTTGTTTTCTTATTTACAATACATGTTTCATTATTTGCTAATATCTATGTATGTGTATGTTTAAGCGTGTGGGTGAGATACGACTGCAGGTTGCGGTTCATTTGGTGAGTGAGAGTGCGGGGGGAGTTTGTGTAGTTTCGTTTTTTTTTTTAGTTTGTTCGTTGTAGTTATTCGGTTTATTGGCAGTTTATTGTGTTACTTCTCTTCACTTTCTTTCTCTTCGGCAGATTTTTCTGTTTTAGAGGCATCTTTCGTTTCTGCTGTGCTCTCTTTCGTATCATCTTCTACATTTTCTGTGTTTTTATCTTCGGTTTCTTTTGGCTTTTCTTCTGATGCGGATTCTTCAGGTATCGGCTTTTCATCTACGACTTCATCTTCAACGGTTTTCTCCTTATCTTCCTCTTTACCTTCTTCGTTGTTGTCTTCGGATTTCTCTGATTTTTCTACTGTTTCCGCAGAATCTTCTTTGTTAACCTCTTTATCAGACATGTTTTCGGTACTTTCCTTTTCATTCTCTTTGTCGTCTTCTTGCTTTTCTTCCTTTTCAATCTCCTTGTCTTCCTGCTTTTCTTCTTTTGTGGACTCTTCTTTTTCTTTCGAATCAGTATTTTCTTTTTCATCAGTTTCTTCTTCTTCATTTTGCTTATCTTCCGTTTCGTCATCGACTTTTTCTGATTTTGTTTCATCAACCGATTTTTCATTCTCACCATCTTCTGGTTTCTCTTTCGTTTCTTCTTCAGGTTTCTCCTTTGTTTCCTCTTCAGGTTTCTCTTTCGTTTCCTTATCAGATTTTTTTTCATCAGATTTTTCTTCCTTTTCTTTTTCAGCTTCTTTGGAATCTTCTGATTTCTCTTTAGTTTCGTCTTCGGCTTCTTTAGAATCTTCTGATTTCTCTTTACTTTCGTCTTCAGCTTCTTTAGACTCTTCTGATTCATCTTTACTTTCATTTTCAGCTTCCTTAGACTCTTCTTCTGCCGATTTTTCGTCCGTTTTCTTACCTTCCTCCTCATCATCATTTTTACTTTCTTCACCCTCCGTTTTATCAGTTTTCTCTGCCTTTTCCTCATTATCATCTTCTTCTGCTTTGTCTGCTTTGGCATCGGGTGAGAGTTTGTATTAGTGTTCCTATGTAGACAACATTTACATTACCTGTTGATTCCACTTTCTCTTCCTTGGATTCGGATTCTTCGTTAACTTTTGTGGCTTCGGTTTCAGTCTTTTGTGCAGGTTGGTTAAATTGTTGGATGTGATTTTATATATGTATATTCAGAGGTGTATTGTGGAAAATGGGAAAAATGTATTTACAGTATCAGTAAGGATCAGCTAGTTCTATCTAAACTTGAAGTGAGCAATCTATGTTGCAGTAACATGCCGGATTAGCTTCTTGGTAGCATCTATTGGACTAATGTTAAGTTGTCTTGGTTCATGCAACTTATTTTTTAATATTATGGTTTTACCTTGTCTTCACTACTCTCTTTCTTCTTGTCTGCATCACCATCTTCAATGTTTTCTGCTTTATCCTTATCATCACTTGCTGTCGCGCCATCTTCGTCCTTATTCTTTGAGTACAAAGTATTTAACATTAGCTTGATCAACTCTCGCTCTGACTTGACATGCGCTGTTAACTAACAGAGTTCGAGACGCAGCTTTTGTCTCTTGTTGTTGTTGTTTTTGTGTTAAGTGTGTGTTAATATGAAAGCTTTTGGTTTTTAGTAAATACAAATATATTTCGTTTTTTTATTATTATTATTACATATGCACTTATTTATTTAGCGGATTTTTATGTTTTCGCATTAACATAACTCAGCCGCACAAATCGTACAGTTTTTTTTTTACTTTTTCTACTCTCTCATTTAAATTTATGGTAAGTATTCAATCGGAAACCTAAAGTTGCTTTTCTTTTCGAGTGTGTTAACAAAAGAAATGATGTTACATACATACAAAAATATGAGTGTGAGTTGTCTATATATCATAATAAATATTTATATATTTTGATTAAAATTTTTCAATTCTTTTTAGCGTGAACACAATCGCTTTATATGAAAAAATTAGTGTGTGTAGTATGCATGTCATAAATATGTATATATTTATATGTATATAAATAAAGTAGCTTAACTTAAAGAACCGCAGTCGTGGTAGTAGAAGCTCATTTGCTATAATTGGAACAAACGTTGGTTTTTGCGCCCAATTTTGCTGAAATGCTGTTAGAGTACATTTATTTATTATGTTATTGCTACTGTTGTTAACATGGATGCTAATTCTGGCTGATTGCGTCTCGTTAGTTGTAGTAGAGCAGAAAGTGTTTGCTGTTGCTGTTGTTAAAATGTTATTGTTTAAAATAATTATTATTGTTTGTCATTGTGGTTGCTTCTGTGCAGGCTTTTTGTTGTTGTTGTTGTCGCTTCATAACAGTAAACAGAAAAGTACAAATTGCTCAAAAAACTCTCAAACCTCTGCCTTCTCCTTATCCGCATCGCCCGTCTCTTCAGCAGCGGCAGCTTCACCCTCACCAGCGTCCGCTGGAGCTTTAAGCTCTTCCTTGTCACCATTCTCCTTCTTTAGCTCAATTTGAGCACTGCTCACGGCCGTAGTATCAGCTGGTGCCAACTTGAGGAAAACCTCCAGGGTGTCAATCTCATTGGCATTATCGAAGGCATCATAATCGCCACAATACTCCTCATCGTTAAACAGTTGCGGTGGCAAGGGATGCCTTGGCTCTGGATCGCTCACTGTTCCACCATTGCTAGTCGATTTATTTTGCATTCGTTCCTTTTCGCTCTCCTTGCCAGGCTCTGTGATGTCAATGGCATCGTACTGAATATGCTTGCTGTCCAATATCATCAAAACGCGCTGTTGGCGTTTCTTCACCTGCAAGTCAAATATACAGTTTTAAATCAAGCTGTTTCCATTTTATTGTTGCCCAGCCCTGGTTGTCATTTGCCGGCAAGCCCAAAACAAGCACACACACACACACATACACACACATGCGCAAGTGCGTATCGCACTTCAAAAAGTTGCTTGTAATTTACAGTTGATAATGTTTTTGTTGTTGTTATTTATTTCTTTTAATCTCATACATACAAACATTCACACATGTACAAGCTCTATTTTAAAAGCTGACGCGTCGTGACAATAAATAACGAACGTAAAATAAAGCGCATTCAAGCTCAACCAGCTCGGACATTGCCATTGTGGTTATACACAAAGACCGTTGTTTAAGTTTGCACAGTTTCATACAAAGATGAGCCAATGAATCATGCACGCACACACACACACACGCAACATTCTTACACACACACACGCATAACCCAGCATGTACCCACGCATATGGAAAAACTGAGATCAATGGTTTCTTTTACGCTTCATAGTTCATAGACAATATAATAAGCTTATATGGAAATGCTTGCGGTCGTTGCTCTGCTTCTTGCCACCACCATCAATAAAGCGCACGCACACATGCACACGCCAATCAAAATACCCACTTGCTGTTCTGTTTTGAACAGAGAGAGAGATGACGTTTCGACTGTACGTACTACATCATCGTTTACACACACACACACACACACAGACACACCCGCACACATATGTGTCAGCTCGAACGCAAACAAACAAGAGAATTGTATAGTGCATAAAATAGAATATGCAATTTGATTTTTTCTTTTTATCTATTCCACCGATCTAGCAAGCATTCCATTAACATGACACTGACTTCTATAGTTCAATCATATATAAATTTTGGTATGAGTGTGTGTGTGTGTGCTTTTCAGCTGCCCCGCCTTGCTCCACGCCCACACTTAAGACTGCACTACTCACCTCCTTGTTGCCGGACATACCGCTTACGTACACTTTCAATACCATTTTTGCAATTAATTATATGTCGTTGCGCCTTTTAATTTTAAGCTTTATTTGTTGCGCGAAATAAAATTTTCGACTTTCACACGATGATAAAAAATATTTTTAGAACTTTCTTTCTTTGCTCTGCTTTTGCTTTTTCTGTTGCCTGCTCTTGGCCCCTACCGCGATACGTAATGTTGTTTATTAATATGCACGCACTGGGCTTATAGCTGTGTAACGATGTAAATTCGTTGACAAAGCTTTTATAAAGTTGTGTTCTATAAAAGTATAAAAATATTTATTATTAATTGCACAAATTTCCTCTCTCACACTGGCTTTTTATTCCTACTTTATTCGTTCGCTGTTGTGTGACCTAATCAATAGAGGGAAAAAATGACACACGTTAGGGAAGAAAAATACTAACTAATTGGGATATTTTTAATTCGAATTTATCTTATTGCCACAATTTTGCTTAAGCAATATTATCTTTTGCCTAAACTTTAAAAATGAGAGAAATTCCCAGAGTCGAGAAATTAAATCTGATATTTTTTCTTATTTTCATCCAAATAAGAAAATGAAATAAATAGAATAAGATTTTTTCATGCAAATACATATTTAAAAAAAAATTGTTTGAGCAGCATACCCAACTTAACGAAGTTTAAGTATCGATAACTTGCAAAGTCGATAACAGGACTGCATATGTCAAAACGGCATGCAAATCATCGTTTGGCCATCGCTAGTCTCTCCTCTCTATTCACGAAACGTCGTCACGCATGCATCGGTCGTCCATTTTTCGTAAGAGTCCGACAGAAAACTGAAAATTACATCGCAAAAAGACAAATTTCATAAATCAAACACTTTCAAACAACTCTCATCACAGTGCATTTCAGTGGCCTTTGAAATACTGCTCAACACAACATAAGCAATATCAATCTAAAATAAGTTTTACAATTAATATTAATAGAAAACGTTCGTGCGTATGTACAAATAAAAAAGTAAATAAAGCGCGTGTGAAGTGGTGCAGAAATCCGACGCGTTACAATACATAATTAAACGTAAGTGCGAGCGTGTATAATCTAGGTAGTTAATTAACTTTATGCTCTCTAAAAATCTACGATAATGATATGCGCTGCGACCATTTTTAAAATTTCACGAAATCTAAATTCCAACTCACAGCTGCAAGTGTGTGAGTGTGTGTGTGCAAGCGAGACAACCATTGAGTTCATAAGCTGCTGTCATTTTGTTTTCTTTTAAACGATTCTTTTTATTATTTTTCGTAAAAAAGCATTTATCATTTATTAATAACAAAAAAACCATTAAAAGACTGGACGGATACGTACAACAAATGCGCCAGCAACACATTCACTATGACCCATGCTTTTTGGGTTCATTAACAGTTTTAGTGCGTATGTCGTGCCGTGCGCTTGTATATTTGTGTTTGTAGTGTAGCTGTGTTAAAACAGCTGGTACAGCTCGAAGGATACGCATACGCGTTTTCATTGTTGTAGTTTTTGAGTGCGTGTTTGCTTGCTTGCTTGTATGTGTGTGTGTGTGTTTTTGTATTGGTAGTGCTGGTGGTTGGCATCATTTTCAGCATGTTTTCTTTTGCTTTTGAGTCTGTTCCTCACGTACATTGCTATGCATGTGTGTTGTGTTGTATGTGTTAAGTTCTTGTGGTTGTTGGTAACACTCCCTATAATTGCGCATCGCCGCTAGTTCCCGTTTCTTTTAATGGCCCTTTACGTAGTAGAGTTGTCGACTTCGTTCAGCCTTTGTTCCATTGAACGAAATAATAATTACTTATTGTGATATAAAAATATTGTAAAATATTCAAGATTATAAGCTTAATCAATACATAAAGTTCAGGTTCGTGACCAACTAAATTGTAATTTGACCTTAAACTAATCCTTTTGCGTTGTGAAAAATAAACTCTACTTCACTGAAGTGAACTAGAAACCGCACCTCTACATTTACGCTGCTGGGGTCGCCTTCTTCTTTCAAGCAGCTGCCATAAATCGCTGCACCATTTTCTTTTTTTTTATTCTTTTCGTGTGTGAGAGTGTGCGTGCCTGTCAGGTGAATCCTGTTTTCCTTAAAACCAGTTTCTTGTTTCTCAGTGTGCGTTGCTTCTTCATTGTGCTCGTTTCTAGTACTGAAAATTTCTCCATTTTTATTCTCATTTACAGCGAGCGCTTCCAAAACAGCAACTGTGTGGCAATAAAAAAAATAAAATAAAAATCAAAAATAAAATATATACCAGAAAAACCCGGAAGAAATTCAAGTTATCAACCTATTAGCAATTGAATATATATATATATATTTAAATATTTTTTATAAATAGTTAAAGTTGTGTTTGTGGACTGTAACAGTTATCATTGCCATGGCATGTGCAACCTTAAAGCGCGCCTCCGACTGGGAGTCCCTCAATCAACGACCCACCAAGCGTCGACGCTGCAATCCTTTTGGGCAATCGCGCAACAGCTCGCCGGCACGTAACAAAAATGGCAACAATGACGGAAATGGCAGCACAAAAACGACGCCCAGCAATCGCTACGCCAAAGACTGCTCGGAGCCAAGTCCTTTTTCAGAGTCTGCTCTAGCCAAGATGTCACCAGGTGAGTACTGAGCATTTCGATACTCTTTCAAATCATGAACTCAATTGATGTGATGTTTTCTATTGCAGATAAAATGGCTGAGAATCTGTGCAATGAGATCAAGAGACTGCACAAACGCAAACAATTGCCCATTACATCGGCCGCCTTGGAGCGCATGCAGGATTCGGAGTCGAGTGGATCCGAAATGGGACCGGAGAGTCCGCACCGTCCGGACAGTCCACCACATCACATGATGCGCCCCCATAACGATCCTAAGGCACTGTTCACATTCAAGCAGGTGCAGCTTATATGCGAGGGCATGATTCAGGAGCGCGAGGATCAGCTCCGCGAACGCTACGAGTGCGTACTGACGACCAAACTGGCCGAGCAGTACGATGCCTTTGTGAAATTCACATACGATCAAATCCAGCGTCGCTACGAGGCTGCGCCTAGCTGTAAGGAACTCTTCTTTCTTTTACTTAACTAAACTTTTAAATAATCTCTTTCGTTTTCAGATTTGTCGTAAGAATCGCTTTATTATTCTGCACTACGATCTTATGTGAGGGTTACGATGATAATTCTAACCCATAAACAACAACAAAGGCAATGCACCAAGCAAATATGCCTTAAGCAAGAAAAAACACCAACAAAAACAACAACAACAACAACAACATAGAAGCCCTCATTTAATAAACAAATCTACACATGTGTTTATTATATATTTTGAAATATGAAAGAGTTATAGTTTAAAGCTAGAATAACATATATAAATGAAAAAAAAAGAAAAAAAATTGTATTGCGAAGACAACAAAGGGAGAATACTTTAATGGCTTATGCGCAAAGCAAACAGCAAAAAAAAAAACAAAACAAAAAAAAAATACTTGTTAAATTTACGTTTTCATATAACGAAAATTCTAAATAAAAATGACAAATATCTATATAGTACGTATGGAAACCACACTATGCAAAACGCTAATATATACAAAAGAAAAAAGAAAAACAAATGAAAAGAAAAGAAAACACGCTGCAAAAAGGTGCAACAACAAATACACACATATATAAAGTAATATTAACAACACAATTCAAAGAAACCTCAACATTAGCTTCGTAAATTTACAAAATAAAGCAAAAAATTATACAAAAAAAAAAAAAATGAAAGAAAAACAATTGGTAAATATATATACTATGTTAAGATAAGGTATATTTGTAAAAGGTATCAAAACTATATTGTATTTCAAAATAGCAATGATCAGAGAACATCGAAAGAGAAGAGGATGAATATAGTAATGGAAGACGAAAGAGAATATAACAAAAGCAGAAGAAGAACAACAATGCAAAACTAATTTAAAACATAAGAACTACTCATGAAATAACGTTTTCATAGTTTATTTTTGCATAAAATCCCAATTTCCTAAAACAAATCGACGCGAGTGAAGAATAATAGCATCTGTATAAAAGAGAAATAAGTTATATATTTTTCTTTGATCGTTAATTGTTTCTTCCTTTGATGTACATTTTGCAAAGTAATGAAACCACACAATAGTAATATAATATATTCTCGTTTGCAATTTTTAATTTGCTTTAAAATGTAAAACAAAAAGAAACAAGTTGTATAATTTAAGTCAACTCGAACGCTTTCATCTCAATATACGCTTGGCAGAAGACGTTTCATGTTCATTATACATATTTTTCACTTGATATATACACAATTTTTCAATTACTGCAATCATACATACTTTACATTAGTAATTTAAAACTTAATATTAGTAAAGAAATGCCATTTTTATATTAAAAACAAATTAATAAAAAAGCGATGAATTGAGAAACTAAATATACCTTTTCCTTTACAAGCAATCAATGATTCTAGTTTCGAGTTTAAATTCAAAGGTGCCGCGCTGTTATAAAATATTTTACGACCGCCAAACCATGTGAAAGTAATTAACATTACGTGAAGTTGGCTGCGCGCAGTTTTAAGTCACTTGAAGTTGGGCCTGGTCTAACTTTAACAGAATTGGTCGACAGCTGTTAACAGCGCAATAAGCTGAAAAGAAGGAAAAAACAACAAGCAGTCGCTGGAATTCCGAGAGCAACAAAATCGAACGTGTGTGTTTTTTAACAACAAATGTTGAAACGCAAAATTATGTGTCGTTGAATTGCATAGTGCAATTGCTGTTTGTCCAAGCACTAAAAATGCTGCACTCGCGAAACATTACACAAAACTATCAATATTAATTGATAATCCGCGAAATTTGTACAAAATACATACACACAGTGAAAAGAGAGAGAGAGAGAGGAAGTGTTAGAGACTGAGAATAGAAAGCTTAAACAATGTGCGACGATGACGGTGAAATTTGTGAGTCAGCGGTGCAAGCAACGCCGCCGAAGCTTAAAATAAAAATAGCCGAAACTCAAACAGATGCCCAGTTCCAGGACCTCATAGCACATAACACCCAATTTGCACAAACCACTTGCCATGGAGTTGAGCCAGATGTTCTGGAAATCGACCAATGGCACCAGGACGATGTCGTGCATTGGATATGCAGCAACATGGAACACTTCCCTACAGATCTTCTTGACTACCTGCGGCACGAGGCAATAGATGGCCAAGTGTTGCTCGCCTTAACAGAGCAGGACGTGTACGACATGCGCTATAAACTCAATTATAAACTCACCATTGGTGAGATGAAAAAGTTTTGGCTAACGGTATTCCAACTGCAGCTGCACTGGAAACAGGAACAGCCTCAACAGGAAGAAAAGTCGCCATCCGTATGCCCTAACAACAATTTAGCTGTGCACGTTTTACAACCGTTTCCAACAGTTAGTAATTGCTTTGTGCCGGTGATTGCTGCCGAGCCATGTCCCTGCCCACCCGGATCGGAGGACCCCAACTCTGGAAACGAGCGTGACTTATTTAGGCTGAAGGGTAAACGTATGGTATCGCCGGAATATTTTAAGACGGCAATTAGCTTAGGTGAGCATTTAGCATTTTCTGGTTCAATAGGTCTTATCGGGCATTTGGCCAATTATAAATATAACCTTGATTTCATTCAATTCCTCTTTATCTACAATCACGCTGCACTTCCCCCTCTACACTTATCAGCTTTCCCAATACGACTACACATTTCCAATTGGAATATGTTAAACAGAGATATTTATGTACGTCACCCTAATTACAAATTTAGTTACAGTTTCATTACGCCAGTAATTCGCGCTCTGCTTCACTATTATTTTTACTTGGAGGTTATTTGTATGTAGTACATACAGTTTATTTGTATATGTACATATTTAAATGCATGAGGCCTGCTCTCCCGCTCGCACTCGCTGTCGCACTCGCATTGCTCTATGTTTTGTTTTCGGCATGTTATTGAATTTTTGTTGTTGTTTATTTTTGTGTGCGTCTTTTGTGTAATATTTCGTGCAGAAATTTTCATTTGCATTTTACCATTATGTTTGTTAGCGATAAACATTTATTCAACTAAGGTTTTTCAAATGAATATCTACAAATGCAGTTCAAGCAAGAAAATTAATGCTTCCAGCAACTGGAATAATCAAGAAATTCAAAATACTTTTATTCGCAAGTTAAATCAAATGTAATCAGAAATATAAATGCATGTTTTCCTTTTAACAGACATATTAGACTAATAAACAAACACAGAAAACAAAGTGCGACTTGATTAAATTGTTTGTTTACATTAATTAGAATATTAGTAAACTGAGTTTTAAATTGCGTTTCCAATTGCCTTTCCATTGCAGGCTATTCGTTTGTCGTCACATGGATAACATCGTTCGTGATGGTGATCGTGCACGAGCGCGTGCCCGATATGAAACGCTATCCACCGTTACCCGATATATTTCTTGATAATGTACCACACATACCCTGGGCATTCAATATGTGCGAAATTACCGGTTCGCTGCTATTCACCATATGGCTCTTTGTGCTCATCTTTCACAAGTATCGAATGGTGTTGTTGCGTCGCTTCTTTGCATTGGCTGGTACCGTATTTCTGTTGCGCTGTGTGACCATGCTGATAACATCGCTCAGTGTGCCCGGCACGCATTTGCAGTGCAATCAGAAGGATTTTGCCATTGATGATCCGAATGTTGATGTGTTCGGTGCTTTAGTTATACGCATGACGCGCGCATATCGCATCTGGAGCGGATTGGGCATGTCCATACAGGGTGTGCGAACGTGCGGTGATTATATGTTCAGTGGCCATACAGTCGCTTTGACGCTGCTCAACTTTTTCATCACTGAATGTGAGTAAATCAATATTGTAATCAAATATTAGATATTAACCTTTTGCAATTATTTCTTGTAGATACTCCACGCAATCTTTATTTTCTGCACACGTTGACCTGGCTGTTAAACATGTTTGGCATTTTCTTCATACTGGCTGCCCACGAGCATTATTCAATCGATGTCTTTGTGGCGTTCTATATCACATCTCGTCTGTTCCTGTACTATCACACGCTGGCAAATAATCGGGCAAGTTCCAACAAAGGACTTATCGTAACTTATCTAATCGTTGCCCGTTACCTGTTGCTTGTTTAGGCGCTCATGCAAAGCGATTCGACGCGCACCCGCATCTGGTTCCCCATGTTCAGCTACTTTGAGAACTCTGTCGATGGCATTATACCCAATGAGTTTGATACAGCTGGCACGCTAATTGACACAATGGTGCATCAGTTAATCAAGCTCAAGGAGGAGGTCTGCTTGATCTCTGAGCGCATTTGGTTATCCAAGGAGGCAATCGCGTCGGGAAGATCATCATTTCAAATGTTTGGCAACTCCGAGTCGGAATCTCGAAATCATATACATGCAACCGCCTCCAATTATATAGCTCCGAACCAGTTGCAACAAAGCGGCATAACAAACTTTCGCTCGATAGCCACGCCTACTTCATCAGCTACCTCAACAGCGGCCCAGCAGAAGGTCACAACCATAGATGATACCGTCAGTCCCTTGTCTGTCGCGGCGGAAACGCTTAGGAACGACAGTAGAACTCCATTGTCGGAAAAGAAGGTGCTGTGATGGATTTAGGTGATTGGCGAGTCTTCCAAACTGGATCACAACAAATCGTATTTGTTTATCGTCGATTTACGAAGAGATTGCGGAAAAACAAACACCGACTGATAATTTTTATTTGAACATTTTGTTTTCAATACGTTTTCCATTGCAGCAGCTGCGTCAGCAGCGGCATCATCTGTATATCTGTATTATCTACTGTATCACTCGTAGTGCCTTCCGGGTAGTTTTTAATTCACACAGCAAACCCTCCTTCTCATAGGTAAATAACATTTAGTTTACAAAATGAATTAATTTATCGACAATTACATGGAGTTTTAATTTGATATTTACTATAAATTGGTTAATTGATGCTAATCGTCATTCCGTAGTAGTTTAGTTTGATTATCGAAGACTATTTAATGCATTATTATATAATTCTAAGCATGTACAACAAATTTATTTAAGTTATTTAGTATTAAGTTATAAAGTTTTTGTTGAACGCACAAAATTCAATAAAGCAAAATTGAAATGTAAAATACAATGGTATCGAAATTTAAATTAGCCGCACTACGAGCGTAATTTATAATTGTTATCGATTGTAGAATGACGCTCGTTTTTAAATCAGCTGGCTGTGCAACGCATGTGCATTTGAACAGTAGTTTTAATAGATGATTTACTGAGAGCGGAACTAAAGCTATACGAATTTGTAACTTCGCTATATAAAAAAAAATAAATTTATAATTGTAAAAAATAAAAATTCTCAATTTTTTTATTACAATTCCATAAATACCTATGTTGGTTTGCGCTTTTCGATAACTTATGTTGTGCTGTGTGACTGGCGATTAGCACTTCTTCTTGTTATTGGCATCGGCGTCGTATTTTATAGCGGGTTAAGCGGATTTGTTCTCGTGTGTCAATTTTGGCAGCTTAATGTTGCCCACACAGAATATGAAGAAAATCAAACCACAATTACACGACCATTTAATAACTCATCGCGTAAAGCAGGTAATGTACAAGCAACATTTCAGCCATCAGACATAAGTTTACCTACAAGCAGCCGGTTAAAAAAAAATCGCAAAAGCAAGGTTAGTTTTTGGCAAATTTACTAATTTTAAATTTCATTTATTGTTTCCATTGCAGTATCTAGAGGAGAATATTAACCAGACCTATTTGGATGTGAAGCAGATGACCAAGGAGTTAATGCGCAAATATCCAGAATATTCGCGTCGCAAAATCGGACCATTCAGACAATTGGTGCATCAAGGTAAAGTCAAAGAAAATATTAGAAACATGTCTGCGCATGTCCCCAGCAGACAGGCGTCCAATGTAAAAAGGTATTTTATGTGCGTTCCACATTTAAATTATTTGGGGTAGGCTCCTGCACATAGCCAACACAACATATCTATCTGTCTGTATGTGTGCATATATATGACTATATATCAAGCGTAAAAATTGTATTACATTTCTAATCAGCAGCAGCTTTGATGATTTTTGCCCTTTACATATTACAAATACCCTATTATTGCAAATTTATTTATTATATTCCTCTTTTCGACTTTCAGCATTTGCTATTGTTTCAGACAGCTATAACTTGGACAAGGAGACCAGTTCCGACGAAGAGGAAGAGTATCTATCTGAAGACGTTGACCGCACACCCAACAACAGCATCATGAATAACATGATGCAGGGCTTGTACAGTAATCAAGAGCGTAAGACGCTGCCCACAAAGCCCGTGAACGAGCCAATTGCTATTTCCAGTGGCGATGAGAACGAGGATGAGCCAACCGTTACGCCACCAAATGGTGGCAATCTAACTGCTGCAGCTGCAGCCGCTGCTATTAACGAGATTCTTCCATTGAAAACACTGAAGCGTCCATTAGAATCAGCGCAAGTAACAACTGGCGGCCAGCCGAAGAAAGGCAAGTTTAATAAGAGTTAAGCAAAAGATCAAAGACTCATTTGTGGTTAAGTAGCTAAATCCAATCCTTCTTTAGCAGGTATGCTTTCACCTCGTCCTTCGAACAATTCAACGAATCCACCACTTGTCCATAATGCGCCCAAGAAGTGTGAGTAACACACCAATACTAGCCAATACTAATAATAAGATTCATTTTTGTTTTTTAAGTTATTGCTGTGTCTGCTAATCTCCACAAAAACAACTCCGATGCTGGACAACGCAAAGAGGCGCATTCGCATCACGGACCATCGCATTCGTATCAACAGCAGCAACAATTTATGCACCAGCAACAACAGCAGCATCAACAGCAGCAACAGCAGCAGCAACGTGTACGCAAGTACAAAAAGGAGTTGGAAGTAACTCGCTCGTCGGAGAGTTTCCGCGATGTTGGCGGCATGGATGGCACATTGAAAGAACTTTGTGAGATGCTCATACATATCAAATCGCCCGAGTTTTACTTTGAATTGGGTCTGCTGCCCTCGCGTGGCCTACTGCTGCACGGACCGCCAGGATGTGGCAAAACCTATTTGGCACGCGCCATTGCTGGCGTGAGTAAATAAAATGAATTCATTAATGCACTTATTAATATCATATATTTTGGGTTTAGCAATTGAAAATGCCGCTGCTGGAGGTGCCAGCAACTGAGTTGATTGGCGGCATCTCTGGGGAATCGGAGGAGCGCATTCGCGATGTCTTCGACCAGGCAATTGATCATTCGCCATGTGTGCTTTTCATTGATGAGATCGATGCCATCGCTGGCAATCGACAATTGGCCGCCAAGGACATGGAGCGTCGCATTGTCTCACAGCTAATAGCCAGCTTGGATCAACTGAAGGCAACCGAATTTGGTCAATCTGTTGTTGTCATTGGCGCCACAACACGTCCGGACACTCTCGATCCGGGTCTTCGGCGCATTGGTCGTTTCGACCACGAGATACCCATACACATCCCGTCCCGCAAGGAGCGTCGGGAAATATTGCGCATTCAGTGCGAAGGTTTATCGATTGATTCAAAACTAAATTATGATAAAATTGCTGAACTGACACCTGGCTACGTGGGCGCCGATCTGCTGGCATTGGTCTCTCGTGCAGCAACTATTGCCGTGAAGCGCAGATCGATGAAGAAGTTTCGTGAGCTGCACGCAGCCAGCGAATTGAATATGACCACTGTGACCTTGGATGATGATGAGCCCAGCGACGAGAAACAAGAGGAAAAGGGCCATAAGGACGATAAGTTGAAGCAGACGAGCTCTGAGAAGAAGACGTCAGCTGATGATGTCCCAAAAAAGAATGTAAGCAAGGATAAAACAGAAGAAGTCACAAATGGTGAAAAGACCACTGAGGAAAAGAGCACTGGTGAAAAGACCGCTGCCAGCGTGTCTCCAATGGAAGTGGTTGAAAAAGAACCTGAACCTAAAGATGTATCCGAGGCACAAACGAAAGCTGTTGGCGAGTCCGGGGATGAACCAATGTCAAGTGACAAAACGCCCGTCCTAGCTGATGATTTTTACGAGCCCACATTGGCCGAATTGACGAATTTCCTCGATAATCCGCCCGAGGAATTCGCTGATCCCAATTTCTGTCTAACACTGGACGATTTTACTGCCGCTATCAAAGTGATGCAGCCGTCGGCAAAGCGTGAAGGCTTCATCACTGTGCCGGACACTACCTGGGAGGACATTGGCTCGCTGCATGACATACGTGAGGAGCTTAAGCTAGCTGTGCTAGCACCTGTCAAGTATCCCGAGATGCTGTCACGGCTCGGGCTGGAGGCACCATCGGGTGTGCTACTCTGTGGTCCGCCTGGCTGTGGCAAAACTCTTCTGGCCAAGGCCGTTGCCAATGAAGCTGGCATCAATTTTATATCCGTTAAAGGACCCGAGCTAATGAACATGGTAAGTTCTATGACTTGATACCGATTTAATTCGATTATTGATTCAATATTCATTTTGCAGTATGTGGGCGAAAGCGAGCGTGCAGTGCGTGCCTGTTTCCAACGTGCCAGGAACTCTTCGCCGTGTGTCATCTTCTTTGATGAATTCGATTCGTTGTGCCCGAAGCGTTCAAATGGTGGCGATGGCAACAATTCCGGGACACGCATCGTTAACCAGCTGCTGACAGAAATGGATGGTGTTGAGGAGCGCAAGGGTGTTTATATTCTGGCTGCCACCAATCGGCCGGATATTATTGATCCGGCCATATTGCGTCCAGGACGCTTAGATACCATACTCTATGTGGGATTGCCGCAGGAGCAGGAGCGTGCTGACATTCTCAAAGCCACCACTAAGGCAAGTAGTTCCTGATGGGCATCAAAAAAGTTATACACTAAGCCACGTTTTCATCTCAATACAGAATGGCAAGCGGCCCGTGCTGTCCGATGATGTGGATCTGAACGAGTTGGCTGCACAAACCGATGGTTATACAGGCGCTGATTTGGCTGGTTTGGTTAAACAAGCTTCGATGTTCTCGCTGCGCCAATCGCTTAACACTGGTGATACCAAGCTGGACGATTTGTGTGTGCGTAAAAAGCATTTTGAAGAGGCTCTTAGGCAGCTTCGTCCTTCGGTTAGCGAACAGGTAAATGATTGAAATTACTGCTCCTAATGAAACCCAGTTCATAGTGTGATACCTTTTTGTCGTTCGACAGGATCGTAAGGTTTATGAGAAGCTGCGCCAGAAATACGCAGCACCGCGTATTCCGCTGTTCGAGGCCAAGTGAAATGTTTCGACGCTCGGAACTGTTGTAATAGTATCTAAGAATTCATATTAAACACACACACACACACACACACACATAAGGAAAGACATAAAGGCTTTTGCGTATATTCCTCGTTTGCATTATTATGTACAAAAACCCAGTTATAAACCCAAACACAAATTGAAATGCCCAAAACAAATAATAAACTTTGGGACCAAGCCCAGCCTAATTTCGATATAATATCAACTATAATAATACACTTGAAGTCAACTATAATAGCCCATCGCCTCGTCCGGCACGTGTCGTCGTCCTCGTCAGTGGCGCTGTCAACGCTCTTCTGGGCAATACAGAAATGTCCTGGTGTTGCTGCTGTAGCTTCAGGATGTCCGCATGTTGTGTGAGAATACTCACATGTTGCGGCAGCGCCGTGCGCTTGGAACGCTTCTTTGTTTTTCTTTTGATCTTTTTCTCCTCGACATGAGCCGCACTATCACCAGCGCCCACTTCAACATAGCTCGGTGGCTTGGGCGACTGGGGCTCCTCGTTACGTCTGATGGTCTGTCGCAGATCGAAGGCGTTCTTGCACATCTCTCGTATACCAAACCAGCTCTCATGGCCAATCGGACTGATCATATCGACTGGCGGCTGAAAGCCGAGCTCACGCGACGGCAGCTCCATTACCAACGCCAATGGAGTCTTCAGAACACCATAAACGTAATCCACAACGGAGCCGGCTATGGTCCGTTTGGTCAGACCACTAATACTGCCCGTACGATATTCGCGTCCATTGTACGATTTGATTGCATTGCGTCCGGCAGTAGCCAGCGTGTCGAGTTCGCGCCAGTAATATGGTGTCTCCCGCGAGTAGCCCCAGGGATACATGATGCTCTGGCCGTACGAGTGCAGGGATACGAAGAACAACAAGTTCGGTGCCAGAGTCTGCAATATGTTGCGCATGGCACGTGTCTCCGATTCGGAGAAGGGATGTGAACCCTTGTACGTATTGCGATTGGTTCTCGTTGGACCGCTCTCCCAGAATATGTCATAGTTGCGATTGCAATCGGTGCCCACAATTTTCGAGGCCTTATGCGGTTGTCGATTCTTGCGCCACCTGCGATTCTATAAAGGATTTGAGTTCGAAAACGAATTTAGCTTACAATTTCAGTCGAACCCACCTTAGTACGTGAGTACTCGTAGCCATCGGGATTCACCAGAGGCACAATGATGAACCGCAGATTGCGCAGCATCTCAATATTCCGAGAATATCGCTCCGTCAGCTGATAGATGCAATTGAGACTGGTGCTCACGGTTATCCATTCACGGGCATGTGTGCCCGCCTCAATGAAGATAATGTTGCGATTCTTCTCGCCCGGCAGCACACGCGGACCCTTCGCCCCAATGACATTCTGCATCTGGGCCTGCTGTTTGGCATGCACGCGCATCATGCCCGGGAGTTCGGCATTGTCGGGATTCATCCAATTGATTTCAAGGGCTCGCACCTCACGCTTCTCATGCGTTATGCCCAGCGTATAGAGCTTGACAAAGTGCGAATATCGATGGACAACGTATTCCAAATACTGGTTAATCTGTGCATAATCCAGATATGTGTGTAGCACATCCGGACGAGGTATGACCAGGCGGCGCAAAATATTTGAAGGCACTGTAACCGCGGTTACCTTTTGAGCAGCACGCGCTTTTGTCTTCTTAGTGCGTTTCGTGTTAGTCGATTGCATTTTCAATTTAGAGTAAAGAACGGTAAAATTTATATATATATTTATTAAAAATTGAAAAATGTTCGTATATATGTCACTATAATTTTGAAATCTATCGTACACCGCACACAACAATAATGAATGTGTAAAAAATATTTTTTTTTCCAATTCCATTTCATCTCAGCGCTGAATAAATTCTCGTTAGCCTGCTACGGAATATTTCTCTCACCTGGTGCTCGACCTGAAGCAGCTGCTCCACAAGGACGAGACGTGCGAGTCCTCTGGGCCTGGCTGCCATTGTGCGATCGAAACGGATTGCCCGCTGGAGTTTTTATCCACGTTGCCAGCTAAAAAGCGGAGACAACAACGGAGCAGCGGCAAGTGGCACAGTGCCTTAGTGCCACAATGCCACATTGCCACACATCCCACATAGCGTGGGCGCCGAACCGAAAGAGAGTTCGCATTTGGGTTAAATTGGGACAGCGACAACGTTTAATAAGTTGAGCACGGCAGCAGCAGTTTGCAATACGGAATTGGATTCGTATTCCCGCTGTCCTTCTTGGCTGGCCTCGGCTGCAACTGGCTGCCACAAAACGCAAATATGCTAAATGTCAGACTTGGCCCATGGAGGGGAGAATCGAATCGGATGGGTTGGGTGTTGTGTTGTGTTGGGGCGAGGTAGCTAAAAGCGCAGGCACGTGCTATGCAAATAAACAAGGAAGCGTACGATTTCAAAACAGACCCTCCAACATTGGCGTGCCGTACCGGAAACGGAGCAGTTGTAAGTTGGTCTATGGAACAGGCCTTTAAGCAATCCATACAGCTCAGAAACTCATTTTGGAGATTGCCTCTAGCAAAAAAAACACTGTGCTACAGGAAATGTAAAATGTGAAAGGATTAAATCTGTATTTCATATACATATATGTTAGATACATCTATGATACATATACTACATCTAACCATCAAAAGGATAAATCTATGCAAATATATATATATATATATATATATCAAAATGATAAAACTATCAAATATATATATATATATATATATATCTTCAATTTCCATCGTTTAAACGCATAAAATATTATTCGTTGTGCTTTGGAACAAACCTTAACCGTTGGGTTTGAATGAAAATATGTAGAGGCAAGGTTTCCAGTCCTTCTGTACATATACTGACTGACTGCTATCAACGTACAGCCTAAATGGTAAGTCACAGCAACCTAATTGTTTGGATTTGAAAGCTAAAAGGTGAAAGGATAAAAGCTGTATTTCATATACATATATGTTAGATAAATCTATGATACATATATACATCTACTACATCTAACCATCAAAAGGATAAATCTATGCAAATATATATATATATATATATATATATAAATATACTACATCTAATCTTCAATATCCATCGTTTATAACGCATAAAAATGAGATTCGTTGTGCTTTGGAACAAACCTTAACCGTTGGGTTTGAATGAAAATAGGTAGAGGCAAGGTTTCCTAGTACTTTTATACATATACTGACTGACTGCTATCAACGGTAAGTCACAGTAAACTGATTGCTTGGATTTGAAAGGTAAAAGGTGAAACTAAAAGCTGTATATCATATAAGTGACCATAAAGCATATTTCTAGGATACATAAAGTATATCTTTCCATCGTTTCTAACTTTTATTTGGTTGCACAGTGTTATTGTTGGATCCAACAAACGTCATGTCAACGCAAAAATCAAAATTGCGGGGTCGCAACTGACGAAAGAGAGACATATGTATACATACATTTTTACATAACTACTATGAATGCATTTGGGGGAACATCGCCTGCGACGCAACCAGTTGATTTATACAGTAAACTACGTTCGTGTTGATTTTCATTTAACGGTCTTTTAGTCAACTTCCTGACACAGTGACTGCCATTTATTTACGTCTCGTAAAAACATAATAAGTTGTATTATGTCAATGTACCCTGTACTATATATTCTTTTAACAATGTGTATTGATTGTTGAGTAAACTAACAGTTGAAATATTTCTTCAATCCACATCATACTTTCAGGATTTTTCTTTCACATATCTTGATCTGGTTTGGGTTTATTTATAACTTCCACTTTGAGATCATAAACTGCTGATAGTTAGCCAGTCAAGCACTGCCTATAATACACATTAAAATTATTCCCTACGTTTATTTTTTTTGTTGCTTTTTCTACGTGGCAGAGACACGCAAAGGCACAGACAGGTTGCCAGTCAGTTTTGGTCCTGTTGGGGGGGCGTTTCTGAAGTATGCACATTATGTCATTAGCATGTTGGCATAAAGGACGAAAACTTTGTTTTTGGGAACATAAAAAAAACAACTCCGACTAAATGTTCCCAGTTTGATGACGAAATGTTTGGCAGCATAAAACTGGCTACAAATTAACAAAATTCCAGCAATTATGCCAAACCAAAACACAAAAGCACAGACCTTAGACCTGCCTCAACAAAGGACAACAACCCAAAAATATGGAACACTGCATATTTTTGCATTTTATATGGATGGCATGGCAATTTAACTTTTGCTGCAATCGGATGGCACATAAAGTTTTTTTGATCCTGTACACGGAGATATGACAGCTGGTATATTATATTATGAAGACTCAATTAACCTGCTGGCTAAATGTCTTTGGCAACAGCTGTTGATTGAGGGAATGTTAAGGTTTAACAAACATACAAATATTTCAGGGAAATGATTAAAAGTTTTGCATATATTTGTGTAATAATTCAATTGAGATAATAGTTTTATTGATTATGATAGTCAACTCCACCAATAATGGACTCTGCCCTTGTAGGACGTCTTGCTCCGTATTGTTGTGGCTTAAATTTTTTTGTTGTTCGTGTTTTTATAGGAGGCTTTAGTGATCTGCCAATCTTCTCTAGATCTTCGATGCGATCGATGATGTCATCCAATTTGTCCAAACTCTTGCACTTGACCAGACATTCATCAACCGCAGCATCGTTTTTATTTAGCTTATCGAGTGCATCTTTAAGCTGTTTTTCCATATCTTCAACTCGTTTCTCCAGCCCTAAGACCTTCTCCAGATCCTTGCGTATGTCTTCGAATTGCTTTTCTAGCAGTTCCAAGCGTTTCATTATTTTATCGTCTTCATTAGCATTGCTTGCAGTATTGAAAGTGCTGAATCTAACATTAAGATCCTTTACTTTTTGCTCTGTTTGATGTTTAAGTTCATCGACTTCCTTTTGTCGATCCTCATTCAGTTTTCTCAGCTCTTCCAATTGTTTTTTCAAATTATTCTCAATTTCTTTTAGTTCATCATCGTTCTTATCAAGTTTGTTTTGGATTGATGTAAGCTCATCCTTTGTTGTAGTTATTTGAGCTTCCAACTTTTTGATACGATCATCAGCAGTGTTTAAACTATTTGAATTATTTGGCAAGACTTCATCTAGACGCTTCTGCACATCCTTTAGATCCCCTTCTAGGCTTGTAACATTATCTTTGTAGCTGTTGCCCATTTCTCTCATATTCAGCTCCATTTGTTTGGCATCGTTGGTTAACTTATCAATATTTGTGCAACAGCTTTTAGCCTTTTCAGTTTCACTTTTCAACTCTTCTGTTCCGGGGCAGACATTTGATTCGGTTTTTTCTTGTTGTTCCTGTATCTTCATTATGGTTTCTTCAGTGTTCATCAAATTGTCCTTAAGCTGTTTGCACTGTTCTGTAGCTTCACTCAGTTTGTTAAGCTTAGAAAGCTTATCGGTGAATTCTTTAACTGCTTTGTCCAAATTTTCAAATCTTTGGTTCTGAGACTGTTCCATTGTTTTAAATTGCTCCTCCTCATTCTCTAGCGTTCCACACGTCTTTTCGCAGCTTTGCAGAACTTTTTGTGACTTATCCGCATGCTTTTCCAACTCTCCGTTTATGGTTTTAAGTGAGCCTTCTTGTTCCTTTTGTTTCTTCTTCATTTCTTCGAGCTGCTTTTCGAGCTCTTGGCCTTTGTTTTTACCCTCAGTTGTAGCGGTTTCGAGTTGGTCTTTAAGGTCTTTTAATTGCGAAGCTAAATCCTTGCAACATTTTGCCGATTCGTCCTTAAGGTCTTTCTGTTTCTGTTCCAGTTTATCAATGCGATCCTTTAGTTCATCCAGCTTGCCTTTGAGCTGAGCTAGATTTTCCTTGAGCTCATCTTGTTGGTTTGCGTTCTCCTTGCTCTTGTCAGTAAGTTTCTGATTAAAGTTCTCCAATTCCTTCAGCAAATCATTTTCCAATGCTTTGAGTTCGTCTTTCAACAGCTCACAGCAGGTTTTCATATCCTTCCCGGCCAGTAACTTTAATCTGTTTATAATAATATCCAGATCTGTGCCTATATCTCCAGATGTCAAAAGCGGCTTTTCCACTGCTATTTCATTCTTCACTGAGAGTCCCGTAATATCCACAAAGATCTTATCCATAGTATTATTTTCATAGAAGCAACAATGCTCGTCACCAATCTGTTCGGGTCGTTTGGTATTCAAGCCATCCAACAACTTGGCCAAGCGCTTATTGAAGCCCGTTAGCTTTGCATTTCTCACTACTTCTTCATTGATCCAGCTTACAATCTCTTCATGACTCTCACACACGGCTTCAGGTGCACTGCGAACTTGTGGATAAAAGTGAGCTTCTGTAACGTCATCATACTCGTAGTAACCAAATGCCTTCATTTGCTGCTGAGCTGATAAGAGCAACAGCAATAACTGCAGCGACGTCATCAGGTACTGTCCATGGTATTGTTTCTAAGTTATTACGTATCGCTTATTTAGTTTTCTGCATGCTCACCATTTATGAAGTTTTCCACGTTCTCGGTGTGCTGTCTCCAAGTGATCCAGACGAACTGCACAATCTTTGGGAGCACTGAACAGAACTTGCCACCCACTCTGGACAGTAATCGATTTGCATGCTGCGGCTATAAACAACAGAGAGTTGCAATCAAAGTTCGCAGCAGTAAATATTAAAGTGAAGTTGGTTAATAAATCATACGAAGAACATGTTTTCATATCGGTTTTTTGATATCTCTTCTTTGCCCTTGCTGTTTTGGTATTCATAGCGACTCTATTAACAAATCATCTCAAGTCATTTTTCACATATTCGAGCTAAACAACAATTAAACATTAGTTCGAGTGCCTCAAGATTATTTTCATGGTTAAGGTCGCAAAACAAAGAAGCTCGCTGTTCACAGGGCTTTTTCATATGTTGATTGGGGCGTTGACAAAGACCAAATCAAAAGTATATAAAAATGCAAACAATTAAGATTGATTTTAACGATAGGGTATCTTGGTTGTTGAAACTATACTTAAATATATTACTGTTGTACTTTGATGAGAGCATGCTTAAAACTATTTAAAGAAATGTAAAATGTTTGGTTTGTTATTTAATAACTATTTAAGTTACTGTTACAAGGTATTTAAGTTTGTACTTTTTCTTATAAATACTTACTTTAAACAGGGTATAAAACCAGTCTTATATACATATATTCTATATGTATTGTTCGATTATGGGATTGTTAAGTAATAATCGAATTTTTTTGTAGACTACGCGGTCAAGAGGAAAAGTTGAATGCCCTGAGTTTTGAGTTAGAACCCAATTAAGCTGATTAAAATGATTTAGAACTTAAAACAAGTCTTTGAAAGACAAGCGACAGTGGTCTTAAAATCAACAGATAGTTAAAATTTAATATGCAAATTAGAGCAAACATGTTTTTCATTTTGGTAGCACGACCGGAAACATAAAGCTTTATGTGCTTAAGAACAAATGACTCGATGTCTGCAAAGGTAAGATAGACTTATTGATCTGAAGCGATCTATATAAATATATGTTCGAGCGGAAGTGCCCAAAGCGAGAGGCAAGTGTCATAAGTGCTGAAGCATTTAAAAAAACTAATACATAGATAAATATTGAGCGACATATCATCCGACGAACAATGTTGATTTTTGTGAATGGCTTCTGTTAGCCATGACGTTGAGCTATTTACTGATGGGTCTATCTGTCAAACACTTAATGTTTTAATGAACTCGAACCACGCACGTTTCTTATACGATTATGTTCGATTATTGAGCTGCTGCTGCTGCTTCTGGTAACTGTAATGGACCACACGCTTTATGGTTTAGAGTGGCGCAACAGACAAACAATCATATTGCTTCCGGCTAAGCTCGACAATTTGACCTTGCACGCCAATACTTCATAATCAACAGAATTGGCGCTTCGAGCGCATCTTGAGTTTGTAAACTTTCAAATTGATTTCATTAGAACAGGAATCTGTGTTTTGGCCTCTCACCTTATGGCCGGCGGCTCTGTATCGCCATGTCGGACCATGACATTAGGAAGACAATGAGCAAAAGTTGGACCAAAGCATAACACACACACACACAAACACTCACAGAGATCACACAGACGTATAATTCAAGTTCCTCTATAAAAACCAGTAAATAAACAAGTAACGGCTTCAGAATCGATTTAAGACCCGCAACACGCGGATGCAAAACGCATGAAAGAGCAAAACATTATTGATTTGGACCCCAAAAATAAAGAAAAGAACTCAACACAAAGTGATCGAATTGTACAAACTAGTTTAGGAAAAAACCACCGCCAATATACGTAGAGAAATAGAAATAAAAAACGCTAAATAATATAAAACATCAATTTAGGTTGAGAATAAATTATGCAAAAATAAATTAATTCGAAAGAACTTAGCAAATTCTGATTGAAAATCTATATAAAAAACGACGCGTTATGCAAAAATAAATTAATTTGAAAGAACTTAGCAAGTTCTGATCGAAAATCTATATAAAAAACGACGCGTGCCGTGAACGCCTTTCGGCAACCAAAAAGCTTTCCGTGTTTTGTCTCGTGACGCGTCTTGGATTTGAGAGTCTTCGCTTTAAAGCTGGCTATTGGACCGCAACACTACCAGCACTGACCTTGACACTCACTTTTCTCAAAAACCAAAATATATTTTTCGAGTTTTTGGCTTTTGGTAACGCGCGTCTTCTTGCTCAGCGGCGCTTCGAGCTGCTCGACAGTCTTTGGCCGAAACGGAGATGAAGCACACGAAACGGGCTGCGTTCAGTTTGTTAACATAAAACTACAGCTTAACTCCATGCAGTTGGGCCGTTTGTGAATATATTACATAACGCCTTTTCAACGTGCAACGTGCAAAAATAATCAGCTACAAGTTATAAAAGGAAAGAAAGAAAAAAATACAAGTGAATCCATGCTTCAGCTCAGCTGCATATTTTAATATATAACTTTGTGAAAAATACACAACAAATACGAATAGCAGCTGTGGGCAATTGTTTAAGTGCACAAAATGTGTTATAAAATCGTGTTTAGTTTGTTGCTTTGTCTCATCGGCTCGGCGTACTCCAGCTCCAGCTCCAACAATCTGGCTGGCTATGAAGGGTAATTAGCACAATATATATAAATATTATAGTTATAGCTAAGTGAATTAAGCTATGAAGCACATCAATCAGCAAGCTAAATTTAAGCAATGCACTTAGTTTTGTTTTCTGTTTTAATTTTTATGATTGCCGGCTAGCTGGTAAACTGGTTTAGGCTTTTATTATGTGCTCATATCTTTTAAAAAGCTCGTCTGTTCATTTAGTTCAAGCTTACCAACAGCAAGTGCGTCCAAATCATTCCAGCATTATTTTTTTTGATCATCTAGCGATCAATCCAGTAAATTATTACAAGTGATACCAAAATGTACATAAGTCACATATCGAGTTTAATGTATCAATCTGGCATTTAAATATCGGCATTGTTAATAAGGATGCGGATACAAACGGGACAGTTAATAGCAAATTCTCCAAGTTTTTTAAACATATCGAAGCCTTAATTTTAACTTTTCAGTTTGTAAAAACAATAATTTAATATAAATGTCTTTGTAAAATAATGTTGAATGGTTTAAAAGAATGCTACTAAGATTGTAAGCTTGCTGACATTTATAAATTAAATCGCAAAAGAATTAATTTCAAAGACAAAAATCTGGAAAGTGTGTTTAAAAATCGAACTATTTCACAAATCAATACAATTCGTTTTTTTTTTTAAATATATACTATATAACTTAACATCAACTACAATTTCTTAAAGATTGTGAAAATCGCAGTTAGACTTTTTTTAAATTTCAAAAACTTTGAAATTATTTCAAAGACTTTGTTAAAAAATCAATTTAAAAATCGAACTATTTCACAAATCAATACAATTGGTTTTATTTAAAAATATATACTATATAATCTTAACATCAACTACAATTTCTTAAAGGTTATGAAAATCGACAGCAGTTCGACTTTTTTTTAAATTTCAAAGACTTTGAAATTATTTCAAGGAAAGTGTGTTTAAAAATCGAACTATTTCACAAATATTTAAAAATATATACTATACATCTTAACATCCAATACAACTTCTTAAAGATTATGAAAATCGATAGCAGTTCGACTTTTTTTTAAAGCTAAACATTTACATGCCTTATTTGCATATTCAGGTTCATTGCAACAAGCAATTCGTGAACATTCTAGGAGCTCTTTTGACAGGCAATATTGTTTGAAGATGTACAAATAAAAACGTGTTGGCAGTAACGATTGTCATTGTCAGTTAATTAGACGCTGTCATTAGCATTAGCACTTGAACTAAACGTTTGCCCAGTTCGAGCGAACCCAACCACACGCCCATGACTGCGATTCCATTTACGATGATACCGCAAAACATAATCTATGCAAATGCCAAACTGATCGTTGTGCAAATGTTTTGGCAGAAGATGTTGCATGCTGTCTGTTTTGTCGAGGGGCACACTTGGCGTATGTGTGATGCATGTATTGGCAGCATTATGAAAAAATGCAAATCAACAACAACTCGATTTTTAATTAGTACATCAAAATGTTAGCTTCCTTCCGTTTGTTTTGTTTTTATTGTTGTTTAAACACAATACGTTTTTAGTTTGGATGTTCGAAAATAGATGCTTAATATGCAAATATAAATATATATAAACATATATATATATTTGGCAAGGCCGACTGCAGCAGCTGATTGAAAAACAATAGCGCTTCATTTGCATAAAATTTTGTAGTAAAATTACAGTAACTAAAACAAACTAATCGTTGTTAACCGTATCGGTCTGCTGTGTTTTCGTTAATAGATTTTTTTCAACCAATCGCGAGAGATATGAATATCGTTTAATTCAATTATATATCATTCATTGTCGACACCGCTGATTAGCCTCGTCTATGTCTTTTGTTTTGTTTTAAGCCACTTCGAATGCCACTGCTTTGTCCATTTTCATCTCTTGGCGCCCCCGCATCCAGTGCCAGTTGCACATGATTAATATGCATAGCTTTTCAATAGTTTGTTTGCCTGTTGCTTCATCATGCTGTGGAATTTTGTGAAATGATAAATTGGCCACAAATTCAGGCGAGGTGGCAAAACGCCAATTGGCCAGGCGACGACATCGAGAACGAGGCGTTCTGCACAAATTTGTGAATCAACAACTTATTTTAATGTTTTTTTTTTTTCTGGCGCCGCAAATTAATTCTGTTGTCCAATTAGCCGCAAGACATATTAGATGTGAAATTGATTTTTGGGTTTTTTTCTCGCATTTTTAATTGGATATTTATTATATTTACAATTGCATGTAAATGGGTTTACCCGTTGATTGATTAAGAACACGATCAATCAATCAATCACAAACTGAATTTAATAACATGTTCTACACAAGCTCATTAGGGTATTTGTGTAAGCCGCTATGATAGACAGAAAACTATGCTAACAAATGATATGAATCATTTTGAGGCAAACTTTTCTGTAACCTTACAAACAGTTATAGTAATACTATTCATATCTTTTGTTTTTAGTTACACCAAGTATACGGTGCAGCATGGAGACGATAGCGCTTTCAACTATATGGTTGATCTGCAGACAAACGATACAGATGTAGACTTTTGGCTGCTCACCCGCAACATGTCCGTCTTGACTGTAGGCCCAGATCGTAAGCCACAGTTCGAGTCGCGTCTGTTGCAATTGGGCGTTGATTACCAATCACAGCCACTAATGGATCTGATGGCAGCACTGGAAGGCAATAGTACCTACGCCGATGACGATGCGGATGAGTGCCAGTCGGGTGATTGTGAATCCGAGCGTCCACGTAATCGCCAGCGTCGTCAGGCACGCGGCTTCTTCTCGCATTATCCACGCTATCATGAGATACTTAACTTTATGAGTGGCCTAGCGTCGCGTTATCCTCAGTTTTGTCGCTACGAATCTTTGGGTCGATCTAGCGAGGGTCGTCACATCGCTGGACTCTCGATATCGCTGAACCAGCGAGTGCGTCCCCGCCGCGTGGCCTACATTCAGGCCGCTACCCACGGTCGGGAATGGATTACAACCCAGACGGTTTTGTACCTGGCCTATGAGCTGCTCAGTAATCTAAGAGCTTTCCAGCGTGTGCTCAATGACGTTGAGGTTTTCCTCGTGCCGCTGGTAAATCCCGATGGTTATGAATACACACACTCGACGGTAAGTAATAGTTGAAAGCGATAAAGCAGTCAGACTTGATAAGTAATCTGATTCCAAAGAAAATTTATGGCTTGATTAGCAATATCTGGAAACAACAGATAAGGTCAAGCAAGCTCTGATCTAAAAATATACAATATTATTGTAAATTTATTAACTAATTTAACAATGTTTCACTTTTAGGATCGCTTCTGGCGCAAGAATCGTCATCACTTTGCTGGACAGCGTTGCAGCGGCGTGGATATCAATCGTAACTTTGGCAATCACTGGAACTTTAAGGGCGCCAGCCAGAACGTAAGCAACCTGTTGTTTAATTTGACTTTGACCTTTATTGTTTTTAACAAAAAACCAATCCACAGCTCTGCTCGGAGGTCTATTCGGGCACGTCGCCAAATTCGGAGCCAGAAACAGCGGCTGTGGTGCGCTATCTGGAATTCAATCGTAATCGTGTGAAGCTCAGCCTCGATGTGCACTCATTCGGGAAATTCATTTTTTATCCCTACGGCTTTGCGAAGTAGGTGTTGTATATGGTTATCTTTTTTTTGTTTTTGTCGGCTCTGCTTCAAAAAAAGAAATTCAATTTACTTTTCAATTAATTGCTAAAAGCAATTAAAAAAGCGAATATTTTTCGACTGACTGTATTTTTAAACTTTCGCCCCGATACAGAAACACAGTTCCGTCCACAGTGGGCACATTGCGATCCGTGGCATTGAGAGCCGCGAACCAAATCACAAAATATCGTGGAACACGGTACACCGTCGGCACCTCCGCCTCCATACTGTACGAGGCGTCTGGCAGTCTGGATGACTTTGCCTATGGTAGTCTGGGCATACCCTTGTCGTACACGGTTGAGCTGCCCGGTGACGAATTCCATGTGGCCACCTTTGACATCATACACGTCTGCAAGGAGACATTTGCCGGCTTCGTTGAGTTTATCCGGCATGTTAGTCTGTATTAAGTGTACTTGTTCTGGAGAGTACATGCGTTTGCCTCTTATAGCATTTAAGCAATTGAATTTATAATTGTTAATTAAACTAATTAGTGTCGTCGTCGTTGTCGTTGTCGTTGTTAGGCATTAAAAGAAAAGAAAAAAACGAGAGTTGAAAATACAGTTGGATTGTTTTAATGTCAAGGAACTGGTGCACTTTCAGGTACTTGCCCAGCCCTGAATTAAGTTTACGCATGCCATAAACGGAAGCGTCGAGTATAAACGATAAATAAACTTAATGGTATCGTAAGCGGCAATAGCTCCAATTAAGTGATAAGTAAGCTAAAGTTCGAACTTTTCGGCTATAGTCTGGCTGGAACTTTACACAAATGACATCGTTTACTGTGCTGGGAGTGTTGCTGCTGCTTTTGCTGCAGTCCATAAGCATTTTGGCCTGGCAGGACTACAAGGATTATAAGGTGTTCGAACTGAAGCCACGCGATGACACACAACAGCGTCAGCTATATCAACTGGCAAGGGGGAAACCACACTGGGATTTTCTTGCCCCACATCGCAGTCACAATGAGAGTGGCTTGAGGGTCCTTGTAGGGCCCAACCAAGTAGAGAGTTTACTTAAACTACTGAACACACATTCAATAGAACATCAACTGCTCTTGGATGACTTATCACCAGTAGTTGAGGCTCAGCGTGCTGAGAATCAATGGAGCAAATCGAGATCGCCGTCGCCTCAACTTGATGTCCTTGCGGGTTTTTATACCCACGCCGAGATCAATGAGTATTTGGACAGCTTACCTCAGCGTTATCCGCAGCATGCACTGGTCAAACATTTTGGATGGAGCTACGAGCGGCGCACCCTGAAGCTGTTGACCATTCACAACGGCGATAGACGTTCGAATAAGCCAGTGATCTTTATAGATGCCACAATGCATGCTCGAGAGTGGATAGCGCCCTCATTTGCACTATACATTATACAGCAACTCCTAAATAACTACGAGGAAAATCAGGAACTGCTTAAGGATTTCGATTGGGCTATAATGCCGGTAGTCAATGCGGATGGCTATGAATTTACTCACACGGACTCTCGTTACTGGCGCAAGACCCGCAAACCTACCTGGGATCCAGAGCATATCGGCACAGATCTCAATCGTAATTTTGGCTACGAGTGGGGTCACGATAGTGGTTCCTCGTCGGATCCTGCTGAGGAAATCTATCGCGGCGAACATGCCTTCGATCAGCCCGAATCGCAGGTGGTACGTGATATCCTGCTCCAATACAGCGATCGTTTGACCTTCTACCTATCGCTTCACTCCTATGGTAACTACTTCTTGCTGCCGTGGGGTCACACTAGGTAAGTGGCGGAACACTACTTTCTGGTCAGTGGAATATTAATACTTAGTTTCCTTAATTATTAGTGAATTCCCTGCGAATTACTATGATATGATGGATATTGCTGATGCTGGTGCCATGGCTATTGTGCATGCCACTAATGGACTTTATAGCTATGGCAGTGGATATCATATGATGTATCCAACGTCCGGCGATTCAACAGATTATGCTGTGGGTGTCGCTAACGCTACGGTTGCAATCACAATGGAACTACCCGCCGGTGGCTTCCTCGGCTTCGATCCATGGGTTTCGCACATCGAGGACATTGTAACCGAAAGTTGGGTGGGTGTACGTGCAATGGCCATGGAGGTGATAAGGCGTTATCAGCCACAATCATAAATAAAATACCTGATTAGCGTTTAAATCAATTTAATTTCACTGATCAGTTGGGTGTTGAGATTAGATAGGATTTTGGTATTTAAGTGCGTGGTTATGGCCCACGCGTAACAATGTTACGTCTGGGTTTATTAACACTACTGTTGGGCTTAGCTCTAGTAGCCGCCGAACAAAGCCTTGAAGGGTAAGTGTTGCGAAGGATTGACGAAGGATAAATTTCCTTTAACTGCTCACAATTGCAGTTATCGCGTATATGAGGTAACTGCCAAAAATGCAGCACAGGGAGAGTTACTGAAGACTCTTAGCCAGCAAGGCTACGATTTCCTTAACCTACATCGTTTGGTAGGCCATCCCTCACGTGTCATCGTGAAACCCGAGCAACTGAGCAGCTTTGAAACGTTGATCCAGGAACAGTTGATAAGCTATCGCCTGATTAATAAGAATTTGGGTGCAACCGTTGAGGCAGAGTTTGCTCAGCGCCAACTTCAGCGTAGGCTCTCGCCCATTACGGGCAAGGGTCGTTTGAGTACAGAGCGTTATTATACGCACGGGGAGATAACTAACTATATTGATGACCTGGCCCAACGCTATCCGACACGTGTGTTCGTCAAGACCGTCGGTTGGTCGTATGAGAAACGTGCGTTGAAAACTATTACCATAACTAATGGCGATGGACGTGCCAACAAGAAGGTGATCTTGATGGATGGTGGCTTCCATGCTCGTGAATGGATATCGCCAGCGGCTGTGCTGTATGTGATTGATCAGTTAGTGGAAAAGTTTGATCAGAATGCTGACTTGCTCAAGGACTACGACTGGGTGATTTTGCCAGTGGTTAACCCAGATGGTTATGAGCATACCCAGACAGGCAGCGTTGCGCGCACATTCCGCAAGACACGTCAACCGTACAAATCTTTGGGACTGACCTGCTATGGCGCCGATCCCAATCGCAATTTCGATTTCCACTGGAAGGAGGAGGGTGCCTCGTCGCAACCCTGCATGGACACATTTGCCGGACCATACGCTTTCTCCGAACCGGAGACGATTGTGGTGCGTGATCTAATGCACTCACTGGCGGATCGTGGAATCATGTACCTGACAATACACTCCTTTGGCAATTACTTGCTCTATCCATGGGGTTGGACCCAGTTAGTAACTACTCTTACCTCATGTCGAATGCCTTACTAAATTATTATTCCAGAGATTTGCCCGACACTTGGGAGGATCTTGATGAAGTGGCCAGGGCTGGCGGTGATGCCATTAAAGCGGCCACCGGCACTGAATACCAAGTGGGTAGCTCCACCAATGTGTTGTACATTGCAGCTGGTGCCAGTGACGATTACGCTTTCCAAGCCGGCTTTGATATCTCCATCACAATGGAATTAACTGGAGGTGGTATAACTGGCTTTGATCCACCAGCCGAAAAGATTGATGAGTTCGTTACGGAAACCTGGATTGGCATTCGCGCTATGGCCGAAAAAGTGATCGAAAAGTATTAAGTACATTTTTTTCTACTTTTTGTTAGCTAGTGTAACATATTTTATTGAATTCTGACACTGAGAGCGAAACACGTAATAACAATAAAAAAATTCCTCGTTAAAAAAGTTATTTTTCTGTCACGAAAAAAACAACAATTTCATTAAGTTTCACGAAATACTTTTTACAAAAATTAAGCGTAAACGTTAGTTAATTTCTTATCACTGAACTACATTTTATAACTTTACACTACAAGTTTTTAAAGTGTATATCCGTGGAATTTATTGCTGCGTTAATAGCATAGTATCGCCGATTTTTATGATTTTTTCAACCAATTTGCTGATTACTTTGAGTGGGCTAGTTACTTGTGTGATAACAAATTTTGATTAGAAATCTAGTGCTTGGAAAGTTTGATAGATTGTCGTCAGTTTTCTCCGAGCTGTCAACACATTATGATGAAACAAGTGTGGCTTGCTTTGTGTTGCCTGTGCATAGCAGTAACGAATGGAAAGGACAGTATTTACAATGGGTGAGTCTGTTGCTAAGTGAGATGAGTCTTAAACTAATTGAAGACCAGCTTTAAGATCTATGAATTGTGGAAGAAAGGCCGTTCCATTAGCGTTGACTTGGTCTTATCTGAGTTGGTAAAGAATGAATCATACTATGAGCTGTACAATGATGATGGAACAGCTGCGCAAATCATGGTTCATCCAGAGGCACAGCCCGAGTTTTTAGAGCTCCTCGATGGACGTACGGTCGACTATAAGATCGTTAATCACGATGTGGGCTTAACTTTACGTCGGGAGTTTGAAACGAATCGCATGTTGCGTAATTGGTATCCTTTTCAAGGACGATTGGGCACCGAACGTTATTACTCGCACAACGAGATCAATCAGTACATTGAGCAGTTGGCTAAAGAGCATCCCACTCGTGTGTTCATCAAGACAGTCGGCAAAAGCTATGAGGGACGTTGGATGAAGACAATACGGATAACGAATGGAGACGGACGTGCCAATAAGAATGTCATCCTGATGGATGGTGGCATCCATGCCCGTGAGTGGATCTCACCTGCGGCGGTGGTTTATGCCATCGGCGAGCTGGTGAAGAATTATAAAGCGCATGCGGAGCTGCTCTTGGATTACGATTGGGTCATTCTGCCAGTGGTTAATCCCGATGGCTATGAGTACACCCAGGTGTCGGCGGACACAAGACTTTGGCGCAAGACTCGCCAGCCAAGCAGTGCTGATTGTATTGGCACCGATCCCAATCGCAACTTTGGTTTTCACTGGAACGAAACGGGCGCTTCGCCGGATCCTTGCAAAGACACCTATTCGGGACCAAAGGCCTTCTCCGAGCCGGAGACAGTTGTCCTGCGCGATATTATTCACAGTCTAGCAGATCGTGGCAAGATGTATCTGACCGTCCACTCCTCCGGGAACTATATACTCTATCCCTGGGGCTATATCGAGTAAGTAGCTCATAAATATCTTTCGCATCCAATTTTTGCTGTTTTTTTTATTGAAGCGAGCTGCCAGATACTTGGGAGGATCTGGATGAAGTTGGTCGCGCTGGCGGAGATGCCATCAAAGCGGCCACGGGCACCATCTACCAGGTGGGCTGCTCCACCACATTGTTGTATGCAGCAGCCGGTGCTAGCGATGATTATGCTTTCAATGCCGGTTTTCCCATTACATTTACAATGGAACTGCCCGCAGGTGGACCTAACTCTTTTGATCCACCTGCTGCCGATATTGATAGACTGGTTAAGGAAACATGGGTGGGCATTAGGGCCATGGCTCAGAAGGTAACCGAAAAGTATCCGCTTCACTAAGCTTAGCCTCATACAGCTAAACTTATCTATACTCTTAAGATCTATATAAATGTATATTTGTGTGCAATACATTTTTGTTTTTTTATCGTCATTATAAAGTAAAATCTGATATCGGAAAATTTCGTTCCCAAAGTATTGAGAATAATGTAAGTACTTCAATCAGTCGCTCTGTCATTGTACTCAATCAGAGACGAAAAACGATAAGTAATTAATGACATTAACTTAAATACTCGTAGAGAACAGTAATGCTTTCAAGGTGCGCTGAGTAAGACTTCACTTAATTCGAATTCGTTGCCACTGTTCGATTGTACGGGCACAATTAATGGCCGGCGATAATTTGAAGTGCAGGCACGCAACTAAACGGTTGTACTATGAGCCACATTTACCCAAAAAGTGTGCCATTGTTAGATACGCGTGTGGGCTCCATGGGTGGCACTTATCGCAACTGGCGACGGCTGTAAACGGAAATGGAACACGATCGAACGAACGAACAAAGAGTAGTTGTAAATGTATAAAAAAAATATCGTTGATTTATTTTTGTGCAGCACTATTTAGAATTTCTCCATGACCTTCTGGGCCATAGCACGAATACCAGTCCAGGTCTCAGTGACGAATGGCAGAAGTTGAGAGGTGCTAGGATTGAAACCAGTGCCGCCAGCTGGCAATTCCATGGTTATGGATATTGGGAACTTGGCAACGCCCAACGCATAATCATCACTGCCACCAGCAGCGGCATACAGCACATTGGTAGAGCTGCCTACGGTGTACTGGGTGCCCGTCGAACTCTTAATGGCTGCAGCACCAGCCTTGGCAACATCATCAACAACACGCCAGTCGGCGGGCAGAGCGCTGCAAGCAGAAAATCAAGTTAAAGCTGAAGAAACTTACTTAGTGAAGGGTTTACTTACGAAGTCCAGCCCCATGGATACAACAGATAGTTGCCGTAGGAGTGCAGTGTCAGATAGAACTTGCCACGTCCACTCAAGTTGAGCAGCAAATCGCGAACAACCTGGGTTTCCGGCTCCGAGAAGGCAGTGGGGCCCTTGTAGGTATCGGCACAGGAGGAGCTGGAGGCACCAACCTCACCCCAGTGGAAGTCAAAGTTGCGGTTGCCATCGGTGCCGGTGCATGTTGCCGCTGGCTTGCGAGTCTTGCGCCACATGCGTGTGTTGGTGTGACTGTACTCATAGCCATCGGGATTGACCACGGGCAAAATGACCCAATCGTAGTTCTTGAGCAGATCAGCGTTGGCCGCAAAGTTCTCCACCAGCTGGTAGATGACATAGAGTGCACCGGCTGGCGCAATCCATTCACGAGCATGAATTCCACCATCCACGAAAATAACGTTCTTGCCCTTCTTGCCATCACCGTTCGAGATGGTAATGGTCTTCATATCACGTTTCTCATACGACTGGCCGGCAGTTTCGACGAGCACACGGCTGGGATAGGCCTTGGCCAGCTCATCCAGATAGGCATTGATATCGGCATGACGATGGAAGGCTTCGAAGCTAATGCTACGAGCACCACGCTCCAACACCAAACGTTCGCTCTGATGCTCCAGCTGCTCGGCGGCCAGTGTGTTGCCCAGATTCTCATCCACCACCACGAAGTCTACAGCAAACCGTTGAAGTGTCTTCTCGAACACCGCCTGATCCTTGGGCTCCACCATGACACGTGTGGCAGCCTGCAGAGAACGTGGCATATCAAAGAAATCGTATTCCTCATTCTTGGCCAGACGCAGCAGAATCTGCTTCTCAAAGTTAGTGCGAGCATTGATGTCATAAATCTTGTAGCTGCAAATGCGATAAGCCTGACGAATTGAATGATTGAATCTTTGCACCACTTACCCATCGTAGCTGAGGGCGGACAGCGCCGCAATGCCGCAGAGCAGCAGCAGCAGGCAAGTTTTTATAAACATGTTGTTGTTTTTCGTTCCGTTGAGTTGTGGCTTAAAACCACTATTAAATTGTAATGCTTCAGCTGTTTTCTTTATATAGCGGCACTGGCTGGCGTCCGCACCACTTGACGTATGCGCAATGCCGGGCAGCGACTTTGTCGATTGATAAAATTCGATCAGAAAAATCTTATCAGCGTTATCAGGTGCGAACGCTTGGATTGCTCTTTGTGTGTGTTTGTGCTTGACTTACATTCATTAGAAATTCTCACAAAATTTATAATTCAATCGATAGATGACAGCCAAGTATTTACTAATTCCAAAAGCAAACACTTTTCGCTCTAATATGTTATCGGCTTTCTTCCAAATAATACGCAACAAGTAAGCAATGATTGGATGACTGAGAACTGTGTGTTTGGACACTTATCTCTTTTCTATTTTGAAGTATTTTTAACGAAAATATTCGACAACGTATTAATATAATAAAATATAAATACATTCACCTTTCTTATAACAAAATGTTATTGTAGTTTTACGCTTCCATTCAACTTGGAGAACAGCATTCAGTGCAATTCTGATAACATCTTCAAAACGGGCAAAAATCAAGTGTTTAAACTGTTTTCTATTTTTTGCTGGTCATTTCATTAAAGGCGATTGTAAATTTGTCATTTGGGACTTACCCAATATACAATTGATTTATATACACTGTCTTTAATAATTTATCGTTTTTTGTTTGTTTTGTTTTTTTGATGGTTTCCAGAACGAAGCTTTATCAGTTTGTCGGTTTTGACTTACTGTGCCATTGCACCAGGCCAAAAACTCTGTCAGTCAAAACAATAAAAGCCCATATACGAAATGCTATAACCAATAACCGAAACGAGACCTTAATACTCTTTTACATATACACTAAGTTTGAGAGTTTCATGCAAAACAAAAAGCATGCAAATTATTATTAAATTATGAATGAACTTATTTTCGCATAATGATAAATATACAAATATCCTTACCAAAACGCTATTCATACCTTTAAAGAGTACATCAAATACAACACAAACAAAATTTGACTTTTCTGCCGCGCACACAAAATACATATTTGAAAATTTATTGCATTTCATGCGTTTTTCCACATTTGTCTGCATTTGTAGGCTGCAGTTTTGGTCAACAACTTTTGGTGGCAACAACAACAACCACAACAACAACAGGACAAAACAAAAAACTAGACTATAGAAAAAGTTGCTTACTTAAAACTGACAATGAGCGCATGGAAATGACAAAAAACACTGCGGAAACTGTTGGCTCGTAATTTTGAATGGCCCATTGGACGCGACAGGCAGCTCCCTGGCACCATTCCCCTTCAAACCCCTGGACCATCGGAAACTAAGTGATACCCTGTACTGAAAGCATAGAAGAGAGTCTTCTGTAAGTTGATTTGTATCGGAATGCAGCAAAGTGTAAATATAACTTATTGAATATTTCTGTTGATGTTTCATAGAAATCAGCATCATATTTTTCCTTGCAGGATATTTGTAAGTCCACCCTGTACTGAAAGCATAGAAGAGAGTCTTCTGTAAGTTGATTTGTATCGGAAAAACTTATTGAATATTTCTGTTGATGTTTCATAGAAATCAGGATCATATATTTCACTGCAGGATATTTGTAAGTCCATCAACTCTTCGATTCAATTACTTTGAACTAACTGCATGTTAGTGCCAGAAAATGTGTGTGTGCGTACTTTTTGAGTTTATCGTGGTTTTTTATTTGCATTTTCTTGTTTTGTTTTCGTTTTTGTTGATTCTTTCTCGAAAAACTTTCGTAAAAGTTCTGCCATATTCTGCATTTTGCATCGAACAATAGATAAAGCGGCATTGTTTGCTGTAAATTATGCAAAATTATTTGCTAAGCATGTGATGGGCTGAGTTCTACGTTCGCCTTAAAGCGTTCCAGTAAAGAAAGTTCTTGACTTTAATTGATATTGATAGCTGAGTAAGATGGCAAATTACTCGTAAGTAGTTTCGAAAATTCATTTACACAGTCATTTGCATTAAATAAACTCGTTTGAAGAAAAGTTTGGTCGTCTTTAATTCTCATTTTGCATAAATTAAAAGCCGAATGCCAACAATGACTAAGCCGATACGAAACCAGGACCAGCTATCCTTGCCATGAACTTGCGGCTTTATTGCTCTATTAAGACCCAACCCCTTTTTTTTTTGTGTCCACCAGCAAGTTGAGTGTCAAAAATTTCCACCACAACCGAAGGGGGCGGGTGTGAAAGTTAAAAGTTGGCGTTGCGCAAAGATTTTAATTAAAATTCATCTTCACATTTAATCAAATCATGGCAGAGAGCAGGAACAGCAGCAGCAGCAGCATTGCCTGAAACTGACATCGACACTCGCTTCTAATTAAGTGCGAAAAATCGTTAAATGTAAAATCAAATCGTGCAAAAAGTAATTCCGGCAAAAAAGGGGTGTGCATAAACGTTGGCTTGAACTTGACGATTCATCGCCAGCGAAAGTTGTAAATTGAGTCGAGTATTTGTTGTGGTTGTTGTTGTTGTTGGATTAAGGCCCCAACAATAGCGCACACTTTGTGTGGAGTGGGGATTAAATACAGGTGCAATGGGTGTCAAATATTTACAATCTATTATTTGTACGAACGGCATTTGTTGCTAGGTGTTAAAAGCCAACAATTGACTAATTAAAACAAGCGCTGCTTGCGGCCAATTTTCGAAATTGCTAGCTGAGAGTATAAAGTTTGAAATATTTTTAATGAAAGCGAACACACAACATTTCAAAAACAAGTAAGAAAGCTCTAGTCGAGAAATCACGACTAGACTATACCCTTAACCCTATATTTTACGCATACAGTCAGTGCTTGCAAGTATGTGTGAGTGTCTGTATGTATACGCGTATAGGGTATACCTTCTTAATTTCAATACTCCATATCTCCAGTGTTTTTCAAACGATTTCAATAAAATTTTCACAGATTCTCATTTTTTCGTCTAATGTTTCAAACTGCGTCTCAAAGTTTTCCAAATTCATTATTTTGTTGTTATCGATCACATGTGTATATCGGAAACGGAAAGAGTTATCGAAAATTTGAAACAAACCTGTACTGCCTAGAGATTAGGCGAGCTTATGTTTCAAATCTGGAGTCTCTAGCTCTCATAGGGTTCGGAGATGCTTCCTTCTGCCTGTTACATACTTTTGCACAAACCCATGATACCCTTTTTACCCATTTTCAATGGATTTCAGGGTATAATAAACTTTAACTGCTTGCAAATATTAAGTTCGCAACACTGCGAGTGGTTAGATAAAGATACATTTTAATTGCAAAACGTTCCATTTGGATTTATTGATCAGCAAACAATGACACAGAGCTTAGCTGCCACACACACGTACACACACACTGTAGGTATATAGACACACACACAAAACTCAATTAGCTTGTTTGAGCTCATTTGTAGCGGCAAATGTTATTTGAGAAATTAAGCTTTAATTAAGCCAAGCACGAGGATTGCAGGTAAACCGACACAAAAGCGGCTGCCACAACTGCAACGGCAGTAATAACATTAAAAATAAAATCCAAATACAAAAAAAAAAACAAAAAACACACAACAATGCTGAAAAATTAAAACCAACAAAATAAAAACGAGGGAATCAGAGAACGACCAAAAGCAAATGACAAACGAACATGCACACACATACACACACACACTTACATGCAACAGAGCCAAGTAAGTCGTATTAAATTTAATTGGATTTGAGTGTTTACCAGCGGCACAAGCCGTCGGCAAAGCCACAAGCACACCAGCTGAAGCTTCCCAGTTCTCTCTTAGCATTCGCCGCACCCAATCCGCACGCGTTTCTCGCACGACCTACTTTTTTTTCTTCCTCCATTTATTTACCCCGTGTGGCACTGAGTGTGTGTGTGTGCGTGTGTGTGTAGTTGTTGAATGGAAGCAAATATATCATACATATCACAGGTAGCATGCGGCTTAAGCCGGATTTTATGGACTCACAGCCAGCCCTCAGGGAGAGAGAGACAAAAAACAAGCAGTAAAAAGTGTTGGAGCACAGCAAATATTGCGTATACGCCAAGGCAGCCAAAAGCCAAAGCACGTGGTCAGCTTCTGTCTCGTTGTCAGCGCAACGCTTTCAAAGAGACCAATTAGCGTTATAAGTAAATGCCAACTCGTCTGCCAACAACTCCATATGTGTAAGCAAAGCATTTTATAACTTCGCTCTTTTTTTATACGTTTTTATTTATTACATGCACGCTAAAAAAATAATATTTTGGAACATTATTAATAACAAACTAACTATATTACTTTTCTATATCTAAAATTTGTACATATTCATAATTAAATTTCACAGGGATAACCCGAACTAACTTATCTATAATCTGCAACATGATTTTCTTTGAAATTCCTTGCTTTGAAAAATAGCTTTTCAGTTGCAAAAAACATTTATGATTCGCATAGTTAACGCTCTTGACTAAAAAATGAATATTTTGGAATATCATTAATGACAAACTAACTATTTTAGTTAACTATATCTACAATTTGCACATATCCATAACAAAACTTTACAGCGATAACCAATATTAATCTTTTATAATCTTCAATCTTCTTTTCTATAATCTTCAACATGATTTTAAAAAATTCCTTGCTTTGAAAAAAAAACTTTACAGTTGCAAAAAACATTTATGATTCGCATAGTTAACGTTCTTGACTGAAAGAAAAACTTTAATAGGTTTTAAAATATTCTGAAAATTCAATTTATTGTCTGGCCTAGCGATTAAAAATGTGGCAAATTGACTGCAATTACAAATGCGAAAATGTTGAAGTGTTCAACTCGTTGGGAGTAAAATGTTAGCATGCAAATATGATAAATCACCGTCATTATTGGGCCATCAATCAAAATTATGCCGTCTGCTTGTCTCACTCCCCATCTCTCCCTCTCTCTCTCGCTCTGTGTGTGTGTTTGCGAAGTGTCTAATTGAATAACGAAGCGTGCAAATTGAGCCGATGTCTGTTTCAATGTCCCCACTGTCTGTCTCTGTCTCACACTTGTTTCGCTATCTCTGCTGCTCCTGTTGTGGGTGCCTTGTCCTTGTCGTGGGCTTGGCATAAAAAGCGTTAGCCGGCGGCAGTTAACGACACATCCGTAGAGATTTATAGAGACAGGGCTGACGCTCTCTCGCAATGTCTGCGGTTAGTATTTGTCGCCCCACAGGCACCAAGGCACCGGAGAGTGTTTTTAGCTTGTAAGTTGTTACTTGGTTTTAAATTCGCTTAAATTCAGTGCGACTCCACACATTAACATAGTTTTTAGTAGCAAGCAGCAAGCAGCAAGCAGCAAGCGGCAGCAGCTATGCAAATGCCGTTAGAGGTTTACCAGGTGTACAATCTACAGACTACTGACAAAGCCGCAGAGGCACCCGGTTACCGGTTACCGTTACACCGTTTGCTTTTTAATCCCCTTGCATTTGATTGTATGCAGCTGGCACAAAAAAGTAATTTAGTTCGAGTAAAGCGTTGCGACTGTATAAGTGTATAAGTGTGTGTGTGTGTTTGTATAAGAGTTTCTGTTTAATTTGCAGCATGTCAAAAAAGCCGGCCACATGTGTGTATGTGTGTGTGTGTGTGTGTGTCTTTGTATGCATATAATTATTGCATTTCTGGCACGTTCGGAGACTGAAACCAAAACGAAACAGAGAAACAGTCAGCTCGACACTCGAGTGTTTGTTTTGCGCGTTGGCAAATGGCACATTTCCCTCGCTTTTTCCATCGCTTTCATTATATTCTTCTTCTACTTCTGCTGTAAGTATTTTTTAATGATACATAAACTAAAAAGATACACAACAACTATGCACATGTGTGTGTGTGTGTGGGTTTGAGTGTGTTGGGAACTCGTCTAAATTATTTACACATCCGTTTTGCATTTACATTGTGTTTGTTTTGCCACGCATGCCCTGCACTTCAATCATTTTACTTATTTTGCATTTTTACCATTGTTCTGGTTGCTGTAGTTGTTGTTGTTGCATTGTTTCCTCATTTGCAGCTCAACACTTTCTGTGTCATTGTGGTGTCTGCGTTGTGGCTGCAAACCACCGCAGGCTCTAGCCTCGTTTTCCGTTTTTCTCTTTTCCGTTTACCAATCTTTTGTGCCACTGCCACATAATGAATGCAATTTTTTTCCAGCTCTCTCTCTCTCATTCTTTCTCTCTTTCCTCCGCATTGAGTGGGTTCCTTTTCGAGTAGTTTTGGTGGCGAGGTTTCGATTACAAGATACATAAATGCATATATGGATATACACATGCATATGCATATCGTGTTTTAGTGAGCGACTAAAATCAAAACTATGCTAATCTTATGGGTTGTGTCGAGCACAACACTTTCAAAGCATTGCTAAGCTTCTTCCTGTCTCTTTCTTCCTTTCTTATGTCACTCAAAAACCCTTGGCTGACCGCTTACTCAAGTTGTCTGCACTTTGAAATTTTTTCTGTTTCTACTTTTTCGAAAAAATAATTGCAACATACTTGCAGTAGTTGTGATTAAGATTGCGATTACGTTGTGTCGACGAGTGTTTGACTAATTAAAACCGCAATGGCCAACAAATGGCCAGAAAACTACAAGGATTAGCTTGAGGTTGCTGTTCTTGATGCAATTAAAGGGCAGCCGGATACGGGCTAGCGAAAGATTTGTAGCACACTTTTAGGCTAACAAATTATTTTCGCTGTCGTATTTCAACTGTTTTAGTGTTCAGTTTTGCAATTGTGGTTGTTGTTTGTGTTGTTATTGTTGCGGTTAGTTGCAGATAAAAAACGCGTCCGACTGGCAATTGTTACGTTAGGCGCACAAACTAACACCAAAGCAAAAAGGGGCAACAACAGACAATGGCTTTAATTTAACTGTCGGAAGTGAAACACAATGCAAAATACGAGTTGAACTTACAAGCAATTTGCCTTATGCATTACCCGGCCGAACTACATACCCATGCCAAAGGAGACACGCCCATTTCTCACTCACACACACACACACACAAAGACACAGACATCAGCAAACATACTATAAATCGTATGCCGACAAAAACGTGGCGCAGTTTCTGCACTGAATCCGAATCCTGAACGCCGTTGCACGCACACAGGAGTGGGTGTTGGGCTAGATGAAGGGAAGGGAAGGGAGGCAGGACTTTTGACTAGAGCTGCTGTTGAGTTGCTCCTTGTTGTTTTTTCCGCTGACTTTTGCTTTGGTATGTTCATTATTTTTATCTTTCGCAATGAATGCGAAAACTACAAAACGAAACGAAACGAATCCTACAAAAACAGCAACAAGACACAAAAAGGGGGGACTGAGAAGGAGGGGTTGTATGCCAAGCTGGCACACAAATATGCAAAACAGTTAAAGGATTCATGGCGCTCAAATCTAGGCGTAAAGTGTGAATAACGCGTAGCAATGTGAATGAGCTGACGGCGCTTTGAGGCGCAAGCCAAAACCGTTAAACTAAAGACCCGACCAGTTCCTCAGTCTACGTGGCTCTGTGCTCTGCCCGGGAATGCAATCAGCGGAATTGTAATTTAGCGTAAAAGGAAGTTGCGGTAGCTCAAATTGAGGTTTTCTATTTCTTTTTTTTCTTCATTTTTTTTTTTGTTTGTGCCCCGCGCACAAAAAGCAGCCTGCAAGTAAACAACTTCCGCTAGATAATGGCAAATACCAGACGGCCAGCTAGTACCAGCTATTCCACCAACCAGTATTCTCGCCCCTTTTGGCTTTCCCAGCCAGACACGTCATGTTAAATGCGCTGCAAAATTGCATTAAATACGCACGCTTGTCACTTTTTGATAAGGGAATTAAATTTTGCGGTTTAACGCTGCCGGCACACAAGTCCCCCCCCAAACCTTACTTCGTGATCTCCTGCCCAGGCCAATGGGAGTATTGGCCATGTTTATGCCGCACGCTGTCAACGCTGTAACCCAAACTGAGACGTCGAGACTGTCAACAGCATCCCGTTCATTATAGCCGTTTATTGAATTTGAGCTGATTTTAGATGAAAACAAAAAGATTTTTGTCTTCAAACAGTTTGAGGCTTTATTTGGATAGATTTTTAACCGAGTAATTAAATCAAATCAATTATATCAGTACTTGAGTCAAGTATATTAATGCTTCGTTTAAGTATTACAAAGAATTTTTAAACTTACAATTAGTTTATTTATACTTGATTTAAGTAAGCGTCTATTTAAAAAGACAGTTTATAAACTTCTTAAAATATTTTATTTTTTTTTTATTAATTCGAGAATTTGTGTACTTAAAACAAGTATTTCGATATTGCAATATTTAAACATCTAGTTTCTCCAAATCAGTATTTATTGGTCTGACCTAAGAACTTAAAAAAGTATACCAAGACTTGCTTTAAGTTTTTAAATACTTAAATAACAACATTAATTTTTTAAAACAAGTATTTTTTTCTTGATCGAAGAATATTTCTACTAAATACAAGTATTTGAATACTTTATTCAAGTTTTTCAACACTTGATTCTACTTTTTCAATACTTGATTCAAATTTTTCAACACTTGATTCTAGTTTTTCAACACTATGTATTTCTGTGCTTGATCTAAGATCTTAAGACGAGTATACCAAGACTTGCTTTAAGTTTTTCAATACTTAAATAACAAAAATAATTTTATAAAACAAGTATTTTTTCTTGATCGAAGAATATTTCTACTAAATAGAAGTATATCAATAGTTTATTCAAGTTTCTCAACACTTGATTCAAGTTTTTCGACACTTGATTCTACTTTTTCAATACATGATTCAAGTTTTTCAACACTTGATTCTAGTTTTTCAACACTTTATGTATTTCTGTGCTTGATCTAAGATCTTAAAACGAGTATTCCAAGACTTGCTTTAAGTCTTTCAATACTTAAATAACAACAATAATTTTATAAAAGAAGTATTTTTTCTTGATCCAACAATTTTTCTACTAAATACAAGTATATCAATACTTTATTCAAGTTTCTCAACACTTGATTCAAGTTTTTCAAAACTTAAAGAAAGACAGCTTAACAAAAAGAGGTTGCAGTGTTTTTGCAATTACATTTCCAAATAGATTTGCATTTTCTGTAGTTTTTTTTTACATAGTATAAAGGCAATTGCGCAGCTGACAGAGTGCATAATTACCGTTATAAAGAGAAACCGCATAGTGATTCTTGTAAGTGGGCCATAAAACAAACTTTCTTACACACACACACACATACACAGAAAAGTTGTGTAGAATTAATGTGCATATGGCACGCACCAAATGTGTGGAAGAATTACCTCAGATATCAGGCACGAGTAGTATAGTGTCTAAATGGTTAGCAGAAGTACTTTAACGGATAGCTGTTTGCGATGTGGTGCAGTGCGGTAAAGTTTAATGAAATTTTGATTAATTTGATTAATTGGCCGACGCTCATAAATCATTAATTACATGCAGCATATTATTGGTGGCATTGAGCCGTTGCCCCAAAGGGGCCACACATTAACCCCAAAGCCTAACCCAAGGCAAATCTCGCACACAGACAGGAAGCGAGGCAGCCCAAAAGTCTCCACAAGGCTTGACAAATGGCATTCTGTGGTGGTGCGACGTGCCGCTGAGCTTGGGCTAAATATTTTCGTAATTACATTTCCACGTAGAGTAATTAATTTTGTCTCGCTTTGCTTTTTGCTCCTTGTGCCACTTTCTCTGTTTGCTCTGTCGCTCTTTTGCTGTTGACATTTGCCATTATGTGTTGCATACTTTTGTGCGCTTTTTGCTGTCGTTAAATGTCACAAAGCGTTTGCTTCACATTTGGATTAGTTGCAGGCACCCGCATTATAATTATTATTATCATGTTTTATTATTTGATGAGCACTTTAATGGGGAACTACAACAACAAACGTGCAACAACCACTTTTCATATAATTTTCTTAAGCCAAATCTGTTTTATTGCCCTCTCCTTGCCCAGCTGCCTTTGGGGATCACAAACACACGCAATCACGTAGTGCTGGACCCATAAAAACCTTTTGCTGGCTACTTAAGTCGTTTGCCATTGCCAGGTAGCCCCGAAAATTGTGGCATAAATAATGCATATAGCTGGCCATAAAACATAGTCGGTGGCATGTCAAATGGCAACGTGGCGTATGTGTAATTAAGCTCATAATTTAACCTTAAAAAGGTTTTAGTACTACAAAAGGTTTAAATGCGAGCTGGCTTGGTCTTAACCTTTTGTTTTCCTTAATTTAATATTTATACTGTCAAGAAGACAGATGAATGAAAAAGAAACAGGATTTTTACTTCGAATTCTACTCCAGTTAGAAACCCTAACTTTGCCGTACGCGAAAGCTAACTATTTTATAATAAGCTTCCAGCATACTGACCACAGTTTACAATTTACCAACTATGGAATTAAATGCTTTCTAGAAACAGCTGCTTATTAAGAGCAATTTTCACCCGACTTTTTTTTCTGTAATATTTATGGGTGTTATTCATGTGGACTCCTTAGAGGACTCACACGCTGTTGTTGTCAGTTGTGCGACAACATAATATGTTTGTTAATGTACTCGGGAGTCGCAACTGGCACTCGTCCAGCTACTGACTGACACACACACACATGCACACGCGGTTGCTAGTTGACATTTTTAAAGTCCAGGCGACACATAATTAACCCAATTAGAATGTGTGTGTGTGTGTGTGTGTGTGTGTGTGTCAACGCTAAGCTAAATTTATGTGAATTTTTAATTATGCTGGTGCCAAAGAAGACGGCATCCATGTTGTCCATTTGTGTTTGTTGGCGACCGCAAAACCAAAGAGCAAAACAAAACACAGCACCAAACAAGCGACCGAACAAGGACAACGAGTGCAACCAGAACAAACGACCTAAACCCGGACCTGGACCCGTTCCTGCGCTGCTCCTTTTGGCACTGGCTAAATGAAAAACGTAGTAAACTGTGCGCAAAACACCTGAGGATTCACCATGGCGACCATGGAGGCCATGACCAACAATGAGTGGCCAACTAGCGGCTGCTCCTTTGGGCTGCTGTTTGGTTTGGTTGTCTGGTTGCTTGCTTGGTTGGTTGTTATAGTCAAGCAGCTTTGCCATTTCCGGGCGTGCCTTTTGTTTGCTCGCTTACCTTGCTCATTGTTGCTCTTTTTGTTGCTGTTGTTGTTGGTTTAACTGCATTGTGCCTTGTGACTTTCTGGTGTGCTGCAGCATAGAGTGATAGAGATGGCGAGCGGAGCGGTAAAAGTTTTAAGCAAAATGTTGCCAAGTGTTTAACATTTTGTACGGTGTCAGTTGCTTCCTGCTCGTCTCTGTGTGTGTGTGTGTGCGTGTGTGCACCTGAGGGACTTTAACACACACAACTGCAAATGAACTTGCCCGGTAGGCTAAGCGTGCGGATAAATGTAAATTAAACAATGTTCAAGGTGCACAAGGCACAACGGGTTGCAAGGCAACACTGGGGCACACGTTTTAACTGGCGTTGATTTTTGGCACACCCAAGAGACCAACTGAAATGTTCTCCATGTCTAATCACAAGCAATGCGAGGGTAGTTTTCAATCTTATCCAAGAGTAAAGTATCAATATTCAACTGATTTAAAGCTTGCGAGAAAAGAAAACAAAACTTTCGAAAAAAAAATAATAAAAAATAAAATATAAAAAAATATATAAATATTTCGAAAGCTGGCTTACAAACTCTTCTTGATCTTTACACTTATACCAAACTCCAAACCTTCATGTCGCCCGTCTCTCGCATGCATTTTGTAGTGAGAACTTTAATATTTGATGGAAAACTCGCCCAAAACCCTTTCAAAGTTTGTTGCATTGCTGACAAATGTGCGCATATTTTGGGGCGTTCATTTTGATTGCCAGTTGTTGTCTGCTCATTTATGGAATTTCATTTAAAACTTACATATGCCACCCGGCCGGGGACAGTCCCGGGGCAAACCAGTCAGGTCCGGTTTGGTTTAAGGTTAGTTCTACTCAAGGATGCTTGCATGTGAAGGCGAAATTAAAAGCAGTCCAAGCAGACAATGGTATAAAAATTTATGAGTTCAATCTTTTGGCGAAGGAGCAAAAGTCAAAGGACAAACCTCCTGCCAACACCACAACATTTATGGGCGTAGCGGCCAACACGAACAGACAAATGTCACGAGGGGGGCGTGGGTGGTGTTTTTTTCCGTTTTTTTTTTCAAGGATAATCATGCATCGCGTGCTGTTGAAAATTCAAGGAGTGTGTATGTGATTTTTATCATGCAAACAGGCGGAAAAGGACCTCCAAACCAAAACTCAGTTGGACACATAAAAAAGTGCTAAATGAGTAAGGTAAATGAAATTACCCGAACGAACACACCTCAAAACTGGACAAACACACACACACATACGCTCTGTGTCCAGCTGTGCGTGTGTTTTTATTTTATTTCCGTTTCTATTTGATGGTGTTGCGTGTGTGAGAGTGTGCAAAGTTTTATTAAACAGCGGAAATTACAAATTTGTCCGGCGCTAATGGATTTCCATTTCAATTTGCACTGCTTTCGCCATGTCAGTTTTTGTTTTCTTCCTTTTTCCTTTTTTGCCACACATTTTTAAAGTGTTGCAAGCATTGCGGCGCGTCTGCAATGATTAGCCGCACAATTTATGTGGCTCTCAAAAAATGTAACGAAAATTAAATTTTTGAGCTTTACTCGTTGGCATCGTTGTTGTCGTTGTCGTTGTCGTTGTCGTTGTCGTTGTCCTTGCCACAAAACGCTAACGACTACAAAATTGCAAGAAAATTACCCGTTAATGTCCAACATTTATGGCCTGGCTGGAAGACGGCGCGCCATTGAGGATGCCACCACCATGTCTGGGCTCCAACTTTTTGCCTTCAAAGTAATCGCGGCTGCATTTTAGGGAAAAGAGAGAGAGGGAATAACTGGCGAAAACTATTATGGCCCTTGTGCTTATTACTTGCTGACATGCAAACACTTGCGCTCTCCTTCTAGCCAGCCACTTTGGGCCATCTCACTTTAACAGCTGCTGTCTCCGTGTGTCTGTGTTGATGCCAAGGACAAGGACATTGTAGGTGTGGCAAAAAAAAAGAAAACTAAATACATATCAGGCACTGACTTTAAGTCGCTTAGTTGGTGCTTTAGGGGAGTGTTAACTATTAAATATTTAAGATATTTTGGCATTTAATTCACAACGGCACACAATAAATAATAACATGACACATATCAGACCGTAATTTATAAGCACAAATCGAAAAAGTAAATAAAATTGCTTTTCAACAAAACTTAGCGAACCTGACACACATGTCGAACAGTCATTAATAATGTAGGTGGATGCCACATTCAAGTGGCATTGCAACCACACAACACAATGAAAATCGACAGACACACACACACACACACACCCAGAAATCGTTTCGTGTATCGAAGGGAAACAAACTCAAGCCCAAGTGGAATGTCAAACGTGCCGCTTGCCACTGTCAAAGTAAATTTATGCACCCACGGTCAACTCATACCACTTTTGCAGGATCTGGGAAAAGGAATGTCAGGCGACTAAAAGTATTTTGTAGTTACTCCTAGAACACAATACACCCTCTACCCACACACACACACACACATAATATTTGCGGCCTGACTTTTGTGGTGTCTGCAACTAATTTCAATATCATCAAAAATTAATTTCACTAATTCGATTAGAGGCATTTCTCTTAAAGCTGCGTGGTGCGTGGCCAGCAATCGAACTCGGAACTCATTAATTTAAGTCAGCTCCCAAAGTTAACCGGATCCAGAACACACATACATACATACATTTACTACGATGTGGCAATGGCGTGTGTGTTTAATACTAGATGAACATTAGAGCAATGATAGTTGTTGGTAAGCTCATTCCGAACAAGAGCTAATTGCTTAGAAGAAGTTTTCTTCAAGTCAGTGAAGAGATCAGAAAAACCAAAAGTTGAGATTATAAAGGGTGTTTTTTTTAGAGGTATAGAACTTGAAGTTGGCAAAACTCTTTTAAGTGGCGGCCATTTTGTCAGCTGTTAAGTGATTTATGTTTAGTTTGGTTTGGCATTTCAACATGAATAGACTGACGCCTGAGCAACGCTTCCAAATTGTGCAAAATTTATTTTGAAAATCATGGTTCTGTTCGAAGAACGTATCGCGCACTACGTCCATTTTACGGTCAACATGATCGTCCATCAGAGCAATTAATTCGATTAACTATGGAACGTTTTCGCGCCACGTTTACTCTAAATGATAATACGCATCCACAGAGATGTCGTACAGTGCGTACAGAAGAAGTCATTGCCGCTGTAGAGCGTAGCGTAGAGGAAGACCCGAATCAGTCAATCCGCCATCGTGCTCAGGAATTGAATATGTGTCCATCAACTTTATGGAAGATTTTGCGGAAAGAACTTGGATCTCGAAAATTGGAATACGTCCGAGAAATCATATTTAGTTTATAATGCCAGAAGTTTGTCTTTCGAATAAATTAAATTTCATATCGTCTTTGTTTTATTCCATTTCAAAGTTCTATACCTCTAAAAAAAACACCTTTTATAATCGCTCCTCTGTCATATTTTTTATTCACCCCTCAATCCTCAATTACATTTTAAAGCCATTGTCAACGTCGTGCCCCAAATGCTGAACATTTAATTAGGTCTCGCGAATAAAAGTCCCTTCCCTCCTAAATGAGAAATGTAAATGGCGAAACATTTGCGTTTTCATTTGAGAAAGAGAAACATGCTTACGCAAATTAAATCCCAAGTAAAAGATGTGCCACTCCTTCCATCCGTCCGCATACGCTTCCTGTACGTTTTGTTCTTCTTCTTTTTGGCGTTTTTCATTTGTGTTTTTTTTTTTATATATTTAATTTGGCTTTATGGTTGCTGCCGCACCTTATATTCCATTCTGAACAAACAAAGAGCGTGCAAATAAAAAAGAAAAAAAAAGAAATGCTCATGTGTGAAAAGGTATTTGAAGCTGAAGCTGGAATTGTAAAAAGCCAAACATATCCACGTCAAACGCCAAAAGTCACGAAGCTGTGCAGAGGTAGTAGAAGTTGCCCATGCCCCGCTTCTACTTTTGCACTTCCTCTATAGAGGTAAACGTGCGCTTGGCTTTCACTAATTGTCTTTGCTGTGCGTGCGTGCGAGCTGTTAGGGCGGGTATGTGCGGGGGGGCTGTTTGCGTAAGTATTTGGGGTGCTCTGTGGTTGGGGGCTAAGGTGGTTGCATATATTTAACGGTTGTTTAGCTTCGCGTATGCGCCAGTTGCCTTTTATGGCCCTCTCGGCCGCAAAATGTACTTAAAAATTCCATAGGAAATGTAAATTCTTGACTTGATGCTGATATTATTCTGAGATTATATTATTTTTCTTTTAGATTATTGTTGAATCGGTGCACCTGGCCAATTATGCAGTCTATATTTAGACACACTGCAATCACATAATTCACTTAATGATCAAAAATACATTTTAATAAAGCCACTTCCGTCCGGTTGACTCAGCCCCACGAATAGTGTATATATAGAGACCCGTTACACTACAATACTATATATATATATATAGACATTGCTAAGTGTATTTACGCCTGCACTTACCGCACGTCAATCAAATATCTCCAACTGTGTCGCTCGCGCACCACAGGATTCAGTTGAAGTTGTTTTTGTCATTCTTTGCCAAATTCCCTGTGCCAATTAAACGTTGCTTTCTAGATTGTCATGCGGCTAGCTGGAGGCCACAAGGCAAAGACATTCATATGACAATGGCGCAATGGTAATAAGGCAAAATGACAACAGGACAAGTCACTCCGTTCACTCCTGCTCAGCGTGTGCTCGCATGTCCTGCCAAAGTAAATTAATTGCAGACCCTTCGCCACTGCTGGGGACCTGTTCCCATTTCCATTTTCATGTGCCTCGTGCAGCTGATGTGCAAATTAACATTACCATCAACAAGAAACAGCAATAAGAATGAGGGTGCCCCCCACCCCCACCCATCCTCACGCTCTTGCAACTAAACTTGTGTAGATTAATCGGCCTGATTAGACGCACGCATACCCCCTCCCTCCTTCGCTGTCAGAGTCGCATCCGTCTTGACTATTCATTATGCAATTATTTTGAATGACTCTCGTAAGTGATATTTCCGAGAAAATGTTCATGCGGTCTTGTTATGTTCTAGAAGGAATGCATTTCATTTCGTGTCCAAAGTTTTGCTTATTTATCCAAATGCTAAATGAGCTTAAGGCTGAGTTGAGGGATCGGACTTCCAACTTTAATGCTTACTTGCTGTGGTTCTCAACAGATACGTAAAATGGTTTAACTTGGCTGTGTCCTGTCTTGTTGGGTTGTTCTGCATGCATAGAATATTTATTAAATAGTATTTTAAGATGGTTTTGAAGGGAATGTAATAAAAATATCCATCAAATCGTTTTCAAAGTCAGATGATCATCATGAAAAATTAAATATTTTCTACTGAACTTTTGGTTAAACAAAGCTAGAGCAATGAATATAAACAAGCAAGGAGGCTCTAGTCGAGAAATCATGACTAGACTATACCCTGAACCCCAAACTTTACGTATACAGTCACTGCTTGCAAGTATGTGTGTGTGTACGCGTATATTGCATAGTTGGTTAACTTCAATGCTCCATATCTCCGGTGTTTTTCAACCGATTTCAATAACAATTTCACAGATTATCATTATTTCGTTTAATGTTTCAAACTGCGTCTCAAAGTTTTCCAAATTCGAGATTTTTTTGTTATCGATCACATGTGTATATCGGAAACAGAAAGAGTTATCGAAATTTGAAAACAAACTTGTAGTGCCTAGGGATTAGGCGAGCTTATGTACCAAATCTGGAGTCTCTAGCTTTTATAGGGTTCGGAGATGCGTTCATACATACGGACGGACAGACAGACGGACGGACAGACATGGCTATATCGACTCCACTGTTGATGCTGATCAAGAATATATATACTTTATGGGCTCAAAGAAGCTTCCTTCTGCCTGTTACATACTTTTAAACATAACCATTATACCCCTTTTAACCATATTCAATGGGTTCAGGCTATAAAAATCTGTAAGAAATAATATCTAGAAACATAATAATGCAAAATATTTCTTGAGTTTGAACTAAAATGCACGAAACGTTTGTATATTAATTGTTCAAACAACTGGGAACATATTTCACAAACACTTTCAACATAAATATCATGCATAATTGTAACAATTAAGTCTTAAAAAAATATATTTATGCGGTTTTATGAATTATAGTCGAACGAATTACCAGAGCAAATCTCTCGACATAAATCTTCTGGCAAGAGACCAGACATAGTTGTCTGTGGTCGTGACGTCACAGCAACGCTCGGTTGCCGCCGAATTAGGCAGGATACGCTAAAAATAAAGTAGAATACAGACACGTTAAATAATATTCAAAGTATAATTGACAAGAATAACATTCAGTTGTCTGTCAAGTTTTAACTATAGTCAGTATTTGGCCTTTTATTTTCAGAATACTGGAAATGAGCTACTTTTAACCCCCTGATTGGTCTCTGGCCAAATGCCAGGTGTGTGTGCTGTCAAAGGTTTTTTTTTTCGAGTACTAAGCATAATGTAATTAGATGCAACAGCCCAGAGCTACAACAAACAAGCTAAACTACACACGACCAGAAACTTGAATGTCCGACTTCGAGATGCCCTGTATAAAGTACTTTCTTATCAAATCTGCCAGATTGATTGATCTTCTGAAGTTTATATAGTTTGTTAATTATACTATTTTTTTATATACTTTCAATTGTTGCTGTTGAGTAATTTACATTTTAATATGGTAAACGAAATGTTCCAAAATCAAATACGCAAATAAATAATCTTAAACGCGTATACAAAATTATTTGCTTATACACATGAACGTTGGCCAATGAAGATTCCACTATTATGTATTTTTTCTTTATCTAGAAACTTGCTTTAAATAATTTGGCAATGAACCAAAAAAAAAAAACAGAAAGAAAGCGAAACTGGGCAACAAAAAAAAACCATTTGTTCAGGTGCGAAAAGTCTGTGATCAGAACGATGAAAAACTTAAGGCACAGTCCGAAGATGTCTGAACTTCTTCGTCTACCTGTATAGGTGATCGTGCTAAACTTTTTAGTCTTATATATATATTTTGAACTGTTCTTGACTTGCGACAGATGAAATTTGTTTCTTATTTGCCCATTGTTAATGTTTATATGAACACTTTCAAAATGAGTAAAAAGGGTATAATGGTTTTGTGTCAAAGCATGTAACAGGCAGAAGGAAGCATCTACGACCTCATAGAGTACATATATTCCTGATCAGCATCAACAGACGAGTCGATATAGCCATGTCCGTCTGTCTGTGTGTATTAACGCGTCGATCTCAGAGACTATAAGAGCTAGAGACTCAAGGTTAGGAACATAAGCTCGCCTAATCCCTAGGCAGTACAAATTTGTTTCAAATTTTCGATAACTTTTCCCGTTTCCGATATACACATGTGATCGATAACAATAAAATCTTGAATTTGGAAAACTGTGATGCAGCTGTGATGCACCGGAGATATGGAGCATTGAAGCTGAGAAAGTATGCACTATAGGCGTATACACACATACATACTTGATAGCAGTGACTGTACGCGTAAAGTATAGGGTTCAGGGTATAGTCTAGTCGGGATTTCTCGACTAGAGCCTTCTTACTTGTTTTCTTTATTATTTTTTAATAGTTTTGCATCGTGGGATATGTTATTTTTGCGTGTTTTTTCATGCTTTTTTGTTGTTTTTTCTTCAGTATCAAAGCGACTATTCTATACTTTTTAATGGTTATTATTTTTCCTTTACACTGTTAAAATCGTTTTGCTTACAATTCTTAAAGATCTTTTGCTTACCCCCCATTGAAACTATCTTCGATTGTCTAAGTGAAGTTAGCTCTAAACTAAACAAAACTTCAATCATGTTTAAATTTAACTTCTCAACAATTTATTTACCTAATTGCGCTTTGAATGTAGCTTTTAAGCTAGTAAATTGTTGCCCAATTATTGTGGCATGGCCTTTAAAAGCTGAAAAGTCAACGTTAAGCAGATTGCCCAACGCACGCATCGTTTTTAGCCACGCCCTCAGTGTGTTAAACACGCTAATTTACTGTTACATTATTTACATACACACTCACAGGCAAACAAACACACACACACTCGCACACACACACACACACAGACACAGAGAGGCAGCGATAAAACTGAAAGGTTGTCACTTTGGAGGCGTTAGGCGGTCGCTCGTTTTGTGGTGTTGGTGGCATTGAGGGAGAGACACATAATAAGAAAAACAACAAAGAAATTCTTCAACGAGGCGGTGGCAACAGGGCGCATGAGCAATGTCTTTGTTGCCAGCAACATGCGAACAATGTTGCCCAGCACAAAGCGTGTAATAAACGCATTTAATTAGATAAAATATGATTTTCCACAAAACCAAACACTCTTTAACATTGCATATTTACGGCCAGAACAGTTGTGCATTAGTTTCGTGTTGAAGTGTTAAAAGAACTGCCATAAAATACACAAAATGTTGCTAAGCTCTGAAGAGTCAACATGAGATAGCATCCACAAAGTTTCCCGCCAATTGCAGGCCAAGCCGAAGTGTATACAAACAAACGCACACACATACACACGCACACTTACGTACGTACGTACGTACGCTCTAGCAACCCCGAAAAGCCGCAAAGCAAACACAACAGTGAGGGTAGAATGGGTGGGTTGCGATTGGGTTGAGTTGGGTTGGGTTAGGTTAGTCCTCGTCACCTGACGCACTGTTGTTGTAGTTGTTGTTGCTGTTCGAATTTCGTACGGTAAAGCTCCGGCAGGCTGTGTGAAACCAAAAGCCGGCAACTGGCTCAATCGTACTCCACATGACCACCCCTTTCCCCCCGCAAACCCAGCGACCGTCCTGTTAGGGAACTGTTATTTACATTTTGTTTTGCCGGCTTCAACGCCCGACGACAGACGAAACGAAGCGCAAATGCCGAACAATGCCGACAACTGCTCGGCAGTGCCGTCGTTTAGTGTTCGCATTGTGCCGTTAGTCTGCCAAAGTGCCCGGATCCGAATCCATTCGAGTAACACACATCAGTTGGCAACGGCCCGCATACTGAAACGGACGTGTTTCTCTGCTCGATTTTGCAATATATTTTGAATCTGTATCGGCACTTTTTGAGTTGATGTGCATGTTTGTGTGTGTGTGTGTGCGTGTGTGTGTGTGTTTTGTTATATTTTAAGTTATCGCGATTTGCGTCTGAAAGTGCAATTAGTGTCGCAAATTTGAGAAATTTGTGCAATGAATTAAAAAATTGCCTGGGCTAGCCAGCAAATGAATATATACATACATCAAGAGTGTTAAACGTTATTAAAGATTCTTATGAGTGTTCAACAACAATAGCAACAGCAACAGCGCCAGCATCACCCAATGAGCTGACATAAACCAAAAGGTAAACCTCTAGGCTAGTTTCACACTGCAATGTGATTTAAAAAAAAACAAATGAACAAGATAATGTCGCCCTGTCAGTGACAGAAACACAAACCGCGCATGTTAATTAAAGACACACACAAACAGCACAAAAAAATATTGAATGGTTTTATTTTTTCGAGTATTAGAAATGTTATTGAGGATGCCATGGCTCGATCCATCCATCACTCAATTGCCTGTTCAGTATTTTGGACTTGGCAGTACGTATATATATTATTTTTGTTTTTGTTTCAGATGGCGACATGAATAAATCTCGATTTGTTTTTCTTTTTTTTTTTTTTTTTTTGCTAACGCCCCTTAACAACTGTGCATTAAATTTAATTTCGAAATTTCAATTGAGAGCATATAACGCGAGAACACACAATGCACATGTGTTTTAATTTTATATTTTTTATTTTTTGTTCTTGTTATTGTTGTGTATTGTATTCCATTGCGTCAGCCAGTTCTCCCCCCAAAATTTGAGAACCATTCGTCTGGCCGTTAGCGATAAATAATCAGCAACAGCCGCCACCGCCGCTTTGATTTGCGTCTGGTGCCATAAATATTTATGCAACTGGACGCACTTGTTTAAACAGTCAGCCGAACGATCCACTCGGGCACTTCATAAGTAATCTTTGGAATCTTTTTTGTAGATCTAGTTCAAGCATCATATCATAAACGAAATATTTGTTTATGGCTTATGCAATTTACTTGGGGCACGCCTCTTCAATTAAAAAACTTACTTACTTACTTCTACTACTTGCCGGCTGGTTGGCAGGTGAATTGTGAAATTATCCCTCATTGTTTTGATGTTATCAGCTGAGCCTTCGCTTCCGTTTTGTTTGCGGCCTGTTTCTGTTGCATGTTGGCTAACAAAATAATTGACAAAACAAATCATTTACGTGGCAAAAGTTTCAGACCCAATACCGCCCAGAGTTTAACTGCACAAAACACGCAACAACGGCGACGACAACGACAACGACAACGACAACTAAAGAGTATTTGACGACAAGCAACACAATACTAAAACAAAAGCCAAACAGATTTCTGGGTTTGGGCAACGAGACAAAAACTGTGCTGAACTATGTATAAATAACAGCGTAATAATGCGAGACAACAATACGAATTCCAATGTTGCATTATTTTGTTCGGGGGCAGGGAGGCAGTGTATAGGCCGAATGCAATGACATTTTGTGTCTGCTTTGTGGCAAGGCCGAAAAAAATGCAACAAATTAAAGTGCTTCAGCCCAAAGCTTGTTAAGCATCCATATTAATATTATTATAATGATCGTATATCCAAATATTCCAAAAACTGTGTAAAGTACATTTATATTATTATAGTACGTTTGTGTTTTCCCTTTTTTGTTCATGATCCGTAACAAAATTCGTATGAAACTGAAATGCTTAGATAATTTTCGAAAGAATCAATTGCCATATAGGAATAATCAAAATAAAGAACTTCCAAGATTTGTATTTTACATGAATCTTAAGTTCAAAACATAAACAAAAATGCCTTGGTTTGTGTATATCAATAATAGTTAATTAGTTTAATAATGTGATTTATATTTCGTTTTATGTTGTTTTCGGCCTGAAAATGATGCGAGACTTCGAATTCTTGTGAATAGTTGGAATGTGAAACATCTGCTAAAAAGCGGCTATAAATCTTGCTCTTGTCTACGCATCAAGTGCTAAACAGATCTTAATAGAAATTGGATAATTAGTTTCATTTCTAGATCGTTCAGCCATGCGTATGAGTAATATTACTAACCCGTTTTCATGGAAAATAACAGTAAACGAAATGTAACCGCTATTTAAATTATATTATGGTTGAAGACCGCAAAATTTGCCGTCAAGGATGTTTATTTGTTTGGTTTGTGGTTCACAGTCGATTGCCTGATTTACACACACACACACACACACATGGAACAGTCGACATGTTAACACGTTAACAAGTTGTTAAACACACACACACACACACAGACACACGTGGTGTTTTTACAGCCTATTTTGTGTATAAAAAAAAATCCGAACATTTATTGCTATTAGTTTGTCGGTTATTGGCCGCGTCATGTTGTTAGTGCCGATGAAATGCATCGATATGGCAAGGGAACACAGACGAAACAAACCCCACCTCCCCCCACCCATATGTGGCAACAGCAAATGGTTTTAGGCCTGACAAATGTCGGCTCAAGTAGCGCACCCCTGGCGAGGTTTGTTTATTAAAATCGAATTGCGACTTATTGGGTACACGCTACAGGCGCCTAACGGCAGGCAATAGTTTTTATGACATTGCCATTTCCGTAATATAATAAAGATAATAAAGCTCATAAATGTGTTTAAGGGCCAAAATGTATAAGACAGGAGATTGCATTTGCCATATCGAAGGTATGGGATCCTTGTAAGATAATCAAAATGTTTTTTTATCATGACAAACATTAATGATAAACTAAAAAACTTACTTATTAATGAATAGTTTTTACTTAAGTATTTATTTTCAAACTTGAGCACACATGTTTTCAATCTTAAATATCCAAAGGCTTCTTTTGTATATTCGAAAATTGTATATTCGATATACGATTGTTGCTGCCCTTGAGAGCATGTGTGTTTAAGTGACGATTGTACAAATAAATAGTATAGCATAGACAGTTTATATATTTTCTGTTAGCATTAGTTTATGACGTCGTGTCGGGCGTAAAGAACTTTATGGCATTTTAATTGTGCGTTTGTGTAAACCTTCAACAAAAGCAATACTTACGGAAATCAGGCCAACATGTGCCATTTCGAGTCAGTCGGTTAGCCCATCAAGTTATCCTCGCTGTTTTTCCGGCATTGTGTTTATTTGTGTGCGATTAATTTATATTTTTAGTCGGTTTCGCTGCGCACTTGAGCAGTCCAACAGCATCTTGTAACGGTAATATAAAAGTTTCAACGGCTTTGTCATCGTCACCCCCGACGCTGAGGTGCTATAATTAAGCAAAAAAAAAAAAAACAATTTATATATACGGAAAAATCGGAAATTAGAAGCAAAATCAAAAAGTTCCCCTACTGCTGCACATTTTTGTATAGTTAGAGCATCCGAATGAATGCTCCTGCCACCCCTTAACCCGCTGCAAGTGCAACAGCATCAAAGCAGCCGTCGTCTTAACTTTTCATCTAAGCAGGCCAAAACTGCAGCTATTAAAATCAAAAATTGTGTTTATAGGGGCATGTGCGTGTGTGTGTTGGTGTTGGAAAATTCCAAGCATATCAAAACCATTTGGGCCACAATTCCAATTGCAATTGCGAATCGTTGCAGGTGCTGAGATTCGCCCTCTCTCCCTCTCTCTCTCTCTCTCTCTCTCTATTGCCTAATTTATGAGCTGTGTGCATTGTGGCTAAATGTAACCGTAAATTGCCACTTTGAATTAAACAAGATGCCTCGCCATGCACCACCCGCCACCACCACATGCACCCCTGCCCCAGCTGGCAAGGTCGTTTTGCATTCCACGGAAGACAAGGTGCACATTACAAAGGGTTCTGGACAATGGGAAATTGATCGAATTGGAGCTCAGTTAATTGTCTGTCGTTAACTGGTTTTGTGTCATTCAAACGTTTACCGATTCATTCGTCAAAGAGTTGTTCATTCATTCCTGAACTCAATAAATTCAATTAATTTTAAATCGCTTAACAAAATATTTAAAAATTGTCTGTAACTATAACTAGGACCTATGCAAATCATAGATGCTCCTTTGATCTCATAATGTTAACAAATAATGCAAAGCATTAAATTAGCTGGATTCGAATAAATCTATACTTCACACAGTTATGCAATAAATTTCCCTTTTACACTTGGCTCGAATGTTACGGCAATAATGCATACAAATTTATTTATTATCTGATTGATGTGTTTCTCCGTCAGCCAATGGCGCGAAATTTACTCTCGCTACTTTTGTAGTTATTCATTCGGTTGTTACTACGGTGCTTTACGTGGTTTCACGTGCCAAGGATCTGTGTCGATTGGAGTTGAGCGTAGCTAAATAATTAGCAACTGTAACTGGAAATGTTGGGTCATAAATTGAACGCTGACATTTCATGTCAAGGCTCAGCGGCGAATCGATTGGTAAATTAATCAAAATTAGGCCTTGAGAGTGTATAATAAATATTTATAGCCTTAGTTGGATACTCTCGACTTACTATAACGAAATCGACTGGCGTGTCTCAATGGAAAATTAAATTTTCAATTTCAAGTGCAATTTAAACGTCCATCAATAACCAGCACAACACCAGTCTGAGCCAGGATGTTCGGGCAGGCAGTTCCGCGTGGGCAAATCGCCAACAAAACGTTAAAGCACAGATTAAACTCTACTTGTGTAAGCCATATTTCATGCCACACAGTGTAGAGCCGAGAAATGAACTCCGGTCTGACAACGAAGCCACTTAAGCCAAGTTGGAGGCACAAGCAGACGCAGGACTTCTAGTCCTTTGCTGTTGGTTGTGGCTGACAAATGAAGACTGACATTTACAAAACAGCTGAAAAACAAAACCAAATCATGCTCTCGCCCAACTTGTCGCGACAGTTGAGTTTTTAAAAGCAACTTGTTGTCATAAGGCTGTGACAGATATTTTTTGTTGTTTCGGGTGTCGCAAACTGTGGGAGGCTTTGCATTGTTGTGTACGTGAAAGATTTAAAATAAAACCACTTAGCGGCTGCTTCATTTTTTGACAATGGCTAAAGCCTTAACATGGCGCGATAAAGTGTCCTTGGAGGCTTTTCTTTTTTGGTATGAGAAGGGTGTAGAGGATATTCGCGAAAATGTGTCATATGCAAGAGACACTAAACTTTAAAAGAGGCTTTACGAATAAACATATTAAGTTGAATAATAAATACGTATTTGTAACATTATCAAAATTCATACTAAACATAAACATAATTCATAGTTTTTTATACCCGGAAAATGGGTAAAAAGGGTATAAAGGATTTGTGTACAAGTATGTAAAAGACAGAAGGTAGCATCTCCGACCCATAAAGTATATATATTCTTGATCAGCATCAACAGAGGAGTCGATATAGCCATGTTCGTCCGTCCATCTGTCCGTCTGTCCATCTGTCCATCTGTCCGTCCGTCCATCTGTCCGTCTGTCCATCTGTCCGTCTGTCTGTATGTATGAACGCGTCGATCTCAGAGACTAGAGACTCTAGATTTGGAACATAAGCTCGCCTAATCCCAAGTTTGTATCAAATTTTCGATAACTTTTCCCGTTTCCGATATCCATATGTAATCGATAACAGCAAAAACATGAATTTGGAAAAATTTAAAACGCAGTTTGAAACATTAGACTAAATAATGACAATCTGTGTTTCAAATTTTCGAAAACTCTTCCCGTTTCCGATATACACATGTGATCGATAACAGCAAAAACATGAATTTGGAAAAATTTAAAACGCAGTTTGAAACATTAGACTAAATAATGACAATCTGTGTTTCAAATTTTCGATAACTTTTCCCGTTTCCGATATCCATATGTAATCGATAACAGCAAAAACATGAATTTGGAAACATTTAAAACGCAGTTTGAAACATTACACCAAATAATGACAATCTGTGTTTCAAATTTTCGATAACTCTTCCCGTTTCCGATATACACATGTGATCGATAACAACAAAATCTTGAATTTGGAAAACTTTGTAATAAAGCTTAAAACATTAGTCGAAATAATGGCAATATGTGAAAATTTAATTGAAATCGGTTGAGAAACACCGGATATATGGAGCATTGAACTTAAGTCAAGTATGCAGTATAAGCGTTCACACATACTTACAAGTATACTATAGGTACAAGTAAAGTATAGGGTTCAGAATATAGTCTAGTCTGGATTTCTGAACTAGAGCCTTCTTACTTGTTTTTCCTTTGATTTACTTACATTTAATTTTTTGCTCTGCAAGCAAGCAATATTGTCCAATTATTAACATTTTCTTTAGCTGAATGAACGAATTTAGTTTTGTTTATTTTGCGTGCAATTCAAACAATTAATGTCAGTCGGCGGACGAGTAAAATAATTGGCTTGTCTTAGACTTATTTAAACAATTTTAGCTAATCAAATTAATTGAATTTCATCTCATTGGCTTTTGGCTTTCGACATTTTGTTTTGTGTACTTTTTTATTTACAACTAAATATAAATAAAACTTGCAATGCTTGCGAAATGTGTGCTTGTGTTTTGTTTTAAATATTTATAAACAGCTAAGCAGAAATATAAATAACAAAAACAAACACTATGGCAACAACAACAATTGTTGTGTGGTGGGGGGTGGCACTAAAATAGCTATGAAAATGTTTTTTTTTTCCTGTGTGCATTTTACGTGGACCAAGTGCTACAACATCATTATCATCATCATCATTGTCGCTGTCGCTGTCTTTGTCTTTGGGGGCTGTCAAATTCAATATAATTTATATATTATTAACTTAAAACTGGCAGTTGAACACACATTCAAACTGCGAACTGCCTGAACACCTGCAACAAAAGAACAAAATCGGAAAATGCAATGAGGCGGTGATTTGAATGTCAGAGAGAGAGAGCGGATATATATATGTGTGTTGGGAAGTTGTGAACAGGCGCAACAAGTTGCCCGTAGCAGGCAACAATATGGCGGAAACGTGTCGCTGTCGGCGTCACTGCTGTCACTTGAATCAAAGTTTGTTTTGTTGCCATCATCGAGGGCTGCCTGTAAATTTATGAAGTGAATGAATTTTTAAACGCAACTTTAAACTTTTTTATTGCTCTGAGAGTTGCAACAACTGCTGCTGCTGCTGCTGATGATGATGCTGTTGCTGGTTGCTGCTTGCATCCTAATTGTGGCAAAGTTTTCATATCCTGAAGTTGGCGCTGATAGTATGTGTCGTGCCTTACAGCCTTACAGGCTGTCTGTGTTTGGTAAGCGTCCTGCCTCCTGTCTGCCTGCCTGTCGTTGTCACTGTCGCTGTTCATTGACTTTGTCAGCAACAGCCAGGACAACGTTGCACAGAAAGGACTCAAACACACACACACATACATGGAGTGAAACGCACTGTAACTTTGTTTTTAATACACTCCAGTGGCCGTTGCATCGATCGCCAGAACAAACAAGGCGCCTGTCTCATGTCTCTGCCAACAGCCGCAGTTCATTACTCCTCCAGCAAGCTCGGCCCAGCCAGCATGTCCTGTGGCCAGGCCACACACGCGCTGTGTGCTTGTGTGTGTGAGTGCGTACACTGACTTTTCATGCTCATATTTTGTACACACGCCACGCAATACGCGCCGTGTTATCCTTTAGCTCACGTCAAGCCATGACAAAGATTATCAATAACCGAGCTAAAAAGCAAAAAGGACACGACTCCAACGGATATTGGCCACGCTTGAAACTTTGTTGCCAGCCCTAATCCAATATTCAACATCTACCATCAACATCAATAACAATCGCAATTGCAATCGGCCCAGTCACATTTGCTTTATGTTGTCATCGCCTCATCCTTGCTGGCCATCGATTAGACCTTAAATTGTTATTACCATATTTAGCTGGAATGTATACAGAGACAAGTCCCCAGACAACCCTTTGGGTCAATCAGCATGTCGCACATTTTTTCAAAAAAGTTTTAAAGATGAAAGATTAGACGATTTTGATACTCTTTAAGAAACTCTGATGAATGAATACTTATTACTTTATATGTTTAAGATCCTTTACGAAATTTGTTTTTGTTTGATATTCGACTTAACAAGCCACTTTTGGCGTTGCCAGATCGCACTGTAATATCGATCTTTCTCTACCTCACATACTCGTGTGTTGCAAACGCTATACAAATGTTGCATGGACTACGCTTTCTATTAGAGCATGTTGAGACAAAGCAGACGTCTGTTTTATGTTAGCTTATGAAGGACTTTTGCCAACACATAAACATATTTCGTGCGTGTGTGTGTGCGGCTGGGATGTTTGGTATTTTGGCTATTTGCAGCTGCCACAAGCCGCATCATCATAATTTGTTCAAGGCGCTGACAGGTAGCTGCCGGTGGAAATATGCTGAAACAAGTAGCCAGCGTGAATAGATGGCTAGAGAGTTCGGCAGGGCGGCGGGAGGGGGCAATGGAAGGTGGGCATACGGGCAACCTTGTCATATCCTGTTGTCGGCCGCTGACAGACGCTCGCTCAGCGCATGCCGGAAGTGTGAAATATTTTTAGAGCACTCTTTATACCATCTTCAAATGGAATTTTTCGTTGGAGCGTATTTTATTGGCATTTTGTGGCTCAGTCTATGCAAATGCCACGAATAGCGTTCTGCACTTGCGGCCCAGCAATTTTCATATTAAATTTTCTCTCTCTCTCTCTCTCTGTTCGCGAATGTTCGCTGAAATTTTGTTGCGGTGGCGCACATGGCGTATAATTGATTTAGCCAAATTGTTAAACGAATCAAAGTTGGCAAATTGTGCGTGCGACTCTAATGTGCAATCCATTGTGCTAAACGCACCGTTGTCCTGCACTCCTGCCCATGGACGGTGACAGGGAGAAAGACCTTTTAATTTTGTTGCCTGCACACGTTGCATAAATTTGTTGGCATGTTGCAAGTTGCATAATTATGCGACAGTTGTCAATGAAAATTTGCATGCCATTGCAGTTTCGATCTTTGTGCTGGGTTAAGTTTACACCAGAGATTTCAATTGACGGAGATTTTACCCGAAAAATCCAGCCAAATAAACCCCAAAATTCAATTACCAATTAAAACTATGTGTGTATAACGAAACGAAAGTGCTTCATCCAATTGTTGAGGTTATACAGTTATAGTAAAAGTTTATTAAAAATGTTTAAAAAAATTGAAAAAAATTTGAAAATTTAAAAAAGTTATAGTAAAAGTTTATTAAAAATTTTAAAAAGCATTGAAAACATTTTGATTTTTTTTTGAAATTTTAAAAAATATTGAAAAAATTTTGAAAATTTTTTGAAACTTTTTTGAAAAATATTGAAAAGTTGTTCATATATACTTTTATATATTTGCAATAAATTTCTTATATTTTTAAGCTATCTTCTCACTAAAGAATTATTTTTTTTCCGAATTTTTCGTTTTGTGTGCTCCTTTATCAAAACCTTGTACATGAGATCAAAAATATATATCCCTCATTGAGTGTCCCAGCTTATGAATTAGTTATTACTGAGTTTTAGGTGTATTTTAAAAGCTCTCATAGTTAATTGCAACATGTAATAGATTGATGCACAGTCAATGTTGCACGACAACCTCAAAAATTATAACAAATAATTGCTGCAAATTCCACGTCTGTCAGCGACACAAACATAACTTACTAGCAGCAACATTTTTATTACGGATGTGTTTTCGTTATTTATTTTTTGTTTTGTGTGCCAAAGCAACATGTCGTATTTGTTCTATATATATGTGTGTGTGTTTAGCTAATTAAATCAACTAAACTCAACCAAAAAAAAAAATTAGATCTCTTGCTCTTTATTACACGTTGAGCCCAATGTCTGGCCCACACCTTTGCACAGACAGTTTGGGGCGTAGTTGCATTTTAGCTGTTGACGCTTTGAAATTTGGGTCAATTATGCGATTTGTCGCGCCACAGACACAAAACACACGCTGATGTCGACACGACGACGGACGTACATCCATCAGTCGCCATACGCACATATGTCACTGGCATTGAATTGCTTTTGAAAGTGTGCAGCGGGAAGGGAAGGGAAGGGAAGGGGAGTGGTGCTGTTGGGAGGAGATGAGCTTTTGTCAATGATGGGGGTGTTGTTTCTCCTGTCTCCGCCAGATGCACACAGCAGGTTGCTTTTGCCGTAATTATTTGTCAAATTCACACAGTACACACGACGACCACTAACGAGCAACAGGCAGAGATACAACACACAGACAATCAGACAGACAATCAGAAAAGCAGGCAGGCAGTCATGTCGCTTTTAATCTACCACCCCCACCCAGGCACAAGCACACTGACACACTCCCTATACACCGCCCAACATTCACCCAATTGGCAATCAATCAACTGTAATGGCGTTTCGCTTATTATAATGACCCGTGTTGAAATAAATATATATCTATATTATTGTACATACTTTCATGCAGATTGTTAATGATTAGGCCGGTGGATCCCGACTTCCGCTCTGGGCTGACGGAAGTTATTATAAATATTTTGGTGACAAATACCAAGATAAGATTAAAGTTGCTGGCGTTTATCATTTCTCACGCCGCCCGAAAGTATGCAATCAAGTTTTAAAAACTTTATCTTAGCTCAATAAATCACACCTTATTTGTTTTTTTTTTTTTTTTGGTTTATTTTTTATTTACAATTTTTTTTTTTTATTTATTTATGTTTTATTACATTTTTAACAGTAAATTATGTGTTATTATAAATAAATTGTGGGTTTTTCTTTTGTATATCGATATCAAAATGGGTAGTTTATTAAACATAAAACACAAAAGCACAGTTTGGCAAAAGTTCGTTGCATTTAATTACTGTTTTTTTTTGTACGTATGCATGTATGTTTGTATGTGTGTGTAGTTGCTTAATATGTATTTAGTGTACATTAAAATCATTAAATAAATTTTTAAAAATTAATCCACCCGCATTTAATGACAAAATGCATTCAAAAGGCAGTACATACATACATACATACATAACTCATTGTTTACAATTATTTTTAACGTTTTTTCTTTTCTGTTTTTTTTATTGCACTCTGCTTTCGTATGGAAGCCCATGCATATAAGTAATATATAAATTAAAAGAAAATTTATACATTTGTTGATCATTTTCGTGTGTGAAATCGGGCCTTTTGCTTTATAGTGGGATATTTATAGGTGTGTGCCAAATAATTGTTCAGACCGATAAGCGTTTGATAGTCTTTGCTCTGTTATTGTTATCAGTGTATTTTGCCAAGTTTCAAATCATTCTAGATTTATTTACAATTAATTATAGCATTTTTTTTATTTTTTATTCGATTTCCATAGAAATTCAAACCGCATTTGTCATACAACCTTTCAGATGGTGTACTATATATAAATAAAAAAAAATTATAGATTCCAGAAATTAAAATATTTATATGCAATGAAAAATTCTTTAAACTAAAATGTGATTTTTAAGAAGTTCAACTATTCGATCAAAGAATTTTCAACCCTATTAAACTATTACACATATTTCCAAAACTGATTTATATTCTCAAATTGAAAGCAGTTCTAAAATCGGAACGACTTAATGCACCCACGACCACTGTGTGTATGTGTATGTGTATAAATGTTTGTATTTGTGTGTATTATATGTTTATTTATGTTTATTCATATCAACTTGTCGACTGTGGCCCCCTCGTATGACGAAAATTTAATGCGTTGCCCCCTAAACACACACAACCACACACTCATAATAAGAACAAAAACAAAAAATGAATACTTTGCCTTTGTGCGTGACGATTCTTCCCCCTCTCTCTCTAGCGTTTACTCTCGCTCTTGCACGCACGCACACACATGCACAAAAAAATTGTAACTATAACTGTAACTAAAGCGATTGAATTTTTGCAAACTTTTTTGCGCTTTGTTCTCTTGTTCCCTCTCTTTGTCCGTCATTCGCAGAATAACAACAGTTTTTCTGCAATTCTGCACTCCCCAAAATCTCTCCTCTCTCTTTCTCTTTCTCTTTCGGTGTAACTCTCTCTCGCTCTGTCTCTGTCCCCCTCCTTAAAACAACTTGCATGGGGGTGTGCGTGTTTTACGAATGGGCGGACAAAGCACCGAGCGTATAGCCTCATCGAACACAGTCTTGAGTCCCTTCTGCGTCAGCGCCGAACATTCCAAATACTTGACAGCCGCGATTTCCTTGGCCATTGCCAGTCCTTGCGGATAGGTGATGGGCGTTAGCTTCTTATCCTTCAGCTTCTCAATCGTCTGTTTGTCGTCGCGCAAATCGAGCTTGGTGCCAACGAGAATGATGGGCACATTGTTGCAATGATGACGCACCTCCGGGAACCATTTGGCGCGCACGTTCTCAAACGAGGCAGGATTCACCAGCGAGAAGCAGATGAGAAATACATCTGTCTGTGGATATGAGAGCGGACGCAAGCGATCGTAATCCTCCTGTCCGGCCGTATCCCAGAGACCCAAATTGATCGGTTTCGCATCGACCATCACATTGGCGGAGTAATTATCAAATACGGTTGGTATATATTCGCCGGGGAACGCATTTGTTGTATAGCTGATCAGCAGGCAAGTTTTACCCACGGCGCCGTCGCCAACAACAACACATTTGATTGCCTGCATGACGTCGTCTGCTGCCTTGTTGTTGTTTCTTTAGTTTCTTTATAGGTAGTTTAATAATTTAGACACACACACAAACACACACACCAGCAGTAGCAGCAGCAGCAGCAGCGAAGTGTGAGGGAGGTAGCGAACTCAACAAGTTTTGGCGATTATACAACTCAATTTTTTGCTCACACACTCACACAGATACTTTGTTACACAGACACAGTGATCTTTTATGCATTTGTTGTTAATCTTTGAAGTTGATTTCAATTTTGGTGTGTGCAGTTTTGCCCTTTTTCTTTTTCTTGTCACTTGTTTGTAATTAAGTTTGTGGCCCGCATAGAGAAATTTTGCACGAACAGCAAAATAAAAACACACCCAAACGCTGTGAAATCGACGCTGTCACTGAGCGAGGCAGAGAGCGTTAAACTGAAAAAATTGTGTGTGCTGCTGCTGTTGTTGTTGTTGCCGTCTTTGCTTAACAGCTGCACACAGACACACTAGTTGTCTCTCTTGCGCTTACATTAGTTAGCGGACAGCACAAAGTATGCCGCGCACGCTCCCACACAAAACAGCAGCAACAGCAACCGACAACAGTCGCGTCGCGCACATTGTGTATAGTGCACGATCGCTGCGTGAGTCATCAGTTGTTGTTGGTGACGTTTGATCTGCTCGAAACCCAAAGAGAGCAGACTCAACAGATTGAGTGGCCGAGTGAGAGAGTGAGCGAGTCTGCCATGCTCTTTATTTCTCGCTGAGCGCGTTCACTTGACCTTGCTTTGGTCTTATGTGATGAGATTTTTCTTCTAAATTTGTACGCCGCTTTCCATGAATTTTTTTCCTTGCCTGAGCGGGTTTAACGGCACACTGTTGTTGTTGTTAGCTGGCTGTTTTAATGGACCACAAAACATATCCGACAATCGACAGCCACGCTCTTGTTGTGGCTACTAACACCGTAACCAAAAACCAAAAACCGTTACCAAAACCAAAACCAAAAAAACACGCCAAAACAAAATCCGCATCCGCGTCGACCGAAAAGCGATAGCCGAAAAATGCAAACGCAAACGCAAACGCTCTGTTTGTGCATGTTTCCGCATCTCCAGCCACGCCCACTAAATACCGCCCATTACACAGCCAGCGACCACAAACATTTTTGCATATGAAAATTGTTAAAGCACCAAATGTTGCACGCAACTTCAGCAGCTCGTGAAATACTCTTACACACACACACTTATATATATTTTATAGTTAATTTCTTTGGCGCCTTCCGTAATTGGATAATTAAATAGGCGCTGTAAACTGTTTTTGTTGTTTTTGTTGTTTATAATACACATAAAATTTGCATAAATATATTAAGTGGATAATGCAATTGATAATTATGAAGAATTTACAACAATTAAATCAACAAATGCAATTGAGTTCAAGGGTCAAACTATAAAAACTGTTTACATTGTGAATGGATTGTACTTTATTTATTTTAGTTAATGCGATTGAATAAATAATCGTGATAAATGTTTTGTGAAGGTGTGTTATCACTTTAATCTCAGATATCTGGTATATAACTTTACAACTTATAATAAAGATCTTTTCTTGCATTCAGTTCTCATACGTTCATTATGAAAATGGAAAACTGTGCAAATAATTAAAGTAAAAAAAAGAAAAAAATATTTCTGACAGCAAATGCAACAATTATTTGATTACTGTCGCAGTCGTTGCCTCGTAATTGGCGAAGTGAAATATATACCTCCCCCCCCCCCCCCCAACTACCACCCGCCCATGTGCCACGCCCACAGCACAGGCCATTACGCAGTCAGCTTTGCGAAAGTATGTGTTAAAGGGAGAAGGCGCGTTAAGAGTTATTCATAATTGTTGTTGCTGCCGCCGCTGCTGCCGCTGTTGCAACAAAAGTGGCAGAGAAATGCATAACAAACTGAAAAATATGCACGCCATTTTTATTGCCACACCAGACAGCCAACACACACATGGTCAGAGATACAATACACACTCACATTGTGCGACTATAATGAATGAATGCACAGCTAAAGAACCGCAACCGGCTGCTGCCCCCGCTGCCCCCGTGTACGTCTCTACCGACCCCAAAAAACAAATATAAGCCGCCTGACTGCTGACCAACAATAAATTTAACACTTTAACTGCTGTGTAAATAAGTGAATGAAATCCGAGCTTCAAACGGTATTGCGATTATATATATATATATGCCATAAGTTCCCAAAGACGAAATTTCCTTATATTTCATGTAAATACCTGAAAGTGTGTCTAAGTAATCTTAAGAAGATCAAAAGATATTGAGAATAAAGCTTTTAGAGTGTAATTCCCAAGTTAGAATATAAGTATATTCAAAAATATTGAAATCAAATTTTAAAAAAATAAAAATGTTCTTTTAAATCCACATAAAGTAAAAAAAGTATGACATAAATGTTATCTCTTAAATATTAATGAGCTAATTTATAACTTTAAATGATATTTAAACATCAAAGCAAACAAAAATCTATAAATTGAACAAGTTTCCTTTAAATAAAAACTCATTAACTATAGTTTTATACCCTGAAGCCATTGAAAATGGGTAAAAAGGGTATAATGGTGCAAAAGTGACCCCATCAAGTATATATATTCTTGATCACCATCAGCAGTCGAGTCGATATATTTTCGATAACTTTTCTCGTTTTCGATATACACATGTTATCGATAACAACAAAATCTTGAATTTGGAAAACTTTGAGACGCAGTTTGAAACATTAGACGAAATAATGACAATCTGTGTTTCAAATTTTCGATCTCTTTCCGTTTCCGATATACACATGTTATCGATAACAACAAAATCTTGAATTTGGAAAACTTTTTGATGCAGTTTGAAACATTAGACGAAATAATGACAATCTGTGAAATTTTTATCGAAATCAGTTGAGAAACACTTGAGATATGGAGCATTGAAGTTAAGAAAGAATGCACTCTACGCGTACACATACACACACACACAGAGACTTGCAAGCACTGACTGTACGCTTAAGGTATAGGGTTCAGGGTATAGTCTAGTCGGCATTTCTCGACTAGAGCCTGCTTACTTGTTTGTATTAACAATTGTTGTAAAATGAACTTTCAATCAAGCACATGTAAAATAAAAAAAAAAGAAACAAAAATAATATTTTCCAGATTCATTTGCTTAACACTTTTGCAAATTAAATTTGTTTAATGAGTTGCGCAATAAAATGCATTTACTGTCAAGTGATAAAATGTCATTTCACTTTGTATGCCTGCAGTTTTATTATTATTTCCATATAAATGTAGTATGTGCTACATATTTTTCATTCATATATATATATATATATATGTATGTGTGGCACATGTCGCCACCCCAAACTTTGGAAGCTTCGCGCCACGCTGCCTGTTGACATGCAGCAATTATTAACTTTTATGCGGCTGCTGCCATGACACCGTGTGTTTGTTATTAATTTCTTGTTATTTATGCAAATAGTTGCCACTTAATACGCTTGTACATTCGGCTTTTATTTGTTGTTGTTTTTTTTTCGCTTGCAAATTGCTTTGCGCATTACAATAAATTAACAGCATAAGCGAACAGCAATAATCACACATGCATACTCTCATGAAACAATAATCCCCGGCCGAACCAACCTCACCTCGATTCAAACACGTTTCCTGCTTATCGACAACGTCGCAATGTTCGCTTATCGAGCGCTTTTCAGGAATTTAAAAACTTTGTTGCATACCGTGAGGCGCTTCTTGGCACTTCTGACTCACTCGCTTCTATAAACTGTGTTGAGTTATCGCTCGCAGACGTGAAGTCATCTCTGAATGCTGACCATATAAATTCCGTTGCACAGGAAGCTTCTATAGTTTTAGCATTTGTTTGGTTTGCTTGGGGTCACGTCTGTCTTTGGATGTGTTTGTCCCAGTCTGACTGCTTATGAATAAAGTTGTTTGGCTGACTGGCCTGCCTGTCAATACACACACACACACATACCAAGAACATCATCATCATCTTTGACTTCATACCATTCAATTGGGGTTATTTGTCGCTCTATCTAGCACGGTCTTCTTTCTGCTGCTGCTGCTTTGTTGACTTTTTGGCTTTCAATGGCCGCAACGTCTATTCAATTTTTTTTTGTTGTACGTCCTCGCTATTAGACACCCTAACCACAAACGGAACCCACACATTCACCCCTCGAGCAATTTGAAATGAAAAGTTGGGCTGCCATATAAACATGTGTAGAAGAAAAAAGGAAACAAAAAACAAGCATAAAAAAAAATGATGATGATATGTGCTTGTGCTGTCCATATTTGTAGGCAGTAAATAGCAACAAGGCAACGGTGACGAAATGTGTCCTTTGACATTTGATCGCAACGACAGCAACGACTGATAATCCCGGCCAGAAGCCAGAGTTGGAGGCTGATAGATGGAGCGTTTCAACTGGCTTTTGAACAGCTTTTTTGGTCTGCGTAATGGCCTGATGCATTATTTAGCACGTCGCAAGCCAATAAAATTGCTTTAAAATACAGTCAACGTTAAGTTGTTGACTTTAAGCTGTAGACAATGCAGCGCATTAAGTATACGTATAGGAAGAGCTTGCGCAAAAAGGATGCAAACAAATAATTACGCTTTCTTTTAAGGAGAATATACATAGAAATATTTTAGGGTGTTTTTGATGTGCTTTTAGAGTTTTTATGAGTATGCAAATATATAGAGAAATATTATAGTATAAGTTGTGGTAGGATTCAAAGGTTTTAAAATATAATTAACATAAATCTAGACTGAAAAGTCAACCATATCTCTAATATGTTTAACAGTTAGTAGAAAATAATATTTTTTAAGTAATAATATTTTACTTTAAGGTATAATAAATATTAAAAAAAAACCTATATTAGTCAAATAAATCTTTAGATAAAAATTCAAACTTATATTGGGAAACTTATACTTTATAGAAAACAATAAAAAGATAGTTTTATATACAACTGTTATACTTTTGAACCGTTTAAACTATTTTCTCATCTAATTCTCATAATTCTATGTTGTTTGTCCTTTCTTAACTTACACATGGTACCCACTAGCACAGGTCCTTAGAGCCTTAAGTAATGTATTGTTCCAAAAAGAGATTTTGCATTGAAAGAGTCTTTAAGATTCGGCACACAAACATTTTACTTCACACTCAATTATAAAGCTTGGCACATGTGCCTTTCGTTAAGCTGAAGCTGTTGAATTGGCGCTTTTCAAGTTTTTAGCCGCGACGACTTTTACTTAACTTCAAGGCATCTTAATTTACTTTTGCACTCAGGCAGCTGGAAAAAAGAAGTGCAGGCTCGGGCCTAAAACAGCTGCCAAGCAAAAGAAGAGAATAGAATGAAGCTGGAATGAATGAAGAGGCAGAGGATGAAGGAATTACGGCAATTTCCTGCACAATTTCTTGTGGTTGAACTTGCCTGACTCGTATGTTAACACACACACACACACACATCCAGACACATACACTCCTTATTTTTGTTTGTAGCTGGCGCTCAGCAGTGCAGTTAATTATAATTAAGACGAGTTAACTAACCACTTGCCAGGCACTTGAAAAGAGAGCGCGAGAACACTAACTGCAGCCGCTTTTTCTGCGAGTGTAGGTGTGAGAAATTTAAATTTGTAGTCGTTGTTATTTGTTGGCTTTAATTAAAGCGGCTGCGTTCATTAAAAAAAACCAAGTTGCGCCCCCCAAAAAAGTAGGCCACAAAAAGTGTTGCATATTCAAATCGCGGCTGGTTGAAGGAAGACAAAATAACAATGCTCGACGGTTATTGAATACGGCTTTGGATTTGTGCTGGGCTGACTGCTGCTATCAATGCAACACAATGGGGCATGTTAGACGTCAAGGAAGCTGCGAGCTGTTATATGCAAAGCCGCCAACGGCGACATGCCTTCATTTGCAAGGACAATGCGACAGAACGACGAAGAATGTCTGGCAAACGACAAAAACAAAAACAAAAACGTTGAAAAAATCAACACATAGAAAGCGTCGAATGAATGGCAGGACATGCTGGATGACAGGACACAGGACAAGGGACAGCAGCAAGGAATGCTATTATAATAAATAAAGCGCCTTTCACTCATAACCGGCGCACAATGCATTAAAAACCAAAGCAATGAATAACTCTTGTCTCCGAGTTGTATCTGCATGAGTGAATGAATATGTATGTGTGTATGTAGCTGTGTCTTTGTGTGTGTATCTTCTGTTTGATAGCGCAAACAATGCGACAACACTTTTAATATGGCTGATGGCAAAGCACTTTGAATCGATAGCTCTTTAATCTAAGTAAAGCTCATCTTAAGGTGTGTGTGTGTGTGCAATTAAGGACAACTGCTGCCGCCCATAAATATGCAATAAATACGCGCACACACAGACACATTGACACCCTCTTATAAGACTCGCAGCTATTGCATAAAAATCACATTAACAATTTGCTACAACAAGAGTATTTTATTTTTATTGCTGCCTGTTTTTATTTTTATTTCAGGCATCGCCTTATTGTAGCACATATATACATATATGTATGGATGTACTCTATGCACACACACACACACACACATTGTATGCACGTGTTGCCAGCGGCAGACAGGAAGCAGCAGCTGTGCCGTGAACAGGATCAGTGCTGTGTGTATTGTACTATCGCAAAAGCGCAATAAAAACGCTTAATTTTTCACTTTTAACACGAAAGTGAATAACGCTTCCATTGTTGTTGTTCTTGTTGTTGTTGCTGTTGTTGCTGTTGTTGCTGTTGTTGCTGTTGTTGCTGTTGCTACTGAGTGTGCTGTCGCTTGTGTGTAAGCCATTTAAAAGTTATTTAATTTAATAACACGCACAAAACATGTACCAAGTAAAAGCAAACGAACATAAATATGACACACACACACATATACACTTTGGCGACTAAAACGATGGCAACAACAACTGTAGAGGTGTATGGGCATGTGTATTGTGTCTTGACTGTTATGCTCTTTTATGCCTTAACGCATATGCTGTTGATAGCTTTTATAACTAATGCAAGTGGTCAAGTTATGCGAAGTAAGAGTTAAAGTTTTGAAAAAGTAGTTTTAGTAGAGGAACAAGTAAGAAGGCTGTAGTCGAGAAATGCCGACGAGACGATAACCTGAACCCTATACTTTACGCGTACAGTCACTGCTTGCAAGTATGTTTGTGGGTAGACGCTTAGAGTGCATACTTTCTTAACTGCAATGCTCCATATCTCCGGTGTTTCTCAACCGATTTCAATAAAATTTCACAGATTTTCATTATTTCATCTAATGTTTCAAACTGCTTCACAAAGTTTTCCAAATTCAAGATTTTTTTGTTATCGATCACATGTGTATATCGGAAACGGGAAGAGTTATCGAAAATATAAAACAAACTGGTACTGTCTAGGGATTAGGCGAGCTTTTGTACCAAATCTGGAGTCTCTAGCTCTTATAGTCTCTGAGATCGACAGACGGACATGGCTATATCGACTCGGCTGTTGTTGCTGATCACGAATATATATACTTTATGGGGTCGGAGTTGCTTCCTTCTGCCTGTTACATACTTTTGCACAAAACAATCATACCCTCTTTCTCATTTTTAAGGGGTACAGGGAATAAAAAGTAGTTTTAGTTGTAGGAAAAGTTGGGTTGGTAGCAGAAAAAGTAGTAGGATTAAAGAGAAAAGTAGTATTACGAAAACTCACAATAGTTGAAGCCTTTCTTGTATAAACAATGCAATAAATGTACATGATTTTCAAAAACTGTTAAAAATGCAATCTTCCGTTTACGTTTCACAATATCGAATCTTAGTTAAGCTCATTTCTTAAAACAAACTTTTATATTGTTGCAAGTATTAAGTTAATGCCAACTGAAAAAAGTTTGCTACGAACATTTTGTAACCTTTAAAGGGGCTTTAAAAAAATGATATACGCAAGTGACTTTCAATTAAAAGGGCATTTTTGCATTTTAATTGCATGCCCATAAGATTAAATTCGCACAGAAAAAAAGGCAAACAAATCGTACTTGGGGATAAATGGGGGGAAAAAAATGAAAAATAAATACGCAGACAGCAAACGATATGCCTCGAAATGAATACCCATTGATATTTAAGCCGCAAACAACAATACAAACACAAAAATATGAAAACAAACAAGCGAAAACAAACAAAAGTGATTGTCAATTTGTATTTATGCATTGTTGTTGTTCTTATTTTACAGATTTAAGGACAACAACAAAAGCGTAAAACTGCGGCCGCTCACAGATTTCCACAGATTTTGCGTTGAAAAGTGAAAAATCAGCAACGGACAGGACACAGCGACACTGAAACGCAGGACAAGGGCAGCTGGCAAATCCGCATCCGTACAGGACCCAAGGCCAGATGCAATAAGCTGCAGCAAACGCAGCACACAAAGCCATAAACAAAGCAGTCTAAGCCCTCACAAAAGCCAACGAGGAGAAAGAGCAAACACTCCTTGTGGTTGTTGTTGTCGTATTTGGTTGTTTTTGGATTTTGGGTGAAGCCGCCAGGATTGCTTTCTTGTACTTTGGACACACGTGCGCCGCGGCTGCGCCATTGCCGCTGCCATTGCCGTGCCCGTTGTTGCCCGTGTCGTCAGCATCGCCTTCGGCAACGGCGCCCACAATGAAGCTGTCAAAACTGTCCAACCAGACGAACTCGCAGGATCCGCAGGCGGTTAACTCGCGCATCTTTGTTGGCAATCTGAATACATTTCAATGCTCCAAAACGGATGTGGAGCGCATGTTTCAAATCTATGGCCGTCTAGCGGGTAAGTCAACGTCGACAAACACCTTCTTCCCCCTTTCTTCCATGTGTCCTTTCTCTTTGCTTGCAGGCATCTCGATGCATAAGGGCTATGCCTTTGTGCAGTTCACCAACCCGTTCGATGCCCGCAACGCCTGTCACGGCGAGGATGGCAAAACGGTGCTCAGCCAAACTTTAGGTGAGATTTTTTTATTTTCTTGTTCATATTTAGGAATATCATTAATCTCAATGAGTAACAAGAATGAAATAGTTGCAATTTCCCTTACCCAACCAACTGTTAAATATATTTCATCAATAAACAAGTAGGAACGCTCTATAGCTTGAACTTAACTCCGGTGTTTCTCAACCGATTTCTATAAAATTTTCACAGATTCTTATTATTTCGTATAATGTTTCAAACTGCATCTCAAAGTTTTCCAAATTCAATATTTTGTTGTTATCGATCACATGTGTATACCGGAAACGGGAAGAGTTATCGAAAATATAAAGCAAACTTGTACTGCCTAGGGATTAGACGAGCTTATGTTCCAAATCTGGAGTCTCTAGCTCTTATAGTCTCTGAGATCGACAGACGAACATGGCTATATCGACTCGGCTATTGATGCTGATCAATAATATATATACTTTATGGGGTCGGAGATGCTTCCTTCTGCCTGTTACATACTTTTTTACAAAAGCATTATACCCTTTTTAACCATTTTTAATGGGTTCAGGGTATAAAAAGCAGGATATGCCTTGATTTCCAAACCCTTATCTACCTATCAGAAGATATCATATACTTTATTTATATTATTTTACATACAAAGTTTCCACAATCAAATGATTCATTCAACGTCTTTAATGCCAACTTCGAATGCCAACACATGATTGCTTGCACACACACATACACACAGACACACAAGCAAAGAATAACTTGAACATTTTCTTTGGTTATATCCTGGCTACTTTTGTGTGTGTGTGTGCGTTGTTGTTTTGCATAGACATGTTGCAGACCTTAACCCTCGCATAGTTGCATGTCCGTTGTGGCAGAGTCAGGGCAGGTTAATGGCCGCCAGTGCCGGAAGTGCAGCACTAAAATCGAACAAGCGCGCCAAAAAAAAAACAAAACAAAACAAAACAAAAACCAAGCAAAAATTGTAATAGAGTAATAGTCGTAATGGGAAGTCCTGGCATGCATAGTGGCCATATCTTAGAGCTTGCGCCCCGCCAACAAACTGTCTGCGTATTTTGTGCAACGGAAGTCGCTGCCGGCCGCAACTTAAAGTGCCGGTCTACACCCCCCACCCCCTTCCAGGAACATAAATCCTTGCGCGATACTTTTAATGAAATTTCAATGTTGTGCAGGAATATGCGAGTGTGCGTCTGTGTGTGTGTGTGTGTGTGTGCTGACTACCTGGCTGGCTGACAACTGACTGTTTGTCGATTTAATTTCAACGCTTAATGAAATTTTCAAGCCCCGCCGCGTGTCACTTGCAGCTGCAGATGCAACAGACAGATAGATAGAGATAGAGAGAGAGTCGACAGGAGGCAGCAACAGATTCCTTGGTATTCTTTCATGCGTGTGTCTCGAGTGTGAAGAACAACTTAATGCACTTAGTGCGCTATGTCATGTTGAATGATGACGATGACGATGCTGATGCAGTCAGTGGATGCTGTCATATTCATACGACCCGTTGGCAATGTAATCAAAAAACTTTTTCAGCGATCATAAAAGCATTTTGTGTTGCTTTCACACTGCTTATGCAAATGCAACAAATGCCAAATGCTAATTTCGCTGATTAGAACGAAAGCAAAGCACAAGCGAGAAAGAAGCTCAAAATAAACGAATACCAAACCCACACACAGAGAAGAAGAAAGCGCTCGAGAGTTGAGTGTCCGCCGTAATATTTCATGGCTACGCGCCATTGACTTTTAAGCGGCTGTGTGGCAATGTGGCGTTGTGGCTGGGTCCAGCGTTAAACCGATTGCCTTAAAAACTTGCGGAAATCCTTCTTATGCTTTTATCCTTAATCTTAATTATAGCCAGCCAGCCAGCAGCCCAGTTTCAATGCAAAGTGGCGCCTCAGACAAAACAGAAGAAATTCTTGAGAACAAAAAAATAAAATAAAAATAAAATAAATAAAGGCAGCAGCTAAAAGAACGCAGAAAATAAATGTAAAGCTGCCGCACCCCACAGTCCAGTAATTTGTAGTTATAGCAACTGACTCACACTTCCCTCCCTCCCTCCAGTTGAGGCATGTCTTCTTTTTTTGGGGCGCGTTTCTGCCCTGCGGCGCACTTCAAACTTTGTCATGAATTATGATGAACGAGCGCGAGCGAGCTGAACTTTTCCACATAAACCTACGGCAGAGCGACTGTCGCACCCTTTTCATTGCGCGATTTTGATTTAAGCTTAGGCGTGGCATGCTTAGGTAGAGTATGCAGCATGTTTGTGATCTCAGTTATTGAAAGCGAAAGTCAAAGAATTTTATATAAATTTCCTTACTTAAGATTATTTTCATTTATTGTTGAAAAAACTTTTCTTATGTTGTATTAAAAGTATTGTAAATCTTTCGCTTACTCTTTAGTAGCGTATTACAGCTTCGGTTATTCACATTAACTTGCCACAGTTATACCCTTATCTTATGCAAAAATCTGACAATGTCTTTGGTCGCAGTTAACTATGTTCTCCACATCTCCCATTTTTTTTTTGTATGAAGATTAATGATTGCGAGCCAGATTAAATGATTATGGTGTTGCAGCTGGACAGCAAAATGCACAGAGCCTGTGTGGTTTTTGTTTTTAATCACTTAATGTCCCAACATTTGCATAATGAAAAATCAACAAAAATAAAATGAAATGTCGAAACGAAAATGCTTTTGTCTACATTCTTATTTACTCAGTCACTTCAAAGGCTCCAAAAATGTTTTGTGTGTTTTCGGGCATTGTTTGGCTAGTTTATTTGTTACATCCACAGTTACATACATTTGTATATTTATTTCGGTTTGTTGTACTCTCTTATCGCTTTTTCTTCTTTCAGATGTCAACATGGTGGCTGAGCCCAAGGCGCATCAAATTGGCAGGAAACGCCAGAATGTCAGCAAAACGGGCAACGATTGGTAAGTGCCAGAAAAAAAAAAACAATTTCATGCTTCACATTTTAATTTAAATAAATGCCTAGCGTTTAGAGCAAGTTTTTTGCGCAATTTAATGCGACCATGTGGCGCTCATTTGAAGTTTATTTACATATCATTTAACGGCTTGGGCTGAAAGTTTCCTTTTTGGGCGACAAACTCTCTCACACGCACACGCCAAAATAAATAAATAAATAAGGCACAATCCATCAGGGCATGGACATGGACGTCCTTTGTTTCAACGACCCCAACACACATAAAATATTTCGGCTGTCAACTCTATGCGAGGTTTTTCGTTTGCCACTTCCGTTACTTTGACTCCGACTCCGTCGCCGTCGCCGTCGACGCCTCCGTGTCTCTGGCTGGGTCAGTTGTGTGTTGTTTCGAGTGCTGCTGAAACACACACACACATAAAAAAGAGAGAAGCGGGAATGTCTGTCTGTGAGTGACAGTTGCAATGTATGCTATAATATCCTTGCGCTGCTGCCTCCTGGCGCTGACATGTGCACTTGTTTGTCCCTGGCGCGGCCTTAATGATGACTGAGCGAGCGCAACGGCCAGCATTCACAATTTATTTCGTCGCCGACGACTTGCCTCAGTCGTGTGGAAATATTTAATTTAAGCTTAATGACGCCGAAAGGAAGTGCGTTAAGGCTTTAAAAAGCTCGCAAATTACACACAGCACACACAACAGCAACAGCAACAGAAACAGCAACAGCAACAGCCACGGCACGACACACTGACAACAACTTGATTGTAATTAAAACGCAAACATTGCTGTGCTCTGTGTCCAGGTGCTTGGTCGCTCCGATCGCTCCATGTGCCGTGTTTGTCATTTAAATGCTTGCCGCTTCTGCACTTCGCTCGTTTCGACCACATACAAAATGACCGTAAAGCCACAATTGTTTGGCGCCCATGCCACATATGAAAACTGCCTCAATATTCGCCACAGAATGGATACTGACGCTGCCAATTGTATCAATCACAGCCAACACACACACACACACACACACACAACTGGCAAAAAGGGGACATAAAAGCTGCCCCATAATTGGCAAATGACAATTGTAACGACGAAATTGTGACCCGGCGGTTTGAGTCCTAAACAAATATTGACTGACGGAGAGGCAGGCAGACTGTCAGTTCGATAGGCAACAGTTGGTAGAATGTTCATTTTTATGCCGTATACCCATTGAAAAGTGGTTCAGTAGGGTGTTATGAACTAGTACATTACTAACTTCACTATCAAAAGCTGCCCGCTTCTTTGCATCCATACTGAATATTGATTATATACAGGGTATCTTCATTTTTATGCCGTATACCCATTGAAAAGTGGGTCAATAGGGTGTTATGAACTAGTGCTACGAAGGCATTACTAACTTCATACTTACTTTTATGATGACTATCAAAAGCTGCCCGTTTACCATACCATATCAATACTGATTATCCATATTGATCCATCCATATTGATTACATACAGGGTATCTTCACAGTCAACTTCTCTTGCCTAGCACACTCTGTTGTGTTTTTGCTAGCATTCATTTTGGGAAATTGGTTACATTGACACTTCAATTACAGCGTTGGCCAAGCACTTACCACAACTAATGAGCTGTCACGACTTGAATCCACATTTTTTTTGTGTTTTGTTTCTTTGCAGGGACTACTTCTATGACAGCTACTGCTCGTCGGCGCTGCTGCGTGGTGGCGGCGGCGGTGGTGTGGGTGGTTCGAATGGGGTGCGCCCGAAGAAACGCAAGCGTCTGATGACGAACAACAACAGTTTGGCGGCGGCTGTGCAACAGCAACAGCAGCAACATCATCATAGCGCTGCTGCAGTTGCAGCTGCTGCTGCCGCTGCGGTGCATCATCAGCAACAGCAGCAGGCGGTACAGCAGCAACAGCAACACCAGCAACATCACCAGCAGCAGCAACAGCAGCAGCAACATCATCATCATCAGCAGCAGGTTGCTGCTGTTGCCATGGCAGCGATGGCCAATTTATTGCCACAGCAACAGCTGTTGCTGCATCAGCAGAATTTGCTATCAAATGCGGCTGCGGCTGTGGCCACCACAGCGGCGACGACAGCGGCGCCCGGCGCACTCCACTGGTCGCAATACAAACAGGACCAACAGCAGCAACAGCAGCAGCAGCATCAACAGCAGCAACAGCAGCAACAACAGCACCAACAATTTGTAGCTGCTGCCACAGGTTTCCAGTTGAAAAGCGTCATTGCCGGACAGTCAACGACTTCGCCACAGAATGCAAAGTCAGCAATAATTGCTAATCAAACAGCGCTGGTGGAGCCGTACGGTGCCTTTTCCCAGCAGCCGTCACATCACCAGCAACACCAACAACAACAACAGCAACAACATCAGCAGCAGCAACAACAACAGTTGGGCTGTCTGTTGCAACCGTTAACTTTGGCATTGTCCCCACAGCAACCGCAGTCACTACAATTGCATAGCCAACTGATGCAGCAACAACAACAACAACAGCAGCAGCAGCATCAACAGCAGCAGCAACAACAACAACTACAGCAACATCACCAGCAGCAGCAGCAGCAGCAGAATCAACAGCACCAGCAACATGCACAGGAGCAATTAAGTTTGCATCAACATTGGGGACCTTTCAAAGTCTACAGTGAGTATTGACTTGATTTGTTTACATTTTGGCTATACTCATGTTGATGGCAACAATCGTTAGCTATTAAAAGTTTCTGCATTGGCTAGCAAACAATTTGTTGCTTGAGTATTGCTCAAATCAAATTCAAAGCTATTACTTTACTCAGCTAGTCATGTAGTCATTAGTAAACCCTTACAATCTTGTGTAAGCTTGACTTTGTGAAACTTGTCTAAAATGAAGATTTATTGTAGTATGTGCCTCTCACAATGAGAAATGTGTCAACGTCACAGATCTGGCGTTAATACATACTATCTGCTCGACATTCTCATTGCATTCAGCATTCTGCAAGTTGCTCAGCCACAAGCGCAACAGACGAACTGCTCAACAATATTAATTCTAAAGCAGCAACGTTATCCACCTGGCTATATGGAGGGTTTACTCAGTCTCAAGAGCAGTCTGCTGTCGAACAACTTGAAGCCCAATCTAGAGAAGCAACAAGAGGTCAACTGTGTTCCTGTGCAGGCAGATTCCTCTTCTAAGTCTCATGAGATTGTTGAGAAAAAGGAAGAATTGCATCAGCGGCTTGACCAGCTGGAAATGGATCTCAAGCAACAGGAAGAAATGCTTCAGCAAAAAGATTTGCACTTTGCTGAACATATTGAGTCAGGGCAAGAAGAACAACCACAACAACAAACACAGCAGCAGAACGACTCAGTGCACAATCAGTTGGAGCAGTTTGAGGCACAGATAATGGCAACACAACAATCAAGCCCTCAGTTGTCAGTACAGTTTCAACTGCAACCACAAGAGATGAAAGCAGAGTTGCCATCGCAGCCCATTGCTGAAGTTGTTGCGCAAAATTCCAGCGCTAAATCTCAATTGCTGCAGCAATTTGCTAATTTCTTTGGACAACGACAGCAGGAACAACATCAGAAGCAGGAGCAGCAGCAGCAGCAGCAGCAACAAAAGCCCAAACACGCACTACAAGAATTGCACTTCAATGTTGCACAGTTGTCACCAATAGATCAGGATTTCCTCGAAGAGTTCACATGTCCCGACGAGAAACCAACAACGAAAAAAGTTACGCTCAGAACAACAAAGCAAACTACACCAAAGAAAAAGATCACAACAGCCGCTCCCCTTGACGATGTCATGGAAATAACAATACGTGTGGAAAATGGCATATTACAAACTCAGCCCACCTGTCCTCCAACTTCAAAATCCCAATCGACAGTGCAAAAGAAACCTCCAACGAGTCCCACTTCTCAGCCCAGCTCGAATTCGCAATCGAGTACGCAAGCAACAACGAATCCCACAAAATCGAATTCCCAGACACAAACAAAGTGCACCACTGCAAAGCCCTTAAAAGTGAACGTGATTTCAAAGTTAGTGCGTAATTGGTTAAATGTTAATGGTACGCGGAAAAAACGACTAGATCGAATGAGTCGTGAAGCAAAAGCCAACAAGGAAACCAATCTACGAATCGATGCAATTGCAATGCTTCTCAAATATCGCAATACGCAAGGTGATCTATGGGGTACTGAAGAGAAGGTTCGACTGAATGAAGGCAAGCCAAGAAGAATTTGTAAAGAAAGGCGAAGGATGAAAACGCGTCATCATCGAGCCACCATCGATAGAAAGCATTTGTTGCAGGCTAAGACAAAGATTTGGCCTATAAGAATAACACATTAAGCTTTAAATAATTTTCAAAATATATTTTTTAACAGTTTAGATCGTTTTATATATATATAAATATACGTATGAACAAAGATTGGGTGAAACGCATTTATTTCAAGTCAGGAAATAATTATATCAAATCCTTTATTTTATTAGCACTCATGCAATATAGAATATTTGCATTAATATTTTATTTCTGTTTCGTTATTGTAGGCAATCCGGATACATTAATCTGCGGCAACTGCCGGGAATGCTTCAACGAGCTGTCTGAGTTATTGGACCACAAGAAAAGCTACTGCAAACTGAGGTTCACATGCAAGTGCCAGGATCTGGCCTTTGCAGCAAGTAAGTCATCAGCAAAAAAGATTGGAGGGCGTGGCATTTGATGTCTGCAATTAATTTATGATTGTTAAACACTTTTTGTTCGCTTCCATATCCATGTCTGTGTTTATCTAAGGCCACATTGTGTGTGGCTAGATTCCTTGTTGCAAGTCAGCAACATCTGTCTGTCTGTCTGTCGGTCTGTTCGTTTTGCGTCTGCCTGCAAATTCATTTAAAATTGAGTTATTTATGCGACTAAGCCCTGCCCAGACCACATTTTCCGCAAATTCCAACTTAAATAACTAATTAATTCTTGCATGTTTGCAACACACTCACACTCACACTCACACTTCCACTTCTACACAGAAACTCCGCCAACGAGCGCCAAATTGCTTTGCGCCGTTTGCAAGGATGCATTCGCCAATCCCTGGGATTTGATGGTGCACGCACAGGCCGCACACATGGTTAACATTTACGAGCTGGGCGATGAGGCCGTCAACGTCGTGAATGCCGCCAATGGCAACGGCAACAACAACAATGTAAACGATGCAACTGCAATTGCAGGCAGTGTTGCTGCTGCTGTTGTTGCTGCTGTTGCTGCTTCTGTTGGTGATGATGAGGCAACAACCATAACAAAGCACATGCCAACGTCAGCAACACTTAACAAGGAGCCAAATAACAATAACAAAATTAGCAACAATAACAACAACAACAACAACAGCAATGAGAACAACAACATCATCAATGGACACATGTCGCCCATTGCCAACGGCAGCAACAGCAACAGCAGCAACGATGTCGTTGCCGTTGCACCAAATGGCATTGATGTTGCTGCCGTTGCAGTTGCAGTCGCAAGCAACGATGGCCATGTAAGCAGCGATACGGAGACACAAAGCATTGACATCAAGTTTGAGCTCTGCGCCAGTCCCAAGGAGGTGTGTTAAATTGTGCACAAATATTCCAATTCCTTGCTATCTGTTAGAGTAACTCTTCTTGCAGGATCCGCAGCGTGATGATCTGTCGCTGGATGGACGATTGTCGAGCAGCTCGCAGACCCATCATTCGGATGACATCAATATGAATATAAAGCTACTTAACGGATCGGTCTCCTCGCGCGGCAGCTCGCCGGGCTTGGAGTCCGATGAGCCGCCGGCAACACGTGCCTGCATTGTCCGAACATTGAGCATTGTGAGTATGAGCACTTCAAAATAAGAAAAAAAATACATTTAAGGATTATAAGTTTTGAGGATAATACTCTTTAAGGTTTTCTGAAAGTTTCTAACATTTTCTCCCTGACTTTCTCTTATCATTTCAGGAGGCTGCTGGTGGCACAACCTCACCCACTGCCACTGCGTTGAGCCTGATGTCCAACGGTCTCAGCTTGGCATTGGCACCGCAATAAGCCAACTCTGAAAGGACTGGCCATAAGTAGAATCAAAAGCGTTGCAACGTCAAACGCAGTTATATAAAGAATTTAGATAATATCTTATGTCATAGATTTGTGTGCAGATGGGGAGAATGGGAGAGAAAGAGTATTTAAAATGCTCATGTTGCTTATGGCTTTTGTGTATTGTATTGGATATAAATAAGTATGTATGTGCGTTGCAAGTGCAATTTATTCAGTATTTTTGTACTAGACTTAAACTGAGAAATGTTTGAACAAAACAAAATGGAAAACGTAAATTACCACAAAAACATATCATTTTAAATTAGGTATTATTGTAGCTATAACAATTACAGCTAATTCTATATAATAAATATTGTATGTATATGCCTGTCTTCGGTTTTCTTTTTGTTTTTGTGTTTGGGTTTCAAAACTGCATATGAGAACATATAGGTAAAAGGTTAAGGTTTAACAAAGTTTAGACAGCTTCAAAAACTGTTCTCAAAAGTTCAGAAAATATGTGTAAGAGCTAGTTGAACGGCATTGAGTAGGACAAATGAGCTTTGTATATAGTCACAATTATATATTGTTAGCAAACACAATACCCAACAAAAAACCACGCTTTATTTTATATACAAGTGCATAACTTAACTAATATCTAAAATATATAAAGAGCCCAACAATATTATGATTCAAAATACGTACCATTGTATATCAAATGTAGCATAGTGACAACAGGTGTTTCAAAAACAGCAGTAAAAAAGCGTGTTGAAAAAGAAGTTCAACCGCAAAAGGCTTAAAGTTAAAAGAATTATATAAACGTATTAATATTAAATATATAATAAATATTAACATATGTATATCAAAATTAGCTGCTATGTAAATAGACTAGTTATACAACAACAAAAAATTTAATATTGTAAACAAATAACAACATTCAATTCAGTGTCCTCCAACTAAACATGTAAACAGGCAGAAAAATGTATTTAATAAAAGGATATAAAACAAAAACAACTTTAAATGTGTTTTTACTGAAGAAAAGCGAAAGCTGCTTTACTAATTTCGTATGGATGCGAATTTTCAGTTTCGGCGCACATTAGAAATTCTATTTTGAAGCTCATTAAAATAAATGATGATCAACTGCACACGACGCAACTGTCGACAGGCGACGCAGTGTGTAAACAGTGACAGCAAAAGGACAACAACAGGGACTGCAACTGCAAACATTGTTGAAAGCAAAGCAAAGCACGATAATGAAAAGCGCCAACAAAAGGTGAACAAAGGAGTGTTGCCAGAGACAGCCTCACCTCACACTCCACTACTACGAAAAAAACTTGTGGACACAATGCCAAAATGCAGTTAACTTTATTAAAATGCGCAACGAAAACGGTCTTTGTTGTTGTTGTTGCTGCTGTTGTCTGTCCTTGCCGCTGGCTGCGAGTCCTGTGCCCAAAACATTTTTATTGTCGGCCGTTAAGTTTCTGTTACTGTTTGGAGGTCGAGCTAAGCGCCTGCGGTCAACTCATGTACTTGATTTAAAATGCATAAGCAAGGGGCAAAAGGTGGAGATTGCAGTCAGCAACAGCAGCAGCAGCAGCAGCACCAGCCACTATTCAATTTGAGGCTGGGCAACCTTAAAGTGCGCTGCGGCTAATTAGAATGCCTCGCCTAGGTGCGACTCAGTCCGGCGTACACATTCCGCCGTGCGCATTCCGCAGTGTTCAGTTGGCGCAAAGGTAACATTTAGCCAGTTGAAATTACGAGTGGCAGCTCCTCTTGTTGGCTAGGGACCTTCACATCGCTCTGTGTGTGTGAGTGTGTGTGTGTGTGTGTGTGTGTGTGTGTGTGTGGGTTGCAGCTCTCGCAAATTACGCGAGCTTAGCCCAATGAAGTAATTGAAATGACACCGAAAACTAGCTGGAACTACTTAATTTCACACCTAACCCAAAGCCGACGTACATGGCGTATGCGTGATACGCCAGCTGCGTGAGCGTAACAACAAAAGGCTATCCCTCTGGGAGTTCCACGTACCCAGTTGTCTAATAAGCAACGCCCGTTCACCGTATATAGCGTATAAAAGGCAAAGACTCGCCGTCCACTCGCCTGACTCAGTCAAAGTAGCCGGAACGCGTCGGACTCTTAAATCGCAATCGGAATTGTTGTCGCACTCCAATGTCGTCAAACAGCACACAGCCACAGACGCCCGTCGATGGCCTCGAGGTGCCCAGGCCAATTTTAACCGCATCGCATCAATGGAAACGGGCGGCACTGATGGCCAAGTCGGCGTCAGCTTGCAGAGACAACTCGGACGATAGTGAGGATGAAGTCGATACCAAGCAGCAGATCAAATATGGCAGCGGCTTCCAGGCGGCCAAGGCGATTATTCATGAGTATTGTGACTATAGTACCATACATGGCATACGCTATCTGGGCGAGAAGAAGCGTCCGTGGCTGGAGCGTTTGTTCTGGGTCAGTGTGTTTTTGCTATCGATATTCACGTGCTTCCAGCTAACACTCAATATCTGGGACAAGTGGAATAACAATCCGGTAATTGTCAGTTTTGCCGAGAAATCGACGCCAGTGTGGCAAATCCCCTTTCCCTCTGTCACCGTCTGTCCCGAGACAAAGTCACGCCAGAGAGCTTTCAACTTTACGGATGCCTATTGGCAAATTCGCGATTTTCGTGCCAATGTCAGTGGAGTAGCTGATCTTACCGCAAAGGAGTAAGTAACTAGGAAAAACTGTTCAATGGGCAGTTCAAGGAAATATTTTTGAAAATAAATCCAATGAATATTATTTCTATGCTTCTAACTTCGAAAGAAAATCAACATTTGGAGCCGTCACTCAAGTTTGTGATGCTCCGTTGCATGACATTGACTTTGGCCACAAGACCCGCAAGGGAATTGAAATCATAGATGAACTAAGCGACGTCATACCACTGTTTGACGAGACCTATTTGGACTGCAAGTGGCGGAACTCTCCCATCAAATGCAATGAGATCTTTCACAAGTTTGTCACCGAGGACGGCGTTTGCTATAGCTTCAACTCGCTGAGTCCCGCTGAGATCTTTCGTGCCGAAGGGTAAGCTTCATTACTCTCTGGGGCTTAAGTTCTAATTGAACGATTTCCAGCATCATACCTGATATCATTTTTCGGGAGGAAAATCGTCACGCCACGGAGTGGAATGTGGAGGATGGCTATAGCATAAGTTCCAATACTGAGACCTATCCGCATCGTGTTCTAGGACCTGGCGCCAAGGCTGGCTTGTACTTGTTCATGGGCGGCATTGAAATCGATTTTGATGATATGTGCCGAGGTCCTGTGCAGGGTTTTAAGGTTTGTATTCGTAGCAGAACGTTCACGTGTGTTGCATGACTCATTGCTTGCCACATAGATACTGTTGCACACGCCCGGAGAAGTGGCACAGGTCACACGACAATACTTTCGCATACCCTTCGATCAGGAGGTGCTCATATCCATACGACCCAAGATTATTACCACCTCGGATGGCCTAAAGCACTATGAGCCACATCGACGACAATGCTACTTCCAGAAGGAGCGGCATCTGCGCTACTTCAACATCTACTCACAGACAAACTGTGAACTGGAGTGTCTAGCCAACTTTACTCTAACCAAATGCGGCTGTGTCAAGTTCTCCATGCCGCGTGAGTCTTCAACTGAATATTCATAGAATATATCCAGGACTAATGTTGCTTTTTAGGTAATGTAAATGTGCCCGTTTGTGGTGCTGGCAATTTGAAGTGCTATAACGATGCGGAGGATGAACTGCTGCTCAAGGAGTTCCAGCAGGGCATGGCCACTGAGGGAGAGAACTATCGTGGTCAGACGGATTGCAATTGTTTGCCTTCCTGCACCTCAATTGCATATGAGGCGGAAATTTCTCAAGCTGATTTCGACTACAAGACAGTTGCCAGCAAGGACAAGGCCGAGGGTGAGGACACAAAGCGCGAGGGGTAAGAAACCTTAAACTAACCTTACCTTATATCAATCTAAAACTAAGTTTACTCTGCTTGCAGCATGAAAATGTCGCGAGTTTCCATCTTCTTCAAGGAGGCACAGTTTCTCACCTCACGGCGCTCGGAACTGTATGGTACCACCGACTTTCTGGCCAATTGTGGTGGTCTGCTGGGTCTCTTTATGGGCGTCTCCACGCTGAGTATTGTGGAGTTGGTGTATTTCTGCACAGTGCGTTTGATTTCCAATTTGCGTATGCGTCGCAGGACACGCAAGGAGTTGTCCCTGGCTGCCAGCAAGGAGGCCTAAACGCCAAAATGAAGTCAATTGGCTTATCAATACAGCACTACATATTCTCTATCTGTTTCTGTGTGTGTGTGTTTGTGCGTGTGTGTGTTGTGTTTAAAATGCAAACAATGGAAATAAATTTGTACTCTTAGCACAGTCAGCAATTGGAGTTGGAATCGTATGCCACTTGCTAGTAGATATGATAGGACTCGATAGTGCCCGCATTGCTGCCAAAGTCAAACGTTTGCGGTTTGTTGTGTGTGTGTGTGTGCATTTCAAATGGAATCAATTATTTTATTGTGTGATTTGCAGCTGCAACTCAATTCGATTGCCAAAAGTCAACAGACGCAAGTCAGCGCCAGAAATTCACCACACACACACACACTCGTCTCTCGTCTCCAGTCGAATATGTTATGCAAGGAGAGACCTTTGATTTGCCTGCCAGCAGTTTGTAAAAGGAATACTGAGATCTATTTAAAGGGACACCTACCCCTACCTATAGCTGGGCAAACAACTCAATTTAACTCAACTCTGTTCTCGGCTCTTAGTTTGAGTTGTGTGCGTGCGGCTCTAATGGAAATCCAATTGAATTAAGTTAATTATGTTGGCAAATATTTAAACAATAGCTGCAATTTAATGCACATGCTACCCACACACCCCACACACACACACGCACATACTCATTTACCTTTGCTAGCTTTAAAATATAAGCTGCAGTTGTCATTTAGTTTAATTCAATTTGCATGCACGACTCGCGGTCATTATGAGCATATAATTTGCAACGGCGGCACGCAACTTCTGTGCAACGGTTGTGCAACAGTTGTGTATGCCAGCTACGTGCTCACAAACTACTGAAATATGCATGACAACACACACCCGCACACACATGGTCTTCGCGCTGTTGAGTTCATTATGGCAACAAGTGTCGAAATGTGTCGAAATATTGCAAATAAAGTTGACACATTTGCATACCTAATAAAATTCTCCATGCACATGTGCAAAAGTGAGTGCAACAATGGCGTTGCAGCCTTTTCCTGCCACCACGCTTGAATGTATGTGTGTGTGTGTGTGTGTGTGTGTATGATTCTGGTTGTGTGCAGTTGCCACTTTCCAGTTCGTGCACGCCAATTTCATTCAGATGTGTATATAAGTTAAAATGAAATTTATGACAATTTCATATTGATGATGTCTGACGAGGCTGTCTCGTGAGGTTTATGGTTTACATGAGCATGTTTAGCAATCAAAGATTATAGAATTTGATTAGTATATTCATACGTACTCGAAAGCTATTAAAAGGATCTCCTTGTTTGGTAAGTTGATTAAGCAATGGAATGGAGTTATTCAGAGAAGAAGTTTACTAAACGCTTAATTTTGACAACTTCTCAAACAGCTCTCGAAACAGTTTGACATCTGTATCTGCTGCATTACAGGCGCGACATTGCGACATTATGTGACATTGGCTATTAAGGACTGAAAGCTGCTCGTCAACTTTAGTCGATGTCAGTAATCAATTTGCATTTAAAAAAAAAAAAAAAAGGAAACCCAGACAGCAGTAAAGAGAGAATAAGCCATGAATAACATGACATTTGACATTGGCAGCAGCAGCAGCAACAACAACCGAACAACAACAACAAGAGAATGTCTTGACAGGCAGAGAACAAACTGCATAACAATATCAATAAAAAAGTTGTTTGCCAATTGCAAGAAATTGTTGGGAATTTGTAATTAAACTTTTGCAACACAATGCAACGTGCAACTTGCTGTCCGCAGTGTCTGGCAGCAAAAACAACAATCAAAATGCCTGGCAACAACACAACAACAACAAACAAACAAACAGCAAACAATCGCGGCATTGGCCAAACGGTCGCTTCATTTGCTTGGCATGGCTTTAAATTTCCGGCATCCGGGTTTAGGTGTTGCCCCTGCTGCCGCCACCCGCTGCATGGTCGCCAATGGCGGCCATGTTTGTTTGTATTTAAGTCGGTTTCTGAGCAACATTTTGCGGCATTCGACAGCAACACGAGCCTCTGTCATGTCACAGGCGGCTCACCTGCTCAGCAGTCAGTCAGACTGCCAGCAAGGCAGGCTCCTAGTTAGTTTTCGGTTGGCTTTTGAACTGACTGCTTAAGCGGAAATGACTTGAATGCTTTGGCACGGCAACGAACACACACACACACTCGTGTCACATGTGGCGTATGCGGAATTTCGCACACCCACCTGTGCTTTGGGGCGTGCAGTTTGGAACGAAGGCTTGGCGAAAGTTTTGTGTAACGCGATTAGCGGTTTGCGTTTTGTTTGCTGCTGTGTCTGAGCCAAAAAGTCGTTTGCATATATGTGTATAGAAGACAGTTAACTGCAACAACACAACAACAACAACAACAACAATTGTGCGCTGCAGTAATTGCAGATTTTAGATTCTCAGCCGTAGTTTGAAAAGTCATTAAAAACTTGCGAGAAAACTTTCCAAACGTGTATGCGAAATTTATGATTAAATCGTTTGGCAGGCTCAAAGGCGAACAAGACAATTAATTAAAAATGAATGCCAAACCGAAAATGGCAAATCAATGTTTATCGTGACATCAATAGCGAATTGACACACACACCCACCCACACATACATACACATTGTCACGCACACATATCGTTGTTGTGGTTGGGATGGAATTTGTATGCAAACCGCGAACTAAATTAGATTCTTTTTTACTGCATTGGCATCGCCTGTTGACGATGACAACGCCATCATCATCTATGATGCGGATATATACTTATACTTAGATGGTCCTGGCTCTCTGTTGATTGTGTCCTTGCTGCAGGAGCAACAGCAGCACGAGCGATAAAATGCGTAAGCTCGTTAAAATTGCAGGCGTCGCTCCTTTTATAATACGAATAATGATCGACTGATGGCAATATACATATATATATATCGGGGGTGATGGTATTGATTTTACTTGAAATGTTTGATTTTCCTCATAACATGTTAATGAGCGTGTGAAACTTATGTTTAATGCGGTCTTAACGGTAAGTTTGTGATCTGTTAAACTAGCTTGTTAATGTTGATATTATTATACTCCTTTGAGTATCCTTAGTACGTCACTAGAACATAGTTTTATGTTTCAAATGTTAAACATATCCTTAAAAAAGTTTAATGTAAGTTTGAATATGTTTTCTTATTCCACATAACCATATATAAGCTATTATAATCAGATTAAGCCCAGCGAAAAACTAAAACAAAGAGCATAAAATCTAAAAACAACAATGACTTCAGCTCCACTCATACTAAATTGTTTGTTCATACTATCCTTTACGAGCGTTGGCCCAGAAAACATAAATTAAATACACTCGCATACAGACTGAAGAGACTCGTACTTATTATGCATTACCTAATGAAAAGTGGGCTTTGTGCCCAGGACCATGAACTTTTGTTGGCAACTCTCAAGGGGGGCGGCGTAAGCAAATAATAAATAAATAAATAAACGAAAAGCGCAAATAACATTTGAGCGCCAGATTTAATTTCTAACGTTGAGTGCGCATATTAAAACAGGCAGCAAGGAAACAGGGGCGGGCCGGGGCGGGGCGGTGCTGTGCTTGGCTGTAAAGCCAAAAGGCAATGTGGCTGTGAGTAACAAACAAAGATGATGCGGATATCACTGCGTCTCTGGTGTTGGTGGAAGTGCAACGGAAATGCGGGATGCCGAGCGGCGAGGGAGAGACGGGAGAGGGCAACAGATAAAAGCTGTGTGCGGGCAGAAGACGGAGCAAAGCGGCAGGAGAGCCTCCCCATAAAGAAACAATAAAAGCGTGGGCAAATGTAGAAAATTAAACACGACCAAGTGGAGGATGTGGAGTCGGGAGGCAGGGGCGTGTCGGAAGGCGTAATAGAAGTTAGCGCGGATAAACAATGAATTACGGAATCATGAAAGCAAATTGACTTTAATGCAAAAATCAAATATTTACACAGCGCGAGAAAAACGAAGCGAGGCAATGCAATTGAAAATGTGAAAAGATGCAGGAGAGACACACACACAGACAAGCAGACAGACAAACAGTTAGATAGTCAGACAGATAAAAGACAAACAAACACAAACAAAGCAAAGCACACACACACAACCACAAAGTGAGGTTATGTTAGATGCTGCTCTGGTACCCAAAAAACTCGTTTCGGCACTTAAATGCCAATACACACAATCACAAACAAACACATACATACATGACTGAGCTTAGATATGGGGAACTATGGCTTAAGAGGGGGTAGGAGGGTGTAGAGCTTTGGGTCTGCGGCATATCCGGTTTTTGAGTGTACGTTATTAGCCCGCTGCTGCGGCTGTCCGGCGTGTCTGCATTTTACGATTTCATTCATTTTTGTGGCTGCCATTCGACGCCACAAAATATGCAACACAAAATTTTATTTCCAAAACTCCCCACACTCACACACACACAGCTGCACATCTTAAAGGGTAAATAATAATAAAAGCTATTATCTAATGTTCTGTAAAAAGAAAATTGCAAACATTTCCAAAAAGCAACTAGCAATTTGTTCAAGAATTTCTCAATTAGAATACAAGCAGCGAACATAACCCATTCTGCTTGAAGGATAGATGAAAAAATGTAAAGGAACGAATAGCGTGGAGGATGTATTGCACAAATCTGAAAACCATAAAAGTGTCGCTTTCAATTGTGTGTTGGGCAAACCCAAAAAACAAAAGCGACAACCGGCAATCGATGCCAACAAGTGAAATTGAAACACTGCACGGCTACAAATTGATGATGAAGTGAATGTTGGAAGTCCTTTGGGTTATACACTACTTTTTTTTATGGCCCTTTAGGGGTATAGAGATTTTATTGCTTGGTTTGTGACAAGACAACTTGAATGTTTGTGGATTTCTGTTATTTGTGTCTAATCAATGAGATGGTAAGTTTTTACCCATTGAAAATGGGTAAAAAGGGTATAATGGTTTTGTGCAAAAGTATGTAACAGGCAGAAGGAAGCATCTCCGACCCCATAAAATATATATATTCTTGATCAGCATCAACAGTCGAGTCGATATAGCCATGTCGGTCTGTCGATCTCAAAGACTTTGAAAGCTAGAGACTCCAGATTTGGAAAATAAGCTTACCTAATCCCTAGGCATACAAGTCTGTTTCAAATTTTCGATAACTCTTCCCGTTTCCGATATACATATGTGATCGATATTTAGAAGGCGTTTGAAACATTAGACGATATAATGACAATGTGTGAAATTTTAGCTAAAATCGGTTGTAGAAACACCGGAGATATGGACCATTGAAGTTAAGTAAGTATGCACTATTCGCGTACACACACTCACACATACTTGCAAGCACTGACTGTCCGCGTAAGGTATCCTCTAGTCGGGATTTCTCGACTTCTTACTTATCTAGTTCTAAGTTTGTTCTAAAGTCAAAGTTTGTTTATCAACTTCATATGTTATCTGTACTAATAATTTAATATCTATCATTATATTAATTTATAGAGAATTATAGTCTCGACTAACAGCATTCGATTTATATTTTTTTTTTTATCGCAACCTCATAGATATTACTTTTTATTGCGATGCCTGGCGATGATTGACACCTCGTCGGGCAATAAATTTTTAATTTTCAAAGCGCCGTGATAGACTGGTTGTACTCTCACTCTTACTTCGAGTGACTGACTGACTGAGTGAGTGTGTAAGGACACGCTCGGAAAGACGGAGCTGGAGCTTGTTAAATTCAAATTAGAGCCTTGACTTTTTCATAGAGTTTGCCGCTGACAGCGAAGATAAATGACAGTGCTGCTGTGCGATCGCAACAAATTAACCTTGTTAGGGGGCTGCAGCCAGCAACAGTTACAAGTGTATGTAATTTTTTATCGTCTCCACACACACACACACACACACTTAACCCTCCGCTGGCGTCTCAAGCTGCAACTTACTCCACTGACTGACTGACTTATGAATGGCGTGTGGCAGTAGTTGTGTGTGCCGGGCACGGGGCGGGACTGTGTTTCCTCAGTTTCACATCGATAAATCAGTTTGTATATCAAATTGAATTCACGAGAGCGTGCACTTGACACCAGCACACGCACACACATTTATCAGCACTCGACTATCCGTACGCAGTTGAAAACAAAAACAAGCAAAGAAACTAAACAGAGCAGGCATCTTTTGGCATTTGTTTGGCATGAAAAGAAAAGCCACAAAATTTTAATTTCAACTAAAAGCGAGGCGGCGGAAAATATCAGCGCTTTTGCATTATAAATTATTCATTACATTGCCAGCGACCACGCCCAGCAGCAACTCAACTCCTCGCCCACATCTTTCACGCAGCCTCGCCTTGCCTCACTGACGGCTGCTCGTTTGCACCTAATTTGATTTTTAGTTGTGTTGAATGGCTGTGGATCCCGTCTCTGGTTACGACCCACACTCTTATCTGACTGCGTGCGGTTGCCCCGTGGCAATCTTTTTTTTTTGTTGCTGCAGCAAAAACACATGAGGGAGAATTGGCCACGCCTTGCTCTCCTCAAAAGGCAGCGCTTTATTCCTAGCCATCTTTCGGTTTCATTCATTTGGACTTCTCCTCCACAAAAAAAAAAAAATGTCTGTTATGTGGCTGGCAGTATTTTGCAGTAATTAATGGCAACTGTTTGATTAAAAAATTCCATAGTCGGTATGCAGTGGCAGTATGATGAACCATAGACTTCACTAAACCGAGCAGATAGTTAAGCAAGAACCACAGCAAATCTGTAGGAAAACTCTTTAGTTTGACGCTTACTTCAATCTCAATTTTATATAGCAAGCTAAACACATATATGTATATATTTTTGATATTTCAGGTACACAACTTAGTAATGCAAACAAGCAGTTCGGCAAGACCTGAAAGTGTAAATCATTTGTCGAAATCTCGAAGTGAAAGTCATTTGCAAAGAAGTATCAATATACCAAATGATGCAAGTGAGAGTCAATTCCCAGAACCACTGAATCCAATTGATAACCGAAATTGGAAATTGATATTTTTTCGATGGGTTACATTATTAAGCTTATTTGCTTGTTTGGTAAGTAACTAAACGTTTTGCTAAACTAATTTAGCTCATTGGCTTTGCCAGATTTGCAATGTATCAGACATTGTATACTACAGCCAAATGATAGATTGGTACTGGACCGCTCCAGGTGCTGAATTCCTCAAATTTCAAGTGGTCGTACTCATTTCGAACTTTATAATGGTTCCTCACATAATTAATGGGATTATCATTGTACTCAAGCAGAATATTACCCAGTTGCAAACAGTAGGTACTTGGATATATCTATACAGATAATTTGATTAACTATATATTTACACACACACACACATGGACAGTACCTAACGTTGCTGTTTGTGTTTAGCTGGGAACAAATGTTGTTAATTTTGGTTCTAACACAGCTATTTCCAAATCTTCGCAGGGTGCACGATAAATGGCAGAGTGGTGTTGGTATTGACGAGTATGAAATTAAGGTTAGTCCAGTATATATCTCTATGTGACAACTGTAGCTTTATATATTAGTTTCATTTAGTACAAATGCTGTGGCCTGTTCGGTCCCGATGATTATATGAGAGCGCACAGGGGTCACTTGCCTGGCAGCTGTTTCGTCAATTCTAAAGACAAAACATCTAAGGAGCTGTACCAAAGTGGCTGCCTTTGTGAATTTGACCCACAAGTGAATTTGTTACGCAAAGAGCTAATTACAACGTTGTTCCAGGTGAGATCTCAACTAACTCTTAACTATTTAAGTATTTTCATTTGTTATGAAACTCTTTTGTTTTAGATAATTTTATTTATCTTGTTGGTGGGGCATTTCTTTTATCTGAAGCGAATCAAAGCTGTGGTGCGAACCTTCCGAGAACTTTATCGAGACCGCATCTGTCTTTAGTTTTGGCTCGCAGACAGACAAATTGCATTTGCATTTGCATGCAAGACAAATTGGATGGCATTGAAATTGTTGAAATTGGATGAGTATTGGCATTGGCAGCAGAGCTTACACTTCTCATATTTCACAAGCTGCAATCAACAACGATAAACACTCGAGTGTCTCAGGCATCGTTTGTCCGAGTATCCGCTTTGCATATGCATGAGCCAATAAAGAAATCAAGAAAGCAAAGATAACGCAAATACCAAACAACAGGACACACTCGAAACAATATGCTAAAGCAGAGTCGAGAATGCAACCAAGCACATGTTCAAGGATAATCTCAATTCGTTTGGGTTTTTTATTTGCACATAAATTTTATTGTTGTCAACATTAAATTTGGCGCCATGAGAAACAATTTTCAAGCAGTTTCAAATGCATAAAAAATGTGCATACGAAAATGTTTCATAGAACGACCAACTTTATGGCTAAATAGTTTGCTGCTGGCCCAAGCAGTTAATACTTGTTGTCTGCCCCTTTTGCCTTTTGCCTAACCCAACGATTTGGTCCAAAAACTTTTCCGCCATCGCTAACGCTTTAACCCCACATAACCATAACAATAACAACAACACTTCTGGTCAAGCTGTGGAGCTGCTGAGCTGCTGATGGCTCCCATCGCAAAGTTTATGGCGAACCGAAAAAAGGGGTCATTTGGCTCATTAAACTTTGGTCAACAATTTTTTGTGCGCCAACCAAAGACAAACAAAAAGTTTTGCACTAAATATTTGGCGCCCCTACCATGAACAAAACAATATAGAGTGCGTAGCGTCTCGTGTGAATAAGCCTTGTGTGAGCGAGGCATAAAATTATGGCACACATACGCCCCATTAAATATTAGACAAATGTGAAGGACACCATCTGTGTGGATATGAGTAGGGGCAAAGCATCACCAAATGTTCCTGCAATGACCTTAAACATAAGGTCATAAAAAACAAATATTGTTAACTAAATAAAAGCAAAAGCAATATTTTTCTTGTAAGTAAACAAAAGTTGTATTTATTTGTATTTTATTCAGGTACAACAATCAGCTAAAGCTTAGCTTCTTAGTAGCCCCAGTGTGAGCCAAAGCCATCGAAGCTAACGTGAGCAACACCAACAGCTGGCGAGTACTTAACAAAGGCTGTAGGAGCAGCAACTGGTGTCGAATAGGCAACAGCTGGAGCGGCGTAGGACTTGGCATAAACTGGAGCTGGAGCAGCGTAGTGGACAGCGGGAGCAGCATAGGAAACGGCCTTGTGAACAACTGGAGCTGGAGCAGCGTAGTGGACAGCGGGAGCAGCATAGGAGACAGTCTTGGCCAAAACTGGAGCTGGAGCAGCATAGGTGACAGCGGGAGCAGCATAGGAGACGGCCTTGTGAACAACTGGAGCTGGAGCAGCGTAGGTGACAGCGGGAGCAGCAGCAGCATAGACGGACTTGGTTACCACCGTGGCTGGAGCGCTGCTGTACAGTGTCTTGGGAGTGTACACATTGTTGGTGGTGCGCGAGTCCACCTTGCTGAAGCTCGAGTAGGGTGTGACAACGTTCTTCGAGTAGGTAGAGACAGTGCCACCGAAGGAGCGCACCACATTCTGCTGGGTGGTGCCAACGGCATCGTAGTGGGGTTGAGCCAGCTTGGTCACCACTGGAGCTGACACATAGGTGGTGGCTGGTGCCAGGAGGCCAGCATTGCTGGCGCCGAGCAGAGCGCAGAGGGAGAGAAGGACGAACTTGAATGCCATGGCTGGAATATGTTGATTAACTGCAACTGGAAACGTTACTGATGCCCAACTTGGCCCAATGTGTGGCTTAAATAGCCAAAATAAAATGCTTTTAGCAAAAATATTCACGGTCACAAGTGTGACAGCGCGAATTAGGCCTAGTTATAAGCTCCCATTATTGAAAAAAACTGGTTCAATGGGTACACAAATGACGGAGCGCAAGAGCAGCGTTAAAGAGAAGTTTCGGTTCGAAATTTTTGGGGGGCGCAACAAAGTGAATTATTTTGAATACTATCAGCAGCTCATAAATTTTCCAGAAAACAAAAAACTTTTATTGCTCGGGCGTATTTTTCCATTAAATTGAGTTCAACTCAAGCAGCAAATATGCCACAGGACAACAACAACACCACCACCACCAACACTCAAGGACTCTTCTTTTGCTTGTGTCAACTTTTTGTGTTTAGGGTGTGTTTCACTTCTTTTTTGTTTTGCTGGCAAACGACTTGTTTATGATTTTTGTACTTTTCGTGCAAGTTTCTCAAAATGAATATTCCTGCTGTTGCTTTTGTTTCCTGCTCCCGCTTCTGCTTTTTCCACAGTTCGTATGATGAATATTTATTGAAATTACTAAAGTTGGCGCTGCTTCAAATTGAATTGTGTTGCCAACTTGGGATGTCCTCTCTCTCTCCCTCTGTCACTTGCCAACTTTCTCTTATGGCTTATATGTATTTTTGTGCTTTTTGGCAAATTGTTATTAATATTACACGTGCGCCATTGAGCCGCCCTCTAAACCTAATTACCACGTTTTAATCTATTGGCTTTCAAATAATTGCCAAACAGTCAAACAACTGGACAGCTTGTTCAGAGAGACACAAGACAAACCTAACAATCAGTCGTAACGAAACTCGCATCTCATTGTGGGCAGCAGCAACAACAATTTAGAGTTTGGCACGCGTCAATTGGGTATAAAAGCCGCAGCATTTTGGCCAAATCGACAACAGTCACTTTCAGTCAGTCTCCAATCTGCAATCTCAGGCTTTAATTATGGCTTTCAGTTACGTTATCTCGTTGTGCGCCTTGGTGGCCGTTGCCAATGCTGGTCTCCTTGCCAGCCATGTGGCTATCGCTAATCCTGCTGTGGATGCTGTGGCCTCCACGCAGCAGAATGTGGTGCGTTCCTTCGATGGCACCGTGTCCAGCTACTCCAAGGCCATTGATACGCCCTACTCCAGCGTGCGCAAGTCGGACACTCGCATCCAGAATAATGTGTACACTCCAGCGATTGCCAAGACCAGCTATGCAGCTCCCCTGTACACTCAGGCCACGCCTGTGGTGCAGAAGACTGTGTATGCTGCTGCTGCTCCAGTGTTGCAGAAGACTGTGTATGCTGCTGCCGCTCCAGTTGTCCATAAGACTGTCTCGTATGCTGCTCCTGCTGTTCACTATGCTGCTCCAGCTCCAGTGTTGCAGAAGACTGTGTATGCCGCTCCAGCTCCAGTTGTCCACAAGACTGTCTCGTATGCTGCTCCAGCTGTTACCTATGCTGCACCTGCTCCCGTCTACACCAAGTCCTATGCCGCTCCAGCTGTTGCCTATGCCGCTGCAGCTCCAGTTGTCCACAAGACTGTCTCGTATGCCGCTCCAGCTGTTGCCTATGCTGCACCTGCTCCAGTTGGCCACCAGACTGTCTCGTATGCCGCACCATTGGCCACCACCAATGTGAACCATGGACCGTCTGCGACCACCTACACACACAATGCACCTGCTCTGGGCGTCTCCAGCTATGGCAGCTCCCAGACCGTTCACTACTCACCCGCCGAGAGCGTCTCCCACATGAGCTTCGATGGTTTCGGCACTCACTGGGGTTTCTAAACGAATTACCGACTAATTGTTGTTAAAGCTTCTTGTTAACGAAATAAAAACCATGAAAAAACCTTAAGACCTTGGCAAAGCTTCCCGTTTTCAGTTTCGTTTTTGAGGTTGAAAGCGCAATCATCTTGGGCTAAGCAAAATGAAGCCTAACAAGCAATAAACGCGCAATTGTTCCGAGCTGCCCAAAAAGTACTCAATGATTATATCAGACCTCAAAACTGGAGCTTGAAGTAAAGCCGGTTTCTGCGACGTCATCGTTGGCATATTTCTTCTGTCTCGAGGGCAACCTTCGTTGGGTTTGTTAAGCGGCTTTTGTCTGATGACTTGTGGCGTGTGGGGGCGTGTCGTGTATGTTTGCGTATTATATTATGTGCCATTAATTGGATTTAATATTTTTGCACACCTTCCATTCAATGTTTGCCTCAGGCTGCCCTGTGTTGATCTATTAAATTGATATCGAAGTCAGATTCATTGCCATTCAGTTATAAGTTTTGGCTTTAGCCGGACATAGCACAATTGTGACCTGGTTTTGCACTTGTTATAATTACTTCAGTTAATTATCGTCTGTTTCACCTGATCACCAATAACAATGAACACACACACGCATTTCAATCATTGCCCAACTTTATTTTTAAGCCTGACATTTATCAATTGCTCGCAGTTTACTAATTGAAGCTCGACATCAAATTTGCCAAGTCAAGGCACATTGCCTTATTTCTATTGTTGTATTTAGATGAAGGGTTAACGATCTGTGCGATCTTGAAGTTAAGCAGAAACAAGCCACAAGGCTGATAAATATTTATGACTACAAATGAACGTGATTAGCGGTACTGCAAACTTTCTTAACTTCAATGTTCCATATCTCCGGTGTTTCTCAACCGATTTCAATAAAATTTTCACAGATTCTCATTATTTCGTCGAATGTTTTAAACTTCATCACAAAGTTTTCCAAATTCAAGCTATTGTTGTTATCGATAACATGTGTATATCGAAAAGGGGAAAAGTTATCGAAAATATATCGACTCGGCTGTTGATGCTGATCAAGAATATATATACTTTATGGTGTCAGAGATGCTTCCTTCTGCCTGTTACATACTTTTGCACAAAAGCATTATACCCTTTTCACCCATTTTCAATGGGTTGAGGGTATAAAAATGATATAAATTATACTTAATGCATAAACGAGTTTTCAAGTTGCGTTTTTTTTTACTTTGACATCTGCATTTAATAGGTTTTCTTTTTAATTTTACAACGTTTTTGCAATATTTCTATTTTGAATAACCCCACTTTGTAGCTAATTTGTAAAAGTGCTTAGTCACGCTCTCAAAGATGACACCCATGAGTGGCATCTCATACTTTTGCAAGCTGTCCAATCATCTAATTGAAATCCTGCTTAAAAAGCGATTGTGGAACACTTTATTTACGATTTTACACACACCCGAACAAACTGTATCGGTTTATGAAGATGATATGACAAATGATGCGACAAGCAATAGATTTCGTTCAATTCCCCCGATACTGCGGACATGAACAATCAGATTAAATGAAGCTAGGAAACAGGAAAGGGCGAATGCTCAAACGTTTTTCTTATACAAATTAGCTGTGAATTGTGATTGCGTATACGCAACGTGGGCTCACACTCCAGCTGTATTGTCTGTCTGACTTGACAATTAGTCAATAATTTATTTCAATTTCATTTGGCATGCCAAGCACACACACACAACTACACACACACCAGTATGAGAACTGGTCTAAGTGCAATTTAATTACATTTGCATTTGAGCTTGTGCCTTGTGCTTGTGCCTTGTATGTGTCGTGTTTTTGGGTTTTTGTGCGACAAAACTGCTTGGGCAAACAATTGTTGCAATGCAATTTACGTAAGCGAATTTTCATGATTTAAATGCGATAGCATTATGGTTTATTGTGTTAATGCTTGAAACAGCAAACGGAGAAAGCCAGTCAGCTTGTGTGTCTGGTGTCTGAGCACACAGCTATGTCCTGGTGTAATTCAATTATGAAAGGACATAAGACGCATAATAAGTCATAAATCAAATTTACCTATCCCACGGGCATGTCCAGCAGCCAGACAGCTAAACTGCAACCCAACACAGACACATATTGTTGCCTCAGCTCTCTCTGGCCGTAATTTGATGGACATTATGACGACTCTGTCTCGGCAAACAATTAGACAATTGATGCATCTGTGCGTCTGTTTGGTCAATGCCATTTTGTATTTGCTGTATTTGCGGGTCAAAACGTGAAAAGGGCCGAACCCAAAAATCCCAACAACCGATCCGATTCAACTAAGAGTTCTGTTCTGCGTGTGTGTGTTATGTGTGTGTGTGTGCTGTGTCTGAATGCATTTTATGTTGTCCACGTCATGGCCAGACGCTGTTTGAAGTGTGCAATTGAAAAATTTCGACATTTCTGCAACATCGAATGTAAATTTTGTGTGACCAAAGCGTGTTGCACAATGCAACTGTTTTTGCTGTTACCCATGTTGCAGCCCCAAAGATCCATCGACAATACCACAATACTGCATTTACAGCAAAGTTCCACATTTTTGACTAAGTAATATGTTGCAAGTTAGTTGTAAAAAGTTATGGCAACCAGAAAGTGCAATCAGTTCAAAAATGTTTATTTAAAACTTAACCAATGGCTTAAGTCTTGGAATTTAAACAAAGTTGAGCATGTTTTAAGGCAAATGCCAGACGAACTGAAGCATAAGTAGGAACAGAAAAGCAAATGCAAAGAAATGAGAGAAACCAAAGACCTCAGACGACTACGACCATCGCGATATGTCATAGTCGCAGACAAAGGGCAGCCCCAGCTAACTGGGAGCGAAGGGATGAGAGGGCTGGCTTTTCGAATGCAGATGCTGACAGAGGCATTAGCAACGTTGGCTAAGTGATATGGATCATTGCTTGGCCGGCGGGCATTCTTTCTTGTGCTCTGCCTTGTGTAGATTAAAATTTAATTTTTAATTTAAAGACTGTTTGTGTTTGTTGTTGTGAAATAAATAAGTGAAATAAAGGTCCGTGTTGATTTATCATTTTGGTATGCAAATTCAATGCTCACCTTTTGCTTTCTGTGTGTGTGTGTGTGTGCGTGTGTGTGGCAAGTTTGTCCCTCGTAACGCGACTGCCACATGCAATGTCAATGCCAAGCGATTAACATTCAATTAGCTTTTGGCTTCATCAATGATTTTATCGCCAGCCATTAGAAGAGGGTCGTGCCAGGGGTATGGGGCACCGATTACAAGTGCCCCAGTTGCTGTGAGTGTAAATTGTGGCAAATTATCATTAGCTTGTTGTTGTTGTTCTTGTTGTGGCAGCTTGTTATGTTTGTGTGTGTGCGTTGGAACGACATCTTCACATCTTCAAAAGGTTTTTATGACATCAACAGCTGTCGTTGACAGATTATTGTGGCGATTATTTTAGCAGACAGAGACCGAGTTTCGAGGCCACAAAGCAAAAGGGCCGACAACAGCAACAATGACACGGGCAATGGGGCAGAGGCAAGTAACAGGAGACTTGTGCTGCTTTGTGCGTTCAACTGGAAATTGTCAACAATGTTGTCATTGTTGTTGCTGTTGCTGTTGCTGTTCATGTATGTGTGCTGGGCCACTTAAACATCTTGTGGGTTAGCACTTGTAAATAACTATGTTAGACTTGGGATACTTGTCATTTTTATACACACTTTTTAACAACAGCAACGAAAACATTATTCAATACACTAAGTATCTAAGTAATGTGCCATCGTTCGAAGCGTTTTTTCAAGAATACAGCCGCTATATTGTTATTCATCCTTTTGGTAAGCTATCCTTTGCTTGCCTTGCTTTTCTATTATATTAAATGTTTTTTTTTTTTTAGATATTTTGTTCGGTTGAGATCACTGTGGATATTAGTCATGGTTTTGCTGATAAACACGACTGGACATTGTTGATGGTCTCATGCATTGTGACGGCCATTTTTTTTGTCTTAGCCACATGCTGCGGCATCTTTGTGTTATTTGAGGAACGAATCTTACGACTGTATTTGGTAAACTTAAATATAGATATGGTAAAGAGGAACGTTGAACAATATTTACAACTCTTTCGCAGCTTGCAATAGGCCTCGCTTTGTTCCTAACTATCAAATGCGTTATTGGCATACTCTTTGTGACCATTGCCAAACCCGGTGTAGCTAAGAACAGCGTCTGGTTTTATGTAACATTATTTTGGACAGTGAGTGAAGTTAAATTAGTAGTAAGCACAGTCGAAACATTTTCTATGCAGGTATTGACTTTGATTGCACTTATGGTACGAATCTGCTGCTAAGAGTTTTGTGCCTTTTGTTTTGCGAATATACACAAAAATGTGTTTTCTAGGGATAAATGTACTAAAGATTAATTGCTATATTTTAAGTGCCGTTGTTCTGGTAAGTGGAAAATCTGAAATATAAAACAATTTTTGTATCAATTATACCCTGAACCCATTGAAAATGGCTATAATATAATATATATATATATATAAGATATAATGGTTTTGTGCAAAAGTATGTAACAGGCAGAAGGAAGCTTCTCCGATCCCCTAAAGTATATATATTCTTGATCAGCATCAACAGCCGAGTCGATATAGCCATGTCCGTGTGTCCGTCTGTCGATCTCAGAGACTATAAGAGCTAGAGACTCCAGATTTGGAACATAAGCTCGCCTAATCCCTAGGCAGTACAAGTTTGTTTCAAAATTTCGATAACTCTTCCCAATTCCGATATACACATGTGATCGATAACAACAAAATCTTGAATTCAGAAAACTGTATAATGCAGTTTGAAACATAAGACGAATTAATGATAATCTGTGAAAATGTTATTGAAATCGCTTGGGAAACATCGGAGATATGGAGCATTGAAGTTAAGAAAGTATGCACTATACGCGCACACACACACACACATACACATACGACATATATGGTTCAGGGTATAGCCTAGTCGGCATTTCTCGACTGGAGCCTTCTTACTTCTTGTATTAATTTTCTTCGCCTTAGCTATTCAATTTCGTTGATATGGGTTTCGCTATTAATAATCTCGAACAATTTCCGGGCAGCCATAAGGCTTGGCTTGTCACATCGATAGTACTGAATATTCTAATTATATTTGCTATAGGTTGGGGCCTCTATGGGATTGTTCACACCAAAAAATTCTACATTAAAATAGTAGGTTGACAGCTCAATTTTCAAAGCTTTTCTAGCACTCACTAATCCTTTTTCAGTATGTGATCACATTGATGTGCTTTATGTTCACTAAGCTTATTTATGCACAAGCAGCCCTACATTTAGACGATAAATATTATAATCTGGTAGTGACTGTATGGTATTATCTTCTCACAGCGTTGTCTGTAAGTATACCTGGCGATAACTGGAGATATGTTTTAGTTAGTTTGCTTATGTGATTATTTCAGGTGCTATGTTTTATATTCGTTTTTGCCCTCTTTCTGAGCGTACAGCAGCTAGAACAGGAGCGCAATTTGGCTTGATAATACGCCAACGATATGATTGTTGATCTTTTAAAACTTCGAACAGCTTTTGACAAATAAGTTAGAAACTGTATTACAACCGAAAAAACTTTGAACTTTGTGTCAGTTTAGAGTTATACATAAATAAAATTAATATTAATAATATATAGAAATGTGCTTCTTTGGTTTGCGAACACTAAAGATACTTACGTTTATCCTAAGTGTCTTTCTAACAGTAAGTCATAATTTATAAGTAAAACGAAGTAAATGCAATTGTTATATGTTTAGATTAGCAATGTTCTCGAACTCAGTGTAGCGGTAACAAACGTTGGTGAAACAGAGAATGGTGTGAGGAAAGCCCTAATAGCATCAATCGTATTGAATACTCTAGCGAACTTTGGCATTATTCATGGCATTTACGGAACGGTTTATAATAAAACTAAAAATATTCAAAGAGTAAGTGAAAAACAATTTCCAGCTTATTAAATACTCAGCAGTAACAATTTTCAGTTCATATTCGTGTTATTCGTATACTTCTTTGGGAAAATAATGATTGCCAAATTGAGCGAAGAATTTGATAATACGGATGTTGAGATTGTTGTGTCCATATGGTATCAGATCGATGTGGTGTTCACAGTAAGTTGAAACGAGAGACAAAAGGATTTGAGATTCATTAATATTACTTTCAGGGCGTTTGCTTGATTTGCGCAACACCATTTTGTTTAAAGCTCATAGAGAAAGATGATCGAGCAGAAATTGAAGTTTAAATTTATATTAAGTGTTGGAAACCTTTAATGTTTTAATACATTGTCAGACGCTAGCCAAATTTACAACCAGCAACATTAAAGGACTAAGACATAAGATAGCGCAATGCGTGTGGCAATCTGTGTGTGATCAAATTACACGCAGAGTTATGGACACAACACACCCGCAGGATAACAAACAGCAGAAACAGCAGCATCAGTGGCACCCAATAAAGATGACAATGACAAGATAAACGAAAGTTTGTGGCAAGGGCATCCGGGGGGAGGTGTTAGGAGTTAAAGAGGTCTGCGTTTAAATGAAATTTAACGATGCACACAAATAATGGCACTTTGCATTTTAAAACACTTTCGCGTGGCCAAATGATGACTGCAGGGGCGGGTCAAAAGTCAGCAAGCGAACGCGACATTGACATTCAATTGGTCGCAGGATGCGGGATGCAGGATGCGGAATGCAGAGGCGAAGGGACTGTGAACTTTGGATGCTCATTATACGCATTTTCATTTGACACTTTTATTGGCCCAGCTGTCCGTCCATTACAGATATTTCACACTTTTGCCCGCCAAGGACTTTTGGGCAAATTAAATGCGTAATGCTGCAAAGAGCTCGCATTTATGCGGGTCATTTTATGGCCAGTAACGGATGCGGATGCGGATACCGATAAGGCCATTACATTTTTGTGCAACACTTTCCCATAAACTGGCTGCCACATCACTCAGCCATCGAGCAATGCCACAAGCACTCAGCCAATTACGCAAATAAAAAGAAAATCGCGCGAGCTCTTTGCTCTCAACCTCATACTCTCGTCTGCTACTTATGTGGAAACGTGTCAAAGTGCTGAAAAATGCAACAGCATGTCTGTGTGTGTGTGTGGCACACAGAAGTGGCTGCTCATTAGGCGTGTGTTGGTCTGCCCCCCTCAAGGTGTTGCCGGTTAAATTGTGTGGAAAAACGAGAACACTCAAACAGTTATACTCAAAAATTTAATGCGCTTTCAAGCATGTTGTATTTCTATTATGTAACGAAAGAGATCTACTAAACATATATAGTATTCAAGTATATATGCCACAATTACACAATCGTTTAATTAAAGCAATGTGCTGCGCTGTAGGCGATTTTCATCAAGCTTGTCCGTTTGCTTAGATTCGAATTGTCGCCAGGCAACGGCAGCTGTTTCAAAAGCCGTACCCCAAAAACAGCATGTCGACGTTGTCGTTGTCGTTGTCCAGGCGCATATCCTGCGGCTGATTAAAATCTATTAGAGTCAAAGAGAAAGATGTAAGACACTGCGTCAGCCTCCAGAATGGGTGGCCTGCTGCTGCTTTGGCCAATGACTTGGCATGTAAATGTCGACGCAATTGAAATGCATGCGGCGGAAACTTTCAACTTGCTATAACTTAAATATATATATACTTAAATACACAATTGAGCATTACGCATTGCTCATTACGTTTGACAAGAACAGACTTCAAATATCTAATCTATTTTCTCTTAATTCATATAAACTAAGAACATTCAATGCCAAAATTAGTACAAGAAGTATATAATTGGACTATTCTTCAAGTGTATCAAGTTGCTGACAAAAAGAAAAAAGCATAACATGTAAGAGTATTCAAGTTCTATTTGTTGTTGTTGCCAAAAGTCGCACACAAAAACTTTCAACGCAAAGTTTTCAACGGAAATTGTGCAGCTGTTTTGTGTGCGACGACAACGTTGTTAAGTGCGGGGAAGGGGCGGTAAGTACGGCACTTGTTGGCTACTCCCAACATACACTTTTATAGATATTTAGATGTTGCAAAAAGAAAATTTCTTCAAATTTTAATTCAATGGCAAGCCTGTAAGATGTACGTGTGTGTGTGTGTACACACTTATGGCATAGCATTCAAACTTATATATGTATGTACCTATATGTTCCTATCGTTATCGAACATGTGCCAACATGTTCCGCCTCGCAATATGAATTTTCATGATTAAAGCGCGTGTCGCTTGGCAATTTTATCGCCAAAAGACAGCACCATAATGTTGTCGGTTCGGTTCGGTTCGGTTTGGGGGTTCGATTGAGAATTTTCTTATAAATTATCGTTGGTAACAAATGTGTCCACACAGCCATTGGCACGCATGCATAATAAAGTGATTTTAAAGGGCACTCTTCCGTACTTGCGTAAAATTTTCCATTTACTTGGCGGTCTGAGTGGGGCACTCAACTTTATTGGAATTGAAAGTTGCCACAAGCAGCAGTGGCAGCGGCAGCAGGGGTTGAGCACATATGCTGTAGAGCTGTAATGTGTCTTGGCTTTAACAATTCATTAAAATTTTATATAAATGCCGCATCAAATAGCATTAGAACGCATCAACTCCTTTTGCTCCCAGGCTAAAGTAAACTAAAGTAATCCACTTTGTTATTAACTGTTATTTACAAATGTGCATCTACTGGATGTCAGCGTAGTACACAATACAAAATATATATATACATATATATTAAATGCAGCGCAAAAGCGTCAAGTCATAAACTGCTCATCAGTCTTGGATCTAACCCACCAGCAGTTCGCTCTGAACTGTAATTATGCGCAAACTTTTACGCTATCACTATCACTATCACAACTCATTCTCATGCTCATCCTTGTTGTCATTGCTGTCTCGACGCGCAGCAGCAGGAAGTGAGAAAGCGCCGCAGGGCAGCTGGCTGGCTGGATGTTGGTAGCTGACGTCCTTTTGACGCTGATAATGCAATTTCCGCGTACAGCGCGTAATTTACTGTTATGCAATGTTTCATTTTATTTCTGGCCCTCTGACTTTGCCAGCAACGCCATTTGTTCTTTTTTTTTTGAAAAGCGCCTTCGAGACAATCAACACTAGTTGTTGCTATTTAGCAACATAAAGTTAATTGAAAACATTCAAATGCTGAAGGAACATTTTTCTGTTGGATCTGTTGCTGCGTGATGTGTCAACATCTTTCGAATGCCACATAATCCTCAACATGCCGCTGGACTGCATGTCCACTTTTATGTCCATTCTCATTCGTAGTCTTTATTACAAATTGGTTTTCTGCACTCGCTCGCATGTTTCGTGCGCAATTTGCGGCGCCAGTCAAATGAATATGGAAGCCGCAAAAAAAAAAAACACGAAAAAGATACAAAAAAAGAAACCCAAATGGTAAATTGCAGCCGGCAAACGCAGCAGTTGACACACACACGTGGTAAATCTACAGGAAAAAAAAAATATTATCAAGCTCCGTGCATTGTCGTGAAACGTGTTCACTTTGCACGTTAACGAACTGAAATCGAAAGTTTTGGTTGCGGTCAACGTGGGTATTGTCATAGCCGTCTATTTGTCTGTGTCTGTGTCTGTGTTTGTCTGTCCATGTGTCCGCCATTCGAGCTTGTCCTTGTGTCTCCCACAGTTTGTGACTGTCAGATTGAATGGTTTATGTGTGACACCTTTGACCGGTCGGGTCGAGTTGCCAGCAATATAAATTAAACCTGCAGCTGCAAGCTGAACAACTTTAAGCCATACTCCAAAATCGCAAACCGGAGATAAAATGCTCTTAACCCGAATGCGGTTTCATGATTTGCTTAACAAGTTGCCTGAAATTGAGTATTAACATCACAATCTGTGGCTTTTAAGCTTGAGAAAAGATTTCCGCAAACAAATCAGAGATTCAACATCTACAAGCTTAGTTTTTAATGCACTTTTAGTTAAGTTTATAAATAATATTTATTTACTTTATTTTTTTCGATGAAATTATTTACTTAACTTTATTTTTGCGAACAACATATTTTCATTAATCTTATTTTACGTCTGAAAACATAAAAAACAAGAATGTTCCGGTTCAGCTGCAATAATCCAACGCTCCCATTTTGGGTTCTCTTTTATTTGCCCAGCAAAAGTCACGTGGCATTCATAATTCTTAAAACGACGCCATCTGAAATTATGTAGCAATGCTAAGTGCACCCAAACAGCGACAGCTGCCCATCTACTCGTGCCCCTTTCTCTATGCTCTTGCCGATTGTACGTGACCAGCATTTGTCGCGCTGCAAAGTATGCTATGATTTTTGGACTCTCTCGAACAATGGGGAATTGATTTTAGCTTTTTGTGGCAAGTGCCGGGGAGCTGATTATGGAATTAAAACATATTTTTGCCACTGCCCAAACTTAAAACTTTAAGTGCCAAAGGTTGTTGCCGTACGTGACATTCTCCAGCTAGCCAAGTTTATCACACACACACACACACGCATACATACTCGCAACGTGTTTCATTTCCATTCCTTTGAAAAAGAATAACTACAAAAAAGCAAGTTTGCCGTGTGTGAGTAAAGAAATGAATAAGTAAGCGAAAACTACAAAGAAGTTAACTACAAAAGCGCACTGTGAAAGTAAACTTGGGTTACAAAGGCAATGGGAGAAGAGCAGAGGAGAGGGGCGAAAAACACAGATAAATAACATTGGATGCGAAAATACAGAGAAAAAACGAAAAGAACGAATACAAAATAAACAATACGCCTTTTGAAATGCTAAACGTGACACACACACGCACATACACTGTCACTCTGGGCCCGAAGGCCACTCTTCACACTTCTGCCAGGACTCGTGTATTTATTTTTATTAGTCCTCCCTCCCCCCACTTCAACACATCAGTTTATCTTGTTACGTTGGCGTGCGCTCAGTGCCAAAAAACATTTATCTTGTCGTATTTATTTTGTAGCGCATTAATTTCGCCTCATGTTTGAAATGGGAATTGACTTATTTGCATTCTCTTTAATTTTTATGGCCATCAAAGAGGGATAACAAAGCTGCCTCTTTTTTCTTTGTTTGTGGTTGGGGGCTGCCACAGGTGCTACAAGTGTCAAAGTTTTGATTGATTGAGAACCTTTCAAAAAGAAAAATTATGAGATTTGTTTTGCGCAGCTTTATAAAAAAAAATCGTTCAGATTGATTGATTTTAGGCAAATCTGAGTAATTTGGAAGAGCATTGATTAAAAAAGGATTCGTTTCACACAATATTTAAAGCTGTGTTGGCTTGATTCAACTTTAACATGTGAAACGACAAGTTCATAGGCTCAGTCAATTGAACAATATGAAATAGCCAGAATTAACATGGCAGTTCCAAATGAAGTTGTTTTTCGGGGCAACTGGTTGCCGTTGCCGTTGCAACAGCAGACAAATGCATTTTTCATAAGGCAGACAGCGATAGATTACACACAAACACACACAAGTGGGGGGTATGCAGGTTGTTAGCCAGTTGGAATACCTGCAGACGACGACGATGGCGAAAACGACGGCTATCGACAGGGGCAACAGCAACGGCGGCTGACAATGGCCAAAAGCGAACAATGTCAACTGAAATTGCGATTGCGTTAAAACTCTATAAATACGAAAGTAACATGCAGCAACAACAGTGGCAAGGACATGTTGATATTGCAACAACAACAACACAATCTAATCCGGTTATTGCATTTTAAATGCGAAACAAGCTTTCATTTTGCTAGCCCCACGAGCGATGCGTTGAACGCCTGTGGTTAGGCTATGATTTAAAGAGGCTGTTGTTTTTTGGCTTCTGGTTTATCATTTGGGCAGATTTGGATTATTATTTGCCACAAAACCTCATTAAAGCTCAACCACAGCTGAATCTTATCTGTCTTATGTTCGTTATGTGCTCTTCACATTATCAACAATGTTAGCTTAAAGCTGTTCAGCTTTTAATTATACAAAATTAGGTAGACTCTTGCTAAAAACACACTCGAATCGTCTTATGGTAATGCGCTTATCTGCATAACAGGCAGCAGGCAAGCTCAACCACAAGGCAAACTCTTTTGAAAATGTAATGCAATTTCACAGCATATTAAACAGCTGGAGTCTGTGTGGTGCTGCTCAACACGTGCCTCTTGCATGGCTGCCACAGTGCAACAGTTGTTGCTGGTGTTTGCCACACCGCAAATCGCAAACAAATTTCAAGCAAACTTTACCAGCTTAAGACACCAAGAGCAAGAGGTAGAAGTGAGCAGCTGGCGATGCAGCCAAAAGGTGAAAAGCCAATCATAAGTGAGTAAGTTGGAGTAAGTGTGAATGCGATAGTAAGTAAGAGTGAAGTGTCAGAGTGTTGGGAGAATGGCTAATCAATTGCTCGCACTTTGTGCACAAATCAAATTACAAAACTTGCCACACCCCCTTTTTTTCGCGCAAAAGTTTTCTGCAAGTTCAACTTTTGCTCAATTTGATTTTTTACAAAAGCATGCAAAAAACACGTATATATATATAAAAAGATGGAGAAAGATCAACTTTTAACTTTTTTACCTGAGTTGTGCGTTTCTGTCTGTCTTTCGTTTTGCCTGTCGTTAAACAAACTTATCCAATAAAAGTTTGTCAACATTGATTTAAAGCTGAGACGAGCGCATATATCAAACAAAAACAAGACCGCCAGTTGCCCCACTAGCAGTCTGTTTGTTTTGAAAAAAGTGGCTGTGGGGGTTGCTGGTTAAAGTAGAAGCTGTCACAAAAGTAAGATTTGCAAAATCAATAGATTAGTAATGCGATTTTTCTATACACAGTGTATATAGTAACTAAGTATTCACTCTCACAATTATTCACATAAATATAGCACTTATTATACACTTAAGCCAGCTTTCGCAGCTTTCGCAGCTTTCGTTTCAACTGGGACAACAAAAAGTGTTAAACATCGCGCATAAGTAGGACTAGTCCGAGCCAAAAGTTTTGCTTGCAACAACCATTATGGCATTGTTGTTGTTGCTGTTGCTGCTACATTTACAGTTATGTGGCAAGCTGTTGGTGCAGCTTCTTGATGCACATCTACTTAATACTTTAATAGTTGCAAAACTTTGTCCGGCGTTCGCTTAAGTAGCTGTTTCTTTGCTTGTTCAACTGCTTCGTTGCATTTCGTTTCGTTTCGTTTTGTTTCTTCATCTTGGCTCTGCTTAAGGTAGTGCTTAAAATAACTGTAAAACTGCCAACATAAATCTAGCCCCAACATCTTTTATGTTCAAGAAGTTAATGTTGATGCTATTTACCCAAACAAAAACAAAAACGCAGCACGTGAGCAATAATGTTGCTCAGATCTGCAGCAATAGCTTCGTGTCAGCTTTAAGACGAGATTAAAAGTTGGAGGAAACAAACGACAAATTGACGTGTATCTTTTGCATATTGAATAAAAAGTAAAATTGTGTTTGGCATATTAAACGAGAATCATTCGAAAATCGAAAGCAAATCGCCTCCCCCAGCGTCGTTGGCAATGTCGAAAAGTGATTTTTCTTGTTGGACTTACAGCTTAGCGAGGCAGCAACGTCTGCGTTTTCGGATAATAAGTTGACAAACTTGGCGGCGAACTGGATTTCCGATTGATCGGATATACAAATAAAGCAAACAGCAATTGTTACTCCATAAAAGTTTTTATTTAGCTTTAGCTTTGAATACTCTTTAAAACATAATTATTAAGATATCAGTTTGTCGCAGTTTCTTTATTTTATGCAATTATAAAACAAATTATCATCATTATTTATTCAAACCGTTTTTAAAATAACACAAACAAACATATTAAATGCAATTTATTAATTTCGCATATTTTTATTTGTTGTTATTTGTTAAAGCGTGTCAATTGCATGCATTGTTAAAACTTTTGTTTGCTTGGCGCTGTTTTTCCACATTTCTTGTGCCATTTAATACTGTTGACATTTAATTATTATTGCAAAATACTCGCACGAAAATATTTTAAATAAATAATTCGCATTATGTGCTGTAATTCAAGCTTAAATTCTTGTCCACTGCTGGCGCTAACGAAAACAAACCGCAACATTTTGTCAAATACCAAAAAATTTACCCACTCGATGCTGCATTGTGGGTCGTTCCTGTAACCGATGCTCTAGTCGAGAAATCCCGACTAGAATATACCCTGAACTCTATACTTTATGCGTACGGTGAGTGCTTGAAAGTATGTGTGTGGATACGCGTATACTTCATACTTGACTTAACTTCAACTTTCCATATCTCCGCAGTTTCTCAACCGTTTTCAGTAAAAATTTCACAGATTGCCATTATTTCGACTAATGTTTTAAACTGCGTCTCAAAGTTTTCCAAATTCAAGATTTTGTTGTTATCGATCACATGTGTATATCGGAAACGGGAAGAGTTATCGAAAATTTGATACAAACTTGTACTGCCTAGGAATTATACGAGCTTATGTTCCAAATCTGGAGTCTCTAGCTCCTCATAGTCTCTGAGATCGACAGAGGGACATGGCTATATCGATTCGGCTGTTGATGCTGATCAAGAATATATATACTTTATGGGGTCGGTGATGCTTCCTTCTGCCTGTTACATACTTTTGCACAAAACCATTATACCCTTTTTACTCATTTTCAATGGGTTCAGGGTATAAAAATATTCAAACTAGTAGAAAAAAAAAGTTGTATACCTTTTCGCAGCCGGTAGGATTCGAACCTACGCTCCCAGAGGGAATCTGATTTCTAGTCAGACGCCTTAACCGCTCGGCCACGACTGCTTCTGAAGAATGGCCAAAACAATATAGCTATTTCCAATCGGATTATTTATAGATAATAAAATATATGTATACGAATGTTTATAAATATAATAAGACAACACTTTAAGTTGGCTGCTGATAAGTTTTAATCAACTTGAAAAATAAGATAAGTAAATAAACCCATACTATAGTTTACTTTTCAAGCACACCTCGCTAGTTTAAACGTGCGTATTTATAACTATAAATTTCATTATATTTGCGTCAGGAGCACACAACTAGATTCCAAAATGTCCGTCGAATTTGCCGCTGCTAATGAGCCAAATGCACAATGCACAATGCAAATTGATGGCACTTTTTGTGTGGGGCAAGTCTGGGGTTTGGTTTGGCTTAAGGGATTAGCATCATTATGCGCAGTTTATTTGTTTACAACGCGGATAGCGCTGCTTAAGCACTATATTTATGTTTTGTGGTGTAAAATGTAATTTTCATGTAATTGTTTTTAATTTCCATGCATTTATAATTCATTCATTCGTTCGGCGCACACAGCTCTTGAGTGTCATGAAAAGCTCATTTACTTTGTGCCCCATAAATTAACAACAAGCGAGCCAGTCGCCCGCCTCTTATGCCCGCAGGTTATGAGTGTCGAGTGGCCAGAGTGTCGGCGTGTCGACGTGTTGTCTACTTCAAAAAAGCCCAAAACGCGAGAACGTGGCGTATGCGCAATGCGCTAATGAGCTGAGTTTCTCGACGCACCCTCTTCGGTAATTATGCAAATTTTTAATGAGTGTGAAAATTATATTTCAGTGCGCAACACGTGCCTTCGCACCGATTCCAGAGAACTTCCCAACCTCGATTCCAAGCAGCTACCTGACTGCGTCATCATTGACTGCGGCTAATTCCATTTGGCAGCACTTTCACTGTTGCTGCTGCTGTTCCATCAACTCCTCTCTCGCCCACGGTTTCTCTGCTCATCCGGCTCATGTGCGAGCCAGTTAACTGCTGACTGCTGCTTGTTACGGCATTTGCTCTTTAGATTTATACGGATTTTGTCAAACAAAACATGAATCTGCACTTTTATATAGTATGTGGATGTGGACGAACTGCTGAAAGCCGATTTGATAAAAGCATCGCTTGCTGCCTCAGTTGGTCTATTCAAGAGCACAAATGCTTTAAAAGGCTAAACGATTTTCAGTTAACTTCAGTTTACATATGAAGAAAAGGAATATGCTCAAGGGGAAGGTGAATGAATAAATGGACTGATTAAATTTATCTGAAAAAGGTTCAAAAACTATTTTATAGAACTTTTTAGCTTTGGTTTAAAAGGTTAACCTATTTTCATGAGTTATTGTGCCCACTTGCTATACGAAACTTTAAAGCAAATAATTGATTTGTAAATATAGCTCATACGACGTGTGCAAAGGCTAATTAACCGCACTTCCAAAAGTGGAACATTTTAAGTGCCAATTCGCATAAAATTCAATTGGTTATATATAGTATTTGGCCAACAAAACTCACATCGAGTATACTCATATATTGCAACTGTCTTTTTCAATTAATACAAATGGACACACACACACACACACACACTCGTACACACAACAATGCATTCAGCGGTTCGCTTTAAATGCAAATGCAGATTTTTAAGCCTTGCGGCAGCTTTTCGCAAACAGATTGTAAACAAATAAATGCCGTCAGCAGATATACAAAGACAGACACACAATCCCACTCGCTCTCTCTCCCTCTCACGCTCACTCTCTCTATCGCACGTACCACGGTTGCAGTGAGTGGTCAGCATTGGATTCAGGACATCGCTTGGGGGCCATTGGCACAGTGCCTGTGAATTGTGAAACGCGCTTGACTTTCCATATTTTATTGGACTTATTCACATACATCATGTGTGTGTGCGTGTGTATTAATGTAACGCTCATGCATATGCATAGTGTGTGTACTTTTTACTCTGGCAACGTATTTCACACTTAAGTGGTTAAATTGGCTGTGATAAATTGTCGCGCAGTCAAAGTTGTTGCCACAGTTGCGCTGCGGGGCACCTTAAGTCGCACTGGCATATGTGTGTGTGTGTGTGTGGCATAAGCCCATAAGGATATGAGTGGCATGAGTGGTTCATTCATTCACTCGCCATACTGTATCTCTAGCTCTATCACGCTGAGTGCCTGCCGCTGACAGTAATCATAACGCACACATCAGCTTGTATTATTAGGGGCTGGCTGACATATGACAACTGGGAATTAATACACTACTGCGATGTGATGTGAAAGGAAAAGTGGAAACAAAAAGTCAATGGCATAATTGTGCTGGTGGTTAGGGCCTGCCTGTGAGTGATGGCAACCTTTTAGCTGCACAACCAAATTAAATGTCTAGCCAAATGTAGTTAGTGAACAGACGACAGACAAGTCAGCGGAGTCAAGAGTCGACTTACAGTTCATCTTTATTAACTGAAAGCAAGCAAGCCAGCCAGCTGTATATCCTTAATCTAAACTTGCCTCAATTAGTGCAAGGCAATAACAGCGAAGTTAGCGAAATTTTCGCGCTTATCGCACCATTGATATCAGACAGTGTTGATGTGCATATCATTTTTATGGGCATTTCATGCAAAATGCTTCCTGTCACCAACGACGCCAGGCAACAGCAGCAGCAGCAGCAACAACAACAGTCGTTGTGAATGTGTGAAACGAAACAGTTGAAACAACTTGCAAATGCCCTACGCAAATCAAGTTGTATATTGTTTGGCTTTAACTCTATGAAATGTTATAGTGGAAAGCTTTTAGAAACTTATTTAACATTCCATAAGACATTTATAATGGTTGCCATAGTTTTAATGTGCTTTTAGAGCTTACAGCATAAGCTTGAATGTGCTTAGATTCTATGTGCTTTAAAGCTTACAGCATAAGCTTGAATGTGCTTAGCTTTAATGTGCTTTTAAAGCTTACAGCATAAGCTTGAATGTGCTTAGATTCTATGTGCTTTTATAGCTTATAGCATAAGCTTGAATGTGCTTAGATTCTATGTGCTTTTAAAGCTTACAGCATAAGCTTGAATGTGCTTAGATTCTATGTGCTTTAAAGCTTACAGCATAAGCTTGAATGTGCTTAGCTTTAATGTGCTTTTAAAGCTTACAGCATAAGCTTGAATGTGCTTAGATTCTATGTGCTTTTATAGCTTATAGCATAAGCTTGAATGTGCTTAGATTCTATGTGCTTTAAAGCTTACTGCATAAGCTTGAATGTGCTTACCTTCTATGTGCTTTTAAAGCTTACTGCATAAGCTTGAATGTGCTTAGCTTCTATGTGCTTTAAAGCTTACAGCATAAGCTTGAATGTGCTTTTATTATAAGAACATTAGCTTATATGTGCTTTTAAAGCTTAATGGCATAAGCTTGAATGTGATTTTAGGGTTTAACTTTAATATGCTTTCAAAGCTTTTACCTCAAGTCCTAACTTTATACCAAGTGTCATTAGTTTTTTTCTGGTTGGAAACAAAAAGCAGCGCATTTGCCAGTTCGTTGTCAACGGCAATGGCCTTTGCAACATTTGTTGTTGTTGTTGTTGTCATCGCAGCTCGTCGTTGTTGTCGTGTGTCTTTTGCTCTGTCTCTAACTTGCCGGCTGACCGAGTGCATTTGCAATTTATAAGCGTATATGTATGTACGAGTAACTATTATGGACGTATCTAGTATCTGCGGCTACTTTTTCGTTCACTTGCAACTAGACTGTGCAACTGAATGTTGTTGTTGTGTGTTGCCTGCAAAAAAAAAGGAAACAATGCGACTGAATGTAAATTGTTTTTATGTCTTTGTTTTTCATATTTTTTGCTGGCCGGGGCAACAACAACAGCCTGTGATATTCGGCAGGCTTGTGAAACGGATTTGCATCCTGTATGCCATTTGGTTTTTTTGCGTGCGCCACTCGAAAGCCGCATGCAACGGCAAGAGAAACAATACGAATGGTCAGACTTTTGGGCTTTGTTGTTATTTTTCGCTTAGTTTTCATTGTCGCCGACGTTGTTGCATTTCCTTTTTTGTTAATTTGCATACGTGCCACAATACCAAAGGAGACGTAAGAACCGTCATTTCGGTTTGCTCCTGACATTGACGTATGAATTTACACTAACAAATGTATGTATACATAAATGATCAACCTGGGGTTCAACAAACCCGGAAAAGTGCCTTCATTAGCCAAACATTAGCCACAAGAATGTTTCTTTCACTTCACACGATATTAAATTGTGCAGAAAGGAAATTAAATTGCTGCTGGACACATGGCCCTGGCTCGATGCAGAGTGCGTGTTTGTGCCATTAAAGTTTCATCAGTGGCGCAATATGAGAATGTAGCTGAGAAGCAACAGCTAAGAGCCACAGACCTCTCAAATCCCCAAAGCCCTCGCGGCCAGGACCATTGAAACGGCTGAGGTGGAGGGTGTAAAGGGTCGCTTACTGCTGCTGCTGTTGCTGTTGCTGATATTGTCATTACATGCTTCGAGGATATTTCTGTGGCGTAACCGAGGCAAATGTACTTTTGACAGTTGGACTCTTGAAAGGGTTGACCGACAGCCCCACGCACACACACACACAACAGACACATAGAAACTTTTCACAAAAGATTCAAATATTCTCTGAACAGCAACAGCTGCCATATGGTATTGCCGCTGGGGAACTGGGAAGAATGAGAATCTCCCTAAATGCAAACAGCCCAATCTCTTATGCGGATTACTCCAAAATAGTTCTGAAAATGATTTTGCTCGAAGCAGCAATAAATGTTTGTTAAGTGTTTAAATATTTTATCAATGTGTGCTTTGCTAACCAAATGAATTTGGATTGAAATTTCTGTTTCTACGTTTGGGCCAATCAAGTAAGTTGATTGTGTTTACAAACTGCAAAGCTAACATAACTCAATTAGGAAATTATTTCCTGCCTATAACATAAATAAAGTTCAATTACGAAAGCTAATCGAGAAACAATTATTAATTTACATTTTGTTGTCTCTGTAAATAAATCTTTGAATTCATTTGAACTTCAAATGTTGCCAGCTGTGACAAATGTTGCAGCGCGCATGTTGCTGGCAACATTTTGTGGAACGTAACTATAAATAACTAAAACCAGATACTAGTGCAATTAAGTCGTTTTTTTTAATAAAAATGTTAGCATTTTCGAGTATGACTTTTTTAAGTATTAAGAAACATTTTTCAGATGATTTGCACATAAATAGAATCTTATTTAACCTTTGTCTTTGAACAACAAAACTTGATCGGTTGTTGGATCGTTAAAGCACTGGCCAGCAATAAACTGGTTCTAAGATGCAGTAGCACAAACCGCTTGCATTAGCTCTTCGCCGTCTCAGTTGGCAAAATGATCTTGGCCAGCATTTTTGTGTGTTTCTGCTTGGCTTCGGCCTTTAACTATTTGCGAACGCGTCGACAGCGTAAATTTGTGCTAAAGCTAAAGGGTCCCTACAGCTGGCCCCTAGTTGGCGCCATGCACCAGCTCGTACTACTCGGACCGAAGAGTATGTAAAGAAATCATCAGTTAGTTTGCTTGCAGTTACTTATTTCAGCAGATTTCTTCAAGCGCAGCGCCAAGTACCTGTCCAAATATGGAACACTGACTCGTTGCTGGGTCTTTCATCGTCTATTTATACCCGTTGCCGACTGGGAGCTGGCACAACAACTGCTGCTAAGTGAGTCGCATCTGGAAACTGGCTATGAACTAATGCGTGACTGGCTGGGCGAAGGTGTGCTCATGTGCCAGCCAGTAGATTGGCCTAAGCGGCATCAGCAGTTAGCAGCATTCTTTAGTGCTGAGAATATGTTGCAGCTAACAGCAGTGTGCAAGCAACAAGCAGAGCAACTGTGTCCACAGCTGCTGGAGCTGGCTGAATCTCGCGAGATCTTTGATGTGTGGCAAAAAGTGTCAGTCAATGTGCTGGACTTGATATTGGCAACAACTTGTGGCGTGCAACCGAGTGTGGCATATAGAAAGGCCTTTACGGAGTAAGTAAAAGATACGACTATTACTACTTGAGGATTTTGTTCATTATTTCATTCATTTTCGTAGTCTAACCGAGCTGTATCGCAAACGTTTTCTAAACATTAAGTCCGCTAATCGATTTACCTTTTGGTTCGGATCTCCGCTGATGCGTTATCGTCAACAGAAGCTGATCACAACTATTAATGCTGAGAATAAACAGATGCTGGAACAGCTGTCCGATAAACTAGTTAAAAGTGAAGCTATCCTCATAGATCGTTTCGAGCCAACAACTAAGCGGAAACAGCAATCGCTGCTGGATGTACTACTGGCTGGTGGCAACCTTACCGATGAGCAACTGTTTGCCGAGTTGAATACCTGCAACTATTTGGGTTACTTGCTGTGCAGCACGACGCTCTGCTTTGCCTTGATCCTGATTGCTCGTCATCCGGCTGTGCAGCAGCGTTGTCTGGAGGAGCTTCGCATCGACCAAGCTTTGGATCTGCACAGTCTGCCTTATCTAGATGCTGTACTCAAGGAAACCTTGCGATTGCATCCACCTCAGCTGATTGTGGGTCGGCAGCTTAGTCAGGACTTCAGCTACAGTAAGTTTACTTCCCAATTGATGAACTTAATAATGTGTCCTGATAATATCCATGCCTAGCTCACTCTTTGGTCGGTGATGGCGCTTTGCCCTCGGGCGCCGAGATTTACATTAATCTCTACGAGCTGCAACGCTGCGAACAGCAGTATGGCCACAAAGCTCAGCTGTTTCAGCCGGAACGCTTCCTGGAGCATTCACCAGAGCTGCTTAGCTTTAGTTTGGGCCCACGCAGTTGTCCAGCTCAGCAGTACAGCATGTCGCTGCTTAAGGCGTTTCTGGCTCCTTTGATTCTCCAGTTTGAGCTGTTGCCATATGGTGATGCAGTGCGTCTGGATCTGCGTTTGATTCTTGGCTCACAAAATGGCTTCCAATTGGCGTTGCGACGACGACAACTCAAGTAAAACAAATTTAAGCTATGAAAAATATTTTTAAAAAAAAGTATGAGTATTGAATTTTTACAACTTCCATTGCAAGAAGTAAGAAAATATAGTAACATATTTGTCTGTTGACTGCAAACCTAAATATTATCTAAAAATTGTTACGTATACGTATAGTCAGCAAGAGGAGCATTGCATAATGTGTACATATTCTTTCATTATTTGATAATTTCTGCTGCATTGCGTCGACGCATTCCAAGCTGAAAACCATTATCCGAACGCAAAACAATGTTGACCACAGGCTCCACGGTTTCACCCAGTGGCAGCAGCTCATATTCGCGCACAATCTTGGACAGCAGCATCTTCATCTCCAGCTGGGCAAACTTCTGGCCAATGCAGTTCCTGGGTCCAGCACTAAAAGGCACATAGGCAAAGTTTGCGCCACGTTCGCCACCCTCGTGCCGCTCGGGCTTAAAGAGTTCCGGCTCGGGGAACTGCACTGGGTCATTCTGCATGCCAACGAGACCCATTAGAACTTCTGTGCCCGCGGGTATAATGCCATCACCCAGCTTCGAGTGTGCTGTACAAACAGAATTTGTTGTTTTAAAACTCAATTTGTTGACTTTTTTAGCGACTTACTGTACTTAAAGTCCGTTTGAAGCTTGCGTCCCACAAGAGGCACAGGTGGATGACGACGCAGTGACTCCTTAATGACACACTCCATGTACTTCAGTTCACTGAGATCCCGTGTGTTGATTGCTCGACTGCGATCAGTGCCCAACACCTCTAAGATCTCGTCCAGCATTTTCTGCTGCACCACTGGATGTCTTGAGATGGACCAGAGGCAAAAGGATGTGGCACTAGATGTGGTATCATGACCCTCAAACATAAATGTATCCACCTCCTCACGGATCTCTTCGTTTCTCAACGGTCGTCCGTCCACGCTCGCCTGCAGCAGTATATCCAACAAGGCCATGCGTCGCTTGCCCCGCACTCCATCGTCCGGCTGCTCCTGCTCCTGTGTCTGCTGCTGCTGCTTTTGCCGCTCCTCCTGCAGTGCTTCACGGCGCTGCTCGATAACCTTGATGGTGAACTCCTGCATGGTGCGTATAAGCTGCGTCTGGCGCCACTTGAGATGAGGATGCGTTAGCGTGAAAAGAAACTCAATCTGCAGATAGGCAGACATGAAGCGCCAAGCCAAAAGCGCAGTGCATCTGCAAAGGAGTAAGGCAAAGTAAATAAGTAAGAGTAGCTAGTGCTAATCCGATACTTACTCATTTACGGCATTCGCATAAGAGGAACTCTCAGTACTCAATTGGGCATTAACTTTTGTGCCCATCGCCGTCTCCGCAATGATATCCAGGGCAGCCAGACAGACATAGGGATAGACATTGAAGGTTGTCTTGCCATCCGCCTGCTGCTCCAAGCGCTTAATGCAGACATTTGTCTGCTGATCGAAGACCTCCACAAACTGATCGAGTATGGTGAAATGAAAGGCGGGTGTGATGATCTTGCGACGCTGATGCCACACTTTGCCATCGCTAAGCAATAGGCCATTGCCCAGCCATTGGCCCAGGATCTTGTAGACGGGATGCTTGACCAGATGCTCCTGGCTGGCGAGCAGCTGCTCGTTGAATTCCAAATCGCTGCTCACCACCATCAAGCGATTAAAGATCCAGATACGCTGCAAGTGACCCATTTTCTCCATCTGTTTGCGGCTCTCTTGTAGAAAATCTGCGGGGGGCCAAGAACATTAAAGTTGTTGAGAATGTCTAATAGAGTAATAAAACCGTAGCGATAACGATAACGAATTTAATCCAAAGCTCAATTCGCGAGTTTATAAACAAAGCAAACAATAAAAAAACAGATAACACCTAAGAATAGCACTCACAATCAATTGGATTTCGATTAGACTGCATTATTGCAATATTTTTTGACGTATGTATAAATAATCCAAATGCCTAATCAAAACAGAAGAATGTGGTTCTTGATTAGTTGACTTAATTGCTGGCTAAGAAATGTGTTAAAGCTTTATCATTTGCAGTAATTTAAATACTTATTATTACATATTACATAGATATATATGCACGATTTTTTCATCTTTACGACCTACATCAAAAGTAAATAAAAAAAAAAAAATTATAAACAGTTTTGCGTATTATATATGTTTTAATTAAAAACAAGTAAGACGGCTCAAGTCGAGAAATCCCAACTAGACTATACACTGAACTCTATTGTTTACATGTACAGTCACTGCTTGCAAGTATGTGTGTGTGTACGCCTATAGTATATACTTGAACTTAACTTCAATGTTCCATATCTCCAGTGTTTCTCAACCGATTTCAATAAAATTTTACAGATTGTCATTATTTCGTCTAATGTTTCAAACTGCGTCTCAAATTTTTCCAAATTCAAGATTTTGTTGTTATCGATAACATGTGTATATCGAAAACGGAAAAACTTGTAATGGGTTCAGGGTATAATTAACGATAATTTAATACCTGCACTTTATAATTTTTTAATTGCACTTAACATTTCAGTACTTAGCGATGATTAACAAAGCTGCTCGCTATATTTTTTCAATTGATATGGTTATTAAAACAGCAACTGTTTGTAATACGAACTTTTTGGATTCACTTTGAATGCTCGATGTAGTGCACCAATCAAGGGCGGACAGAGCGGACCTGGCAGATTGGCGACCGCCTCGCGACGCCTCCGCTGGCTGCGGTGACTGAGAATAGCCGCCGTGACCAGAAACACAACAATTGCGATCAAGAGCATTTTGCACTATGAAGTGGCTATAGCTAATGTATAAAGCTAAATCCATAGGCTATAGATGTTAAAATCTTATCACTGTTGCAGTTTGCTCTCGTTCGCTTTCTCTCTCTCTCTCTCTCGCTTGTGAGTTTAATCAGCGCTTAGCAAGTTGTGACCAGTTTCTCTAGTACTTTAAAGTGTTCTGAATGAAAGTGTATTGGAAACAAATGAGTATGTTAATTGATTTAACATACAGGTACGGGAGCAACCGGCCTGACCAGCATTGAGTCATTTCGCTCAAATGTTTTTATTATTTTTTGAGGTAATTTCCGTTGGAGACACTCGTGCGGAAATTAAAACATTTGCAGTGCTCGTCATGATAACTGGCGTTCTGGGACTGGATGAATAGCTGCCAAGGCAGCTAGTCCTAGGGTTGCCCTCGCGCCGAAAAAAACTAATTAACAGTTGCTTCCTGAAGCGCGCGATGGGTTCGAAGCAACTTTGACTTTGTAATGGCATTTTGTGATATTATTTTAAATGCCAAAAAGGTTCAGCTGCAAAAACAACTTCAACAAACAGATGAAGGTATGTATATATATATATATATATATATGTTAAACGTGTTTTTAATTGTGCCACGCAAATGTTCATTTTCAATTTGCGCAATGACTGTTATAAATAAAATGCTGTGCAGATATTTATTTATTTTTCTTCTTTCTTTTCGTCGTTCAAAAAAGATTTTCCACATTAATGTGTGCATATTAAAAATGCAATTTGTTGCGTTAATTGCAGTATACGAAATGTATCCGACAATCCCAGCGGGAGATAGCACAGACACAGCCCAGACCGCCCAAAGAGTGTGTTTCTGCCCCCAAAAGGAAGAAGGAGACGATGCGTCCAAGTCACGTTGATAGCCATGCTACTGCATCCAATTGCGGGTGTCGCCCCCGCCACATGAGCCCCGTTGCAACCCAATACTGTCCGCAAACACAACACCCTTGCCCCCCAAACACCCCTCTCTATCACTTAGCACTGTGTGCGAGGATGGCGGATTTAAATATACATACGGACAACTGATATTTCGGTTAAGGCGTACAACGTTCTGAAATTAATATAAATGAAACGAATTCGAATGCAACGAATGCCACACAACAGCAATTAAACTCCCTTCGCAGCGTGCTCTTAACTTAAAGCTTCCAATGGTTCCACAACCATTTAAATAGTAAAACATAATCGAGCGAACAGCTTATAAATTTAGTTTCATATTTAATACATTTGAATATAAAAAATCAAATAAATCAATCAACAAAAAAAAAACAATATTTTCATTTACTCCATAATATTAAAAATATACTATAAAATCTTTCCTTTTCATCGAATAAATTACTATAAATAGATCATAATAATACAATTTTCCTCATCATCTTTTTGGTAGTTCAACACTTTTGCTTGACTTAAAGTAAGTTAACAATTCATACTAGCTATGATAGTACGTTTAAGTAACTTAGTTAGAGAACAAAGAGATGATCGTCAAGATAAGTATTATTTTTGAAGAGATGATCATGACTTCATCTGAAGAGCAGCCGCGAACGGATTGTATTCAATGTCCTTTTCAGCCATGCCCCTGAGGCCCAACCAGGATTCCTGGAACAGCTCTGTGAGCAGTTCAGTTGATGGCCAAAAGTCGAATATCCTGCCTCGACGCATTTCAGACAGTTCGATCACATGGGAAAGAGGAAAGCCAATGGAATAGGCATAGTCCAAACTATGCCACCAAAAGGATCATATAACCCAACTTGCTCAACGTTAAATATTGTGTCCGTCGCTTTCCGAATAGCCTCAGCTCAGGATTTGGCCACCTCGCGCAGTCTTATCACATTTTCAGGGGGTTCACTACGGAATGAAATAGAGTTATAAAGATTATGATGATAATTGAATTGGATATCTTTAACCTACCTCTTGAGAAGCCTGCGATAAAAGAAACTTGTATGATGAAAGTTCAGGGAAATAAACATAAGAGCGCGTTCTGTATTAACCAGTTATAGCTCGCTTCTCCGGCTCCGAGAAGGGTTCGCTGCCGTCACAGGGATCATTGACTTCCGGTTAACCCGTCTACCAGACCATATCATAGTTTCGATGAATGAATTCAACTGTTCCAGATAATCCATGATGCCATCGTATGTACACAAATCATTTGTGTTCAGTTGGGGTTCCACATTCACACGCGATACTCCGACCGCAAATGACTGATATCGATATGTGTTATCGATAATATAATCACAAAGAGAGCTTACAACCGGTTATCGCTTATAAGCATTCAAGACATGCGCTAATTCAACTATTTTCAAATGTGCAGCGTTCTTGCACTGAGCAACTATTCATTTTTTTCACTTGATAAACACTCAACATTGAACGTGTGCGGAATATTTATTTGTTTATACATTAAACTATAAATACAAATATATATTTAAATGTGAATACGAACTGAACTTTTCTCGCTTATTGCCAAGCAACGACTGAATCTTGTTTTGTTTAAGTGCAATGTTTTCGTTGTTAACATTGCAATCTAGACAAACGATCTCTTCGTCTTTCTCTCTATCTCTCTCACTCTCACTCTCACTCTATCTCTCTTTCTCTCTCTCTCTCTCTCTCTTTCTCTCTCTCTATCTCTTTGCCACTCTCGCCCTCTCGTTATTCTTTGACTATTGCTGATCGCCCATCTGTGTTAGGTGTTAAGCTTTCTGATGCCAAAACTTTGTGAAAATTGGAAACGATATTCAAAAGAAGCAGATTATATTGATGTTTTGGGATCTATATTTATCCAATTTTCACACGAAGTTTATGTAGATGGTTTATTGAAAAGTGAATATCTGAATTTCGATCGAAATTCATAAAGAAATTGTATCCCAATTGTGGATATCGAATATCCTTAAGAATATTATTTCTTTAACATTTCTTGCCCTTATTCCACTAAGCATTAAATAAAGTTCCCTTGAATGTCAGGCTACAGGAACTGGTCAAATTCACTGTATCGGCTAATTGAGTTAAGTTTGCAACTTTTTCAAACATTTCTCTCAACTTGCACAGCTCAACGGTAGAAGAAGAAAACAGTATCATAAAGCACAACAACAAAGCTGCTGCATACATATATCTTCTAGTTTCATGCTCCACTTTTATCTCATTTTACGGCTTTGCCATTTTGCGGTTTAAAAAGCCATTAAAAAATGTAATTATGTTGATAAATACGTCTTACTGGGCAGTTTGCAATTTTTTCTACTTTTTTTCCAACTTCCTTTTGACGGCTAGTTTTAAAGGGGAAGGACAGGAGAAGGGGACGAGTGCAAGGCTGTTGCCACTCAACTTTGGCCGCAACAGCAAAACAACATGGCTAAAAACACCAACAGCAACAACAACACTTGAACCTTTCTTCACTTGTTTTGTTTTTATACCCTGAACCCATTGAAAATGGGTAAAAAGGGTATAATGGTTTTGTGCAAAAGTCTGTAACAGGCAGAAGGAAGCATCTCCGATCCCATAAAGTATATATATTCGTGATCAGCATCAACAGCCGAGTCGATATAGTTTCGATAACTTTTCCCGTTTTCGATATACACATGTTATCGATAACAACAAAATCTTGAATTTGGAAAACTTTGACACGCAGTGATGAGCATCAACAGCCGAGTCGATATATTTTCGATAACTTTTCCCGTTTTCGATATACACATGTTATCGATAACAACAAAATCTTGAATTTGGAAAACTTTGTGATGCAGTTTCAAACATTAGACGAAATAATGACAATCTGTGAACATTTTATTGAAATCGGTTGAGAAACACCGGATATATGGAGCATTGAAGTTAAGTCAAGTATGTAGTACACACACACTTACACATACTTGCAAGCAGTTACTGTACGCTTAAAGTATGGGGTTCAGGGTATAGTCTAGTCGGGATTTCTCGACTAGAACCTTCTTACTTTATTTTTTGTTGCAAGCAACTTTTTACTTGGCGAGTCAAATATTTTATCATTGCGCCTTTTTGCAGTCAAGTGGCAAGGCGGGGCGGGGCAAGGCTGCAAGGACCAAGCCCAGAAGCAGCTGACTGTTGCATTTAAGAGCTGTTTATGGCCGCATTTTGTTTCGCTTAGCGTTTGCCGCAAATTGTTGCAAGCGACTTTTTCAATTTGCCAAGCAAATTCGTTTTTATCTTTTTTTTTCTTCTTTTGACGAATATTTTTTTGGGGCATTTTTGCGTATTAGCTTGATGGCATTTTTGTGGTTGCCTTTACTGGCCATTCAACAAACTGATTGCCATCTAAATGAAGCTATCTATCGTTTATGCCACTAGCTACTTGCCACTTGCCACTGATGAGCATCGAGCTTGAACTGAAATTGACTTTTGATTCACTTTTCTTTCAACTTGTGCATTTTTCGACTTTTGCAAAATTAATGAGGTAGCAAAAATGTGATTTCAATTTATAGATTATGACCCTTAGAAGCCAAGTTTCGGCTTCCAATTGCAATTGTCAATGTGCATAATTTATAGCGAGAGAGAGAGAGAGAGAGAGAGAGATGAAAATATTGTAAGCAATCCGATTAGTTCACTTGATGCTGTGTCCTTTGGCTTCCTGCTGCTTGGTCCTTTGGGCACTTTGCTATGCGAGTCACGTTTCGTTTTCATGTCCGATTTTTAAGTTCTGCGCTGCACAAATCACGTAACCCAACAACGAGCTGCCAAGCAGCGTGTTAAAGGGGTGTTGAGGGGAGTTGAGGGCTGGTGAGGACTGTGCCTTCAGCATTAACACAACAAGCAAGCTAATGTCCTACTTGAGGCTATTTGTAGTGCACTTTTGTGTGGATTTTTATGATTTGTTTACACACCCAACATGAAGACGTGAGCCAAATTGGAGTGCACTGCATGCTTGCGATAAAGAAATCTATATAAAACACAAATTAAATACAACATTTTAAGAACTATTGAGTACTGTACTTTTCGGGTGCATTGTGTATGGAAACCCGAAACTTGATTCTATCTTCCCAAAGGAAACCCGAAACCCCTGACTGAAACTTTCCAAAGGTTCAGTGAAGCTAAGGAACTTTTAGTAATATGACTTTTTATATATTATATATTATGCTTATAAGAACTATTGAGTATTGTACTTTTTGGGTGCATTGTGTATGGAAACCCGAAACTTGAGTATCTTCCCAAAGGTTCAGTGAAGCTAAGGAACTTTTAGTAATATGAATTTCTATACATTATATATTATGCTTATAAGAACTATTTGAGTATGGTACTTTTCGAAACTTGACTCTATCTTTCCCAAGGTTCAGTGAAGCTAAGAAACTTTTAGGTAATATGACTTTCAATGTGAAAGAAAAACATGTTCTATTATAGATTAAAATCAAGTTTGGTTTCTAGTTAGCTTAGCTAGTAGTTGATCCCCTTTCGAACCCAAAAGCTGATGAACGAATCCATAATAAACCAAGTAATACTTTTAAAACGTTCTTTATTGCAAACTCTTAAAGATAGTTAAGAAAAGTTATTTAACCTAGGAGCCATAGTGAGTACCGAAACCATCGAAGCTCATGTGGGAAACGGTCTCCGCGGGCGAATAGTGAACCACATTGGGCTGATGGCTGGCATAGGTAGCTGCAGCAGCTGGAATATGTTGCTGTTGCTGCTGATGTTGCTGCTGATGTTGCTGCTGATGTTGCTGTTGTTGATAGACTGAAGCAACTTGAGCCTCGGGAGCTGCCTGGGTGAAGAGTTGCTGATGAGGTGTGTAGACCTCTTGGTGTGGTGTGTAGACCTGTTGGTGCGGTGTGTACACCTGCTGGTGTGGTGTGTACTCCTGTTGGTGTGGTGTGTATACCTGTTGGTGTGGTGTGTAGACTGTGGGCACTGCAGCTGGAGCGGCATAGGTCACCGCCGGCTGATAGACATTGTTGCTGATGCGTGTGTCCTGCTTATGGACCTGGGAGTAGGGCGTGGCCACAGACTTGCCATAGTGCGAGACGGTGCCATCGAAGTTCCTCACCACATTCTGGTGAGTATGCGCCACGGCATGCTCATCGCCCAGATAGCTAAGACCAGCCCAAGCTGGCGTCAGGAGCAGCAGGATTGTTGCCACAGTTAGAGTCACGCATTTGTATGCCATGTTGTGGCCGTGAATGAAGTTGATCAACTGTTTACTATTTGCCACAGCCGACAAGTCTTATAAATGGATTCAGGTTATGAGCAGTTATGCGTGACTTTCATAAATCCATTTCTATCTCGCTCGAGATCGTGGCAAATCAATTTACAGTGACAGCAAATGAAGGGCGTGTCGCCGGATCACTTTTATGCCACGCACTTACAGCCATCAAATATGATTGCATAACCGAAAGTAAAACAATTGTTATTATATGAGTTCGGCTCACCTGCTCGACTCGATATTAAGCTAGATGCTTGGTTAGTTGGTTGGTTGCCATGCCGCTGAAGTGCCCTCAAGCTTTGTTGTTAGCTGAATGTATGGTTGGCCCAAAATATAACCAAGCCAGGCACACAATTTATGGGCCATCGGAGATGCATTAAGGATGCCAAAACTGTTAATGCAGCTGGAGAGCTTTTCGAGTTTGAGTTTCGAGTGCTGTCGAATGTGTCTTTCGAATGTGGGGCAACAATGATAACAATGCATATAAGTAATACACAAAGAGAAACCAGTTTTATGCCAAGTCATCTGCAACACTTAACAAAAAAAAGAGTTCAAGATCATGTTTCAAATACTCGTTATATGAAGTAATTTTATCAATTATAAAGGCTGTTTTTTTTAGAGGTATAGAACTTTGAAATGGAATAAAACAAAGATGAATGAATTTAATGGTATAAAATTTACTTTATTCGAAAGATAAACTTCTGGCATTATATTTATTATTTAAATATGATTTCTGGCATATGGCCGCCACGGCTGGCTCGGACGTAATCCAATCTAGAGATCCCATTTTCGACGACTTTATCCAACATTTGTGGCCGTATATCGGCCTCCAAGTTTTCCATCGTTTCGGGCTTATCGGCACAATTTGGAAGCGTTGTTCCGGCGTCAGTCTATTCATGTTGAAATGCCAAACCAAACTATACATAAATCACTTAACAGCTGACAAAATGGCCGCCAGTTAAAAAGTGTTGCCAACTTCAAGTTCTATACCTCTAAAAAAAAACACCCTTTACAACTGGACGTTCTACACTTTCCATGTTACTGCTTCATACCCCCAATTTTGTTAAGTGTACCAAAGCTTTGACATTGCTAAACACGATTGTATAGGGTATCGTTCGTTTGTGTGACGCAAACTCTTGTAGCACCATCCACACTTGCCACACTTGTTGTAAAGTTGTTTTGCAGCTCTCTCTCTCTCTCTCTCTCTCTCTCTATCTATCTTAACGAAGTACACAGAGTTGCAAGGACTTGGGTTGTGTGAAGGATTCGATTCGATACTTTCATTCATACCATAAAAATCGCTCAGCTACAATTGAGTTATAATGCAATTGGCAAACGTAAAGCAAATGTTGTTAACTTGCAGCGCGCCGCACAGAAAGAACACAAAAGTGGAATGATATAAAGAGAGAGGGAGTGGGAGAGGGCGAGGGCGGGTGAGAGTCCCTTTCCAATTCAGGACATTGTTGTTCGTCGTTGACCGTCTGCAAAAGTTTGTGCGCAATGAAAATGACACATAAATAGCATCAAGAACATTCAGGATTCTTTTTTCGGCAACTCAAAATGTGATTACGATTACGTCCAACTTGCAGGCTCTCTCTTTCTATATGGGAGTCACCTTTGTTTGTTGATGACTTTTGCTTGATTTGTGTGCATGTGTGTGTGTGTGTGTGTAAGTCCATTATGGTTCTTATGAAATTTGGCACATAAATTGTATTATTGCATTTATGCTTGATTTTATTTCCGTTTGCCTTACAATCGTCATGTGATTGTGTGGGTGATTTCGCTCTCTCTCTCTCCCTCTCCCTCTCCCTCTCTCTGTGTCCTTTTGTATTGACCGTTAAATTGGCTTTAGTTGCTTTTATGTCACTTAAGTGAATTTTCTGTGAATTCGTCTGAGCTTTCAAGTTGCCTTCGCCTTTTCTCGCCTTCGCCTTTTTCGCCTTCGCCCTTTTCGCCTTCGCCTTGTCTCATGTGTGAGTTCTTACATTTCACAGGTTTCCTTTTGCTAAGCGCCTTACAACAATTTGAACTTCAATTAGCTGCATTGGCCATTGGCTAATAATCGTACCACTTACTTAACCTTCGGCTCACCCACACTCTCTCTAGAGTACCAGACGTTTTTCTCTGTCTCTCTCACTCTTTCTTTCAGTGCCTTACTACGTATACAGTTACAAATGACGCGCCAGCGCCAGGCCGAAAGTCAATTAACGGGACTCGCATAAAAGCAGCAAACGCCTCGTCTGCTAATTGGAATTGAAACATAAATTAAAAGTCAAAGACGAAAACGAGAACGAGAACGAGAACGAAACAAAGACGAAGACGAAATTGTGATAACTGCAAGTGCAGCTGAAACTTTACGACTTCCTTGCTTACAGTTGTTTGTCTATAAGTGTGGGTGTGTGTTTGTGTCAATACGTAACGTTATACGTAACGACTGCGCTATTTTTACGTTGTGTCGTTTTGTGTGCAGCCAATTACGGTAGTTTCGGCAGTTTGTTGTTCTTGCATTCGCATTGACAGCTTCGATTAAGTGTTGACTATAAATTTTCTGTGGTTTAGTTCGCGATATTTATGAGACGGTTGCGCAATTGCCACTTGCAACTTGCAAGTGAAAAATATTTACTAGCAATTACAAGTATGACCTGTGGCAGCATTTTCGCCGAGCCCATTGTAACAACGAGGCCACCCACACATTAACACATATGCTCACACACATATACATGCGTGTATGAAGTGCACACTTACATATACGTATGTATTTTTGACTTGCAAGCGCTGTTAGCATTAACCCTTATGCTGGCACCATTTATTTCGTAAGTTTATTTTAAAAAAAATTAAATTTTAGTTGAGTAAAACTTTGTTTTTTCTTTATAAAAAGTACAAATAAAAGCTAAAGAAAAATTCAAAATTATATATATTTTGGGCAGCATAAGGGTTAAAGTCACATTTGAACGCTTTTCGCGCTCCCGGGTGTTATATTGCCAATCAGCTAGCTGGCCGCAAGCAACCCCAGCGTCACTCCTATTCCCATACTCACACCCTCACGCCCACAACGCACCTCCTTCGCGCGCCCACAAGCATTTCTATGCTCCTTGTTTATGGCACAAAGGGGACTTGGCTTCAATTTTCTTTATATTATAGCTTGATTTAATTTGACGTGAGACTTTTGGCTCTTGCCACTTGTATTTTTCTATTTCTCACTTCTTCTTTCTCTTGCTGCTCTTGACCGTTACGCGAAATACGGTAAATCGGAAACGAAAAACTTGTTTCACAAAATGAAAAAAAAATTCAAATTATGCACAAAAACGAAACCAAACAATAACAAAAGTAAAAGTCATTTGCCAGCTGCCAGATGCACGACAACAACAACAACAAATACAACAAAAACAACAATAATAATAATAATAATTTTTGGGGGAGGTGAATTTTGGCTGATCTGCCCCAAATTGATATAATTTCATTAAGTCGCGTCGCCCCACCCCCCACCACCCCCGCCGTAGCAATTATTATTGTTGTAATTTCCCTTTTGAAATGTCAGCCAAAGCGACACGCCCACTTTGACGTCACTTGCAACACGGACAGGACAAAGTTTCTTTCTTTTTTTTTTTAGGGGGAATAATAACAAAAAAAAATGATAATGAAAATGAAAATGCATAAACAGTTGTTGCTGGCAGGGGGAAGGGTGGAGTGGGAGGCGAACGTGAAGTGTCGAAAACTCATTAAAACTTTTTTACAGCCCATTTAAAAGCAATTTGTAAATTGCGAGCCCAACACTCGGGCATTTAGAAATGTGTAATTATTATTTATATTTTGGTTTAGCTCGAGAAATATAAGTATAAACACAAATATATTATATACATTTTCGTTCTAACATCGAAAGTTATAGCTTATAAGCAATAGAATGGTGTGCCTTTAAAGCCACAACAAAAGGATGTTGGCAAAACGAAAAAGGACTCACAATCGCCGACATTAAATCACATTTCCGCACATTTCTTGGGGTATACGAAAAATAGTATTAGCTGGCGCTTGATGTTTTTTGTGTGCCCCTTGCAACATCAGCTTGCCTTGCCACTTAAATATTCAAAGCGAAAAGTTCCTCCTATACCTACGCTGCGGCTTTTCCATATTATTCATACGGAGTCGTTTTTCTTTACTTTTTTTGTTGTGTGTGCAGCGCTCGAAAATTCCCACAGGATGCAGCTCAAAGGTTGAAGAGTTTACCGTTGCCAGCGGTTGGGGTTAAAGTAAGCGGCATGTACGTCATGTGTTTTTATGAACAACACGAAAAAAAAAAGAACTGTTTAGCATTTTAAAAGTGGCGCCATGTTGTGCCATAACAGGGTGGCAGCACAACATTGCCAGACTGTTAAAAATTGAAAATTTGATTAACCTATCGATATACGTTTGCAACATTGTGACCCAATGTGACCGCATTAAGATACCAAAATATACCAATACCGAAAACTTAACCAAACAGTATATTTTTTGTAACAACCAAAAAGTCAAGAATTCTCCGTCACAGACGACGGCTATTTTTGTGAAATTGTTTGTCCAAATTAACCGGAACTAAATTACAATTTGATAGCTGGCAAAAAAAGGTGTCATCTGGTGTTGAGGTATCGCAGCAACTTCAATGAAACGCAATTGCTAGACCAAGTATAAAGTGTATAAGAAAATATTAGCTACGCCGGATTGAAAAAACACATAGCGTGGAAAAATCGACTGTGTGTGTGTATGTATGTGGGAGAGCAAGAAGGGCGAATACGAATGCAAGCGCGATTCGATTGGCAAAAACGAAGAAGAAACGACTTAACGATATTCCGACATCGACACCGATTTTCATCCCCCTCCCTCGGCCAGCTGCCGTCTGTTAAGACATTTTGTGCGGACCACAAAACTAATTGAATATAATATCTACGTTATTGACAAGACGGTTAAACGGCCGAGAAAATGTTAATAAACGTAAAGGTGAAAACTTTAGATGCTCGCACACACGACTTTAGCGTCGACAATGAGGTAAGTGTGTGTGTGTGTGTTTGTGTGTGTATGCATGAGCGCGTGCATTTGTGTGTGTGTGTATTTTCTTTAGTTGTCTTTTTTTTCTTCGTTTTTTTTTTTTTGAGGTTGTGTGTGACCAGAAGGTTCTATTAAAACGCTTTTCTTTACATTTTCCATCTACACAGCTAACGGTACGTCAGTTCAAGGATCTAATAGCGGCCAAAACGAATATTGCAGCCGAAAATCAACGCATTATCTATCAGGGACGTGTCTTGGCCGATGATAAGCTAGTGAAGGAGTATGGTGAGTCACACACACACACACACGTATACATCCAGCTGGTAAATTACAAACATTTGCACACACACACAGATGTCGACGGCAAGGTGCTGCACGTCGCAGAGCGACCACCCTTCTCGCAACGCGGCGCAAACGCAACAAACAACGATGAACCGATGCGCAACTTTCGCAACATACCCGGACGCCCCACGCCCCGCAACATGCGCAATTCACCCTACTTCCGAGCACTCGATGGCATGCTGGTTGGCACCATGGCCATACCGGTCAATAATGGCAGCCTGACTGCAGGGGTTAGTTAAAGCCAAACTCGATGCGAATACTTTTGTATGAATATTCGAATATATTCGATTTGTTTTTTGCAGAGCCGCACCACAACCAATCGTTTTCCGAACTCTTCGTCCTTCTGCATTAATCGCATAACCGTGGCCCAGCACATGATTGACTGTGCGAACAATATTGCCGCCTATCTGGAGAATCCGGAGATCGGCTTGAATAATCAGCCGTTGGATATACTGCAGCGTGGACATTGGACCATGGAATCGACGGTCGTGGAGGTGGGCGTCTCCACGGATATGCCGCGCAACAACAACATCATTGAGATGGTCCAGGATGCCGTAAGTGCGGCTCTCTCCCGGAACACGCCCGGTCGCAACTATACGGTCGTGCAGCTGCCAACGGTTTATACCAACGAGCAGCAGGCGCAGCAGTCACGTGACGGCGGCAACGAGGCAAGCGGCGGTGCAGACGCTGTAGGTGCCTCCGCCGACAGCAGTGAAGCGGGCGAGGAGATCGCTGCCGCCGCTGCAGCTGTCATTCTGGAGGATGTGGTTGTCACGGACGAGGAAGAGCGTTCGCTTTCGCCAACGTTGGATGCCGGTGGGGCAGGAGCAGGAGCTGCAGCAGCAGGAACAGAAGCAGGAGCAGAAACTGCAGCGGGTGGTGCAGCTGCAGCAGCAGCAGGAGTAGCTGGCGGTGCAGCAGAGGATCCCAATGCAGCCAATGTGAACGTACCTGGTATGGATTCACGTCGCCGCACACGACCTCCGGTGCTGGCGGCCGTTATTCGGCGTTATCGGACGGTGCAGACGCGTCTAGGACCATTCCTCGACCGTTACCAGGACATCTTGCAGCAGGATGCGGAATTTGAGGAACAGGACAACGCTGGACGCGAAAATGCTCAACGGACCTTTGATCGCGTCTCGGAGGCTTTGCATTATCTCTCACATGCTCAGCACGCCATCTCGGATTTGATGTTGGATCTGTCGCAGCCGGCACCGCGCGTCCTCACCTGCCGGCCCATTCTGGTGGAGCAAAGTGGTTACATACACTCGAACAACATGTTTCCGTCCAATATTGTTGCGACGCCGTTTAGTGAGCTGATGCCACATATGCCGCCACTGGTGCATGCCACTCCTCCTCCAGCAAATGCAGTGTCCGGTTCTTCCGTTCCCACCGCCGCCGCAGCACAGGGATCTCCTCCAGCCCCAGCACCAGTTGGTACACAGCGTACCCAACCCTCGGCTCCAGTTATCGAGCGTGGAGAACTCTTAGACGAAGTCGAAGGAGATGAACGCGTCCAGGCCAATGCTGCAGCTGCACCAGTTGGTGCACAGCCACCACTACTGCCTCCAGTTTTCGATTTTGCGGCATTGCGCAATGCAGAAGGTGGACGGCGTACCCAATCCTCGTCGGCTCCAGTTGTCTTCGACGAAGGAGATGAACGCATGCTGGCCGATGCTGCAGCTGCTATCGTTGCTGGTCTTGGCCAGCCTCGGACCGAGAATCCCGTTGAGGATCCCGTTGATGAGCCAATGGTGGCGCCACCCACTGCACCCGGCACTCAGTCACAAGACCAACAACAACAACAGCAGCAGCAGCAACAACCACCCAGTAAGTCCTGTCCATTAATCCTAATCCGATTGTCGATCGTATAGCGATGTTTGAGTATCCCAAACCATAACTTTGATCTTCTAGATGAGCACATGGAGCAATCAGTCGAAACGGGCGAGGAGGCAACACGGCCCAGGTTTCGCCTCTATGTGCCCGTGCCCCTGCCACCGCCCAGTATGTGTTTTGCATTCGCTTGGAAAGTTCTGTTAAAGCGTTCCTTTCGTTTGCTCTAATCCAGCGGTCGGGAAACTCTTTTAATCATTACCCCTAAATATTTTGTGGAACTCACATTACCCACCTATAGATAAAGGAGCAAAAAAAGAAGAAATAAAATCATCTCCATTTAAAGAGGAGAAAATCCATTTAAAGCAAAGAGCAAAAAAAAAATATATGAATAAAAAAAATTGCATCTCCATTTAAAGAGGAGAAAATCGTCCTCCATTCAAGGCATAAAGCAAGAAAAAAATCATCTCCATTTAAAGAGGAGAAAATCCTCCTTCATTTAAGGCAAAAGATCATCTCCTCCATTTAAAGAGAAGAAAATTCTCCTCCATTCAAGGCAAAGAGCAAAAAAAAAAAAAAAAACAAGATCATCTCCTCCATTTCAAGAGGACAAAAACCTCCTCCATTAAAAGCAATGAGCCAAAAAAAAAAAAATTAACTCCTCCATTTAAAGAGGAAAGAAAAGAAAGAAAATCCTCCTCCATTAAAGGCAATGAGCAAAAAAAATAAATAAATAAAAAATAAAATAAAAAATCATCTCCATTTAAAGAGGAGAAAATCCTCCTCCATTTAAGGCAAAAGATCATCTCCAACATTTAAAGAAAAGAAAATTCTCCTCCATTTAAGGCAAAGAGGCAAGAAAAAAAAATAAAAATAAATAAATAAAAGATCATCTCCTCCATTTCAAGCTTCACTTTTACCCAAAAAGGGGTAATTTAACCCTGTTCCCCGACCGCTGCTCTAATCGAAACTCTGCTTTCTGCAGATTCCTAACACAATTGAACAATATTTACAAGATTGGTTTTTCTGTTATATTAACCTGGTTGAACTTATAATGTTTTTGAGGAACTGTTATAACTCGACTTGCTAATGATAATATATATTTGTTGCTTACAGATCCCTATATATCTTGTTGAACTTTAGGAACTGTTATGACTCCACTTGCTAATGATAACATATATATATATATATATATTTTTTTTTTTTTTTGAAATGAAGAAGATGACCTTAAATGACCAACATAAATGGAGGAGATGATCTTCATTTTTTTTTAATATTTTTTTTTTTTTTTGCTTCTTCACCAATGGGTGGGTAATGTCAGTTCCACTAAAATATTTAGGGATAATGATTTAAAAAAAAGTTCCCCGGCCGCTGCTTCCTGCAGATTCCTAACACAATTGAACAATATTTACAAGATTGGTTTTTCTGTTATATTAACCTTGTTGAACTTATAACTTTACGAACTGTTATAACTCCATTTGCTAATGATAACATATATATATATATATATTTTTTTTATTTTTTTTGAAATGAAGAAGATGACCTTAAATGACCAACATAAATGGAGGAGATGATCTTCATTTTTTTTAAATATTTTTTTTTTTTTTTTGCTCCTTCACCAATGGGTGGGTAATGTCAGTTTAGGGGTAATGGTTTAAGTAAGTTCCCCGGCCGCTGCTTCCTGCAGATTCCTAACACAATTGAGCAATATTTACAATTGATTTTTCTGTTATATTAACCTTGTTGAACTTATAACTTTACGAACTGTTATAACTCCATTTGCTAATGACAATCTATTTGTTGCTTACAGATCCCTATATACCTTGTTGAACTTTAGGAACTGTTATGACTCCACTTGCTAATGATAACATATATATATATATATATATATATTTTTTTTTTTTTTTTTTGAAATGAAGAAGATGACCTTAAATGACCAACATAAATGGAGGAGATGATCTTTATTTTTTTTTTATTTATCTTTATTTTTTTTAATATTTTTTTTTTTTTTTTTTTTTGTTTGCTCCTTTACCAATGGGTGGGTAATGTCAGTTTAGAGGTAATGGTTTAAGTAAGTTCTCCGGCCGCTGCTTCCTGCAGATTCCTAACACAATTGAGCAATATTTACAAGATTGATTTTTCTGTTATATTAACCTTGTTGAACTTATATCTTTACGAACTGTTATAACTCCATTTGTTGCTTACAGATCCCTATATACCTTGTTGTGCTTTACGAACTGTTATAACTGCACTTGCTAATGATATTATATATTTGTTGCTTACAGATCCCTATATGCGGATCGCTCGACTCATTCAGGCTGTGGCGAATAATGCCACAAACGATGCGGATTTGCGTCTGGAATTCAACATGCCGAATGTAATCAATTTGCCGGTGCATGTTATAACCGCTGCACTGCATCCAGCTGCGGCAGGCAACAGTGAAGCGGCAACGGACACAACAACAAATGCTGCAACAGCAACAACTGCTGCTGCGGCACCAACAGCCACAGTTTTGGGTGCTGCATCAACATCAAGTGGCACACGCAGCGGGGAACAAAGGGCCAACACTTTGCCCACAACTGCAACACAGACACGTTCCACGTCGCGGCCGCAGATACAAATTGGTGGCAACAACAACTGGGCTGGACGCATTGCACCCACACACACCTCATTCGATCGTTTCTTGCCGTGCAACAGTCATCATATTCGTGAAGTGGAAGCGCCGTTGGTGCAACAGCAGCAGCCAACAACAACGGCAACAACAACGCGCACCAACAACAACAGCAACACCAGCAACGACAACAACAGCACCAGCACCAGCAGCAGCAGCAGCACAAGTGCAACAACTGCCACCAACGGGGGCAACAACACTAGACGTGGAGCTTCCAATGCCGCCAATTATGCAATCGGTGAGTCTTTAAGCATAAGTTAGTATTAGTATTGTATAATGCTGTCGCCGAAGTCGTAGTCCCGTTGTGTGTCTGATTGCCTTGCCACGTTGCATATATGTATATTGTATTGCTTTGTTTTAATCATCATCCTCATCATCATTATTCACCAGAGATGTAAACCGGGAGGTTGTCAAAGACATATGCTCATAGATTTTAAGCAAAAGAGATCCTTAACCAGGACTTTATACAGACGAACTACAGTTAACACACACACACACACACACACACGTTAGGGTATTCCGCGCCGGTTTGCATCTCTGACATCTAATTTGCATTCTATGTATCATATAGTCATCGCAAATCGCATGCGTAACCAGATGGGCGCGAATCTATCGCGTCCATTGTTGGGCCGACGTGCCGCCATCAATCGTGAGAGCCGAAGTGGTGCCAATTTGCCGGCGATGGCGAACGTGGGTGGTGCCGTTACCGTTAACCGTACTCTAACCCGGCCCATGCACAGATCTGGCAGACACTTAAATCCTAGGTTTCACAATTATTTGGTAACTAATATGAGAAATCATCGTGCGCAAACAGGCTTAGGTGGCAACGCAGCCGCCGCCGCAGCCGCAGCCAGCGCAATTGCAACACCAACAGCAGCAGCAGCAACAGCAACAACAACTGGTGCCAATGGCAATCCAGCCAGCACATCTGCTGCTCCAGTCGCAGCTGATGGCCCAACTGTATCCGTATCTGTGGGCAGCAACACGACTGCAGCCCCAGCAGCAGCAACAGCTGGAGCACAAGCATTGCGTAATCTGCGTGGTCAGGTGCGACGCTTCTTGCAGCAGACAATCTTCGAGGGTGAACCCATCAATGCTCTAACCATACCCACGGCCATTGATCGTGCGCTGGACTGGTTCGAAGATAGTCTCGTCTACTTGCGTCAGTACGAGCAATACGAATACAATTCACATATTTCGGTGTGCAACACGGTGGGCCGGAGCCTGCGGCTCATCATCGCACTGTGCAACGAGTCCAGTCACTGTCATGTGCACTTCGAGCATCGCCTCAAGCAGATCTGTGAGCAGTTGCGCCGCCGTTTGTACAGTGTGCTCTTCATGTGCCTCGGCAGCGCCAATGCGGAGCTCTTCTGGCGCCAGCTGATGCGCTCCCTGATCGTGCCGCTGCGACAGAGTAAGTCGTAGAAACAGCTGCAGCTAAATCCGTATTAATCGTGAGTTTTCTCTTTCAGATTTCCGCAATGAGGCCTTGCAGTTTTTGTGCCTTTACATTGATCCCACAGTACCGGGGACGGACGTCGCCGATGCCCAGCAGTTCCTGGTGCTGCGCAATGCTCCACAGACCACAACAGCCGATTATGTAAGTCCCAAACAAAGAGAGAGAGAGAGAGAGTGGGGAGAAATTGGGAACTCTGTAATAGCGAAATTTTGTTGCGCCACCGCCGCTTGCCTTTAATCCACAGCAGCAAGCAGCACAACAACAGCCGCCGAATGCGGAGCAGCAAGCACTGGATAACGATATCGAAATGGCCGAGGTGGCCAGCAGCAGTAACAGCAGCAATGCCGTCGAAGAGTTGGAGCAACCTTTGCCCGCCGTTACACCCGGTTCGGAGCCGTGGCACAACGGCTTCCCCAACGATTGGCTGCCTGTCATCACCCGAGATCTGCAGACCCAAACAGAGGTACACTTTATATAGTATATAGTTCCATCGACAACAACTAAAGTTATTGCCTTTCGATCCACAGCAAAATCGACCACAACCACCGTACTCCGATGCCTACATATCCGGCATGGCCGCCAAGCGTCGCAAGGTCATTCAGTCCGAGCAGCCACACTCCAACGCGCAGTACATGATCTCCAATAGTGTGCAGCGTGCCATACATCGAGTGGGCTTGAGCGGCACCGCTGCGACTCCTGCCGTTGATCCGGATGTGGTAATCAATGCCATTACTCATGATGCTGTCGTCCAGGCATCCTTTACGGACGCAGTCCGCACGAATGTGCGCGATCGCATCAAGCAGGACATTGACTACAAGTCCAGCAAATATCCACAGATCGCCAAGTTCACCGAACAGAAGTAGGCGTGGCAGTAGGCGGTTAGAACTAGTGCTAAGTGCTTGTTGTAAATTTTACTTTAACGAAAACATATTGTATTTAACTTAGTTAAGGATTAAGTTAACTGTTTAAATGTCTGCAGATGCAAATAGCGGTGGATTACATAAACAACACACACACACACACATGCACCCCCCAAATTATATGATAAACCGCTAATATATACTTACATATGCGTACATTTATATCTATATATATGTACATCATTTCAAAACTACACAAAAAATTCAAGTTAAATATAAAGAAAAAAAAAGGAAACACTTTAGGACAACTGCTAAATAAAAAGTACATAATCACAAACAAAATCAAATTGTTAAATACTATAATGTCCGATCTTTGGCTAGTGTACTGTGTATTGTGATCCATTCATGGACAGCAATTTGCTCCAAATTGATCCATGGCGTCCCCCAGTCGAATGACGCAGTGATCGGGCGGCAGACAAAGCCATGACGACAGCCAAATATTTGTTTTCTGGCCCATTGACGTGAAGACCTGATGGCACATGATGATTTCTTGGCGTAAATCTCTGGAATTTGCAGTGCTATCTCGAGTGGTGGAATCGTGGAATGCGTCGATTCATTACAACAACTATCGCAGGCTGATTTAATGGTACAAAAACAAATTTGAAAAAATATTTTGAGGGGCTTTTCACATGACATGATAATGGTTCGGCCAAATCGGCGCAACTTCAACGCTTCAAGAAAAATTTGTCACATAAAAATGTTGAAATAATTTATGTGAACATAAATAATAATTTTTTTATATTTTTTGGAATGATTTTATTCTTAAAATAGCCCATCTACGCAATCGTTGTAGTATTTTTAATCGATTCTATATTTAGTAATCAAAGTATATCTATTCAACTTATTTGTCGCAAAGGGGCCCGTGTAACGGTCACACTAAAAATAACCGTGCAATGTTTCTTCCTCCACTTCACCCTCTTATTCGCTCGCTCTGTCTCTCTCTCGCGCGCTTGGCGTGTGTGTGTGTGTGTGTGTCATCAAGCTGAGCCTTATGCCGAGTCCAACTTTGCCAAGAAAATTGCCACTTGCCGTCAGGCCAATGATTAATTGCAGCATCAGCAGCATCGGACAAGTTGATGCCTGTTGGTGGGAGGGGCGGGCTGGCGGGCTGACTGCTTGCGTTGGCACGCGCATTGCAGCCGGAATTTTGTGAGGAATTTGCGGCGACAGACGGCATTTTTAAGGGGGCCTTGGTTAATTATGTATGCACTGTGTGCCCAACAAGCAAAACGCCAACGGCCAGAACTTCAAAATAAATTAAGGCTGCGGACTTTGATGCATGGTTCATGTTGCTCCTGCTGTTGTTGTTGTTGCTGTTGCTGTTGCCTCTCCATTTAATGTGGCGCCTGGCGCACTGCAACGAGGTGGCGCCACAGTTGCAAACAGTGGCAAGTTCTTTCAGTTTCTTTTGATTGTAATTACTCTTGATTTATTTCAGTGAGTCAAACTTTTGTGTTTTTTTTTCGCTTCCATTGCAACGGCAATTAAATACTAAATAAATACTAAAGTCAGCATTAATTAGTATCTAGTTCAGATGGCAAATTATTTACCGTTAACTGTGCATTTGCATACGTTTAGAAAGCATGTTGGTCGACTTTAAGATACCCTGTTGTTGAAAAATAATATGAAACTTTTTGAGTTGGACTCTGAGGAAGAAATTATACTAATAATAATAATAATATTAATAATAATAATAATATAAAATATGACTTAAGAACTTTCCTCTACGCTACTCACGTTCTTTTCATATCTCATAAACTCAGACTCAAAACTTTATTGTTAAATTTTTCTATCGGTTTGCAGGCATAATATTTGATGAATGCATTAAAGTTAAAGACAAGTTTGTAAATTAACATGGAAAAAATAAACACAACATTTTTTCTTAAGAATATCATATTTTATTTTTTTATTATTATATAAAAATAAATAAATATATATTTATATATATAAAAAACAATTTTTTTTAAAGCAAAAAAAATTAAAAAAAAAAAAAACTTTAAAACAAATTTTTTTTATATATATATAAATATATATTTATTTATTTTATATTTATATATATATAAAACAATTTTTTTAAAGCAAAAAAAACTTTAAAACAAATTTTTTTTTATATATATATAAATATATAATTATAATTAAGAAAAAATGTTGTGCTTATTTTTTCCATGTTAATTTAAATATTATTTCCGACCTGAAACAACACTAAGCTATAAATTTAATTTAATAATTTTAAACATTAAATTATGAGAATTTAATCTTATTATTATATAATTGCTCAAAATTTCAACTACATCATTCCCAAGTTAGAAAACCCAACCAAAGCAAAAAAAAACACAGGGTATTTAAGTGCTCTAACAAATGTGAAGAATTTTCACGCACAATTATCATAGACAAGAAGAACAACAACAACAGCAGCAGCAGCAATAACAACAAGCCGGCTCATTCAGTTTATGAGCTCCAAGCATAAAATGGGTTTTGCTTTTGTTGTTTTGAAATGCAGTTAGGAACGTCATAATTGAAAACATTTCTCAAAGATGCTAAGATAAAGATGCTGCATACATACATATATGTAAATACATAAACACACAAACACACATGTATTTAGTGAACGTGTGTGCGTGTGTGTGTGTTAAGGATAATTTATCAACAGAGTGCGTAAGAGTGGAAGCCAAAAGACAAACACGAACACAAAAACAAAGAGAACAAGATGTAAACACAGTTGCATTATGCTGATAATAATGATGCCCCATACATAGATACGAGATACGAGAATGGCATGGGATGGGATGGCATGCTTGTTGTTGTTTCCTAAGAAACTCAACAACAACATGCACATGTGGCTGCAACACCCATCGGCAGCAAAGGGGGGGGACCAGCCTCATCTGAAACACGCACAAAAGAGACAACGGCGCCGGCGCCGACTTGCTGCGATTGAGATTGAGATTGACGCCTGGCGCCGCAGAGCAGAAGGAACACATGTAATTGAGTGTTGGGTAGCTGGACAATTACATAGGTAACAACAGTTGCAGCCAACAGCAGCAATCGAAACGTCGACAGCAGCAGCACACACGACAAAAAAAAAACACAAGAAACTTTTGCATTCAAAAAGGCGCTCAAAGTTAATACAACAACAACAACAAGACAGCAGCAACTGCGAGCAGCGAGCAGCAGCAGCGAAGTTGTCGTCAGCAGCAAGCAACAACAAACAGCAGCAGCAGCAGCAGCAGCAGATGGCGCCGACGTCGCTGCCCAGCATACGGATCCTCAGCGTTTTCATTATTTTTCACAGTCGCAAACGGACCGTGTTGGGCTAAAGACGTACGCATCGGGTCTAAAAATCGTGCTAGCGCTATATATACATATATATGTGCACATACATACGTACAACAGCAACAATAATAATATCAAATATATAGAAATCAACTCAACACTCCACACTCACAATCTTCACGCTCAATACTCGCGGTTTTTTTTTCGAAAAAAAAAAATATATTGAAAAAAAAACAAAAACAAAAAAACAAATCAACAACAACAACAACAGTACTATACGGTGTGTATGAGTGTTATATTTGTTGTTGGTATTGTTCTTAGAAGATTAATAAACACACACACATGTAGATGTGCGTGTCAAGAGGTCACCCAAACGATTGAACGAGCGAGAGGCGAGTGCAGCTAGTACTAAATACAAACATACATACAAACATAGAGTACTATGTACTGAAACACTCACATCTGTACAATCTTCATAACGGTATACATAAGTGTGTATAGTGTGTGTTCGGTCGGTGTGTGTGTGTGTGTGTGTTAAGCGCGTTTTTGAGTGAAATTTGATGCCGCATACAGTTTGACAAAAACCAAAAAAACCCCAAAAAAAAATTATTGGAAATTGGAAAGTATTCCGAACAAACATACACACGCCTAAGTTATGGAAACTCCCGCACATATGTTCGAAAACGCGTAGAAAAACACAGATCGAAGAGAGTTTTCCCGCAACAAAACATTTGGCGATATTTAAACCCAATCCCTGTGAACTCGAACTCGAAAACGTTAGTGTTAAAGTTGCGTTAGATTCGATACCGTTAACTGTACGGTACAACAATGACTTCCCTGGTGTATGCGGTGTTTCACATTGCAACGCTGCAATGTTCGGTACGTCCGGAGATTTCGCCGTGCACGTGCGAAACGGGCAAGGCGTTCAATCACGTGGAGCTCTCCTGCGAGAAGCTGGAGTCCTTCAATGCGGTCGTCGACAGTCTCGCCAATAAGCTCAATCCGGACGTAAGCATCGATCTGAAAATAACGCACTCTCAACTGGACGATCTGGAGATGAGATCATTTCGGGACATGAACTTCAATCTGTACAAGTTACGCATGCAATGGAACGGACTAAGGTGAGTTCAATCCTTTAAGAAACACCAACATCATCACTGTGTGTGTGTGTGTGTGTGTGGGTGGGTGGGTGTGTGTGTTTTTCAAGGCCGTGCCTTTCTTCATATCTGTAGAACAGAATTTTCCGCTCGCTGGCGTATCAATTTAGGTTCCTTAAACCCAATCAAATAAACAACGTAACGTAGAACACAACAACAAAATATACAAAAACAAACGTACGAGTACAATGTACTTAAAGAATGCAGCGAAAAACAACGTGTTCATTGGTACATGGATACGAAAAACAACAGAAACAATAACAATAAGCCGACACTCATTATCAACTGCAACTCAATTGGGGCTCAATTGAGACCTGAGTTCTGGGTTCCTTCTCGGTTCTAATTATGACCTGAAGTAAATGATTTAATTTTTCAATTAGGAAATGCTTTCGGCAGTGGGTTGAATGCAGTTGAGACAAATTACAGTACTAGTACTTACTTACACACACACACACACACACTCAGAAGTTCCTATCCGATTAGATGACAAACATTTACTTTTGAGTTTCGATTCAATTGAACAATTTTTGTGTTTTTTTCGTGTTGTTTTGTTTTATTGATAATTGAATATACCCATATATACATATATATACATAGCTACAGCGTCTTATCAATTCTCTATATAGATGTCGCTCGTACTTACCCATACATAGAATATATGTAGATGGTATGGTATAAATATGCCCAGACGTATACTTAATGCGTATGCAAAACTGATAATTGCAATTTATTCCATTCGATTTGATTCGAGCGAGACTTGCACGTTTTCTTTTTCTCTCGATCGGACACTGAATGAATTATATTAATAACAAATGCAAATAAATACATACTTACATATATATATATATATATATATAGATTGACAGTGTATAACATTCAAGTCTATGTCATAAGCGGAGTTCATTGATATTTGACTTTTGTCGCCTTAATGAGCGGCTAAATCAATAAATACTAATTCAATCATATAGTTGCATATATGTATATAGTTCTGCGACTTAAAGATATATCACAATTTGTCAATTTGGACGGTTATACAATTCGCTGACACTGCCTAATCAGCGGCCAGAATCATTTGTCAAACGTCATCCATCAGTTGCAATTTGTATGTAAAAATTGAAAATGATTTAATTACTAAAACTTAATCGAATCAGTGATATATAGTATATATGTCCAGTGAGCACACATATACACATATACTATATGCCGATTCGATTCCATTCGATTCGATTCTGCTGCTCAAGCGCGTGCTGGAACAGAGTGAACAACATTTTTACATTGATGTCAATTTATAATAATTGACCTATTGCCTTAATATCGCGCTCTCGAGAACAAATCATGCCAGGCCCAGGCCATCATCACGCCAAAAGTCAGCCAGGAAAATAATTCGTGTACTCTTTACTGCAAGTGATGGACTATATATATATACATGTGTGTGTGTGTGTGTGTCTGTGTAACACGATCATGAATCGACATCTAATATAAACAATGCTTGGCAAATGCGAAACCCAATCGAATTCCACTAACGAAATCCCAAACTTAGACAAATAAAAAGTATTATAGTATTGAAAAATCATTCACATCATTTTTGTGTTTCAATTTTCTTTAAAAGTATTAAATTTTGAAAAAAGAAATGTTTAAGAATCTTCAAAACATTTTCGTTTTAAAATTGAAAATCGCTTTCAAAATGTTTTTAATTTTTTGTAAAAGTATAAAAATTCGAAAAAGAAATGTTTAAGAATCGTCAAAATATTTTCGTTTTAAAGTTGAAAATCGCTTTAAAAATTTTTTTAAATTTTTGTTTTTAAATTTTCTTTAAAAGTATTAAAATTTGAGAAAAAAAAATGTTTAAGACACATCAAATTTGTTTGTATTAAAGTTGAAAATAGCTTTACATTTTTTTTTTTAAATTTTGTTTTTAATTTTTCTTTAAAAGTATTAAAATTTGAGAAAAAAAGACACATCAAAACTTTTTTGTCTTAAAGTTGAAAATCGCTTTCAAATTTTTTTTTCAATTTTTGTGTTTAAATGTTTTTGTAAAAGTAATAAAATTTAAAAAAAAGAAATGTTAAAGACTCGTCAAAACATTTTTGTATTAAAGTTTAAAATCGCATTAAAATTTTTAAAGCTTTTTCTAGTACTCAAAACAGTTTGAAATTGTTAAAAACTTAAAGTTAGGTTTAATAAAAATTAAAAGTAGTTAATATTTTAAGCTTTTCAGTTAGAGACAAGGCAAGTTTAAGACCTTTAAGGCCTAAAAAAGTTATTCATTTTGTTTAAAAAGTTGGGACAAAGATTTTTGTAAACAAATTGAAGCTAAAACTTGTTTTTTCCAGTGCAAATATTTCTTTACTTCAGCTTACACTTCAGTTAATATACAAACATTTTTGGTGCTTCGCTTTAAGCTAGATCATGAAAACGTATGTATATATATATAGTAAACTTATGTTTGGCTGATAAGAGCAGCTGTTTTAACGATTCTGTGCTCGTCACAAGTTTATGACTGGCGCCAAGTTTTATAATGTAGATTTAATGATCATTTTTAACGATCACTCAATGATCACAATGCGACTTATAATACAAAAAAAAAATTGTTTGTGGTTTAAAATGTTGAAATTGTGTTCAAGCTAAAGGGAAATGAGTTAAGTACTCAAAGTGTTGTATGAATGTGTAGCATGTGGCGCCTTGATGCATATTGATAACTTTTCGTTTGTTTTGCTTTTCTCAGGCTGATAAGGCATTGCGCCATGCGACAATGTTTGTTATGTACATAGATTGAACCTGCATACCATATACACTATAGTATATATATATTGCTGATTATGCAGTTGAGCAGTAGTTCAGCCCTGAAAAAGTGCGAAAAGTGTTGAAGCGTGGCTTCACAATTATGATATACATAGTTTATGTTTATTATTTATGGAATATTCCATCTGACCAAGTCCGATAACAGTCAAAGTCTCAACTACATCAATGAAAAAATATATATATATAAAAACAAAATATTTGTGCGTCTTGAAGAAAGTAAACAAATAACAAGAAAGTTTATACAAAACTTTGTTTTGTTTGGCAAAAAGCGAACCCAACACCGACTAATGATTACTTGGAAATGGAATGTTCCGTTGTTTCTTGTTATTAATATTATTGTTATTGTAATTATTGTTTTTTTGTGTCTGGTGGGGTCAGAACAGTTTGTGCAAGAAAGAGCGCGAGAGAGTGTGCAACAGAGACAGCAAGATAGAGAGAGAGACCCAATTGAATTTTATTATTACGTTCAATCAATGATCAAGAGGCCAGTTTAGGTCGTGTGACAATTATATGACTGACGTTAAGGAATTGTCTTCATATACACACACACACACACACACATATATATATGTATATATATCATATATATATATGTTGCACGATATGTGCTCAAGTTCAACGAGCGAGCTACTATGTCCACACACACATTATACATTTGGTATCTATTGCTGTCGTTTATCATCCTTGCAACTTGCTTGCTTGCTTGCCACGTCTGGCTGGAGACTCCGCTTCTGCTCATTACATAATCAATGCCTTGACAGCAATCAATCAAGATCAAGTGTCTCGACGCAGTCGCAGTCTAAAAATAGACAAACTGCCAATCAGTGGCGGACACTGCTCACAATAACGGCGCCAAGGATGTCCAGCGGGGCAATTTGCACGCCAGCAACAGCAACAGCATCAGCAACAGCAGCAGCAGCAACAGCCAGGCCCAGTTCTCATCATCATGAATAATGCGACCATTTGGCGCCCCGACGGCGACTAGCAACTTAATAGCCAACTATATACAGATACTAGTTACCACATAGTTACACACACACACACACAGACAGATATGGATCTGGCCCAATACGTCAAGTGATAAGCTGCGTCATCGACTCTTGAAGTATTTGATGCCAGAAATAGAATTTCTCCTTTTTTTTTCATTATTAAGCGATCGACTATTTGCTAAGGAATTTTTGCTTTAGACACAAGCAAATCATATTCTATGATATAAAACGTTTACTTCATAATAATAATAATAATAAATAGTAATAACATTGATGCAAATAAGTAAAGTTCACTTAAACCATAGAAAAATAATCAAATGCTTCTCCTTCTCAAAAGTTTCTTAAAAACTGATAAATTCTGTGATTGATAAGCTTAAGAAACGCAGATATCTTTCAATTTCTAGCTGATATGCATGATTATTAATGTTCACTTTCATTGAGTGTCATTGTGAAGCGCGCGCCAAAAAGTATGCAACATAAAAACTTCAAACGTTACCCTTTTACGAAGCAAACTATGACGAAAGTATTTTGTTTTATTTCGCTTACTTATTACGATATTTTTGAAAGTCCAGTAATGTTAAATAATATTCAACATTAAGCTTTCAATTCCTTGGATTACTTATGAGTTTTTTTGCTAAATATATTGCACTTGTATATATAAAGAAAAAGCTTTTTAACACTTCGTTAAGTTTCCGATAATGCAAATATTTTTCACATGTTTTATTTGATTGATGAATCACAATCTTTTCGATGGAATTTTGCGTTTTAATTTGTATTTTTTTTGTGTGAAATTTGTTGCTGCTTTTAATTAATCATATTCTATAATTTGTTGCTATATTTAGATCGCTGCCAGAGCTGCCATTTCGCGGGTTATCGAATCTCACCTACTTAAGTGTTGGCGACAACGAACTCGACGAGATTCCGAAGCACGTATTGAATCACATGCCCATGCTGCAGACGGTGGACATTGGGCGCTGCAACATACGAGCCGTGCAACAGGACGATCTCAAGGGCATACAAATGGTCACGAATCTCATCCTGCCGAGCAACAATATCACGCGACTGGACATTGGTGCGTTCCCATTAAGTCTACTCATACTCCATTTGGGACGCAATCAAATCGAATCGTTAAACGGATCCCTCCACGATTTGACCGAGCTGCAATCGTTGTTCATCAATGCGAATAACATCAGTGATCTGGATGGCGAGCTGCCCGATAATAGCAAATTGCGTCTGCTGATGGCACATAACAATCGATTGGAACGATTGCCGGCGAATATGGCCAGCATGTATGATCTGGAGACGATTCATTTGCACTTCAATCGCTTGAGATCCTTCGATCGTCTGCTGCGGCATGCCCAGTATCTGAACGAGCTGCTGGCGAACAACAATGAGCTGGAGTACTTGGCCCAGGATGATTTCCAAACGTGCCGCCAGATGGAGATATTGAATCTGGCTTGCAATCATATACGCTCGTTGAACTCATCGCTGCATCCGATGACCAAGCTGAAGATGGGCAACTTCTCGTTCAACGAGATTGAGGAGTTCTCCATGGAGGAGCTGCACGGCCAGCGCTATCTCAAGATACTCGATCTATCGCACAATCGCATACAGCGACTGCTGCCGGGACACAAGCATATGCAGGACTTGCCGCTGATTGATCTGCGCTTGGATCACAATCAGATTATTACCTTGGACTCGGCCCTGGCGGGTTTAGGTAATCTGCGCATACTCAGCCTGCCGGAGAATCGTATTGAGCACATTCTGCCCGGCGATCTCAATGGCATGAATCGTTTGGAGATCCTTGACTTGACGTCTAACCAATTAGTCGAACTAAAGCAACTAGAAACGGTAAACATATATAGCAACCATTCTTAGTTCTTCTTATTTCAAAAACGTTTCCTTTCTCTCTTCACAGACTCTTCTGCCGAATCTGAAGATCCTAAAGGTTGCCTACAACAATATTACCAAGTTGGAACGAGACTTCTTCGGTCTGCCCGTCTTATGCCAGGTCAATCTGACCAACAATCAAATCACGACCCTCTCGAGCGAACTAGTTACGAATACACGCTGCAAGAATCACAATGTGCCCGGCAAGCTGGAGATACATCTAGATGGTGAGAAAAAGTGTATAGAGTCGATTACATTCGGTCCTTCATGGATCAGATCCGGTTTATCTGGACTGTTCCTGAGTTCTAAAAACTATCCTTTCCTATAACTTTGTCAAAACTTTTCCAAGATTCAATTAGATTCCGTCCTTCATAACATAATGAAATTTACTGAAAAACTTATCCGACTACATAATGAAAGTTATTGAAGCATATCCGGTTTATATGAACTGTTCCTAAGTTCTCAGAAAATATCCTTTGCTATAACTTTGTCAAAATTTATGCGATTTTCGAAAACCTTTGCTTTTAAATCCTATTTTGTGCCCTAGATACATCTAGATGGTGAGAAAAAGTCTATAGATTCGATTACATTCGGTCCTTCATGGATCAGATCCGGGTTATATTGACTATTCCTGAGTTCTAAAAACTATTTTTTTGCTATAACTTTGTCAAAACTTATCCGAGATTCAATTACATTCGCTTCTTAATGGAACATAATGGTAGTTCCTGAAGCAGATCCGGTTTCTATGGACTGTTCCTGACTTCCACAAACTATCCTTTGCTATAGCTTTGTCAAAACTTATCCGATTTTCGAAAACCTTTGCTTTAAAATCATATTTTGTGCCCTAGATACATCTAGATGGTGAGAAAAAGTCTATCTATTGATTACATTCGCTCCTTCATGGATCAGATCCGGAGTATCTGAACTGTTCCTGAGTTATCAGAAACTTTCCTTTGCTATAACTTTGTCAAAACTTATCCGAGATTCGAAAACCTTTGCTTTGAAATCATATTTTGAACCTCTTAAGATTATCTTGTTCAAAGTTCCAAAAAAACCGAAATCCTCCGAAAAAAACCACTCGGAAATGTTTGAAATCTTTCTTACTTATTTTCAACTATTTCCAATCGATCCAATCCCTTCCAGATAATCCCATAATGTGTGATGTGCGTTTGAACGAACTGTGCCGCTTGATGGCCGCACAGGATGCAAGGATCCGAGGACGATCGCAGTGCTTCGAGAACGATCAGGAGGTGTGCACGGTCCTGCCGATGCTCTACAAGATCGATCTGCCGCTGCTGGTCACAAAACTGAAGATCGGCGATGGCGAGGATGCCAAACCCCTGGTGCAGATGCTCGTGCCATCTCCGATCCTGATCAAGAACAACGATGAGCTCTTGCCACCGATAATTGCAACACTTGGCCAGCCGTTGATCAATCCCCTGATTATAACTGCTGCAGCTGCTCCGCCTGCAACACCGTTGCTGTTGGCTGCCACAACACCGCCGCCGCCCGTGTTGCAGTTGCACTTGGCGCTGGACAAGAAGAGCACCACAACAACAACATCAACAACACCCATACCAGCAACAACAACAACAACAACAACGACGACGACGACTACGAATCAACCATTAACAACTCCAGCTGCAGTGGAAGTGGTGACAACCACGGCGCCAACAACAACCACGACGAGCACAACAACACCACAACCAAACGATACATTGCCCGTTGTCCTGGACATCGAGGAGCCCAATCTGAGTGTGCACCATGAGGCGCCAGTGGCGCCGGCGGCGGCAGGAGAGCATCTAAATGCCACAGCCGATCAGTTGTTGCCCGTCGAGCAGTCGGAGGAGCAGCAGAAGTTGCGGGAGGAGCACGAGGATCAGCAGCATCACGAGCAACAGGAGCAGCTGAATCCGCCACTGGAAGAGGAGGTGGCCAAAACGGAATACGAAACAGTCGAATACATACCGAATGTGGTGTTGGCGCCGACGCCGCCATCGAGCAAATCGAATCTGCTCGAGATGGACACCGATTCGCAATCGAATTCGGTGCTGCTCGGAGATCTGGAGCAGGCGGCACAGAATCTGCAAATACCCGTCGAGCCGCCGGAGGAGTGAGCAAACGGAGAGGAAGAGAGAAACAGCGAGAGAGAGAGAGGGAGAGGGAGAGAAATCGGATGTGGAGGCGCATCGTTGTTGGGTGTCATTTGGGGGCGTGGCATGCATCGTGTGGAGCATAACGAACGAGTTATTGCATTGTATGTGTTTTTTTTCGTTTAAGTTAATTTAGTTATTATGATTTCGATTTTAAGCCGATGCAAATGGACCCAACAGAAAAAACGATAACGATGATAGGAGGAAGAGGATTAAGTTTTAAGTTGATTAATCGATTGGCAGCAGCGAATATACATACATACATACACATACATACACATATTTAATAACTGTATACACACACATACAAATATATGTACGTTGAAAAGTTTACAAGTAGGTACTTAGCATTAAACAAAAGAGAAACACGAAAAGCCGCACAAAAAGATTCACAAAAAAAAAACAAAAAGGAAACTATAATAACAAATAATAGCAAAACAAAAACAAGAAAACGATCAAAGCACACTCACACACAGACAGACACTCACACTCACAAACACTCACACCAATTGTAGCAACGCACATAAACACACACACACGAAACAAACAAAAAAAAAAGAAATGAAATTTTATTGTTATCAGTTGGTTAACAAATGAATTTAGTTTGTAGCGCGTAATTCTATAAAAAATGAAAATGGTATTCTAAATAAAGTCGTAAACAAACACAAAAAACAAATATGAATTTCAATTTCAATTAGCCCTTTGAGCGTTAAATGAAAGTTTGAAATAACTTCAAACTTAATAACATTTTCAGTTGGTTCTCTAACAGCGATGTTATCGTTATAACAGATGTAAATACTGGGTTGCTGGTATTTTATTGTGATGTGCCAGTGAGCGATATATTTCATTCACAATAGCCCGCTTATAAAAATGTACTTTGCTGATCGTCTTAAACGAATGCTATTTTAAAACACCATAAATATTGAGTTAATTGCTTTTTGCAACAAGCTATGCAACTCTATGTACACTTTTATGAAAGAATTTGCACATGCATGGCTTCAATATATCGACAGTTGGCTTATCACCGGCAATCGATAGCTTCTCACACGTAATTGGTCTTGCTCAACCTATCGATGTTTAGTTAGACCATCACCAGCAAAAGGAGACGGAGCAAAACAGCAGCAGAAAAAGAAAGCAAACGCAAAAGCCATACAAAACAAGAAAATCGCTGCTCTGCTCTTATTATATATTTGGCTATTATTCGTGTTTTGTGCAAAGAGTGTAAATATCGCCCACGCGTGCACTTTTGCAATACATACATACATATATAAATATAATTGTGCTCGACTGCAAGTATTGTTGACGTCGCCGTTGTTGTCATCGTCTTGTGACTATCGGGCATTCAAAAAGAAAGTCGTAAAAATATATAAAAAAAAGCAAAAAAAAAACGTAGCTGGGAGGAGTAGGTGTCGTTGTTTCTTTGGAGCTATACATATAGTCATACACATATTCATACACACATACAGACACGAACTAACTAACTGCAGCAGCAGCAGCAGCACAACGCAGTGTGTGGATAGAAGCGAAGTTGAAACCACAAAGGCAGTGGAGGAAGAAGAAGAGTCAGAAATATTGCAGCAGGTAAGCGGACGTGGGCAGCGTTTTGGGGCGAGCATTTCTCTTTAGTTTCTTTCTGTGTTTTTGCGTTTCATATTTGTTGCTTGGCATTTGGCAGCAACTTTATTTATTCATTATTTGTGTTTATATACTTTTTTTTTATTATTGATTTCAAAGTGCAATTTGTTCGTTCATTTGGCAGCGAATGCAACAACAAAACAAGCAAAGCATATTGTACATATATACCATACATCTACGTATGTATATATATGTGTGTGTGTACGTAATTGTTGTGCTTTTTTGCTTAGCGGAAGTTGTTATTCTTGTCTTGTATATATATTTTAAATTCACTACGACTTTATAGTTGTTGTATTTTTTTTTTGTAATTTTTGTTGATAACAGTTTCTAGTGAATATTATTCGCCGGTCGTCAGTTAGTCGCCGTCGCCTCAGTGCCTTGGCGCTTAGTCATAGCCCCGGGCCCAGTTCGGAACTGGTTTATGTTGCCCACTTCGCCGCAATAGAAATGACTAATAATGAGTGGATGTCTCGCATATTTCGCTCTGTGCCCATATCAGTTGTTAGTGCATACCGAATAGCTCCACATATACACAATTTGTAGTTTATATGAAATCTAATCGCATATTTTGTTGATTTGATATCGCACACACACACTCACACACACACACACACGCATATATGAACACACGCACAGTAAAACTAACGCCCCAAACTGTCCGCTTGCATGCATACAAATGCAACTGCAAAAAAGAATTTGAAGAGACTAAGCAATAGAGAGAGCGAGAGAGAGAGAGAGAGCAAGATCAGGTTCCTGCACAGTGGGGCGATGGTGTTATGCGAAAGCTGACCTTCGACTAGACATTTTACCGCCCCATTATCGATTCGCAACCGTGTGCTAAACGTTAAAAGGGTTCATAATAGCATTAGACAACAACACAAGCAAGCAAGCAAACAAGCACAAACAACAACGCAAAGCACACCAAAGTAGAAATCAGCTGCGATATACATTTTTTTTTCTAATGTGCACCAGTTGTTATTGTTGTTGCTGCTGGCCGCCATTTAAATCACATTCGTATCAATTCGCCTCACGCACTCACTTGCTCACTCAGTCTCGCTTGTGATCTCGATCTGGCCAAAGCTCTCGCCGCTGCAGTGAGCTTCCGCTGTGCGAAGTGTTTTGTTTGTTTTTTCGTTGACGTTCATTGAACCTGCTGTTTAATTTCAAGGCTCCGTCTTTTGGAACAAAGTAAAACACAAACCGTTCAAACATACATGTACACAGTTTTTGGCAATAAAAACGTCGCCGTCGCCGTCGCCACAAATGTCAAGTGCAAAAATAAAGCGTCACAACAAAGAAAAGTGCCCGTTGCCCAACGTCACCCCACAGATTCGCTGCGCTCTCTCTCACTCTCTTTCTCTTTTTAGGTCTCACTGCATTTTTCTCTTTCTAGCACATTGCCGTTTCATGTCTGGCATTCAATTGCTCAAGTTCAGGCAGGCAACAGACGAAGAAACAACGCACCTCCCCCCCTCAATTCGAATTCCTATTCCTTTGACTTCATTTGCTTGGTTTGTTTTTGTTTTTTGTTTTGCGCGACTTTTAATTCAATTATTCGTTTCTTCTTTTTCTTCTGCAGCGAGCCGAGTACGAGAGTGTGTGTGCAAGTTTTGTGTTTGTGAGTGTGAATGCGCAAACAAAACAAAACAAACAAGCCGTTAACCACCGGTCCGTATTAAAAGCTCTCTCTCTCTCTCTCGCTCTCTCTCTTACGCTCTGTAACTCACTGATCTTCACGCACGGCCCATTATTACAACCGAACGGTCAATGAATCCCGCAAGCATTCACAAATTCACTAATACACACACACACAAACATTTATACATACATACAGCTGCAAATGTAGGCAGACCCGTTCGACTAGTTTCAATTTGAGCTTTCAGTTCTTCACGAAGTTTTTTTTCAAGCCGGCTTTCAATATGTGTCAAGTGCGTTCCTCACACTTAAGTGCCAACCACAAATTCCAACTCGTTCTAGATTTTGTATGTGTGTGTGTGTGTGTGTGTATGGAACTTTACCTCACATCAAAAAAATAAACTCTTTACGCTCTCTGATAACTTATCAGCTTTAAGTGGGCATCGTTGTGAGTATTGTTTGCGAAACGTATTTGTGACATACATAAATTTGTAGCTAGCTGTTTATTTTTTTAACAGTGTTTAGAAATCTCCAACCAAACAGAGAGAAACAAATTGTATTCAATTACGTTTTAGACTTTGAATTTTTTTCTATCCACTAAATGAAATGCAATTAACTCTAATTGCGTTGTCTTCTTCTTGTTGTTCTTACCTCAACTACCACCTCGCATAATGCATAATGCAGCTTAGCTGTAATTTTGCCTATTCCACCAAACACATTCTTGCCGTTATATCCCACTTTCAACTGTTATCCCCCCCAACCCCTTGCCATGTTCCCTTATAGTTTTTTGCATTTTTGCGGCTTCTTGGAATTCGCCGCAGCCCAGTGCATCTAAGCAGGGTTGACAGGTGACTTTTATGGTTGTGGTTATTTTTATTACATTTTCAACTAATCTGGCAACTCTGTAGTGCGCTGTAAGAGCTCTGTACAGCTTTAATACGTCCGCGTTGACATAGAGAGCATCTAAGAGTCGACTAGAACTATTACTATATTCACATTGCATACATTGTTAGTACGCAAATTGAATTACCAATTCTCTCTCTTTGTATTTCGCAGTCTGTCTCTAGGTGTAAAGGTCGAGACGGCTCCAACTCAGGCCTGTTGGAGTGGTCGTTGGGGCTTGAACTTGGACCTACAATGGGCAATGCTTTGTCATTATTTCATTTTCAAAGTTTTGCTTTCTTTTGTACGATTTGTCTAATCATTTTTTGCACTCGTTGCTGTAAATCTTGAAATTATCTTATTTTGTTTGCACTTCAAAAGATATGTAAAAGAACCAAAAATACTTATCTTTATATATATTTACTATATATATATATGTACTTTTATAATATGTATTTTGACTGTATTATCTTGTATCTCATACTTAGCTTGCTTTGGAGCACTTAAACAGCAAAAAAAAAAAAAAAAAAAAAAACCAAAAAAAAAATACAAAAAAACTGAAACCTTAAACAAAAAGCTAAAAGAAACTTGCGCAAAAACTCAAGCAATTCAAAACAAACACCTATATACAGCATATATAGCGAAAACCCAAAATAATATACAAAACAAATCTACTTGTAATAAGTCAAACGCAAAAAACAAACGAAAAGTAAGTCTTAAAGTTTTCTTTGCATATAATTTTACTAAATACACCGCCTATAATATGTACTCAATATTATTTTTTGTTTAACTACACCTAATAACTTCTATGTGGGTATTTATACCAGGGCTACGCACGCAACAGTCGTTATTATACACATACATACATATATACTAATTGTTTATTCTGTCTTTGATTGTTTGACACCAATTTATTAGCACTACAACACTTATTTATTGCTCATAGCAGGGGTGGCATCAAAATAGAAATCGAGAAGTGAAAGGGAACAGTTATTATTGTAATATAAGCTTTCAGAAGCTTTCAGAAACTTGCAGAAGCTTTCAGAAACTTGCAGAAGCTTTCAGAAGCTTTCAGAAGCTTTCAGTTCAGTGACAGAGCTTTTTAAGCAGCTTTGCAAATTGAATATTTTCGACTTAAATCGCAAATAAACAAATTAGTAGCCAAGTATTTGAAAACTGAAAAACAAGGAAGAAGAAAAACAAAATCAACACGCATTTGTTTTTGAGTTTCGAACACAACACACATACATACAGACACAAGTACACACAGACACACTTACACGTACCGTATAAAATCAGATATATATTCATATATATAGAATCACACACACTCGGAGATCGGATGCGCCCCTGTGCAACAAAATATTTGGTTCTATTTGTGTTTTCCTGTATGTTTTGTGTGTTTCTCTTTCCATAATTGTAACATGACATTCATTTCAACACAGAATTCATTTTGTCAAATTATGGACAAAAATATACTAAAAAAAATATCTCTATATTTATTAATTACAAATTAAACTCAATGTTGCGCACATCGAAAAGTGGAACAGAGAAATTTGACGAAATCAAAAAAAGCAGATTAAACTAGGAAACATAAACTAAAGACACAACGATTTAACGTTTTTTGTATATTAGCCATGTTAACGTCTATCTGTATGCTTCTTGCCACACAGTGAGGAAACAAAAAGACGATATGCAGGTCAATGTTGCCGGACTACGCCGAAACATCAAGAATCTCGCGCACAACTATTCGGATGCACAGGTAAGCAGCCTTAAAGTATTCTATACTCATATATACTCATTAAAATGATTCGACTTTAACAGGTTAAGGTGCGCGAGGCTACATCGAATGATCCGTGGGGGCCATCGGCCACAATTATGGCCGAAATAGCGGATCTAACGTATAATGTGGTTGCCTTCTCGGAGATAATGCAAATGATATGGAAACGTCTCAACGATCACGGCAAGAACTGGCGTCACGTCTACAAGGCGCTCATCCTACTCGAATATCTGATCAAGACCGGCACCGAGAAGGTGGCTCAACAATGCAAGGAGAACATCTTTGCCATACAAACGTTGCGTGAGTTTGTCTACTTCGAGGAGGGCAAGGATCAGGGCACGCATGTCCGCGAGAAGGCCAAACAGCTGGTCAATCTGCTCAAGGATGATGAGCGGCTCAAGAATGAACGCGTCAAGGCTTTAAAAGCCAAAGAGCGCTTTGCCCTGCATCCGAGTGGCTTTGGCAGCGATGGTTATATCGATGGACCATCACAGCGGGACATGCCGCCGGGCTGGCAAGAGGAGCCGCCGAAGAGTGCCTCCGAGCTGGAAATGGTGCGGCCCCAAACTGCTGGCGAGGAGGAGCTGCAGCTACAGCTGGCCATGGCCATGTCACGCGAGGAGGCCGAGCAGGAGGAGGCCAAGCGACGCAGTGACGATGTGCGTCTTCAATTAGCGCTCAGCCAGAGCGAGCAGGACTTTAAGTGAGTAGCTAAAAAGCGTTTAGTTCAGATATCTCCAATTGAAACATAGTCCTAACACCTCGTACAGAGATCCAAGTGGACGGCCCGCGGCCGCGGCGCCCAAGAAGGAGGAGCAACAAAGTCATTTGCTGGACTTGCTGGATATATCGTTGGGCGCCACCAGCATTTCAAGTCCACCTTTGGGCGCTGCAGGCGGTGCCGCTGTTGTTGATCCCTGGGCCGCACCAACCGGTCGTGCGGGCAGTCAGCTCTCGGATCCGTGGCCAGTGCATCCTTGGCGACCCTCAGAGCCCATGGCAGCGCCACGTACCATCATGGGCACCGGTGTGCCGCTTAGCTCAGCACCTCCAGCCCAAATGCCAGCAGCAATGAGCGCTCAAGGCGATGCCTGGGGCATGCGCACACATTCACCATCGGTTGCGTCGGGCTCCTCCAACGAGGGCTGGCTACAAACGAATGGCAATGCCAGCCAAAATGGCCGTATGCCCGCTCCTGCGCCAGTCGATCCCTGGCTAACGAAATCAACAGCTGGGGCTGGTCTGGCTGCAGCAGCGCCTACGCCACATGGCGTCAGCAATGGTAGCAATGGCAGCTCAGCTGATCCTTGGCTGTCTGAAACGCCAGCAGCACCGCCAGCCACAACTCCCGCTGATCCTTGGGCAGCAACACAGGCAAGCACAGGGGCGCTCGATGATCCCTGGAAGGCAATGCATACTGGTGCCGTTAAGGTGAGCTCCAAACAATGATTATATGTGGGAATCCCATGCTTATGTGTGCTTCTCTTACTTCTGCAGAAACAATCGCCCGACTTTGATGAGTTCGATTTGATAACCAATCGTAATAAAAGTGGCGAACACAACAATTCCAATGCCTCCAATAACAACAACAATGGTTAGTTAGCCTTCTCATCCAACGAGTTGCACTTTGTTAATTGCTTTTGCACTTCAACAGCATCGCTGCTGGATGATATGGATCCGCTGTCCACAAACTATGGCAACAATGGCGTGCATCCGTCGACGGGCGCTACAACCAAAAAACCGTACCGGGATCCGCTCGCATTCCTTGGCGAGAACTCGGCGCTGGTCAATCTGGATAATCTGATTAAGCCGAATACGCCACAGACACAGTCGGGCCTGGCACCAGCCTATAATCCGTTTGCGGACAATGTGATGCCACCGAAAACGAATCTTTTCCAGCAGCAACAGCCAGCCGTGAGTGCCAAGAGATATTTAAACTAAATCGATTGTTATATATATATATATATAATTGGCTTTAGGTGCCGTCCATCAATCAGTTGAAACAGCAGCCGCCCTTCCCCGTCAACATGAATCAGGATCCTTGGGCGCCGGTTAGCGGCGGTGTCAGTGCAGCTTCCCAGGTGAGTGGGTGCCCTGTGTGTCTGCGTGTGTGTGTGTGTGCGTGAGTGTGTTGGTGTGTTTTTTATTTGGGCAAAGTACGTTCAGGTCTTTAGTTTAATGTTTAATGATTCTATTTTTGATATCTCTAATCATTTTTATTGGTACTCTCTACTTTATTCTTATCGTTTTCCCGCCTTCTCACATGCATTTTGTTTCCTTCTTTCTTAATTGTCGTTTGCCTTTCATTTCGAGCAACTGTTGCATGCAACACGCCACACAAATCCAAACAAATCCCAAACCAAAACATAGCCCAAACCGCTGCAGCCAATCCGTCCGACCAGCCTAAAGCTCAACGATGACTTTCAGCTCTTGAGCGCATTCACTAAACCCGTGTCCTCCAACCCACAGTCAAGTTCGCAGGTCTACACCAACAACAACAGCAGCAGCGACAACAACAACAGCTATAGCTATGGATTCAATCGCAACATTGACAGCATACGCAACATGGATATTATGAGTGAGACGCCGCAGCAACGTTCCTATTACCCCAGTCCAACGGCGCCTTCGGTTGGCCTTTATGGTAGTCATACCAGTACGCCTGGTGGCTATACCAGCTACACCCACAGCTACAGTAGCGCTCTGTCCGAATCTCTGGCCGAGACACCAGGCATTAGCATTTCGCCCATAGCCTACGATAGGAGCATGGCGCCACCAACTATGAACAGCTACTATGGCAATCACAATAGTGCAACCGGTGGTGGCAATTACTGCAAACTGGAAGTAAGTTTGGCAGCTGTCCATCGATGAACGTCGTCGCTTTCCATTGTTGTTGTTGTTGTTGCCAGAAAACAAGATTTGTGATTTGTTGTTGCTTTTGCTTGAGTTGAATTCGTATTTTGTTGTTTCTTTCCTTATTATTGCTTGACTTGAATTAAGTTTTCCCTATCAACAAGTGCTTATGAAAGTCCTACTTGCTACGCGGGGAATGAAACTGTTTCTTTTACATTTTAAAACCCAGTTTATCTTTATTATACATTCTTCTAAGATTTACTGCCACGAAATTCATTTCTGTTTCATTTTCTTCTATACGGTTTCATTCCCTACACTTGAAATAATTGCTCATACTACTTATACGTAATCATATTAACAAGCAGGCTCTAAAACAATACCAGCTAAAACACAGTTGACCATAATATTTTCTAATTGTAGCCAACAATGGAGGCTTGGACGCTTAAATAAAACACATATACAAATATGCTAAATATTGCCAATACAATGCAAAATATGGGTAAAATGTTTTTTTCCAATGTGCTCTGCTTTGCTCTAAATACTCGTAACAACTTCTTCCCACTTCTCTATATATATATATATCCACTAGTTGGCATGCCTAACAAGAATACACACATAAACTAACCAACTAATTAACTGTTAAATATTTAAACAAAATTGTAAATGCTAGAAAAACTGCATGTAGAAACCCAGAAACTGCTTTCCATTTTAGCTCCATTCTGTATATGTTTGTTTTGAGAACGTTTTTTTTATTGATTTTGGTATTTAAATTCTTGCAGCAAAACAACAACATGCCGTGGATAAAGCCGGAGGCAACAGCTACGAATCCGTTTCTATCATAAGTGGAAGGAGTCAATCAATCAATCCATCAGCAGCAGCTAACAACAAAACATAACATAAACAACAACACATTGTCGGGATGGTGCATGGAACTGTTTGAGGACAACAACAACAACAACAACAACAACAACAACAACAACGGCAGCAGCAGCAACAACATCAGCTAGAAAAGTGAAAAAAAAAACATATGAATTAATTGATAACAAAATTATGTGTAAGAAAGTATTATTAAACTGTAAAATATATGATGTGCTGTACGAATGAACTTGAGAGGCAGAACAACAACAACACCAACAAGAACAACAACGACGACAACAACAAGAACAACAACAATAATAGCTGCTACAGTAGAACACAATGTTTATCCAAGATTAAGTGCAATGTGTGTGTAGCTTCAATAGTTTCAAATGTTTTTACTTTGAATTTTTTAACCTATATATATATATATATATATATATATGTAGTTCTTTAAACAACAACAAATAACTCCAAATGTATAGATAATAATACGAATTATGATAATATGAGTATAAACAGCACTGAGGGTCTACAGCCTAAGCTCAACAAATGTAACAACGCATTCACGTTGAGTCCAAGTCAACTCGGTTACCCAAAATTGGCAGCCTTTATAAATAATTTATTTCATAGCTTGTTAAACGTTGTTGTGTAACGATAGAAACCAAAAACGAAAACAAAAACAATTTGTAAAGATCAGTTCGCTTGAAAAACCCCAACTAAATTTGTGGAATGGAGTGCGATGAGAAATTGAGGATTGTTATATAGCTTTAAAATTTGTGCATTGTCAAAACGATATTCGCAACAAAAACCTTTTTTGTGTGTGTATATGTGCTTTTTGTAATTGTAAATTTTTTAAATCTTTATATTTTACGTTTTTTTTTTTTGCCAAATTTGTTTCAAAAGCAAATGCAAAAAATAACTGATTACATTTTTATGAAATTTTTTAAATCAAATTTGTGTGCGTTTGTTTTTGGGCCACCATTGAAAAGTAAACAAACAATTTAATAATAATAATGCAATGCATATAATTTTTGCTGTTGAACATTTTTATATAGAAACTAGTTTAAAATTTACAACAAAAGGAACCATAAAAAAAATGCTAAAAACAAAAATGGTATACATTTAGGATAGAATACGTAAAAATTGTATAAGTGTAACTTAATGATAAACAAAATATATATATAAAAAACAAAAACAAAAAAACAAACAAAAGATCAACTGATATGAAAATGATTAAGAGATTTACATACTAACACACACACATACACAATTTATACATATATACACGAAACATTTATAAATACACACACAATATGAAACATATTTTCATATTATTAAAAATATTATTTAACATGCAAACACATTCAATGCTCGCATTGCACAACAGTGGGGCAAAAGTGCTAAATGCCGATCCTCTGGCATAAGCCAACACCACCAGCACCACCTCACCACCCTCATCTCGAATGTAGTATGCCTGGCAGCCACCACTTGACAGCCAGCTCTCAACACTTTGTTTGCTTGGTGGCGAGGGCCGGGGCCGAGGCTGAGCACGATTATGTTAATTTCCCAGAGGAGAAGGGAGCTAGGGAGGCATCGCTGCCACGGCAGCATTAACGGAGCACGCCCACCGCATATGGCAGTGATATTTTGGCCAGCCGGGCTTATAGATGCTTGCTGGAGATGCTGGCGATGTGGGGATGTGGTGTTGCGCAAGTGGCTGCTGCCCCGACGCGATTTGGTTTTGATATTTGACATGCGCTGGGGGCCATCAGGAAACTTCGTTTAAATGAAATCAAAAGTGCACAAATGCATAATTTACACACACACACAGAGTGTGAGTAACGGCACAACAAACAACAACAACAACAAGAGTAGTTGAACACGATAGCGACAATGCTGGAATCAAGGAAGGAAGATGAGCTATGAAATAAGTGCTTACAAATGCAAAAGACCTTTACATCTTAATGGACCCAAACAGATATGCTTCAAGGCTTTTGAATACAAATCATTTAATGATTAACTCTTCAAGTTATTTAACTGGCCAAAACTTTAATGAATAGGAAATATTTTTAAGAAAAATTGTTTTTATTTTTAAGACCCATTGCATCCACTTTGCAAATCGCCTGACATGGACATAAACACCTGGATAGTTTCGGTTGGCACAGCCAATCCCGAAGAACTCCACGCTATACAGTGTGCGTCCAAAGGTCCACCCGAATCTCCGGAGCAGCTATCATGACCCCTGGTCAAACCCCAACCACCGACCAGATAGCAGAGGGGCTGATACTTCCTTCGACTACTGGGCAGGCCGGACACAGCTGCCATATCGGATGGGTGTAACTAGACGCAGCATTGCCAGATCGTTCTGCCTGCTGTAGTTGTTGCAGCCGGCATTGGACACTATCAACTTGACCCGACGCACCTATCCGCCCCGATGCTGCACCGTAAAGCGACCTCGACTCTTGGCCATACAATGGGCAGCAGTGAGTAGCCAGTGGCGGGACAATAAGCTGCCACCGCACATAAAGTATCCCTTGTAGCGTAAGGCCACCTGGTAAGGAGCCAGCAGGATATACGCAATGCGCGTTGGCTGCTCGAGAGCATTAATATTGGGATTGCTGGAGCAGCTGCCAAATGGAACGGAAGTCGTCTCAAAGTGTGTGACATTGTTCAAACCAAGATGTGCAAACTAATCCTGAGCAGCGACGGCAATATATAGCCATAATATAAAATAAATTCGATTCATAGTTGAGTTCAGTTCTTAACCGCGCGACTTTCGCTGAGAAACTAATCGAAGATCGAGCTTTCAACCTGACATTTCTTTCCTTTTTTCCGCAATTAGATTAATGTGATTAATCATTTAGAATTGCAAATTTTGAATTAAATGTTGCCACAAACTCGAAAGTGTCTTCTGGTTTATGCAATTGGCCGCGAAAGTGAAATGAGCCAAGCGCTAAGAAATCTAATGAATTTTTTTAGAGCCAAAAAAAAAAATTCCCCAATAATTTCAACTCAGCTGCCGCCAATTGGCGGCTTCCAGCGCATAAATCTTGCGTGTTTAGCTTTTTTTTCTGTAAGCGGCAAATACAACTTGGCTCGTTGGCTAGTGGCCATTTTTTTGGCCATTTTTGGTAGGGCGCTGCTTCCGCATGGCACATGCCAGCGAGAGCGGAGACAAAACAATAAAACGATTAATTTCATGTAAATTTCTGCGCAATTTAATTATGTGCGAAATCTCAGCTGAACAATGCAATGCAGGCGAGCTGTAGCTGGAGGTGAAGCCACAGCCGAAGGTGGAGGCGGCTAGCAATAATTAGGAAACGCTGCGGAAAGTGAAAGGAGCAACGCAGCCTGCACCTGAAGACTGCAACGATAATGGCAATGATTATAATGATCGTGATTATATAAACTTTTAGCTGATGCGTATGGAAATTTGCATTTCTTTAAGCCTACATCTAATGTTTTTATACCCTGAACCCATTGAAAATGGCTAAAAAGGGTATAATAGTTTTGTGCCAAAGTGGCGGAAGAAAGCAGCTCCGACCCCATAAAGTATATATATTCTTGATCAGCATGAACAGCCAAGTCGATATATTTTCGATAACTTTTCCCGATTTCGATATACACATGTTATCGATAACAACAAAATCTTAAATTTGGAAAACTTTGAGACGCAGTGATGAGCAACAACAGCCGAGTCGACATATTTTCGATAACATTTCCCGTTTTCGATATACACATGTTATCGATAACAACAAAATCTTGAATTTGGAAAACTTTGTGATGCAGTTTGAAACATTAGACGAAATAATGACAATCTGTGAAAACTGTATTGAAATCGGTTGAGAAACACCGGAGATATGTAACATTGAAGTCAAGTCAACTATACACACTCACACATCCTTGCAAGCACTGAGTGTACGGTTAAAGTATAGGGTTAGTCTTGTCGGTATTTCTCTATTTCATACTTGATTAATGTATGCTAGTTATCTTAGTTCTAGCTGCATAACTGACTGACTGCTATCAACGAAATTGACAAACGGTAAGGAATAGCGATATATTTGTTTTGAGGAAATTATAGAACTTGGAACGTTAGTAAGCACTAAGCTTGATTTTTTTCCAAAATGCACCTGCAAGTAGTTAAAATTTTAAAGTCAAAATATATATAACTTTCAAGCTAAAAAGATTTTTAGGTAACTGTATATCCAATTATACTAATAAGTTAATTTCATGCAACTACTGCAATTTATTTTGTAGTGAAATTGAACTTTGTTTTGCATATTTTGCATTAATTAAGCGTTGCAAATGAATAACATTTTAGTAAGCATAACATTTTTAGGGTTAAATAGGGCAGCTAACTATGAGCATGCAAACCTTTGGAAAAAGGCAAGTTGCAAAAATAGTTTGAGCACAGTTATGTAGTGGTTGTGTGTGTGTGCCGTCAGCGTGTCTAGCCATGGAAAATTGCAATTTGTATGGTTTAATTAAAAAATCTGTCAAATGCCAGTTTGTGGGCTCATTAATGAGTTTCTATGGCAGTTTGGGAGGCGACGACGGCAGCTAACTGAGCAACAACAAAATCATGCTTGACATAGCGTGAACTCCACACACACACATATGTATATATATGTATATGTATATATGTTTAAGATATTGAGCTTGATATGTACGTCTCACGTTGATGCGGCTGCTTTTGCCTGCACCTTTGACAAAAACAAAAGACTCAGGCAACAAACTCGATTATTATTTTATATAGATTTTGCTGTCTCGCGCGGCTCTTGCATAATACACGCTTTGTGTGTTTGACATGCGCCGCTTCTAAGCACGCCAAATTGATTTTTAATTATGGGTTGTCAAAAGCTGAAACATAAACGAGATTTCATGGGAAATCAATCCTTTTTGTGAGAATCTGTGCAAAAAGCTGTCGACTGTAGACACACAAAAGTTAACGACTTGAAATGACTTTAGAATGGTGTCAGAACACGAAATTGAGTTGCAAAGGGACATCAACTTGCCTTAGCTATCAAATCGTTTCATCGGAAAAAACTCAACTAAACTTTGAGTAAATTATGTTTCAAAACCTTTTTGTCATTTTCCCCGCTACGAATCGTAAGTCTTTGTTAATGTATGTTATTATCAAAATGCAGCTTTGTCTTGCAGATTATTTGGCACATAGTTCTTCATGTTTAATGCTTTATGCACGCGCTCGCCAAAGAGATTTGCAACTCGCCGCACTTACAATTAAGCTGTTCAATTGAAATATGGCAACTTTCATTTTGAAAATGATTTTGACGCCGCCAGCGATAATTGAAACATATGCATATATATTTTGTAGTCCAAAATCACGTCAGGCCAACACTCGAGCACGTTGCCACAACACATGTCCAAGAGCTTCAGAGATTCGGAGTTTCGGAAATTTCACCTCATTTTGCACGTTTGACGGTGGCAAAGTAAACACCAATTTGGTAGCGAGGAGGCTGCGACCAAATGTTAGTTAATCATTTAATTTCATTGCCTGTTGCCTTTTTGTCAAGTCCGATTGCAGATTTGGCTGCTGCGGCAGCTAGCTAGCTGAACACCATATCAATAATTATCAGCAAAGCCATCACACGGGCCGATAGCAAAGGCAGGCAGGCAACTAAAACATGCAGGCAGGCAGGCAGGCAGCACACCTTGTTGCATGCCACCTACCTGTGTGTGTGTGGTTGAGTGGAAAATTGTGACATTTAGACATAACAAATCATAGCAGGCGGGATCATTAGGCTCTTGTTGTTATTGCTTATTGCCCGCTTAGTTTTGTATGTCAATGGGTGTACTCACACTACTACATTATGTATGTGTGTGTATATAGAAATCGAAAGTTTCACACTTGTCAATTAAGTGCATTTGCTGTTGTTGTTGCCTCATCAGTCGAGTTGCAGTTGAAAAGCGGCTGTCAATGAAAATGAAATTTTATTGAGATTTTTTTTTTCTTCTTCTGCGTTTCATTTCGAAATTAATTAGAAAAGTGCCCGTGTATGTGTGTGTGTGTGTATGAGTGTGTGTGTGTGCATGTGTATGCATGTGTATGCATGTGTGTGTGTGTGTGTGTGTGTGTGTGCGCGTGTGTGCGTGTGTGTGTTTGAGCGTGTTTTGGTAGCTTAATTGCTTTGACGTGTGCGACTGCGTATGTAAGTGGATGGGATACGCCTGAACTGATGTGCGACTGTGTGTGTTTGTGTGTGTGACTGTGTGTGTGTAGTTATATAAGTCGTAAAATATTTGAGCCATAATAATCTGGTATTGAAAAAAAACGACTATCACTTTTACTATCACTCGTCGCCAGGTCCCAACAACAAGTATCACTTCTAAGCGATTCTACAGTGAAAGCGATTGTGATTGCAAAGACAGAGAGAGACAGAGAGAGAGAGAGAGAGAGTGGGAGATGGCGAGGGGCAAGGCTGGGGCTTGCATTGTTGACAATGTCGCGCTGCTTACGCAATCTCATCAGTCTTCATCAGACGCATGACAGGCAACTTCAGCGACTCATTAAACGCAACATAATTGTTGTAAATACATTTATAGTATCTTATAGATACAATACTTGCAACCCTCTCTCTCAGTCTGTGTCTGGTCGATTTTCACATGTTGCGACCGGTTGCATTTCAATAACCAAACTTGGCTTAAATAATGCACTCGCACTTTTACTTGTGGCCAACAAAAATCACCAAAAAAAAAAACCAAAAAAAAAAAACACATTGCCCAAAACGAAAGCGAAAGTTCTTTTGTGTTGCGTTTGGTAATTTTTTGTATATATTTTCGATTCTTATCGTCGCGTTGTCGAGTTGCAAACGTTGCAACTGCGCCTGCTTAACTTGCAACATCGGTGGCAGCAGCGGCAGCAGCAGCAAGGCGGCAGATTTATTTATGCACTTTTCATTTCACTTAACAGCACATGAAACGCTGCCGCTGGCCGTTGTTGTTGTTGTTGTTGCTGTCGCTCAACTTTCTTCCCAACAAGGAGGACGACAACAGCAAAAGGCAATCCAAATTATGCTCGTATGGGGGCGCCAAAACTGGACACTCGAGATCCGTTGCTCTTCACCCGATTCTTTAAATTACCACTTGCACTTGACCGATCGGCGAAAGAGCAATTTAAAACACTGCACAGTGGAGCAAGTTAAACTAGTTCTTGTTTAAAATCTTAGCTGTATAAAAGTTAAAGTAATTTACTGCAATATTTGATAGTTTTTTATATCCTGAACCCATTGAAAATGGGTAAAAAGGCTATAATGGTTTTGTGTAACAGGCAGAAGGAAGCATCTCCGACCCCATAAAGTATATATATTCTTGATCAGCATCAGCAGCCGAGTCGATATATTTTCGATACCTTTTTCAGTTTTCGATATACACATGTTATCGATAACAACAAAATCTTGAATTTGGAATACTTTGTAATGCAGCTTCAAACATTAATAAAAATTATGACAATTTGTTTAAATGGTTAAGAAACACCGGGGATATGGAGCATTAGAATTAAGAAAGTGTGCACTAAGTATAAGGTTCAGGGTATAGTCTAGTCGGGATTTCTCGACTAGAGCCTGCTTACTTGCTTTGATTTGACAAAGTTGTAGAGAAATATTCCCACAAATTAAATATCAAAATCTATTTTGAACTCTTTAAAACACTTTAACTCTGGCTTTAAGATGATCTTAACTATCCTTAATCGATGATGTTCTATGATATTTAATAAACATTTTGTTTATGCTTAAAGTATGGAAATTGCGCCACAGTTGGCGGCCACCCAGAATATGCGAACCGTTACGGTTCCAATTTAATTTGCCGTATTTTAATCGAGTCGAATGTGCAACAAGTTGTTGCAGTTCGGTTTTTCGTTCACAGGTTTTCGTTGGGTTAATTTGTGAAAGTTTTGTGTAAACAATTGGAGTGCAATGCAGGGCAGACATAAATTCAATCAGGCGTGGCCCAAAACCAGCCCAAAAGGCGGACTGCCTGGGCGGCCCATGTCCAACATATATATATGTATGTGTGTGTGTGTGTGTCATAAATATTTTATTGGTCCTTTATGTTGACATTGCCTTTACAAATATTTGGAGTAAAACTGATTTAATTGACGCTGGCGTTGCGTAATCTGTGGCAAGCAGCTCAACAAAAAATACCTCTTATCCTGTGCGATAAGAGGCGGCAACATTTAATGTGGCATAATTGGCCAACGCAAATCTCTGTGGAGGACTTAAGTGGGTTAGTGGCGCCGGCGCCAAAAAAACAAAACAAAACAAAAAAAAAACTCCACTAAGCTGAAACCGAAGCTGCAGTTGGAGCTTAAGAGCCGAGGCCAAATCGCCAACCAGTTCGTGTCATGTGATTTTATCGTTAATAGGAAACAACTAAAGCAACAAAAAACGAACAACAACAAACAAACAAACAAAAAAAAACTGCAACAGAGACAAGTACAAAGCCAAAGCGCCGCCAATGGCAATTGTTATTGTTTCTTCTTGTTGCTGTTATTTTTTACAGCCAAACAAATGTTGTGGTAACATGAAAAGGGTTTTTTTCATTCAACTTGCACCAGAGACCTGGCTGTATAATGCTTTTTCATCTAACTAGAAACTGTTGCAACTTTCATATACAACAATCTACGCAAAATGTTGCGACCTTACATTCCAATCGCCTAACTGTCCGTCTGCCACAATCCACTTATCTCCACATACACTGCACTAACTCTGATTGACAGACAAGGTCTTCTCCAGCTGCCTAACGGCGTCTTGCTGCAATTGAAAGTTCTTCATAGCATGTGAATGCATTTGACCTAAACAATAGCCTCGAGCATAACGTACAAACGTTTAATTAAATAGTTCTCCGCTCAAATACACTGGCACAAAGTCTCTATAAAAGCTTTAATGTGATTTTAAAGATGCTTCAGCATTGCAGTATTGTAAACATAATATTGTTTGTGTATTTTTATACCCTGAACCCATTGAAAATGGGTAAAAAGGGTATAATGGTTTTGTGGAAAAGTATGTAACAGGCAGAAGGAAGCATCTCCGACCCCATAAAGTATATATATTCTTAAACAGCCGAGTCGATATATTTTCGATAATTCATCCCGTTTCCGATATACACATGTTATCGATAACAACAAAATCTTGAATTTGGAAAACTTTGAGACGCAGTGATGAGCATCCACAGCCGAGTCGATATTTTTTCGATAACTCATCCCGTTTCCGATATACGCATGTTATCGATAACAACAAAATCTTGAATTTAGAAAACTTTGAGACGCAGTGATGAGCATCAACAGCCGAGTCGATATATTTTCGATAACTCTTCCCGTTTTCGATATACACATGTTATCGATAATAACAAAATCTTGAATTTAGAAAACTTTGAGAGTTTGAAACATTGTACGAAATAATGACAATGTGTGAAAGTTTTTTTGAAATCGGTTAAGAAACACCAGAGATATGGAACATTGAAGTTAAGAAAGTATGCACTATACTCGTATGCACACCCATACTTACCACCATTCACTGTACGCGTAAAGTATAGTCTTCAGGGTATAGTCTAGTCGGGATTTCTGGACTCGAGCCTGCTTACTTGTTAATAAAGTGTTAAGTAATTAATTACCAAAATTTCTCTTTCATAAACTTAAGTTATCGTTAACTAATCATAGGGCTTTTAGCAGCTTCACACGTGTCTCCCAAAAAAAAAACTTTTAACACATTTCGTCTATATGTTTATGGGTTAAACAGACGCACTTGTTGGATGGTTGGTTGGTTGGCTTGTTGGTTGTCTGGGTCTAGGTCTGGGTCGGCTTGGTTTATTGGACAAGAAACCGTAAAACAAGGCTGGAGTGTGTGTGTGTATTCGTTGTGAGAGCTGTTGATGTTGCTTGTGGCAGTCAGTTGGTCAATTGACTTTCGTTTTCAGCGTGTTTTCCTTTTTGTCTTCACGTGTTGACATTCTCTGATGAGGCAGGAGGAAGAGTGAAAATTAATTATAATTGGTCGCCGCAAAACGAAGAAGAAGAAGAAGGAAAATGTAAATGCAAATGCAAATGGAAAACTTGTTGCCAATCAGCAAAATCAATCAAAACGGGTGAGCAATTGACGTGCGCCCGCCGCCAGCCAAATGGCCAATAGAGTTATCAATTTTAGTGCCAATGTGTCGCAATGTATCACGACACTACAACAGAGAGAGAGAGGGAGAGGGAGTGGGAGAGAGTGGCAAGTTTGTGTGCCACATTTAGGCAACCTTGACGCACGTTTTGTTTGCATTATTTTCTGTGTCTCTCTTCAAGTCAGTAAAATTTCATTTTATAGCGACAGAAAAAAAAAAGTTGTAGCCGAAAGGCGGCGGTAAACAACTGCAACATCGGATAACACTGGCTTGCAACTTGCTGCATCGTCTCAAGGTGAAGTGTCGCCTCTTGAGCGCCTGTCAGTTTTAATGGCCACACCTCCCACTTAACGCCCACTCTTCGTTACATTGTTTACTTACGTGTACTTTTTCAACTTGTTGCCATATGTTAATTAGTGTGACCGCATGCGTATCAAAACAAGTATACACGTCTCAGAGCAATAAAAGTGCAATGCAGTTCCCATAATAAACAAAATGCATTGCTACTTAATTGAAATAACCGCATAACAAATACGTGAAGCTATCAAAAAAATGTAAAAGTTGCTGGCAATTAAATTGCTGGCTTTACGCAATTTTGGTCACACTGAATTCGATTGCAATTAACACCATGCGATCACCTTTTCATGTCTGTGTGTGTGTGTGTGTGTGTGTGTGTCTGTTGCAACCGTCCAAACACTTACCAACTGCAACGAGGGCCTTCTCCACTCAAGTTCGTTGCCTGAGGGTTTCGTTTCTGAAGTGCATCGCACCGCACGCATTGAACAAAAATCTTCCGCATGTCAAGGTCAATTAGCATGTGGCTGTTTGGACTGTGCGTGATAAAAATGTCAAAAGGTTTCGATTGGTATTTCTTCTTCTTTTCGTTGTTGTTGTTGTTATTGCTATTTAGTGGCTTAGCAGGCACCAAGATAAGTGTTGGCTCAAAAAAAAAAACTCCTCAACTGAAGTTGGCCAAGCAAACACTGTGTGATCCGAGGTGCTTTGTGTCATTGAACCGAACATAGATCTGTGCGTATATCTAACTATTTATATATATATATATATATGTATACGTGTGTGTTTATAGAAAGTGGCTGCTACGACAATCCTTGGTGATCTATCTTTGTGACCATATACACAAGAAAACATATACAAAAAATGTCTGTCGCACTCAAAGTCTCATACTTACTGGACAAAAAAGTTTTCACTCCTTTCGCTTTCATTGCAATTACCAAATACGATTCTTATTTTCAATTTCAATATGACGACGACAGCCACGACGCCGCGTTGGCACAGTGGTGCCAATGCTATTCTAATGAAAATAATAATATTTAAGATTCGAAAACATTTGAGCAAGAAAACAAAGAATTCGGTTCAGTAATATCTATTATATCCTTCTCTCAACTTTTTTCCATCTAGCTTTTCACTTTGGTTAACATATGTTTGCCTTTGATTCACATTCCATGTTTTTTCTTCCCCCTCTATTTTGTTTTTCGCTTAATACCAACTTAACGAACAAGCTGAATCCCATTTTGATGCCTCATCTTTGGCTTAATTCTTAATCAACTTAAGAAGCTTTTGAACATAATCAGCTCAAAGCTGTCTTATGCTAAGCCCCTTTGATGTTTCAAAGCCATCTTAAGATATTTTAGCCGCCTCTCGTTAACCACTGTGCCGATGTCCACGACAGCCTGTGCGCCCGAGCAGGAGGAGAAAAAGGCGACTGCGACAACGCAGCTTTAGTTTCGCACCAAATTTGGTGCGCCCGGCTCAAGGAGTATGTAGTATGGGCCAGGCCAATAGCAATAGCAATAACAATAACGGTTCGTTGCTTCGGTTGCTTGTTGCTGCTCGTCGTTGTTGTTGTTGTTGTTGCCTATTACTGTTTGGCTTAGTCAAATCGTTTGTTATGTTTTTATCTTGATGTCCAGTCACCTTGATTTGTTGTAGAAACTACAACATTTGGCATCGCTCCGCTGTCGTCTGATGGGTACGTCGACATACGATCGCTACCGACGCGTAGGGTGCATCCACAGCTACAGTCACAGCCACAGCTTTCCCACTGGCCAAGATGATATCCGAGTGGGTGATGGTCGCTGACGTTTCGTTTGATGGACTGCCGAAAACGAAAGTGAAAACTTTTCAGCGAGCCAGCCAAAGCTTAGAATTGAGCGAAGGCGATGCCAATAAATCAGAGTGTGTGTGTTTGTTGTGTGTGTGTGTTGTGTTTTTGTTCATTGTTAGCGCAAATCAATTAATTTATGGGTTTGGTTGTTTTGAAGTTCAATGGACTGAAACACGAGCTCAAGGCAATCAATGCCAATTTTGTGCAGTGTATGAGACAGCAATGGGGGACGCTTTGGGGAACAGGAGCAGCTCGGTTTTGTTTGGTTTGCTTTTTTCGATGTCAGAGTTCAGCGCATGTTTTTTGGGGGTGGTTGGCAAATCTATAAAAATGCCAGCCAAGCAAAAAGACACACAACAACAAAACAAACAATGGGCAGACGTTGGTGCTGCTTGTTAGGCACAAAGAAAAAAAAAAGGAACAACAACAACTTGAAACAAACAACAAGCAAATGCCGCAGTAACAAACAAACAATAACAAAAACAAATGCAAATACACAAACAACACACACACGAGAGTGCAAGAGAGCTGCGACAGACTGGGATCATTTGTTGTTGCCTGTTTTGGTTGTACTCGCGAGTATTGTCATTATTTATTTATGCCCAAAACGTTTCATTTTCATTTGGCCAAGGGAGTCTCAGTTGTGGCTGTGGCAAAAAAAAAAACAAAAACAAACCTGAAAACTGGGTTACTGGCGCCTGTTTCGGGCTACAAGATCGTGTCATGCGATTTCTATCTTTGTCGTTCGGCGACAACCAATGCTGTCGAATTGCTGAAGACGAAAAAACTCTAAAAACCGAGACCGAAACAAGCCCAACAAACTGACAACTGGGGACTATATATATATATACACGACGCCAATTGTTAGGGAGCGACTTGAAACGGGGATCTGGAACTGGAACTGGGACTGCGACTGGCTCGAATCTTTGAAAACAAAAGTAAAGTGCCTTGCTCACATGTACATATGTAAAGTATATATATATATATATATATATATATATATATATATATGTGTGTATATATTTTAAAGGAAATAAATGATCTAGCACATGACTCACATTAGGCAGTAGCAACAGCAGTCAAATATAGTTTGCTGGCTTTGGGCCTGGCTGTAAAGCTTAGCATCCAACTACCTCAATTTGCATTGTGTCATATAATTTGGCTACAATAAACCATTCACTACACGAATAAGTGAAGTTTTTGATGTATTTTGTAGTGTGTGTTAGTATTAAGGAAACATAAAATGATCTGCAGGAAGATTCTTTTACATGAAAAAGTAAAGTTTTTGATGTATTTTGTGGTGTTTGTTAGTATTAAGGAAACATAAAATGATCTGCAGATAGATTCTTTTACATGAAAAAGTAAAGTTTTTGATGTATTTTGTAGTGTATGTTAGTATTAAGGAAACATAATATGATCTGCAGGAAGATTCTTTTACATGAAAAAGTAAAGTTTTTGATGTATTTTGTAGTGTTTGTTAGTATTAAGGAAACATAAAATGATCTGCAGGAAGATTCTTTTACATGAAAAAGTGAAGTTTTTGATGTATTTTGTAGTGTTTGTTAAGGAAACATAAAATGATCTGCAGGAAGATTCTTTTACATGAAAAAGTAAAGTTTTTGATGTATTTTGTAGTGTTTGTTAGTATTAAGGAAACATAAAATGATCTGCAGGAAGATTCTTTTACACGAAGAAGTAAAGTTTTTGATGTATTTTGTAGTGTTTGTTAGTATTAAGGTAACATAAAATGGTCTGCAGGAAGATTCTTTGGCACAGAATAAGTTTTGTTTTTTAATGAAGTTTTTGGTTCCAGATTTAAATGTTGGATTCATCTATCTAGATATCAAATCACCATTAAAATGCTTTTGCTTCCAATTCAGTTTTAAATAAGTTATTTCTGCATAAAGTTTCAAACTGTTTTTAAGTTTAAAGAATTTTCTTTCAACAAGTTTAATATATTTTAATGGTAATGGGTTTCTTTGAGTATTGAAGAAGCTTTTGGACTTGCCATTTCTCATGTCTCTACGGACTTTAATCTCAATATATTTTTAAAATATTATAACATCCTTTATGAGATATTCTTTGTTCAAGAGACTTCGTTTATACTTTTTTACTCTTATTGTTAAGCTTGGGATTTGTTTGTGGCATGAAAAACAAGCGCAACAACAATGTACAACAAAGTAGTCACGAATTAGCGTAGCTCACATTAAAACAGACATTGTGACGTGGAACTGGAATTGGGACTGCAACTGCAACTGCAACTGGGATTGGGAATATGGGTTGTGGTTGTGGGAGAGGCCATTAAGTAAAGAGTGGAGACATGTGGCTAAAGAATATGTTTGTTCCCGATGCAGCTGTGTGGCAACATATTGCCATGTATTGTATGCGAGTCATAAAAACGCATTTTGTTGCAACAGTCGTCGCGTTCGTTGCCTAAGTCTTTTGTTAGCTGACGCACCAGCGAATGGTCGAATGGATAGTTGAATGTCTGTCTATCTGATTGTCGCACTGATTTATGCGCTTGACCGCACCAGACACCCACGCACTTATGCCCATTAATATTTTGTGGGCCCATACAAAATAAGTTAATACGTGCACTCTGAGTTTTCCAGTTATCAAAACTGATAAGTAGCTTATGTAATAGCCCAACAAAATCAACAAAAAATGGGTTAAAAGTCGCACTGACAGTTTAATTTGACATTTCGCTTTACGCTTACGAAGAAGAGACAGAGAGAGATAGAGACAGAGAGGGAGAGAGAGAGCGCTGGAGGTGACAGAGCGCTTTAGGTTTCTTTCCAATTTTCTTTCGCCTTGGCTTAACAAGATTTGGCCGTTGTCTTGTGTATATTGAATTGTCATTTCTTTTGACAATTTAATTTGGATTATGCCACAGCTACCGAAATACCAACAAAAAAACAAAACACAACAAAACAGAAACCACAAAAAGGCAAAAGGCGAAGGCAGATAAAAAGCAGATGTTTATGTTTGTTGCATGTGCGGCTTGTGTTGTGGCTTGTGGCTTGTGGCCGTGGCACGTTTCTGCGCCTCAGCGTTCATTAAAAACAAAAGGCTCTCGAAAACGCATCGAAGTCGCGATGCTTGCAACTCTTGCAACGTAGCACAAATTATTAATGGCTAGCAAGGCATCTGTCCATTTCCGTCTTGACCCGCAGTTATGCAAAATGTTAGCCAAAAGGCCAAACGAAAGCAACTGTAGAAATGTTTGCCTAACAAATGATTGCTATTTTGCCAGCTCTGCCAAAGTCAGATCCAAGTGCGTTTCCTTCTCCCCGTTACTTTCCACTTAGCCATATTAATATTAATTGAAAATTCGATAGTGTTGCCGCCAAAGTTTCAAGTTTCACGCTTGAATTTGGTCGAAAAATGTTAAGCGCTAACAGAACGCAGTGCTGTTATGCATTGCTGTTAACATTGTTGCTGTTGCTGCTGCTGCTGTTTGGCTTAAATTGTAACAACTTGTAGCGGAAGCTAGCCAACTCTGTTATGGCTATTGTCTTTCTGGCTGTCTTTTGATTTTATCGCCCAAAAATCTACAATCAGCAACGTGTTGCATAAACATATTGATTTGGTTGCATGTTGCTGTCGCTGCACATATAAACAAATCAGCTGGTGGCTAACCAACAATTGCATAAATCAATTTTACACTACAAAAAAAAGTAGATACTGTTATTGTTGCTGTTGATAACTGGCGCCTGGTTGCCGCTCAGCCCACAGTGCGTATGACGTGCACATTGTTGCCGCATGTAAATTTGATTACAAGCTCGTTTTAAATGAAGTGCTAAAAACGGTTTATTCGCTTTTGGGGTCCATTGCCAATTACAACTGTCTTGAGCACACAAAGTGACGCGTCCATTTCTGATAAATGAAAGTAAAAGTACGAGACACTTACACTTCATAGATCATTAGCGCTGGCTTGTTGTTGCGTGGCGCGTTCAATGAACTAACAACAACAACGACAACAGCTGAGTGGCACTCAGTCAGCTGAACATACATATGTTCATATATGTAAAAGTTATAGTCATTAAAAATAGAAATGCTCAACCAAAAAAAAAAACAAAAACAAAACTTGTTCTTTCACTTTCAATGTCACGCCACAAAAACACAAAAACAACAAAAAGACCTTCAACTTCAGTTGTTTACCTACCTTGCAACTCCACCTCCACCTCCACATCAACTTCCACATCCACTTCCACTCTGGGGGCCACTTGCTGCTGCTGCTGCTGTTGCTTCTTCCGCCTGGAAATTAATTGCGGCATAAACCAAACATTTTGCGAGTCAATGTACGTAATTTGAAAATCGTGCCAAAATAGTTGCAAAGCCAATTGCTGCTGCCTGCCTCCCTACCTCCCTCTCAGTCTGTCTGTTTCGCTTACAGGTGCGACGGCATTGCTGGGGTCTAACGATATGACACCCCCGCAAAATGCTTGACTATCTGTAAATAAGTATATTCGTATTCGTATTCGAATTGGTATTGGTATTTGTTGTTCGTTTGGCTTGTTGCTCTCAGCTGTAGTCATTTGTCTGCATGTCGCTTTGTTGAATTGTCTATTTGTTTGCCAAAAAGTGCCATGAAGACAAGTTGTTGTTGCTGTGGCTGTTGCCTGAAAGCAATTTCATTTGTTGCCTGCGACTGCTGCTGGTACAACAAATTACTATCATTGCTGTTAATAGTTCATTAAGTCACGGACGGTAGACGTGGCGCATGTGGTACGTGAAACATGAAACATTAAACGTACATAAAACACCAACCAACAAAAAAAAAAACTCTATAAAAAAAGCGAAACTTCAAGTGGCAGAATAATTGAGTGAACGGCCGCAAAGATAAACAATTCAATTTTTGTTATTAAGTCATCAATTAGATGAACACAAAAATGATTACCTCAATATAAAGGGTTATTTGGATTTGGTTTGCTTATACGTTTATGGCTAATCATAATTATATCGTTAAGTATTAAAATCATGTTTATTTCTGAGGCTTTTATTGATCGTAACGAGTTATTAAAATCGCTGGGTTTATAAAGGTAGTTTGTGGTTATTATTAGCCTAGATATAAAATATATGCTTGGAAGTTCTCACAATAAACATTATTAAGTTCTAAATGGCAGTTGTTAGACACATTAATCTAAAGGTTAATAAGCTTTAAATATATTCATTTTGCTTGATAAAGTTTGATGAATAAACAAGTAAGAAGGCTCTAGTCGAGAAATCCCGACTAGACTATACCCTGAACCCTATACTTAATGAGTACGGTCAGTGCTTGCAAGTATGTGTGTGTGTACGTGTATACTACATACTTGACTTAACTTCATTGTTCCACATCTCTGGTGCTTCTCAACCGATTTCAATAAAAATTTCACAGATTATCATTATTTCGTCTTATGTTTCAAACTGCATCATAAAGATTTCTGAATTCAAAATTTTGTTGTTATCGATCACATGTGTATATCGGAAACGGAAAGAGTTATCGAAATTTTGAAACAAACTTGTACTGCCTAGGGATTAGACGAGCTTCTGTTCCAAATCTGGAGTCTCTAGCTCCTATAGTATCTGAGATCGACAGACGCATGGCTTTATCGACTCGGCTGTTGATCAAGAATTTATATACTTTATGGGTTCGGAGATGCTTCCTTCTGTGTTTTACCAGTTTGGAAGTAAATTGTTCAATAAATATTTAATTATTTACAATTACATATTCATTGCAACAGATTTCACAACGCTCGAGCAGCTGGTGAGCTGCTTTAGCTGGAGATGTCAGTTCCACAATGCTAGCACTGGAGAATCTTGGAGTGTCCTGCGCCTTGCTTCGCCTTATCCAAGGTGAATCAGAGTTCAGCGCTGTGGGCTTTGCCATGCGTGCCCTTTGTGAGCTGGAGGATCGAAAGGAATGCAGGGTTGATGTCGATCCCCGCCAGTCAGCTAGACGCGCAAGTGCTGCCTCCAAATCACAGTCGTCGTACTCGGTCATCACAACGTGATCGGGGGAAAGGGATGCAGCGCTGGGTGTGTTTAGATGACTCAAAGGTCTGATGACAATCTCTGTGCTGCTGTTGGAGGAGAGACGCGATGAAGCTCGTGAAATGGAAGGCGACCTGCTGATTGGAGCGGCTTTGGTGAGAGTCCTTGAGGGCGTGTGGGGCAGGACGATTGATTTCTTGGAAGTACTTTTTGCTGTACTTGTCTGTGGCAAGTTGAGCTGTCTGTCCCCAGAGCTACACTCTAATCGAGCCACAGGCAACTGTTCCGCCTTGAGCGTTGAGGGCGTGATTGTGGGCGTGGCATGCGTGACAGTTGATTTGCTGTGCCTACGTGTTCCCTCTGGCTCGGCTACAAAAGATGCGGCACGCGAGGCCAAAGGCGATGGCATTGTGTTGAAGCCCGTTGAGGCATGTTGCGGTTGTGGTTGTTGTTGTTGTTGCTGATTCGTATTAGGACTGTGCAACAATGAGGTAACCGTTAAGGGCGTGGCCAGCAGCAGCGCTGTGCTTATGTCACTTGACGAGCTAAACAATGACTTAAACATCTCACTTGGCTTATGATCGCCCTCCGTTGCCTTGATGCTCGATTTCGCCGGCTTGGCAATCTTTGAGATAACTTGAGAACTGGGTTCGATCAATGTTTGTGTTTCCTTCTTCTTCGGCAAAACGTTTAAGTTTGAGGTAGATCGGACAGCGGGCATGTGTTGAACATCCCTAAAGGCACGTTGTCCGAGTCCTGCAGCCATGCTACTCCTGCGAACTGGACTATATGTGATTGGCGGTTCCTCTGGCAACACGGCTGGCTGCTCTCGAGCCCACAGGGAACGACGTCCATTCAGAGCGGACCCCACACGACTGCCAGCCCTGGTTGTAATTGGAAGACTAATGCGATCACGTTGTGGATTGAAGTCAAAGGTCCGAACGGAGCTGGTGCCGCCCACATTCGAGAGCCGGGAACTGGCACGCGACACACTGGCCGGCTGCTCGGAGGCCACAAAGCTGGCATAGTCACGCTGGCCATGACGTCGGGGCGGGGCAGGTGTCAAGTGGCCGCTGGACAGGTCTGACTGTGACTGAGAGGCGCTGGTGGACATGGAGTTGCCATTGCTGAAGTGGCCATCATAATGGCCAGGCTTGTCCCTCAAGCTGGTGAAGTCCTTGTAGACGGAATATTGACTTTTGGTATGCGCAAAGCTCTCATAGGGCTTAAACTTGCGACTCTTGGACAACTGATCGGCAAACTTTTCCCATTCAGTGGTGCTTGGACGTTGTTGCTCCTCCTCCTGTCCAATGCGGCGATACAAATGACTGCTGCGGGTGTGTATGTGTGTAGCGTGTATGTGTGTATGTATATGTATTTGTTAGTTCGGATTTTAGTTGGAATTTCGTTAAGGAATTCTGTTTGATTTGGCTGTGAAGTTTGCTTTATTAAACTCTTGTTAAAAGATAAATCGAAAATGGAAATCGATTCTTCTTGAAACACGAAGAATGGACGAAAAACTATATATATAGTCTGGCAAGTAATAGTTTAGTAGATTAAGAGATAGAAAGAAATAGTTAAAACAATATAATAAAGATAGCTTTCTCCGAAGTTCTCAAAGAGTTTTTCTTATCACAAACTTCGACAAGCCAAATCTCAGTTATTCAGTTATATAAAAAGTTAAGGATATTACCAATACTACGTACAAGATTTGTTGCTGTTGTTCTTGTTAGTTAGCTAGTTAATTGCTAGCTGGCAATAATAAGAAATGCAGAGTATATGATATGTACATAGAGATAAAAGTTATTTATTTACAATTTACATTTTTATGTTGAAGGGAAGAAGAAAGAGAGTATTAAATATATATAAGATAGATATATAACATTAGACTATATACTTCGACGATAACAACTACAAACAAATAAATACAAAAGCTACAGTAACTACAAACTACGCGATTATATTGATTATGATGCAGCTGAGGTGCAACAGAGTTATCTACGGTTTGATTCAGTGGCTCTACGTGGCTCTATGCAGCGGGATGGTGCACTCACTAGGCTTACTTACTCCGCCACGGTTGTTGCCACGGTTGCTGCCACGCTTGTTGCCACGCTTGTTGCTGCTGTAGTTTCCACTGTCGTTGCCATGGTTGCCACCGCTGGGGCAGCCGCATCGCTGCTTACTTGAGCGCTCAGCTCGGCCAACTCTTGCAACGATGGCTTTGGTGTTGGTGGCGCCTCCTCTTCGTTGTCCGCACTGTTGGCCAGCGCCCGTTCAATCTCTGGCTCCGGCGTGGATGTCTTCAAGCTATCCGCATCCCCCTCGAGTGCCGGTGTTGGCGCTCGCGATGTACTCGTCGTTGCCTCCGGCACTGCCTCTGCTTTTGTCTCCAGATGCAGTCCCTCCATAACTTTGTGCTTGGCCTCGTCCAGTGCTTCGGTGCCATCCTTAAAGGCAGTACCCAGTTCATTGGTTATGCCCGCCACCGCCGTGCTCACTGTCTCCTTGGCCGTGTCAATTGTGGCGCCCAACGCATGTGTTGCATCTACACAAACATATTTGTAAACATTTTGTTAACGTTTCCTATTATTAATGTATTTTTGGACGTTTTGATTAATTGGTGTAAGCAGGTCGTTAACCTGACTCTCAATCAAGCATTCAATCGATAAAGGCAACTGTTGTTTGACCTTGCCCAACTTGTGCATACCCTGTACACTATCTAGATTGTATGCGAGTATTTTATACATTTTATTCAACTTTCTTTGACTGGGTAGAAGCAAAAATCATTATGGTTTATGAGCTTCTAGTTTTCCTTCCCTGTTGATTGAACCTAAAGCAAATCAATCATGGCAATCAAGCTGATATGGAATGCGTGTCAATATATGGAATGAGTGTCAATATGTTTTAGCTGCATTAATATTTCATTTTCACGAAAGTTTTTTCACTTTATCAATCAACTAGAAGAACTTTGACTGCTTCCTGTTGCAAGTCCACAATTAGTTGATATTTCCCCATAATTAAATGCGTTTGAATTTCATTTGATGCTTTTGTATAATTTGACAAAGTGAATATCAATCAATCAACACGTATATGTTAATTTTTCACTTAAAACAGAAGCAGTATGCTCCAATTTACTGGAATCTTGTTTAGTCACGCAATGAACTTGTTTTTTTTTCTTCATATGCTTTTAATATACAAATATAAATATGTAAATACTATATGTGTATAGAAATATTAGTATACTAAGTACGTAGTCCTTGAGGGGCACGTACACATACTCGTAAAAGTGCGGAAAGGCACAACACGCAGCTTGTTTTTCATTTCATTTTCATTATTTTCCTTTTGTCCTTTATTAGGTGGCATTAATTTTTGGGCCAGGCTAATAATGAGCAACGGATTTACTTATGCGTCAACAGGCTTAAGTATGGATTTGGTGTCGAAGGTCAACTAGTCAACGGGGATAATGAATGATATTCCCGATTGATTTCACGTGCTACTAATACAATATTAAGTATACGTCAACGGTTTAACATTTGTATTTTAGAAATGCGCTTTTAAATGTCAACGAGACAAACATCCACACACGCACACACACATCCACACACACACAGATACACACACCTTCGACAGCGGCTTCGCCTTGCTTTTTAACATCGCCTGCCACATGAGTGGCGGCTTTTAGCATTTCACTGCCTGCAGTTGCCACCATTGGAGTGCTGCTAGCACAGCCCATAGCTATATCCAGTGTGATGGTTTCTATATATATATAGAACTGCAGTTGTTGTCGCTGTTTTTGTTCTTGTACTTTACAGTAAACAAATCATATCGAAACGCAAAAGTGATGGCAAAAAAAAAGGGAAAACAATTTTCGAAAATATGAATGGAACACAACGCGCCCGCCTTTGCTCACGAACTCAACGCAACTGAACTGACCCGAAAGCATGGAGCCATCGCATTGGGTCAGTTAGCCATGTCCAGTAAGCCAGTCAGGTGGTGAGCTGCTCCACTCTTGGCCATTTAGCAATGCCAATTCGAGTACAACAACTACATATGCGGCTAACAGCAAAGCACTCATCGTCGCTTTGTGGGGCACGCAACAGGACCTCGGCTCTTAAGACTCTTTTGGCCATTTGTGTGTAGGCTTGTGTGCGTTTGGCACTTCAACTGAACCAAATTGTTGAGGTCATGCGCACATTTAAAGGGTAAAAGGGTTTTCACAACTGCAAACAACAACAACTAGGAAAAGAAAAAACTAATATAGGCTAAATATGAGTACCTGGCATGGTACTTATAGCGTGTCTAGATGGCGTGTCTGACTACGCTTTGACCTGCCGCTAGGTGGCGTGCCTTTGCAATTTTACACATATGGTAATATGTGATTATGTGTGTACGTGTGCGTGTGTGCGTGCGTGAATAATCAGAAAGAAAAGCTTTTGGGTCTAGCATATGACGTAGTTAATCACTTGTTGGTCTAGTTTTAAGGGCGTCTGGAAAATAGTTGGAGAAACAACCGGTTTATAAAAATAGAACGTGGAGAACATATATAACATATATATATATAAAACATATGATATGCTAGAAAGAAACTGTTTTTCTATTTTGATAAAGCTATGACAGTAATAAGCTTTTATAACCGTACTAATGTGATTTAAGTTGGGATAGAACCTTAGCAGGAAACTTTTCTAAAACTTAGGTTTCCAACTTTGAAAAAAATAAATTATTGTAGAGAAGGAAACATGATCAAAATCCTTTCTTATCAACAGTTTTACTGTATAAGAACACAAATACTTTAAACACATTATATTATAGCAGGAAACTTGTCTAAAAATCGGGTTTCCAATTTTGAGAAACAAATTATTGTAGAGGAGGAAATATGCTCAAAAATCCTTTCTTATCAACAGTTTTACTGTATAAGAACACAAATACTTAAAACACATTATATTATATTGTTTGTTAGCACTTTTGTGTGCTTCCTTTATTTTTCGTTAAAAAGATTTAAAACTGCTTTGTTTGTTAGATAATGTATGTCAACAGTTCTTAAGCAGCAGCTTCGATTTGCTTTGAGTTTCCATTATCTGTGAATGATATTTTTTTTGTTTCTTAGTACTACATTGGCTATTGTCTTTTGTGCTAGTTAGTTGAGACTGGTAAAAACCCACACAAGAAACAAAGATCGCGATCTTCACGTTGGCTGATGCCAGTTAGGATTTGCCACGTTGCCACGTTGCGCCTTGTGTTGTTGTTGTTGTTCTTTTTGTTGCTGAAAACATTTACGAAAATTGATTTTTGATTTATTTTTTAGTTTCTTGTTGTGTTTTTTTTTTTTGCTTTTTGTCCGTTGTGGCTGACTGACTGCGTTGGCTTTTTCAGCTGGCTGAGTTGCGACGAATGGTTTATTTGCTCGTGATTTATGTCAGTCAGAGGCAGTGACAGCGCTTTTCATGAGCCAATAAAGTTGTCCATGTCGCTTTGTCATATTCATATATCATTGCCATACACCCGGCAACTTATGTCAAATGTTTCACTCCGATTTCGATTTTGACTTCATCTCCAACTCCGAATACGAATACGTATCCGAAACTCCAAACTTCAAATGCGAATACACAAATATGAGGAGCCTGCGTATAAGTGCGCGATCGAATTGTGAACGGTGACAAAACACAATTTGAACGCAACAAACACTCAAAACTCACAAACTCGCTGGTATAAATCAGCGCACGCAGCTGGCCAAAAAAAAACTTTGGCAGCGGTTCATTAGACTTCGGCTCTCTTGACTGTTTTGACGTTAATTACATAAGCTAAGCGGCGCTTAATTATGTGCTCAACAATAGCACCAAAAGTGCTCAAAACTCACATGATGTAATACACTCAGTGCTCCCCCTCTATGGCAATTGGTATGCGAAAGTTGTTTGTGTTATACCCTTGACGCCGCTTACCTTAACTTGTTAGGAATGCTTGTTTGCCCAGTTTATAACGAATTGCACCTGGCTTACAGTAGCTGCAATAAATCACTTTGAAATTACACTTCGAAGATTTGATTTGTACGAATTTTTAACAAGTTTTTCGTATCTAAGGAAAGCTTCTAAAAATCTGAATAATATATTCAAACACTAATGAGATCTTACGAATTTAATGTGAATATTTGAACTATGCATACTCCCAAGTTTTTCAAGGGTATTTACATTTTGAGCAGCGATAAATCTTGATTACTTGGTATGCGTATTCACTTTCAGTACGGCCAACAAGAATAATGGCAATTGTTAGACAGGTAAACAAACTGAGACTGAGACTGAGACGGAGACTCGAAGCAGCAAGACAATAAACAGATAGACAAACAGACAGACAGACAGACAGACAGCTTCCTCTTTCAATTTGTTTTGGGTGGCTTTTGTCTTTGGCGACAGCTTCCTCAAAAAACAGCAACATGCTTTTGAACTTGTTGCACAAGTTGTTTGTGGCTGTTGCCGCGAAGGGGCATAAATTGTAATTATGCCTGCCACTGTGGCAAACAATAAATCTCAAAGTATTTATCGTGCAACATGACAGAAGTGGGTCGTAACTGGGCCTGGGATACAATTGCATTGCAGCTAGCGCCTTCCCTTTTTTGTTTCTTTTATAACTATTTATTTATATATATTTTTTTTTGCATACGTGTAGTAACAACAAGCGAAATAAAATCACAACACAAGATTTGTATGTGTATGTGTGTGTGTAGTCGAAATGCAGTTATGACTAAATGCAAAAGTTATTTTTATGTTCAAGCTGATTTCGTTGTTGCTGGCTGTCGCTTAAAATTGTGCGCATAACTTAAAACATGAAAAGTTACTTAGAGACTGGAGCGGGTGCCTTTAATTAAAAGCGACAGGTTTCAACAAAATTCTGCGTTATTTGCATTGATGCAAAACTTTAGAGTTCTTTTTATACCCCGAACCCATTGAAAATGGGTAAAAAGGGTATTTGGTTTTGTGCAAAAGTATGTAACAGGCAGAAGAAAGCATCTCCGAACCCATAAAGTATATATATTCTTGATCAGCATAACTAGTGGAGTCGATATATTTTCGATAACTTTTCCCGTTTTCGATATACACATGTTATCGATAACAACAAAATCTTGAATTTGGAAAACTTTGTGATGCAGTGATGAGCATCAACAGCCAAGTCGATATATTTTCGATAACTTTTCCCGTTTTCGATATATACATGTTATCGATAACAACAAAATCTTGAATTTGGAAAACTTTGTGATGCAGTTTGAGACATTAGACGAAATAATGACAATCTGTGAACATTTTATTGAAATCGGTTGAGAAACACCGGAGATATGGAATATTGAAGTTACGTACACACACACATACGTGCAAACACTGACTGTACGCTTAAAGTATGGGGTTCAGGGTATAGTCTAGTCGGGATTTCTCGACTAGAGCCTTCTTACTTGTTTCTTTTCTGTGTTGCTACAATTGCAGTTATTGTAATTACATATATATGCACCGCAATGGAAGCCGCGCCCAATGTGTGTTTCACATTGCCGTTGACACACATATTCGCCAGCGTTTGAAGATGCAAATGGAGCCGAGCGAGCATTGGCGGTCAGTCGCCAAATTTATGTAATCAAAACCAAAGCGTTTTAGCTCCAACGCCATGGAGCGGGGCATTAAATTGCCTCTGATGATGTCAGTTTAGACAAAGTCTGGCAATATAAAATATATACAGAGAGAGAGAAGAAAAAACCTAAGCAGAAAGGTTATCGATGTCTCAAGATCGCGGCAGTGAAAAGAGTCGCGCGGAGGATGGCGCACAAAATTTCACCCGTAATGCAATCGCACGCAATGTCCAAAAAGGCCCAAGACAAGATCTGCATTACCACAGATCTCTGCCAGCCGCGCTCTCTCCCTCTCTGACTCTCTTGACCAAAGGGAAAGCGACTGCGAACTGTTTTCTAGCCTGATTGGATGAGTTGCTTGATTTTTCATTGTTGGTTCGCCTTTTTAATCATATACTATACTATATATAGTTCTATGTCTGTGTAGCATAAATCAAAATGCTGCCAGGCATCTCACACTTGAACTTAATTAAAAAAAAAAAAAACGTTCTAGAGCTTGAATTTTGTAGAAATATCATAAATCAATGCAGTGCGAAAGCAAACGAATAAAATTCAATTTGTAATCAGAACTAAAAAAAAAAGGAAAAAGAACGAGCGAGAGAGACCTGCAACGCCCTACAAGATATAAAAAGCAGTCGAGTTGTGGCTTCAATCAGCTTTGCCAAAGCCAGAAATACCGCAAGACTTAGAACGTATAGCCCCACAGCTTCTAAGAATGCATTGGATACGAAGGGGGAAGAGTGGACAGTATGTATGTAGGTTGTTCTTGTAGCTGTAGCTCATAAAAAACGAATATGCCAGGCGGCTGTCAAAAAGGCAACGGCAACGGCTTTTGAGACGGCTACTCAAAAAAGCGCGGCCAAAACGAAGTTGCTTGTGTTGATTTTCCTTCTTCGTCTTCTTCTTCTTCTTCTTTGTGTGCTGTTGTGTTATTTGGAGTGACGTTTCGGGTTTGGCATTCAGAAGAACAAAAGCCAGCGCCGATGCGAAGTGATGCCCCCAAGGGGCGGACTAGAGACGATACCGTGACGGATCGTGAGAGCTAGATGTTCAGCTGAGAGTTCAAGTGTTTGCCTGTCAAAAAATATAGTTGGAATATGCATTGATCTTAAGTTTGAACTGTTCTAGATCTTGTACGTGAACTAAATTTAAAGCAAGTCGCAGACAAAATCTTTTCCGACTAAAACAATATGAGAAATAGCAATGGATTCTAATTTAAACCCAGTTTTCAAGTAAAGTGAAGTAGTTGTGTGTTAAATGATTTCGCTGTAGTTTTCTTCTAGGTTTTCCAAATCTACAAGCTCAAGTCCATCTCTAACCAGTAGCCGTAGACGAGTCGGACATTGGAGTGTGTTGTGCGCTTCATTTGATTTCGTTTCATTTGCTGTGGTGTGGTTTTTGGCCCGGTTTGTTTAACCTTGGGGGTAAGAGCTGAAGTTGGTGTGGCAGAAGTCGCTTTTTTACATGCCACACAGTCAAGTGAAGCGAGCAAGTCCGCGGCTAAAACAAAAGTGCCAAAGTGATTGACGTCTTGCAACGCTGACTTTTCTTTTCTTAACTTGTGTATTTGGTTTTTTTTTTTCGTCTTTTCTTTCAATTTCGAGATCTGAGCGCACAAATTGAACTTGCAACTTGTCGGTAAATGTTTGTTGCTGTCGTTGTTGTAGCAATTGCAGTTGCAGTTGCATTGACTTTTGTGGGTCAGGGTCAGGCAGACAAATGTCAAACTAACACACATGCAACACGGGCAACACAGGCAACGGGCCAACGGGGCAGCTAGCAGCAGGCAACTTGCAACTAAAAGCCGCTTGCCACTGCCTCCGGTAATTGCACACGCACGCGACTGTTTTGACCACATATATCGTACATACATATCGTACATATATATTTACGAATATTCGACTAAACGAATGAGTGTATATTCACATGTCCACATCCACTTTCTTTGCAATTTATTTGAGTTTATGTGTTTATCGTTTCTTGCTAATCTGCAAGCAAGCAATCAGCAACGGTGACAGTTGGGGCTACTCCCACTTTCCACCTACCTTTCCACCCTGCTGCCACCAAGAAACTGCCACAGCAGGCGCAGCCCAGCCCATCCAATCGGTGGCAAGTAAGGGAGCACAAGATGCCCTGTAATAAGATAAGAACGAAGTCGAAGAGCGAAATAAGAAAAGGAAAGAGTTATAGAGATATCCCTAAAGTCTCTTGAATCTTTCGTATTAATCTCTCTCTAAGAGTTATAGAGATATCCCTAAAGTCTCTTGAATCTGTCGTATTAATCTCTCTCTAAGAGTTATACAGATATCTCTAAAACTAGTTCAATCGTTCGTATTAATCTCTCTCTAAGAGTTATAGAGATATCCCTAAAGTCTCTTGAATCTTTCGTATTAATCTCTCTCTAAGAGTTATAGAGATATCCCTAAAATCAGTTGAATCTTTCATATTATTCTCTCTCTAAGAGATATAGAAATATCCCTTAACTCAGTTGAATCCTTTCAACTTAATATCAGAAATAATCAAATCAAATAATTATGAACTGTTTATTAATGTTAATGCCAAGATATGTCCCTAAAATAAGTTGAATCTTTTGAACTTAATCTCGGAAATAATCAAATCAAATAATTATAAACTGTTCAGATAGTTTATTAATGTTAATACCAACAGATATCCTTAAAATCATTTGAATCTTTCTAATTTATCTCTCCCTAAGAGTTATAGAGATATCCCTAAAATTAGTTGAATCTTTTGAACTTAATCTCAGAAATAATCAAATCAAATGTTGAAGAACCTTTCAGATAGTTTATTCAGGATAATACCAAGAGATATCCCTAAAATCAGTTGAATCTTTCGTATTAATCTGTCTCTAAGAGATATAGAAATATACCTTATCTCAGTTAAATCCTTTGAACTTAATCTCAGAAATTATCAAATCAAATGATGATGAACCTTTCAATAATGTTAATGACAAGCCAGATTACATAGATGTACTCAAATAAAAGTTCTTCCGGCTGTAACATGATACCCTTTCAACGCATTATTAACAGGGTATGCTGCAAAAAGGCGGCTGCTGCATGATTTATGGCGCGTAATTTGCGTGCGCATGCGCAAATTGCGGCACAACCTTTTTTTTCATTTTGCTGTCTCGTTGCAAGCAACAGCAGCGGCAGCGGCAGCAGCTTCCTGCTGACAAATGAGCTGCCTGCAAAAAGCGATTGAAAAGTGTGTCACCTGCATTCTTTTTGCATCTTGAGTTACCAACATACCAACGGGAGCAGCAAGCAGCAGTGGCAGTTGCAGTTGCACGTTACTAAAGCTAAACTCCCTCCTGTGCCTGGACTGATTTATAATATCATTGAACTATTACCATGGCAGACAAGCAACAACAACAACAAGTAACAACGGGCGCGCCAAATTGATTAACAATCAAAATAAATCAATACACAGCCCCAAAGCCAAAAAGTGTCAAAAACTTTGCAACGAGCAAATTGCAATTGCAACACTTTCGCTGCACAGTTTTTCTTCTGTGTTTTTCACACTTGATTTACATTTTAAATTGAAAAGGCCAAAACTGAAAACTGAAACCGAACACCCGCTAACCTCCTCAACCCCTCTCTCTCCCACTCTCTCTCTCTCTCCATCCGTCTCTAGTAATGCTTTACAAGCCAGACAAATTTCCAGGCCGCCAGGCAAGAAAACTGCAAGACGAATTGGGCGACATTGTCAGTTGGGAATTGGTGTTGTTGTTGTTGTTGCTTGGTTATGGATTTTTGGGGCATATGCAACATTGCGTCCATACCTGATAAAGAGATCAATGTCTGTTTACCTCTCTCTCTCTCGCTGTCTCGTCTTTTTATACCCTGATCCCATTGGAAATGTGAAGAAAGGGTATAATGGTTTTGTGCAAAAGCATGCAGAAGGAAGCATCTCCGAACCCATAGAGTATATATATTCTTGATCAGCATCACTAGTGGAGTCGATATATTTTCGATAACTTTTCCCGTTTTCGATATACACATGTTATCGATAACAACAAAATCTTGAATTTAGAAAACTTTGAGACGCAGTGATGAGCATCAACAGCCGAGTCGATATATTTTCGATAACTTGTCCCGTTTTCGATATACACATGTTATCGATAACAACAAAATATTGAATTTGGAAAACTTTTTGATGCAGTTTTAAAGATTAGACTAAATAATGACAATCTGAGAAATTTATCGAATTCTTATCGAAATCGGTTGAGAAACACCGGAGATATGGAACATTGAAGCTAAGAAAGTATGCACTATAAGCGTACACACACACATACTTGCAAGCAGTGACTGTACGCTTAGAGTATAGGGTTCAGAGTATCGTCTAGTCGGAGCCTTCTTACTTGTTTTCTTTCTTTCTTTCCTTTTTGCAGGTGAAATGTCAAATCTTCGGCACATTTTACACTTGCCAGCCTCCATACTCGTAATTTAAGACTTAATCGTCCACGCCATAATGTTGTTAAGCGTCTAATTGAAGTTTCACTTTTTTTTATGCTTTGTGTGGTTGTTGTTGTTGCTGTTGTTGCAGTGTCTGTGGCAACTTCAGACTTCAGATCGAGACCCGAGACGTGACCTCTGGCCGTTGCGGCAGATACATTAATTATCTGTAATGAACGTTTACACTTATTTATTGGCATTAAATCATCGTTTAACTCGCTTTGCGCATGCACTTTTCGGCTGCCCCCCGCACAGCGCGTGCCCCTTTGACACTGCCCCCTTTGGCGCTGCAAGTGGCCTTCAAGTGCGTTGCCTGCCTCGGACTCGGACTCGGACACACTAACATCTTTCTCCTTTGCTGCTCTGATATGCATGTCAAGCGGCCGCAAATTATCGCCCGCCTTGGATGGCACTTGAGGTTGCTTCCGTTGAAGACTTTGTGCAACGCAATCGCAATCGCTTCTGTGGCTCGTTTCTAAGACGTGCCGCTTGCCACTGGGTTCATTGACATTTTGTGCCACATAACAACGGCCTGCTGTGTTTACACACGCTTATAAGTTATGCCGCCTCCAGTTAAGCCCCCAACCAGCCAGTTAGCCAGTTAGCCTTCCGACTACACACTTACACTGTGTTGCAAGTGTTTAAAATAATAAATGAAACACCAAAACTGGCTAAGCCATCATAAATATGCTTTTAAGTGTGATGTTTGTTATTTTAAGATAATATTAAACTGCATAATAATACATTTATTGCCAAACTTTAAGTGCTAATAAACTACTTTCCACTTGCCAATTTAATACAAACAGTAGCCTACAATACGTAGCTAAGCAAGTAAGTAGTTAGTTATATAAACTTATGGTATATTTTTATACCCGTAGCAAAACAATCAAAGTAATGCCAGAGACTCTTGTGAAGTTAAGTTATTTATCATATTTTGTCTTAAGTTCTGTACCACAGTGCGAGCAGCTTTGAAAAGATTCATTTGGCCAACATTTTGGCCGTTAATAATAATCATAGCCATTATGATCATCTTAGTCATGTTTTATGTATGTGCTTTGGGCTAATCAAACATTTAATGATTGCTCATTGCAGATATATCAGCAACGGCAGCTGTCATACTTATTGGCAGTCAGGTGAAAATGTTAGATTCGTTAGATTCTTTGCGAACGTAAACGGTTATGCAATTACGTTAGTTGTGCTTGGTTAACTGGGGTGTGTTGAAGCCGCATCAAATTGACACGAGGTGGAAACAAGTACAACTTGATATGTTTTTCAAATGCTACAGTTTTGTAGTTGTTTTCTTGGCCATGGCTAATTGCAGCCGCTGGTAAATATGTTTATGGCAACAACACAAACTGCAATTGCAACTTGCAACTTGCAACTTGCAACAATAAAAGACTCAAAACACTGCATGTTGAACACCCACAAAGCATAAATAACAACGGCAACAAGTTCACACACCCCGTTCCCCGTTCCCCCCGCTCGCGCTGTGGCGAAGGTGAAAGTGTTTCTTCTGGCTCGTTGCAATTATATTGTAAATGATTTTATTATTTATTTGCCGCATTCATTTCCATGGCATGGCATGGCCTGGCCGAAATATTGTTAAACATACCACATATAACTATTTATTTATTTATGTTTTAATTAACAAAGGCCACAAGGATATTGAATATTGCATAAATATGCATTTGCGCGAGTTTATAAGCTCCATTACAGGCTATTAATACGAATTAAGACTCGTAATTGAGCTTTGTTTATGATCATGATGCGTTATTTGGTTTTATTGAAAGCATCCTGGAGAGTTTGGAGAGTGTGGATTATAGATATTTTGACCTCAATCCACAAACGTTGCACGAAACTAGAAACGAAAGCAAAATACATGATGCAACATTTTGGGATGGTTTCTTCTGTGACTAATTAGCTGAAGCTTATCGGTTGGAGTCATCTGCGGCTGATGGCATTATGTACATGCGATAATCGGTTGGAGGGATCATATTTCATTATAGCACATTTGCTTCACAGAGCTGCAACGACCTTCATTTGGTCAGTCAGTTTGTCACATAAACCCTAAACTGGGCTCAATCTGTGCAGTCCGAATGAAACTGAAGTGGGACACAAGCTATTCGGGGGCATCAGTGGGACAGCTGGAACAACAATTTGCAACGTTTTTTGGTTCGACTTGCGACTGGTTTTGCGCAATTTTTACGTGTTCATTATCATACAAATGGAGAGTAGCATACTGAGAGCAGATGCACATCCACATGCCACATGTGCCACATGCACAACGCAGTTGTAGTAGTAGTAGGTTGTGTGTTGTTGTTGTTGTTTTTGTTTTTGGACACAAACGAAAGTGAACTTTTTAATGCCGGGGCCAGAGCCAAAGCATTTTTTTATCTTTGATGCTGCCAGACCGAAACGTGTTCCATGGAATGGCCTGGCCTGGCCCGAAGCTGGAGCTAAAGTAGTGGCTTTTATTTATCGTCGTTTTTTTATGATTTAACATATGTACGTGTTGCTGTCACACACACACACACAAATGAGGAGTACACGCACCCAAAAATAACATGCTTATATATTAATTTCATTAATAATAAGTAATTTCACTTTTCATTTTACTCAACAACAACAAAACGAAACAAGCCAAGAATTCGCCAACTTTCGTTGCGGGTGAGGTTGAACATTTTACCTTCATCATCTCCCCGCCCTCCCCCTCCCCGTCGGCCACACCACACCACCCTCTCGCCATGCGTTCGCTTTGGTGTCAGGAAAGGCCAAGATGAGCACTCAGACACAATCGATGGGCAAATTAATTGCTTCGACTGCCGGGGCCACAAAATCACGTATGCGTATACGTAATATTTATAAATTTGATTATCAACTGTTAATTACATGCAATTTTTTTTATTATTATTTTTTTTTCACAATTTAATTTTTTTACTTTGTCTGAGGCTATTTATACTCTGATCCCATTGAAAATGGGTAAAAAGGGTATAAGGGTTTTGTGCTAAAGTATGTAACAGGCAGAAGGAAGCATCTCCGACCCCATAAAGTATATATATACTTGATCAGCATCAACAGCCGAGTCGTTATATTTTCGATAACTTTTCCCGTTTTCGATATACACATGTTATCGATAACAACAAAATCTTGAATTTAGAAAACAGTTTGCAGTTTGAAACATTAGATAAAAAATTGACAATCTGTGAAAATTTGATTGAAATCGGTTGGGAAACAACGGAGATATGGAGCATTGAAGTTAAGTCAAGTATACACGTACACACATACTTACAAGCAATGACTGTACACGTAAAGTGTGGGGTTCAGGGTATCGTCTAGTCGGTATTTCTCGACTAGAGCCTTCTTGCTTGTTTTGTTGTTGTGTGTGTTTGTGACTTGGCGCCAAATGTTGCAAGTTTACCGCCAAGCAATATCAATGTGTGGGGGTTTTTTTTATTTTATCGCTTTGCGGCAGATCAACAGCGCCAGCCATTTTAATTGCACCCGAAAATTGAGTTATTTTGAGTTATTTTGATTGCAGCCCGTTGACCTTTTTTTTATTACTCTTTATTGCTTGTTCTTGTGCACACACCCAGCTAAATGTCAGTGTGTTATTTGGTTTGGTTTCGTTTGGTTTGGTGTGGTTTGGGCCTGGCCAAGATCACTTCTGGCTGGAGTCGTGCATTGCGATGTTTATCGCTTTGCCGTTTTCATGCGAGTAGCTGGCCAAATAAAATTGTAAATTAAAATTGTAGATTGATTTCGATTTCGATTTCGTTCAGCATTCTCTGCCCACTATTTTAGTGTTTATTGTCATTGTCAGAATGTGCCTGCTGCTTGCTGCTTGGCTGGGAAAATTAATCATTAAACTTGCCGCAGGCGGTGTGGACAATGCAAATCTACGCCTAACGGAAATTTGGTTTGTTTTTTTTTATTCGTATTGCATGGGAGTTTATTGCTGTGAACCAGACGCACATGCAACATTAACTGCAACTGCAACTGCAACTTTAGCTGCACCTGCAACATGGCAGACTCGCAATGAAAATGTAATTACGCCCTCTAATGCCACACACGCAGCTGCAGCAGCAACAGCAACAACAGCGGCAACGTCAACGCACCGGCAACATTAACCGCAACAAGTGGCAAGTGGCAACTGCTGGGGACGCGACGCGACGCGACGGCCTATGCCCCTGACACTGTGGCAACCATCAACATTAGCAACGCCCTGTGGCTTCTGCCTTGGCCTCTGCCACAAAACACAGCCGCAACCTGTACGTTGGCCATGTGATTGATTACACATGCGCCGCGTGGGCTGCCGTTAATGTTGATACTGTTGTTGTTATTGTTAATGTTGTTGTTATTGTTATTGTTGCTGCTGCCACAAGTGGCTTTTTATCTATGCAACACATACACCCAGCACTCATGACGTCATGCGATAAATGCGTTCAATAAAAAAACTTTAATTTATGATATATAAAAAAAAAAAAAAAAACATTAAAAAACAAAAAACAGTTTTAAAAAATAAAACAAAAAACAATTTATTTTTATTTTTTTTTTTTCAAAAAAACAATTTATTTTTATTATTTTTTTTTTGTATTACTGAAAGTAAGTGTTAATAGCTTAAGACAAAAAAATAATAATATTTTGAAGTTATTTGAGTTGTTTTATGGCCTGAGAGAAACCAAGAGAAAATGCATTTAAATTTAGGACAATATGATAAGCACATCACCTCCATTGCTACCGGAGCAGCTGGAGTCCTGGGACTTATTAAGCGCTGGTCCAAGGAATTCAACGATCCGTATATAACAATAACACTTTATACTTATCTTGTGCGCCCGACTCTAGAATATGGATCTTGTATTTGGTACCCCAATTACAGAATTCATCAGTACAGATTAGAATCGATTTCTGCTTTTCGCTCTCCGGGGATTTCCCTGGGATACTAACATTTACCTACCTTCTTACAGTAGTAGACTCATACTAATAAATTTGACATCTCCATCTGATCACAGAACAATGCTAAGTGTTGTTTTCTTACACAAACTTCTTAATGGTTAAATTGCTTCTTCTGATCTGGTTATAAGTTTTGCAGTTCCGATTAGACATATTAGAAATTTCCTACCTAATTCCCTTCAAACTTTTAATACTAATTAAGCTATACAAAACCCGTTCCGAATCTTATGCTCAATCTATAATGAGCTCTCTAACTTATTTCATGGTGACACTTCTGGTGCCTCCGATCTTTGTAGTCGTACGCTAAGATAGGTGCTTGATCTCGTTGTCTCTTTTAGTACATTTACGTCCCAATATATATAAATATTATAATTGGAAAGAGAGTTAAGAAAGACTTAGGACTATATTATGCAATTGCATATAAAGTACTTTCGATTTGTGAAGCATAATTCTTGGCGATTTGGATCTTTTAGTACATCTACGTCCAAATATATATAAATATTATAATTAGAAGGAGAGTTAAGAAAAACTTGGACTATATTATGCAATCGCATATAAAGTACTTTCGATTTGTGAAGCATAATTCTTGGCGATTTGTCTGGCTGCCAGGGCAGGGATTACCTCAGCGAAAGCCAAACAGACCAAGTCTGTAGAGTTGAAGTTGAACAAACGCTAAATTTCGCTTTCTATGCCAAAAAGTTTGACAGCGTGCGGCTAAAATTTTGCACGTTTGACCAAATTTGGGCGCACAACAACAACAACAGCAGCAACAACAACAACAACAATAGCAACAAGAGTTTTCGGGGCGACCGCTGTGGCCAAAATGGTTGTTTAGTGATGATGATGACGATGACGATGACAATGACTGCTGCTGGGCTGAGCAACGTTAACGCCTCCTCCTGCGACTGCTAGTCCTAGTGCTGGGGCCTGGCGTTGGTAGCTTCTTGTCGCCGTATGTCATGCGGTTTTATCTTGATGCCGCTGTCGTCGGTAGTCATGCGCCTGAGCCTGAGCCTGAGCTTGAGTCAGATTTCGCTGTTTAACATAGTTAGCTGGAGAGCACGAGGGATTTTCACCATATATATATATATATATATAAATACAGTAGCCAGTGAACTACGTAGGTTGAGGTTGAGGTCAGTGCACCCAGGTTTGGTGGCAACTCGTAGTTTTCACATGTGATTAAAACCTAAAACGTAAGACCATCATAAATATCAAATGCGCCACAATTTAGGGTCTCGATGTTTTATGTTTTCAGTTTTTCGTTTTCTGTTTTCATTTTCACTTTTGTTTGCTGCTGAGCGACACCTGGCGACGAGTTCCAGTACCTAGATTCAGCTCCCAAGCACATGAGTCACACAGGCTGTCACAATGTGCAATACCTGGAGCCCAAGCCCCACAAAAGTGCATCATAAATTATGTTTTGGCTCAAGAAAAACAAAAAAAAATAAATACAAAAACCTTTATTCCTAAGCATTTTCATTTGCTAAAGTAGTCACACGGTCAATTGCCTAGACGGGAACGGTGGACAGGGGTAGCAAGCACAAAGCGAAATCGAAATCGAAATTGAAATCCTGGTGCCACATAGAGCCGAGGGAGCATTAGCCACAGCAGCCGCACTTTGGTCACGAATGTCGGTCAAACGTGTATTTCGCTATTTTACAACTTTAAATATGCCAACAATGAACGGAACGGATCGGAGCAAGCAACCACTACGACTACTACTATTAAGCACCACCATCGAGCAAACAAATCCGCCATCGGTTTGTGGATCGCCGCACTTTGGATACTTAATTTGTGCGCATATTTTTGCAGGGATTATCATTGTCAACTGGCAACCAGAGAGCTAGCCAGCATGGCCGTGGCAACGTGCAATTCGTTGCGGCAGCTACTTGTGGCACATGTGAATTCTAATTTACAGATTTACCTTTACAGATAACCGCCAACACACAGCCAACAACAACATTTTCCATTGAGGGGGAAAGTCTTTAAGTCACTGTTTTGGGGTTAATATGGTCTTAGCTTTAAGGCTAATATCAATCACAAATATTTGTTATAGGAAGTTCATTTAATTAAATAAAACAAGTAAGAAGGCAGTAGTCGAGAAATCACGACTAGACTATACCCTGAACCCTATACTCTAAGCGTACGGTCAGTGCTTGCAAGTATGTGTGTGTGTGTACGCATACTTTCTTAACTTCAATGCTCCATATCTCCGATGTTTCTCAACCGATTTCAATAAAAAATTCACAGATTGTCAATATTTCGATTAATGTTTCAAACTGCATCACAAAGTTTTCCAAACTCAAGATTTTGTTGTTATCGATAACATGTGTATATCGAAAACGGAAAAAGTTATCGAAAATTTGAAACAAACTTGTACTGCCTAGGGACTAGGCAAGCTTATATTCCAAATCTGGAGTCTCTAGCTCTCATAGTCTCTGAGATCGACAGACGGACATAGCTATATCGAATCCGCTGTTGATGCTGATCAAGAATATATATACTTTTTGGGGTCGGAGATGCTTCCTTCCGCCTGTTACATACTTTTGCACAAAACCATTATACCCTTTTTATTTTTTACTCATTTTCAATGGGTTCAGGGTATAAATATATTATTTCAATGGAGTTTTCATTCATATATTTCCAGCATTTTTTCCTCACACTTTCGCTCTACTTTGCACAAATCTATAAAGTTTTCTCACAAATCTGACTTTATCTTAATTGATTGCTTTTTATCACAATTTGCCATTTGTGGCGGTCTTTAATGGCTGGCCTCAATAGTCAGCTTGATTACACTGCCGCACTCCCCAGCAATCAACTAGTTGTCGATTTTTTTTCATTTGCTCATTGCGCATACGGCACGTTGTACCAGGAAAGGCACAGCGTTCGCTATGGGCAATTGAAATCAGTAAAGTATTTAGCCCACTAACAAATTTCTCACATAATTCACAAAACGTCGTAATACGGAAGCTGAAATTTCACTCGCTGATAAGTGCAGCAGTTGGCTAAGTAAATTTGCCAGCGCTTTGGCACTCAAATTTGAATTTCATGTCCCTTTTATCGGTGCGACTATCTCAAAGCTCTCTGCCTAGAAGTGGGCATTGTTTGTTGTTGTTGCTGCTGCTGTTTTTGGGTTGTTGGCAAATTTGGTTTGCCGCTGCTAATAACGGTTGCTTCGGGGTGCCTTATTGCCATATTGGGCGGTCGGTCGGGCCATTGGATTGATGTGCCAGTAGTGAAAAGCAATTTTTCGGCTACTGAAACGTTATAAAATATCGAAAATTATGCGCTTCGACTACCGTTGCTGTCGGTTGTCATCAAAAGCGGCACAGCAACGGCGGCGCCATGGCAACTCTGGCCGTTGCTGTGCCTGCAACGGTGTGGCACTTAACACCTTTTTGACACACAGCCAACGACGTCAAATGCAAATGAAGATAAATCGCTGCCTGTGATCTTTTTAGCACCTTTTTGCATATATTGGCTGGCAACAGGCTGGCAGACTTGCGGCATGGGGGCAGCCACCAGGCTCTGGTCGCTGGTGACAGCCACAAACATGCAACATTTTGTCGCCAGTTGTACAACTGACGCTGCCGCTGCCACTGCCGCTGCCTCTGACTGCTTGACTGCCTGCTGCCTGCTGCATTCAATGCTGCGATTATAATGCTGCTGCAGAGAGCTTAACCCAGCCCCTGGATTGGCCCCCGACTTTTGTTGTTGTTGTTGTTGTTTTAAGTAGTCGAGTATCTAATAATTTCTTATGATGTCTGTGACAGCCATATCGTAATCTTGTAGATTTATACATTGTTGCCATCGTGTTGTATTGAAAACTTTTAAATTACTCGTTTTCTGCATGTTGCAAACAGTTCGAATAAAACACGAGATATTTGTTAGATAAATATTTATGACTGTATAAAACACTTGAGTATTTGATTGTGGGATTAAACTACGGTTGCCTGATTTTATGTTCTACTTTATGATGGAAAGTAAGAAATATAAAACTGAATAATTTCAAAATTAATAAAGTGTTGTATACATTATTATGTACATTAAATCCCATCAGTTATTTATATGAAAGTAAGTAAAGAAAAAAACATTAAATTCAAGCTTTAACCTTTCTGTATGAAGTCAAATATATATTGTATATAAACTTCTAATATATTTCAATAATTTTCAAAAGTTTCAATGCACATTTTGAGAGGCTAAGAATTAAGCCAAGACTCTCTCGCATAAAGAATACTAATTTCAATTCCTATTCATGCGAGTTTAATATCAGTTTACTGGTTTTCATTCTCATATTCCATATCCATAGCTGGGAAAGAGTATCACGTTCGTGGTGTTTGTCTTTGTCAATAAGGTCAAGGGGGGAGGCGAGCATGTTTGAGCTGCCCCTCTGGGCTATTGTATGCGGCTCCGCCTTTGGAGTCACTTTGCATATGAGCAGCTCCTGCAGCTCTCGCAGCTCGGCTCACAATCATAAAATTATCAGCCGGAGCTGCTTGTTGTCGTCGTCATTGTTGTGCCTGTTGCTGCTGTCTTGGGGTATTGGTTGCTGCGATGAGGAAGTTGTTTGTTTTGGCTTATGGGTCTTGGGCTTAGACTGTGGATTTGGACTGGCATTTTGTTGTGTTGCATGCTGCCTAACTATCGGCAGCTTGTCGCGCTGTTTTGTATTCATTTTTATTTTATTTAAATTACGAAATGTTTTGTCAACAATTTGTCCGTTGATTTATGTGCAACAGCAGCAGCATTGGCACCATTGGCGGCGGCAGCAGCAACTTCTTTGTGAGTGCAACAAATCGGAGGTGCAAGTTATCAGCTGACAGGTGCATAAATTGCGTTTAAAATCGAAAGTTGCGCCCAGTTGCGGCCGGGTCCAGAATGCGCCTCATGAAAATGGAAAGTGAGCGACGTGCGTCCATTAAATGTGTGTCAGTTGCAGCAGGCATGCCACCACACTGCTGCTGCTGCTGATGCTGATGCTGGTGCATTGACATCCACATACGCTGCACTGCAGCTGTCCATCAGAGAACTTTCGATTTCGATTGCGTAGCAGAGTCAAGCAATGCTTTCCAACGTTTGTTGAACTGTTTGTGGCCAAAACTGAGCGGCATCCGACTATCGACAGCCACAGATCATGTTCACACACACACACGCACACACACACACAAGAAAGACACATATTTTCAGGCAGCGCGTTTTTTGAAGCCTCTGTGACTGACACACAATTGCGTTGTGTTCACATTTTTTGTTTTTATTTCTGCTGCGCATAGTTCCGTATTTGGTCAAAGATAATGATGTGAAATGCAGCAACAACAACCACCGCCACAAGAGGAGCAACAACAACAATCACCCACTCAAAAATTGTGAAAAAGAAAAATTGCCAAGTCCTGAACTCAACTGGCAATGCATGTAAATGAGTGAAAATGTTTCAACTTAATTTCATTTTCTTCGTGCGTTCCCCCAACAGAAATAGCAGAAAGTAGTTGCCATAGATGCAACACGTATCCAAGCCAATTTACAAGGGCAGGCTGGAGGAGAAACCAAACCAAGCCAAAGCAAAGGAGACTCAGCGCATGCTCAGTTATATTGCCATGGCAGAGAGTGACAAATGTCACAGAGTAAACAACAAATCAGAAAATAGAAAACAGCTCGATTTGTATTCCAAAACTCTTTAAGTGCAACAAATACAACAAAGATGGATGACGGATATTGGGATACGGGAGATTTTGATGCGGACGCGGGTGGCATACAGAAGCGTCGGGCCTATATGAAAAAGTTTGTACAGCCGGGTTCCGACGATGAGACTCCAGATATGCAAAAGCTATATAATGCGGCGGAATCCTGGCGAACTCTGCTGGGACTGCCCACTTGCCAGAAGATAATGGTCACGTAAGAGCTTCAAGAGACATCATAGCATTAAGACTTCCTATATATTTGAACTATCCATAGCGAGCCGGTTCAAAAGACTTTAAAAATTCAGGTGGGCGTCAATGTGACCCAGGAATTCCCGTGGAAACAGTTGCAGTACAAGGAAATGCGTGATGTGCTCTTCGAGGAGCTGGAAAATGCGGCAGATCTGGTTAAGCTCTTCAAGGGCTTCAATCCAGAGCATTATGTGTTAATTGGCTACTGTCCCACGCTCACCGAAGCGGATGAGGATCCGCCCGAGGGTGATCCCTACGTCTTCTACATTAGCAGCAAGGACACCAAACTGGCCATGGCCATTATTCAGAACATGGAAGCCTTTGATCGTTGGCGCATGCAGCGACGTCTACGCAAGAAGCCGCGTCGTTGGGTTAGCATGGGCACCGAGGAGGAGATGACCATCATGGTGGAGCGTATTCGTGAGGAGCCCGTCGATGTTGAAATCCAAAGTGTCTATCCCATACAGCAGCCCCGACACGTTGCCTTCGACTATCGCTGGGCTAGGGATGTGCGCGATGGAGTCATTGAGCTGCTGCCAAAGGAGGAGGTCAAGTACGACAACATTACCAGGCGTCGCATCGCGGTCAGTGTGCAGTCCGCACCAGCCTGCATGCACCAGGAGCAGCAAACTAATCCAACGTTTCCCTCAAACGCTTGGTCGCAGTATCTCTACGAGCTGGAGGATGTAGGTGAGAGAGGGTTGAAATATGTTTATTAAAGTTATTCTTAAACTATTTTTGCTTAGATCTCGAGCTAGACGAATCGGCAGATGAAGAGCCGGAAGAAGGCGCACCGCCAAGCAAGCCCGGCTCTCCAGCCAAGGAGGAACCAAAGCCGAAACTACCGCACGAGATGTCCGATCAAATGAAGCTGCTCCTGGAGACACTCGATTTCAATCAGATCGACAGCTATCGGTAGGTTTTTGAACTGACTCACCGATGTGTAACTCAATCAATCAATCAATCACCTTGCAGCAACGACTATCATTTGATCTCCAACACACCAGTTGTGCACTACACCAATCCGTATCTGCAGGAGTTCATCTGTTTCGCCAACATCTCGAAGAGCGACAAACGTTTTGTAGCCTGCTGTGATTGGTATCCCAAGAAGAGTGGTCTCCTAGCAGTATCCTATACGTTTAACACTCCGGTAACTACTGAACTTGCCTCACATACGGCTAACATAGTGCAGCGTGCGGTACTTGAACCAAATCCCGTGCTGCTCTGGAGCTTCTCGGACAATCTCAACTATAAGCTGGAGTTTGAGGCACCGTTTGAGGTAACCAGTCTGTCATTCTGTCCATTTAAGCCTGACATATTACTTGGTGGCTGCAAGAACGGTCAGCTGGTGATTTGGGATCTGCAGGGTCGCTGTGAGCATATGGATGAAGAGGAGTATTTGACACCAGCGCAGGCCAAGTATCGCGGTATGATGGGGGAGTTTCTCAACTGGACGCTAGATACCAATGAGGAGGTGGTTGTGCCGCCGGCAACCATATCTCCGTTGGAGAACTCACACGACGAGGCCATCACTGGCATCTACTGGCTGAGCAATCGCTTCTATTTGAATCACTATGGCAAGGTCTTCATCGATCCGGATAAGAAGAGTAATCACAAGTTCTTTGTCACGTGTGCCTTTGATGGTACCGTCTCATTCTGGAACCTGGAGGGTGAGCCTGCCAAGAAGGATAGGGATGCACAGGAGCGCACCAAAAATCTACCCAAAGAGCTTACACAAAACGAGTCGGTTTTCAGGTCCAAAGTTGTAAAGCCTGTATACTGTTTAGAATACCATGAACCACTGACTGGCATTATAGGAGACACGTCGGTCTACTCCTGCGTGACACCCTTGCCCAGGGTGATAAATAAATCACCCGAAAACTATCCCATTTCGATGAAGGCCAAAGATCCTCCGGAGCTGCGACCCTCCTTAATCCTTTCCACCTATTATGGACATATTGTACGCGTCGAGTGGCAGGGCATGTACACCGAAGCGGGCAAGGAGCAAGTGAGTAGCTCGGTACAGTTCGCAATGGTGCACGATGGCCCTATCGTTGCGATGGTCAAGAATCCCTTCTATACCGAAGTCTTTGCCTCCATTGGGCGTACAGTATTTGCTGTGTGGAAGGAAGACTATCCAGATTCGGCTATTTTCTGGCGCAAGCGTCCTTGCGATCTCACTGCAGTTGCCTGGAGCGAAACACGTCCGGCTGTCTTGTATTTAACGCGAATGGATGGCATCCTTGAAGCTTGGGATATTTTGGGTAAGTAGCTAGAATAAATTTAGAGGCTTCCATAATGTATCTCATATCTAGCTCGAGATGATGCTCCCGTTTTGACGGAGGTCCTTGGCGGTGGCATTATTACAGCCGTCACCGAGCATCGACCATCGTTACCACACAAAATTCTAGGCATTGGCGACTATAACAGCAGCATTCGAATGGTTAAACTTCCACTCACCTTCGATGTTCCACTGGACAACGAACTTGCAGTAAATATTCGATATCGTAGTCAGCTTATCTTGTCCTATTAACTATTCACTATGCAGAAACTAATGCACTATGTGGAAAGGCAAATATCTCGTAAGATGAATATCAAGGCCTGGGAGCAAAAGTATTATGAAGACAACAAGGATATTATTGAGGCAAAGCGTCAGGCCGAGGAGGAGGCACGCTTGGAGATGGAGCGTTTGGAAAAGGAAGCACTAAATCCACGAAAACGCGCATCTGACGCTGATGTGCCGCATACGTAAGTCGAGAAGAAGATAGCTATAGAGATGAATATCGTAAGGTTTAAAGTTTATTGCAGGCCAAAGGTGAATCTAGGTGGTCCCTACAATCAACGCATGGCCAAAAAGTTTGACGAACTGAATCTCAATCGTATGATGAACATTCTAATGTCACGCAAGCAAATGGACCCAGAGAAGCTGGCACGCGAAACGGCATTGGAGAAGGAGCGCCTCAGCTATGAGACAGCCAAGAAACATTCGCACTCCAAGCTACTGGAAGCCGTTGAGGATGATGTAGCAAACATACGTGCACGCCTCCTGCCCGCCGAGGTGCAGGACATGCAACGCAGCGAGATGATAGCGGAACGTGTCAAACGTGAAATTGAACTGGCTCCAACCTACGAGCAAGTGGAGAAGGAGGCATGGGCCAAACTCAAGAAGTTCCCCGAACTTAAGAAACTCGACTTAATTGAGCTGATCGAGCGAGGCAAACAGCGTCGTCAGCTGTTGGATCAATCGCTGGGCGGGAATACCGAACGTCTGCTCTGGTACAAGGAGAAGTGTGAAAACAATCGGATCTTCGAATGCGACTTTGGTGTGGATCTGCTCTATAGCAGGCGCAAGCTGGCTCCGGAATCCAAAAGCGGCTCCGAAAGTGAACCACAAGCAGCGGCGGACGAGCTAAAGGGGGAGGAAGGGATGCTACCCGAGGATGAGATCGCAAAGGAGGAACGCGCCAGCGCTGAATAATTGTTTTTTGTGCTATTTAAATGTTTAGTAAAAATATAAAACAATTTTTTGTGGTATAAGATAACCTTGTTTGAGTCAAGCGAACTTACTTTTAATATTCATGATCAGCTTATTCATTTAAGCAAAAGATTCTTATAGAAATAACTTTCAAGTAATGCTTCACCCACATATATAATGAATTGCCTGCCATCATCCACTCGTTAATAAACAATTCAATAGCTTGGTTTATTTGCTGAATGCTTTTTGATCATTGCCAAATAATTTGTATCTTAATTAAACGTGCATTGAACCTTGACGCTGAACTTCCGCAACAAGCAACCAGCCAGTTAGAGAGAGAGAGTTCAAGTTTATGACATTTCTAATGAAACCATTTCGATAGCCAGGGCGTGTCATAGGTTTAATGAACTGTAGCCGCAGCCGCAGTTGCTGCCGCAGACAGAGCCACAGTTGCAACCGCAGTCGCTTTCCCACGGCACTCAGCCTCAGACTGTCCATCAGCTGCTGGCCGGCATAATGCACATATCAATGGCGCTCAGCTACAGAGCAAGCAGAGGGTCAACGAAAGAAAGAGTGAGAAGGGGTGAGGTAAATGGAAGTGGACAGCCGGCAGTCCATCATTTTCGCAAGCACATAATGATATACATTTCGGAAGCAATGTATCTGAACTTTACCATAATTTTAGCGAGCATTATTATTGGCTACGCGAGTCTTGAGCCAAGTTTGTAGCCAAGTTTGCCGCCGGCCGGCACTTTATTGTTGCATCATCATCATCATGAACTTCATCATCATCAGTTTTGGTCATATTCAGCAACGTCATCATTGATTGCGACCACCTGTTGTCCTTAAAGCGCAGCCAAGCGATAAATATATAAAGTGAGTTCAGTTCGCTCGCTTTTTTCACATTTTACTTTTCAATTGCAATTCAATACTACACTGTCCATAATGCTTTAAGACCGTAAAATAATGCTTATACATTTATTACAGTCTTAACTTTAAGGGCATATGGATTATGTTTATAGCTTTCCTTTTTAAACAAAGGTTATTACTATTCGTGAAATGTCTTTTTCACCTAAGGATATTCATAATTACTTCTTTAAGTTGATTTTCACCAAAGTTCATGCAACTCGCTGAAAGAGTATCTCTCAATCGAGCACTCTCACTTAGTTCGTTCTTAACTTTAAGGGAATATGGACTATGTTTAAAACAAAAGTTATTAAATGTCTTTTTCACCTAAGTATATAATACATAATTACTTCTTTAAGTTGATTTTTTCACCAAAGTTCATAAAACTCGCTGAAAGAGTATCTCTCAATCGAGCACTCTCACCTAGTTCGTTCTTGACTTTAAGGAAATATGGATTATGTTTAAAGCTTTCCTTTTTAAACAAAAGTTATTAATATTCGTGAAATGTCTTTTTTACCTAAATATATTTATAATTACTTCTTTAAGTTGATTTTCACCAAAGTTCATGCAACTCGCTGAAAGAGTATCTCTCAATCGAGCACTCTCACTTAGTTCGTTCTTGACTTTAAGGGAATATGGATTATGTTTAAAGCTTTCCTTTTTAAACAAAAGTTATTAATCTTTCTTTTTACCTAAGTATATTTATAATTACTTCTTTAAGTTGATTTTCACCAAAGTTCATGCAACTCGCTGAAAGAGTATCTCTCAATCGAGCACTCTCACCTAGTTCGTTCTTAACTTTAAGGGCATATGGATTATGTTTAAAGCTTTCCTTTTTAAACAAAAGTTATTAATATTCGTGAAATGTCTTTTTTACCTAAGTATATTTATAATTACTTCTTTAAGTTGATTTTCACCAAAGTTCATGAAACTCGGTGAAAGAGTATCTCCCAATCGCGCACTCTCACCTAGTTCGTTCTTAACTTTAAGGGAATATGGAATATGGGAATCCAAAGTTCATGAAACTCGCTGAAAGAGTATCTCTCAATCGAGCACTCTCACCTAGTTCGTTCTTGCCTGTTTCTTTTTTTCATAAATGTGTTTTTTTTTGTTTTTTTGTTGCGTGCGGCTCGGACTGTGGCAAATTCGAGCTGGCGGGGCAAGTGCATTTTGCACATTTACATAACAATTGGCCTTTGAATTGAAATTGGTGGAATGGATGGGCTGACCAGGTTGACCAACAGTCGTAAGTGCCAGAGTTGGAGCGTTGTGCATTAAAATCGTTTTGTTGCCATTTAAAACAATTTACGATGTTATGCAAATCGATGCCTTGATGCATTCGTTGCAGCCACAGACGTTGCCGTGACTAGGCATAAATTCTCGAACTGGCCACAAATTGAGCAAACACACAAACATCAATTATTCACGCCCATTGTGCGCCAACAGCATTCGCGTCAACAGCTCCTAAAGCTTTCAGTTCCAAGCGTTGGCCTAAATTGTTGAGGTTCCTAAGTGGGTTAGGCATTGTTTAGACTAAGTGAACTGAGTGCATTATTTTTAACAATTTCAACTTTAGGCATGCGAAAATATTCTCGTTTATGCGCTTGTTGCCACATGTTGCACGCTAATGTCAACAAACATTAGTTGTCAGTTTGGCGTGACAAACTCTTTGGGGAATACTTTTTTTGGGGCACATTTAATTTGGCATGACACAGTCAAAAAACATTAAACTGAAAAACACTCTATCTAGTGACCCACATCTTTGTTGACACCTTTAAGACGCTGCAACAACTGCTTACAGGACTCGCTTTCGTCAACGCAGCTGGCGCTTCGAAGTTTTGCGAGATCAGCAAGGAAATCTTGAATCTCTTGAAGCTGACTGTCAAACTGCTCTTCAAATTCAGTTGCATTCGAGTCCTGTTCCTGCTCCTGCTCCATGTAGCCGCAGTAGTTGAGGCACTGTTGACCCAGCGTGAACAGGGAGCGGACAAAGGTCACTGGCTCGGAGAGCAGACAGAGTAGGAGACACTGATCCACAGTGGTTTGAAACAAATTCAACACCTCATCCACCAGTTGGGCCTCTTGAGCGACTAGTAGAAGTTTCTCCCAGCGAGGCTTCACTATATCCAGGGTCATGTGCTGTTCCAGCTGCTCAATGGTTTCCAACATGCGCTGACGTAGCTTGCAAGCCGGTACGTTGTGCATAACTGGGTCGAAAGTAGAGGTTTGGAACTGATGTTGCACATAACGCAGATAGAAGAGAACGCGATGGAGAAGTTGCAGCTGCTCCAGCGGCTCTTCATGGATAACCAGGCTTATTGGCCAGTTGGGCTCGTAGCTCAAGCTGAAAGCCTCATAGCCATAAAGGCACAGCTGCTCCGGTAGTTCACTAGATCTTTCGGCTTCACTGGAAGGTTCCGCTTCCGATTCACTTGTAGACTCGTTTACCTTCTCAGTCTCCTGTTCGACTTGACGACGTTTCAATCTATTGCCCAACTGGGTAAACACATCGCAAGTCATGAGTTGGGAGCGCAGCAAATGCTTGTGAGGATCCTCGCTCAACTGCAGTGCCTCCAAAGTAATTCTGTTAAGCATTTCCGGTTGCAAGTTGTCCACTGTTTGCTGCAACCATTGACCACACTTCTCCAGCAATAGGTCAAGAAAATCCTGCCCCTGCAGCAGAAAGTAATCTTGTAGATTCTGCAAGTGCTCCAATAGCTGCTCCTGCACAAGGACTTCCATCAGCTTGCGAGCTGGCAGTTCATATGCGCTGCGGATCAGCTGCACGTGAGCTGGCTCCTCCTTATCCTTGTCATCCTTCGGCACATAGATGAGCTTCTCCTGCATTAGTTTCATTTTCACATTGCATTGTCGCAACACATTCAGATACTTTCCAGCCAGCAAAATGTGTTCGGCCAAGGGTTCCAGGAAGTTGGGCAACCTAGCGATGTGCAGGCGATATCGTTGCTCCCAGTAGCTGTGGCAGCATTGCTTGGGCGAGAGCAGAGTGCTGCTCATCGCATTCGCACTGCTATCCTCGATGAAGAACTCTTTACGCACATCATAGATGATGCCCTTCTGTGTCCACAGCTGCACCATGGTCATGTAATAGCTCGAGATCTCCTGGAGCAGTGCCTTCAGACGCTCCACTTTGCAGTGCCGATGCTGCTCGTCGATCAGCGAGAGCAACTGGGCCGAGTTGGGTTCCAGGCGACGGACGCGACTTGTGAGACTGGCATAGGCTTGCATGGTCACTAGCCAGGGACGCAGTTGTTGCACCAGTTGGCGAATCTTGAGCTTCTGCTCCTGCAGCTGCGTTTCGAGTGTTGCCTGCAGCTCAAAGTACTGCTGCATGTCGCGTTGCAGGGCATTGCCCAGGAATCGGCTGCAGCTGGTCGTCATGTTGGTATCCTCAATGAAGCTCTGCACACTGATGTAGTAGCTAATCAGTGGTAAGAGGTCCTTGGCCAGCACGCGTAGGGTTCCACTAAAACGTTCATCGATCTTAAAGCTCACCTTATCAATATGCTCGACGGTGAGTTGGGGAATCTCCTCAAGCGATATTTCTGGATGTATGTGTGAGGAGGGCACGCCCGAGAATGCATAGATAAGATTACGTATGAGCAGCTCCTCCTGCTTCTTGAGGGACAACTTGCCCACATCCTCTGTGGCCAAATAGAAACCGCCAACACTCTCAAACTTCCATGTGCCCATATTGCGTCCGAGACGAGGCGGCTCCTCAGATTTGGAGCCCTGTACTGACTCCATCAAGTCCGAACTCGATGTCATTTGAGACACCTTTACATCAGTCAAGCGCAAGCTCATCCCCGAATCAAATTCTTCAGATGCTTCACCATCCATGACGACGTTCAATATGTATGTTTATTGGTACAAAATAAAATACAGCAAATATATGAATAGTTGCTTGCTAGAGTTTCTTTTATAGTGTCAAGGGATACGACAAAGTTGTTGACACAAAAAGCTTTCAAGATAAGAACTATATATTTATTTTACTCACAGAAAGGTGAAAATCACACGCAATGCTATCAAGTTTACACCTTGTCGCCGTGCCAGGCTTCAGATACATAACTTATGAATGAAAATTCAGTTGGGTGCCATGAAAATCACAACAATATTAATTTGCGAGTGGCACGTACTTTTCTTTCTCAGTACCCAGCGGCGACATCTGCGGCAGACGAGGCGCCAACAACATCCACAGGTGTTTTAGCTGTATTGGATTGGATGGCAAAAAGCAGTCGTTACATGAATCAGCTGTGTGTGTGTGTGCACTTTCGTGATCTGTGTGGCAACAGTGGGGAGACGTGTTGAGAATATTTCCACAATCCATTCCACAATTTTCCTAACGATGGGAAAGACTTGAAAGGCCAAAAACAAAACAAACCTGCACAACCTGCACTTTCTTTATAAATAAATAAATATCGTACTCGAATATCGTACACCACACAGAGATAACGATGAGAACACTTTATTTATGGGCCTTGTCGCGTGAGTGCCACTTGTCGTTGCTGTTGTTTGTTGTTGTTGTTCTCATTCTAGACAATACAACGTCAGCGTCGAGAGAGAGTGAGTGAGAGAGACGACGGCAACATTAGCATAAATAAATAAATAACCGTAATAACAACGACAACGACAAGTAGTACAACAATAAAGTGCATTGGCAACGCGAGCCCAAGTAAATAACAATAACAATGACAACCACGAAGAAGTACCGATAAAGCTTTTGGGCTTCTGTTGCTATTGTGCTGCTTCCACTTATTTGGGCTGCACAAATTGCAGTTGTATGCCGAGCTTTTGTTTTCGTTCTCTGCTCACGTGCTCTCTCTCTCTCTTTCTTTCGTCTTTTTAGACATGGAGTAAATTAGAAACACCCACACGTGCCAAACGCACAGTGGTAACTGTTGCTTACAACACGAAGTTACCAGTGAAGTTTTATGAACTTAGGAAACTTCCGTATTAGTGTCATTGTATTTAAGCATGATAAAAACAAGACAAGATATTTTATTAAATTGCTTAATTATTAAATCTAACCACTGTTTGTTAGACTATTAGAACAGCAATACCTTGACAGCACCAATACTAGCAACAAGAGCTAAGCACCATGTAGTTCTATGTTGCTGTTGTTGTGGTTTCCGACATTCAAATTGAGTGCAAAGCTCAGTTTCAGTTTCGGCAGCGAAGGGCTGGGCTAAAGTGAGACAGTGGCCGCGGCAGCGACGCCGGCTTTGAAGTGCGCGATGTGCTCTGACTGCAAAAAGTACCGTTTAAGGTTTCGGGGTTTTTGTTGACGCGCTGTTGCTTTATTGCATTATTTATACAATCGCATGTACTTTTTTGGTCTCTCAAGTAATAAACAAAACGCACATCAACGACAGCCATGATATCAACAATAGCAAAAACTAAACCGACAACAACAGCAACACATTGGTGACAATTTGCGCCTACTGCAGTAACACTCTCGGTCTCAGTCTAAGCCGCTCTCGCAGTCAGCGCTGTCGCCGTCGGCGTCACTGTCGCAGCAGCGGCAAATGCGACCGCATTCTCAGTCAAACAACAAACGCAACTGAAGTAACAACGGTGTCCGCGTCTCGTCCATTGGCAATACAATATTAAATACGCCACCCTTCCACCCCGTCAATAAATAGTGCGTCAAAGAAGAAGCAAGTGTTTATTGAAAACAAACACACATACACGAAAACTGTGCAAAAGCTTTAACTGCAAGTGAATTCCAAGTGTTTTAAGTGTCTATTGCTGTGCTTGAACAGTTATGAAATTGTTGTTGCTGCTCTCAGCCGCCAGAGACTGTTGTTCTTGTTGTTCTGTTTAATGATTCGTCTGCCTACGCGAGTGGAGTGCGTCGAGTGGCTGCATTCCGTTATCGTTTTGATCCTGCACTTCTGGAGCTTTTGTAACATGTCGCTAACGCGCAGTCGTCAAACGACGCTCAAGTGGATTAAAAAGCGTTTTGCGCTGCCGCGTCGACGTCACCAGCACCAGCACCAGCACCAGCACCAACACCAACAGCAGCAGCAGCAGAGGGTAAGTGTCCTGGCTAAAAAGTGGGTCAACTCAACAATTCCACCACACCACCCATCTACATCAAATTGGTTTTTGTCTAACGTTTAATTTCTGGTGAATTAAATTAATTGCAATTCACTGGCTAAGTATTCAATTAAAGCTAATAATTTTCGGCGTAATTTGTGGCTAATTTTGTTTTTCCCGCGAAACGAGGGCGCCGCAAGACCAACTAAAGGGTTAAAAACTTTTTTATCCATTGGCGTGACTGAGTTCAATTTCTCCAACGCGGCACAGACGTCAAAAAGTTGCCACCCCCCCCAAACGCCTCCAGGCACAATTTTTGTGACCGTGACGCAGACGCCAACTGTCTGCGCGCTTTTGTTCCGTTTCCGCTTTCTGTTGCTAAATACTCTCCATGCCACTCGAAGGTGTGTCTACTGCCCCGGCGAAGCTCCTGTTCTCTGTTGTTGCATGTTCTATTCGAGTTGAGCGATTATCGCTGTCAGTTTGAAAAACCGTTCCACAGCTCCTTATCATTATTCAAACCCAAACTTATATTCGAGCTGCATTGTTAGAAACCGAAATTTATGCGAATTTTATGAAAGTTGTAAAAAGTTTCTTTTTTTTTGGCATTTATTTGTGTGTGCGATTTCGAAATAGTTTTGAGTTTCGGGCGTGTTTAACTGTAACTACTTATGGCTTATTACAATGCGGCTTGCAGGCATAACACGTAAAAAGGCCAACGCCCCCGGAATATCAAAGAGTTATCTATTGCAACAGGGAATTTAAAGTACATATAAGTGTAATTTGTTGCAATTGAAATCCGGTTTGCGCTGAGATCATTTTGAAGTAATTAAAAAATTGTTGACATCATAAATTGAGTCACTTTTCAATTAAGTCGCAACTGGCGGAAATAAGTAAAGATTAGTTTCATATTTGCAGTTGAAAGAGCATTCAGAATGCGAAATAGTTTTCGATTTCATCATCGTCAACAAATCATAACGTTTTGTTTATCCTGTGTCCAAATGTTTATTTCTCACCACTTAAGCTTTCAGCGTGGTGTGTAAACACAAATCGAAATCGCATTAAATGCCATAGAAGCAACAACAACACAAAAGCGAATAACCGTTCGTCGTTCTATGCGCATAAACAAAAGGCCTGTCAAACACACACACATACAAACATACACATACATACATCAAACTACAGTACTATCTGTGCTTGGTTTTTGTTGTTTTTGCCAAGTTCAAGGCAGCGCCGGCAGATGTCGCTCCATGGCGCTCTTGGCACTTGGCAATTATGGCAAACAATGTTGGGCTGACGAGGCACTAGGCCTTTAGGGTACAGCACGTAAGGGGTGCGGTAAGGGGAGACAGGCACTATGTGTATTAAAAGCACAGAACACTGGCACGCAAAACAGACTAACAATAAAATAGATATATAATATGGGTGTGTTGTTGTTATTGTTGTTGTTGTCTATTCCATTTATCACTATGCAACACAACAGCATAAAAGGTATCTGAGTATTAGTTAGAAGTAAACGTTAAAAAGTAATATTTTAATCCTTTTTCTTCTACAAAAAAATCAATATTCATTTATCTACTCCTTTTCATTAAGTAGTATAATATATATGTATATTCATTAAGTAAACTTACTTAAAAAAATAATATTTTAATCCTTTTTCTCCCACAAAAAATCAACATTCATTTATCTACTCCTTTTCATTAAGTAGTATATATGTATATATATTAAGTTAATGTTTTGTGCTTAAGTTTTATTGTTGTTTAGTGTATTTTTATTTCGAATGCATTCAATCACTTCAGAGCGATTCATTCGCTTTGAAAACAAAAAAGCATTCGCACGCATGGAAAATCATTGAAGCCTGCGATTGGGTGAGTGTATATAGGTGTGTAACAATGTGTGTGTGTGTGTACACCCTCTGAAAATATGTGTGTGTGTGTGTGTTGTGGCGTTTTTCCCATTTGACGCTCGGCTCATTTCAATTTAGTTGCGCGCCGCAAACGCTTTGAACTTGTTTTGTCCACCGGACCAGTCGCGAACATTTCGCATTCGAAGTCGAAGTCGAAGTCGAAGTATCCAATACACTGGATAGATCTCAAGTTGCCAGTGTCAGGCCCTGCCCAGAGCCAATGCTTTTCCTATCGAATCGCAAAAAAAAAAAAGCAGAAATTTGTGCGCGTTTTGATTTTTTGGCGCGTTTTTCATTTTGTCGTTGAAGTTTTTTTTCGGTTTATTTTTTGGCCCCTCGCACATTGCACGTAGCTGGGACCTGAACCTTTGTGCCTGTGTATGTGTGTGTGTGTCTTACCCTAGGCTACGAAAACAAAGCAAAAACACAACAACTATGTATTGATAAATTGCCAGCCGACGATTTCCGTCGTGACCCGCGCGTTATGCAAAATGCTCAAATGTAAATAAATATTAAAATAATACAAAAATCACTAAGCCTGCGCTCCGCTGTCTCACCCTCGCAGGTCCCCCCCCCGCTCTCCACTGACTCCTTTGTTGGTTTTGTGTTGTGAAAAATGAAGTGAATCTGTCTTTTGTAAAGTGAATCGCCATTGCCATCACTACAACAACAACAACAACAACAATAATAATAATAATAAGCAATAATAATAATAATAATAATGTAAGCCGACAAATTTCGGAGTGGCAGTCGCTTTTCTTTTCTTTCTTTATTTATGAAAACAATAAACGCAACACAGACTACGCATTAAGTGAATATCACTCTCCTCCTTCCCCCCCGTTACACCCTCGAGTCCCTTGTGTCCCTGGGCTTGTGGATCGCCAGACGGTTTCCTGGCACGCATATAATTTGCATGTGGATATCTGAACGCTGCCCGCATTCATCTTTATGAGTTGCAACAAGATGTCTTATGTAATCTGGAAACTATTCATGAAGCAATATGCTCGCCTGCGCCTCGGCCACAATACGCAGCAGCCATTGAGACCGACATTGATCTGGCATGAGTATGCGGCCATTGAAGCGGTAGGTGGCTTACAATCTCTCTCTCAGCCTTTAGGGCACAAGCCAACAATGGGCATATATATATATATGTATATGGAAATTGGAATTGGTTATGGGAATCGGTATGGGAAATGGGGGTCAACTGCAAAGGAGTTGTGTCTTGGCTCAACTCAAACTCTCATTGATTTAAATTGAGTAATTTGTAATGCTATATTCCCCATGTAATTGCAAATTAATGCCCACAAATTACTCACAACTTTTGGGCTTTTAAATTGAGAGATCAAATGAGATCAGCATACGGTTGAGCTCGAGATTGCGATTGCGATTCGATTGGTTTGGGTATGTTATGAGCAGGAGATATGAGTTTAGCTTAAGGGAAGTTGAACTGCATAAGTCTTAAGCGGTATTTTAGGCAAGCTTGAAAGTCTTTTTGTACCCTGAACTCATTGAAAATGGGTAAAAAGGATATTTGGTTTTGGTCAAAAGTATGTAACAGGCAGAAGGAAGCATCTCCGACCCCATAAAGTATATATATTCTGGATCAGCATCAACAGTCGAGTCGATATATTTTCGATAACTTTTCCCGTTTCGATATACACATGTTATCGATAACAACAAAATCTTGAATTTGGAAAACTTTGAGACGCAGTGATGAGCATCAACAGCCGAGTCGATATATTTTCGATAACTTTTCCCGTTTCGATATACACATGTTATCGATAACAACAAAATCTTGAATTTGGAAAGCTTTGTGATGCAGTTTCTAACATTAGACGAAATAATGACAATCTGTGAAAACTGTATTGAAATCGGTTGAGAAACATCGGAGATATGGAACATTGAAGTTAAGTCAAGTATGTAGTATACACACACACACACTAACACTACAAGTACTGACTGTACGCGTTAAGTATAGAGTTCAGGGTATCGTCTAGTCGGAATTTCTCGACTAGAGCCTTCTTACTTGTTTCTAGTTCCCAAAACTAACTGCTTCTCAGCCTCATTGAATGTTTTCGATTGGTAAACCAGCTGATGTTATTTTATATTGAAACCCATCTTTAGAAACTTTCAAGTGTGCAAAACTGTTTCAAAAACTATTCAAAATCTCATCCCTATTATTTTTCGCTACAAAAACCTTTACTTTCGGCTCTGTTTAAAAAGATGCCGCTTCGCTTTCGTTCGATTTGATTAACAATCTGTTTATATGAGCTTCAAAAAAAGAAGTTAACAGCATATTTGCCTCATTGCCAAGGCAAGTCGCTCCAATTGCCAAAGGAAGTGCAGGTGACGCGAAACTCATTTCTTCAATCCCCAAAAAGCAACACAAAAAAAAACTATGAAGATAAAGCTAAAAAGTAGCCGCAATTGACGTACTCGTAATATTATTTTTTATTGATATGATATGGAAGAGTTGGGCTGGGCTGCGGGGAGGGGGGGTGCTGATCAAGACCACCAACGGGCAAAACATTCATTTGCCACTATCCCATTGGCCATTTGGCTGATTTCGTTGCCATGGCTTAAACGTACACTGTCTGCCCCATTGATAATAACAATCTCGAAAACTAAGAGATGCAATAAGTCAGCGCTAAGTGTTAAAATGTCGATATTAATTGTGGACTAGCTTGCCACCGGTTGGCTGGATAGTTGTGTGTGTGTGCAACAGCTTCTGCTTGCCTCTTTCTTCTCCTGCGCTACTTGCCCCCGCTAGACACGCTCGCATTTAAATAAATTGCGATTATGGCCACAAATGTGGCAGTGAAGCAGAGCCAGTGAACCGAGCAGCCACGCTAATAATATTTATCAGTGCCTCATTTGTTGCACGGACAGCCGCCGCACTGTGCCACACACACACACGAGAGAGAGGGAGAGGGGCGGAGAGGGTGTTGTTGAATGGCCAATAAACCCAAAAAAAATATGTATAAGCAAATAAAAATTGTTGCCAGCTAATTGCGAATTGGTTTTTTCTTTGTGTCCAGTTGTTGTTGTTAAGGTGGGGGCATGTTGCTGTTGTTAGTGTTGTTGTTGTTGGTTTGTGCATCCGCTCGTCAGTTTTTGGTTGCCGTTTTTCACATTGTTTGGCAGCCAACCCCATGCATATAGATATATATATATATCGCAACTAAGTAAGTTTTGCATTTTAAACAGAAATCATGCAAAAAACTGAGACATGCAACAACAACTTACAACAACAACAACAACTTACAACGTTGAACGGCTTTCAAATCGCATTTCAAAGCTGTTAACTGTAGATAGACTGAAGGAAGCATACAGAATGGGTGAGGGAAAAAAGTGGGGAGGGGTATGAGGGGCATGAAAACTGTTTAAGTTTTTAATATTTTCCCGCGCGCCGCCACACGCACAACGTGGGAAAAACTCATGAAAAATGCAACAACGCATTCGAATTGAATACTCAATTTTTGCATGCCCAATTGCAATATGAAAATGAAAAATACAAAAACAAACTTTGTGTGCACAATTTTCTTTAAGCCATAAATACACTTGGACTTTAGTTCGACTTGCGATAGGGCAGAGAAAAGGAAAAAAAAACAAAGCAGGAAAACGGCGCCATTGATAAGCTGCACGGCATAAGGAAACGAAAGAAGATTAAAGCATAAATGCGATATGACAAAATATGTATGTAACTGATATTTGATGGATGTAACTTAAGATGGCTTGCGATCTTGGGGGAAATGAGCAGTACTTAAGCCATTAAAAGTAATCAGCTTTTAAGTGCAGTACTAAAAGTGGTACACAAAAATTACGATCAAGTTTGGCCGTTTTGATATTCAGTTTTTTCATTGTACTTGTAACAAAAAGTAATTAATTAAAACTTATTAGCATTATTCGTTGTATGTAAATAGGCATAGAGTGTAAAGTAGTTAATTGTTAGATAGAAAAGTGGCAAATTAATTGACTGAAAATCAATTGCTTGAATTTGTGTTTAAATGGCGTGTTAATAAGAAATGTTTGTGTCTAAATAAGGAGGTGCCAAGTACGATATAGCTATTTTATATCGTAAATACCATGAAAAACTGTATCGTAAGAAAACTGTATCGTAAATACCATGAAAATCTGTATCGTAATGCGAGCTATTAACTAATAAAATACCAAGCACGATATATATATTTAATATCGTAAATACCATGAAAAACTGTATCGTAAGAAGTTAAAGCGAGATATTTATTAACTAAACTTTATAAAATAAACTATGTATTTAACTAGTTCTTTCGTTCATTTCGATTATAGTTTATTTTAATCTTGAGCTCGAACTTTGTATCAAAATTGAACGAAGTAAAGAAGTTAAAGAACTGAACGATTCAATTGATTTGGCAAAACCTAAGCTTTACTAAAACTCTAAATATTTTAACTTAAATTTTGATTGTTGTTTAAAAATTGATTGCTGCAATTGCTTTTAAATGGCGTGTAGGAATAGGAAAGGTTTGTGTCTAAATAAGGAGGTGCCAAGTACGATATAGCTATTTTATATCGTAAATACCATGAAAAGCTGTATCGTAACAAGGTAATGCGAGCTACAAACTAAACTTTATAAAATAATAAAATACCAAGTACGATATATCTATTTATTATCGTAAATACCATGAAAATCTGTATCGTAACAAGGTACTGCGAGCTATTAACTAAACTTTATAAAATAATAAAATACCAAGTACGATACATCTATTTTATATCGTAAATACCATGAAAAACTGTATCGTAAGAAGTTAATGCGAGCTATTAACCAAACTTTATAAAATACTAAGTACGATATAGCTATTTTATATCGTAAATACCATGAAAAACTGTATCGTAAGAAGTTAATGCGAGCTATTAACCAAACTTTATAAAATACCAATTACGATATAGCTATTTTATATCGTAAATACCATGAAAATCTGTATCGTAAGAAAATCTGTATCGTAAATACCATGAAAATCTAACTATTAACTAATAAAAAACCAAGTACGATATAGCTATTTTATATCGTAAATACCATGAAAATCTGTATCGTAACAAAGTAATGCGAGCTATTAACTAAACTTTATAAAATTATAATAAAATGCCAAATACGATATAGCTATTTTATATCGTACATACCATGAAAAGCTGTATCGTAAGAAGTTCAAGCGAGCTATTGACTAAACTGTATAATAAACTATATATTGGGTTGTAGTTTAACTAGTTCTTTCGTTCATTTCGATTATAGTTCATTTTAATCTTGAGCACAAACTTTGTGTCAAAATTGAACGAAGTAAAGAAGTTAAAGAACTGAACGATTCAGTTGATTTGGCAAAACCTAAGCTTTACTAAAACTCTAAATATTTGAGCTTAAATTTTCGCTTGTTCATCCAATTTATGACATCCTGAAAATTGATTGCTTCAATTGCTTTTAAATGGCGTGTATGAATAGGACAGATTTGTGTCTAAATAAGGAGGTGCCAAGTACGATATATCTCTTTTATATCGTAAATACCATGAAAAACTGTATCGTAACAAGTTAATGCAAGTTATTAACCAAACTTTATAAAATAATAAAATATCAAGTACGATATATCTATTTTATATCGTAAATGCCATTAAATTAAGGTGTATCGTAACAATCAAGTACGATACATCTATTTTATATCGTAAATACCATGAAAAACTGTATCGTAACAAGTTAATGCGAGATATTAACTAAACTTTATAAAATAAACGATATATTGGGTTGTAGTTTAACAGTTAAAAATTAATAAGCTAATAAAATCAAAAATATTTTCACTTATTTGATCCAATTTATATTGGTTGATGACATAAGCTTACCAAATCGATTTTAAATAACGATTATTGGCTATAAGCAGCTTTAAATTATCAACACATAATCCAATCGAAAGCCTGCATTTACATATATATATAAATATTTGTGTGTGTATATAGAGCATATATGATCGTCGTGTTTTGTTGTTGTTTTCTTCACTCAAATTGTCACTTGTCAAACGATATAACGAGCATTTTTATCGTTTCGTTTGGAGCTGCTTAGCATGCAAATGGTTTTCTCACACATCATTTTCATTACTACAACAACAACAACAACAGCAACAACAACAACAACAACTACTATGATCACACCAAAATCATTTCTCTTTCATTTATTTGGGGGCAATCTGAGGTTAGACGAAGCCATTAAAGACACGCATTCGCAGTCGCAGTCGGCGTCGGCGTCGCAGTCAACGTCGCAGTCGCTGTCTCTGTCAGCATTCAAGTTGTAGTCAAGTAATTTTCAATTTCTTTTGGCTGTTTGCTGTCACTTAATTTGGCAGCGGGAGCAGTTGCAGTTGTGCCACCCACACACACACACACACACACACACAGACGAACGAAGAGTGTCTCCAAGCTTGCGTCCATTTGTGGCGAGGGCGCAATTGCAATTTGCACCGCCAACGCACCACACCAACAACAACAACAACACTCTTGGCCAAGTTGGCGCTGCTTGTAACAAATTAGTTACTGACGCAATATATATATATATATATGCATTAAATTTGTGTGTGTGTGTGTGTTTTTCTCTTGTCTCTTAGCCATTATCAAAATCACACGCAATAAATTGAATTTGTCTTGTCTTGTTGTTGTTGCTGTCGCTGTTGTTGTTGTTGTTGTTGGGGGCAGCAGGTGTGTTTTTTGGGCACTCGGGAAAAAGCTGGCGACTAGCGTTATCCAATTAATAAAAAGAAAACGCAGTCATAATATTTTGATTCAAGCACAAATGTGACAAGCGGTGCATAGAAATTCATTTTCAAGCGGGTTTTCGGTTCGTTATACCCTCAACCCATTCAAAATGGCTAAAAAGGGTATAATCGATTTGTGCAATAGTATGTAACAGGCAGAAGGAAGCATCTCCGAGCCCATAAAGTATATATATTCTTGATCAGTATCACTAGTGGAGTCGATATATTTTCGATAACTTTTCCCATTTCGATATACACATGTTATCGATAACAACAAAATCTTGAATTTGGAAAACTTTGAAACGCAGTGATGAGCATCAACAGTCGAGTCGATATATTTTCGATAACTTTTCCCTTTTTCGATATACACATGTTATCGATAACAACAAAATCGTGAATTTGGAAAACTTTGTGAAGCAGTGATGAGCATCAACAGCCGAGTCGATATATTTTCGATAACTTTTCGCGTTTTCGATATACACCTGCTATCGATAACAACAAAATCTTGAATTTGGAAAAGTTGATGATGCAGTTTGAAACATTAGACGAAATAATGACAAATTGTGAAGTTTTTATTGAAATCGATTATGAAACACCGGAGATATGGAGCATTGAAGTTAAGTCAAGTATGTAGTATACACGTACACACACACATACTTGCACGCACTGACTGTACGCGTTAAGTATAGGGTTAAGGGTATAGTCTAGTCGGGATTTATCGACTAGAGCCTTCTTGCTTGTTTTCTTTTGTGAATTACGAGCGAAGAGCAAAGATTGTGATTGGATTGTGATTTGATTTGATTTGGGAACATGTGGGTCAGTTGTCACTGTGTGTGTGTGTGTGTGTGGAACTGTACACGCGTGAGAAGCTAATGCCTGAATTATACAAATGTATATAAAACTGCTGCAAGGTTAGTTGTCAAACTGGTCAACTTGGCCAACTTTGTGTTTGGTTAGTGAAGCGACCTTCCTTTAATGGCCAGCTACTTTGTTGAGTTGAGTGGAACAGTTTTTCGATTTCCTTTCCTGCCTCGTAATTTGTGAACCAGCCAAGCAGCAGCCGCCCATAAACAACAACAACAACAGCAGCAACAACATTGTTGCCACGACCCACTGGCCAAGACCCAAACACGCACGCATGAAGATGGCTCGAGGCGCCACAAGACTCAAGTCTCTCTCTCTCTCTGGGGGTAATTAATTGATGAGCTGCGTCCGGCAGCAAATTGAACGCTTCTCCACTCGGGGCGGGGGGGCATGGAGTGGTGGCAGCATTGGAATCTGCATCTGAATCTGGCACAACTGGCAAAAACCGAAAATATGTTTTTACTTTTTGATATATTTATTGGTATTTATTTTGTTGGCTGCTTGGTCGCACTTCAAAAGTTGCCGACTTGTGGCAATTTATTGTGGCGCATGCGCTGCAATTGCGCCGCTGGCGACATCTGGCGGCCGCTCCACACAACAGGCACCGAACAGACCGGCTAACAGCTAGGACTAAGCACCCAGGACGACACACTCGACACTCTAGCCTCAGTTTAGCGGCTAAGCAAGAGCAAGACGCATTGCAACAGCCACAATGTGGCAAGTTGTGGGCGTAAATTGTGTGTGTGGCTAATATGGAAAGCGGCTTAAACCAAAAAAAGTGTCACATTGTCAACGTGTGTTTAAGTCCAAAGTGTTTCTTTTAAGCCAAAAACAAAAACAAAATCCCAAAAACATTTAGCCACTGGCATTGTTATGTGTGTTGTGTGTGTTTTTGGTCAAAAAGGAGGCGGCGGCTGCCACTTTCACTGCAAAAGAAAGTGAATTCTACTGTGCTACACTTGACCTATGACAACAACAACAACTGGCAAAGCATTTGACGTTCTGAGCTTCAGCAAAAGTCATTTGATTGTCATGCAATGCAAATGTGCAAAATGTTGTTGTTACTTGCCACGCCCCCTCGAACAGCGTGCCGCTGTTGTCTGACTGAAATCGGATCAATGCTGTCCCCAATTGATTTTTTGTTTAACTTTTAACATGCACCCGGTTCGGTTCGGTTCAGTTTCAGTTTGGTTCGCTTCGGTCACTGCTAGAAATGTTAGTTGCCAATTGGTTTTTTTTTCTTCTTTTTACTGGTAGTCCCAGGCAACCCAAAGACTTTGCGTGTCTGCCTATGTGTATGTGTGTGTGTATGTGTGTGTGTGTGTGTATGTGTGTGTTTAAAGAACCTTTATTCTTTGTGCTTTTGTTTTTGTTTTTGTGTCCCCAATTGTAGCGCACCCTTTTAAAGGTATGCCTCTGATTCCAGTGTTTACATTTGCATTTAGAATTTAAATTATAGTACTGCAAGATTTATTGAAAGCTGGATATTGCTAACACATACACACACACGCATACACACATACACATACACACATACACATACACATACTTACATGCCTAGCTTTCGATGCTAATTTCCATATGAAAACTCAATGTAAGAAAAACTTCAATAAGCTGAAACTAAATATGCGAATTTATTCTTTACTTTTTGTTAGGAAGTTGAAAACTGTTTCGAAATCGACATTTTTACAAAGTATTTTGTCCTAAATTCCTAATTTCAAAGTTAATTTTTCAAGTATATTTTGACTAGGTTTTATAAGGTTTTTATTAGGTTCATGATTAATTTCTATAATTTTAAGATAATTTTTACTTGATTTATTATTATTATTATTTATTTTTTTTATTTTCTTATACTATCAATTAGGAATAGTTTTGAATTTTTAAGAAATATAATTAGCAAAGTTTACAACAACTTTTGATATTGATTTAAGATAATTTGTGGTTTACTTTTTGTTAGGAAGTTGAAAACTGTTTCGAAATCGAAAGTTTTTTAAAGTATTTTGTCCCAAATTCCCAATTTCAAAGTTAATTTTTCACTTAGAACTTATTTCAAGTATAGTTTGACTAGGTTTAAGAAGGTTTTTATTATTTTCGTTAATTTTAAGATTATTTGTACTTGATTTAAGGCTTATTTTCTTATTCTATCAATTAGGAATAGTTTTGAATTTTTAAGAAATTTCCATATAAAAACTCAATGTAAAACTTCAATAAGCTTAAACTTTTTCTTTACTTTTTGTTAGGAAGTTGAAAACTATTTCGAAATCGTTTTCATAAAGTATTTTGTTTTAAATTCCCAATTTCGAAGTTTATTTTTTACTTACATCTTATTTCAAGTATATTTTGACTTGGTTTAATAAGGGTTTAATTGAGTTCGGGATTAGTTTCTATAATTTTAAGATTATTTTTATTTATTTTATTATAAAAATATGTATTTTGTCCTAAATTCCCCATTTCAAAGTTTATTTTTCACTTAGAACTTATTTCAAGTATATTTTGACTTGGTTTAATAAGGGTTTTATTAAGTTGAGGATTATTTTCGATAATTTTAAGATTATTTTTACTTGATTTAAGGCTTATTCTCTTATACAATCAATTAGGAATAGTTTCGGATTTTTAAGAAATTTCCATATGAAAACTCAATGTAAGAAAAACTTCAATAAGCTTAAACTTTTTCTTTACTTTTTGTTAGGAAGTTGAAAACTATTTCGAAATCGTTTTCAAAAAGTATTTTGTTTTAAATTCCCAATTTCAAAGTTAATTTTTCACTTAGAACTTATTTCAAATATAGTTTGACTATGTTTAATAAGGGTTTTATTAAGTTCAGGATTAATTTCTATAATTTTAAATTTATTATTACTTGATTTAAGGCTTATTTTCTTATACTATCGGAAAAGTTTTGAATTTATTAGAAATATAATTAGCAAAGTTTAGAACAACTTTTGATATTGATTTAACATAACTTTAGTAACAATTTAGTATTATAATTTAACAAAACTTTAGTATTATATATATATATATATATATAATAGTAACCAATCCATAAACCTTCTTGCACTTTAGCCCAAGGGACATTGCTTATAAACAACAACTATTGAACTTCACACGTGTCTAATTTTTGTCTGTTTTTGGTTGTCTTTTCTCTGGTATTCTCAATGCAGACTGACACAAACAAGGCTGCAACAACAACTGCAACAACTGCAACAGCAACGCGCAACATCGACCCAGGAGCCGAATTAGTGGATCAGGGCCATTTAAGCGAGATCTTGGTGCTGAGTGACACTCAAATCGATGGCCAGGCCGCGACATCGGCGCCGCTAGCAGTGGCCATCGACAACAACATGGACAACATGAACAACACGGACACCGACACGAACACAAACAACAACAGCAACAGCAGCAACAACAACATGAAAGAGGCCACAGCGTGCCACACAGCGCCAATAGCGCGCGACGAGGATGTAGATGTGGATGTGGATGAAGATGAGGAGAAGGCGAAGACGAAGACGAAGACGAAGGTGCATGTAACAGAGTCAGAGTTGCAACTGGAGATGTTGCAGCCGCAGCAGCAACAGCAGCAGCTGTCGGCATTGGCCAAACCGAATGCTAATTATGTGTGCTGTCAATGCCCAGCAACAGCAACAGCAACAACAACAACAACAACTGTGAACCGCAGCAAGTCGCGAGTACGCAACTATCTAAAGAAATGCAAGCAACGCCTAACGGGTCAGCAGAGCAAACCAGCAACAGCAACAGCAACAACAGCAACAGCAACAACCACAACAACAACAGCAACAATTACAATGATCAAAAACGCGGCGGAACGAAAAGCACCCACAATAGAAGAGCAGGAGGAACAAGAGGAACAGGAGGAACAGCAGAAACAGGAAGAGCTAGAGGAGCCAGAGGAGCCGGAGGAGGACTCCAGCTGTGGCAGTCGAGATTCGGCTAGTGCCTATGTCGACTCAATGCCGCTCGACTTGAGTCTGCGACGAGCGCCAGCCGCGCCACAGGAGTCCAGCAGCAGCAGCAGCAGCAGCGATAGCGAAATCGAGGAACCAGAGGAGCCGAGGGAACAACTAACACTGGTACGTACTCAAGTTAGTGTAAAGAACAACAACAAAATTGCTTACTTTAGCCCTTATGTGTGTTTTTTGTACCACCCGCCCCGCCCCCCTCCGGTCGCAGGCAATGGGAACGATAATGTGTGCGGATGGCTCGCTGGCTGAACTGATTGACAGGCATCTGTCGCACATTTATCCCATCTACTGGGCACGCACGCGTGCGATTTTAATGCGCCAGGCACGTGAGCTTCTCGAGCGCCATTTTGAGGGCTCCCTGGCCAACTTTGAGCAGCGATTCCTATGCAAATTTGCGCAAATTGCCGCAACGCTGCGCGCCACTCATCAAATTGGCGAGGTAAGTGCCCCCCACAACAACAACATAAACAACTCCCTAGAGTCCCTTTTATAATCTCAGTCAGACAGTCGAGTAAGAGATCGGCTTGGAGTGGAGAGAGATCTATCATTTAGTGTTTCTGCAGGCTCACAAATTAGCGCTCGAGCAATTTAACGATCCCGGGCTATGGAAATGATTGGAACTGCTCAGATTGAAATGGGAGTGGGCATATGTTACTGGCGGGAGGCATGTAGATTGAGATTCCATATGGTTATTTAATTCGAACAAGAGCAATTTATTACTACTGCTCGGAAAAGGTATAAGACAAGAAGAATTCTTAAGAAAAAGGGGATCTGTAAACTCATATATGTATTTATTTCGTTAAAGCTAGTAGAATGTTTCTTGAACAATATAATATTAGTTATTTAAGTTGAATCTCAAAACGTTTAGAACAACTGCAGCCCTGGCCGCTGTTAACTTAGGTCGAAACATAACAGCGCGCTGCAGCGTTTAACAGTACCATAGCGAGCGCTAACAGTGCCAATTTGAGCATAACAGACTGCGCTTTGCCAACTTGAAGCGAAGTATAACAAACAACAACAACAATACTACCACTTCGTGCGTCACACGAACAGCAAAGCGAACGAGCAGCGAACGAGCAGCGCAGCTCAGCTTGTTACAGTCTTTAGATTTTTCCGAAAAGGTCGAATAGTGGAATTTGTGTTGCCAGTTTGAGATTTGAATTCGCGGCGCGCAGTCTTGTGAGCGGCAGAAAGTAGTTAAAAAAAAAACAAAAAACAAAAAAGCAAAAGCAAGCAACACGAAAACGAAGAACGTGCAACTGCCGCATAGTTCGTATTTCGTATGTTTTTTTCACACTCGCCTCATCAATGAAATGTGCAACAGTTTTTTACCAGGAATAACAACAGTTGGCCAACAAATTACACTTGTTGCCCCCAGTGTAGTGATCTTAAACAAAGCAAACAAATATTTATACGTTCTTAAAGTGCCTTTTAAGTGTCCATAAAACAACAAAAAAAAAAAGAAAAAAAAAAAGTATATTCATATATATAAATCAAGAGAAAAGTAGCCATAAAAGTGCCTTAAATAGTTACATTTTGAATAAAAACACATTTATGTGCGCATAAATACAAAACTTTAATACATTTTTATTGCTTAAGGTAATTTCAAACTCTTTTTCTTTTCATCATTTGCATGCATATATATATATATATACATCTTTTATGGCCTGAAAATAATAATAATTATAATATTAGCGAGCCTCAACTTCAAATGCATACTAATTTTATTGTTTAGTGTTTTTTTTCTTAACTGTTATTTGTGATCGACCCTGAACTTATGGTCGAGGCACCACATAATTGTTGTTTTTTTCTTTTATGTTGCACGTATGACAATTCCAATGACCGGAAGCCAAATGAAAGCTCAAAAGTCGCGTCCTTCGACCTACGCTCTTTTTAGACCTATTTAGAACCTTCAGTGTTGGTTGGTGGTGGGGGGGAAAGACCAAAAGTGCGAGGCGAAACATATTGTAAATGGGCTTTTGGATTTCGATTTGAAATTATTTCAATGACAAAGCCAACAACAATGTGTGGGCTGCCTTTCAAAAACGCGACTCGACCACTTTTGGGAGAGAGGGAAAACATATTGAAAATCGAAATCGTGTGTGTTACAAAATATATATTTCTGAATATGTGTGTTCTTGACGAATTTGTGTTAAATGCTGCTTATCAGCTGACAGACAACGAATGAGTCGTTGTTGTTGTGTCTTAAACGTAATTTATGGTAATTTTGCGTTACGCATACGCAGTGTGGTACGTACTTAGTTTTGTCGAAGGCGATTGCCACAACACATGTTGCACATTCGCTGCTCTCCGCGCTCCATACTGTGGGAGTCAATAAAGTGCTCGCAACATGACCTACATACAACAACCAGCAACAACCAGCAACAACCGACAACAACAACAACAACTTTGACTCGGGCAATGTGTTTTTTTTTTCATTTTATTTGAATCAATCAGCAAAAATTACTACGCACATTTGCAGCTGATTTTTGAGCAGCCGTAAAAAGCGTAAAGAAGCAAGTTGCAAGAACTGTGCTTGAACCCGCTTGCAGCAGAGGGCGCTGCCAACTTGCCCCCACCCACCCTTCCCCCTCTCACAATTTGCAGCTGCTGTCTGTTGCATGTTAATTGCCTTTTAATTTCTCAAGCTGTGTGTTCGCCGTTCTCATTGTGGCAATGTGTGTGTGTGAGTGTGCTGTTGTGTGTTTGAGTGTGTGTGTGAGTGTGCTGTTGTGTGTGTGAGTGTGCTGTTGTGTGTGTGAGTGTGTCTGTCTGTGTGTGCTTAATAAAGAAACTTAATGCAGTCGCTTTAAAAATTCTTAGCTGTTTGATTTGAAATGTGTGTGAAGTGTGTGTAATGTGTGTGTGTGTGTAGTGTGTGTGTGTGTGTGTAGTGTGTGTGTGTGTGTAGTGTGTGTGTGTGTGTTTGTGTTATACCCTATAATAACAGTCTTGATTGGCATTGAGAACTGTGGGTGAAGAGGTTAAGTTAAAGTTCATTAGAAATATGAAAAGATTTTTATAGCACAAATCTTTGTATCTAAGCTATAAACATACATACATATCTACAATATAAACATACATACATATCTACAATATACACATACAATATATTTTTGCTATAAAAACTTTTAACTTTTTAAATCTAACATATAAATCATAGAAGAAGTGCTTAAGAGAAATACACCCAGTAAAATTAATATTTGTGCAACATATTTTCTTAATTTTTTTTCGAATCTTTTACATGCTCGATTTTTTTTTTAATATTTGTTTTAAATAGGTAGTTGGTACATACATTTAAATTACAATTTTTGTTTTCAGTTGTAATTTATTTCATTAAGAAATTATTTCTTTGAAAGAAATCTTCATGTAAAGTTGGTATTTGTGCAAAACTTCAAATTACCAAATATTCGAGATATTAAGTAATTGAATTAAGTTTAATTTATTAATTTATTGTATGCTTTTAATGCCAGACATATTTATTTATTTATATTATTTAATATATTCATAAGAAGTTAAGTTCCAACAGAACTGATTATTATTCATTATTCTTATGCTGATTCTTCCAGACAAAAGATAAGAATCAGCTTGAAAAACTCTTTCCACAAAAAACTCAAAGTTATGCCATTAGAAACGTTAAAGTAAAAGTTGATATAAAATAGTATTTTAAAAGAATATTTAAAAGGTTTGCGAGGTAGTCCAAAGTCTGTTACGAATAACACTTTTACTTCTTTTATTTAGTTTTATTTCGAGAGCTTTACTTTTTTTTTTTCAATGAAGCACGTTCTGTAATTTAATTCGGTTTTGTGCGCAGCCGCAACGGCACACATACACACACACACACACACACTACGCACACTACAAATATACATAAGTGTAGTACTTTATAGAATGGTGGTGGAGATTTAAAAAGGGTCGCAACTCTGCTCCTCATCAGGTTTTAGTTTTGTGTAGTTTGGTTTGAGTGCCTCAAATTGTAAGCGGAAATTGTGTATTAAGTGAACGTTGGAAAACAAACACAAAACAAAAATGTTGGGGTTGTTGCTGCTGCTGATGCCTTTTGTTTGCTGTCTGTCTAAACTGATTAGGCTCGAACTCTTTTTTTCTCTGATTCTGTGTTGCTTTTCTTTCTTTTTATACCCTGAACCCATCGAAAATGGGTAAAAAGGGTATAATAGTTGAGTGCTAAAGTATGTAACAGGCGGAAGGAAGCATCTTCGACACCATAAAGTATATATATTCTTGATCAGCATCAACAGCCGAGTCGATATATTTTCGATAACTTTTCCCGATTTCGATATACACATGTGATCGATAACAACAAAATCTTGAATTTGGAAAACTTTGTGATGAAGTTTGAAAGATTAGACTAAATATTGACAATATGTAAAATCTTATTAAAATCGGTTGAGAAACATCGGAGATATGGAGCATTGAAGTTAAGACAAGTATGTAGTACACACACATACTCACACAGCTTGCAAGCAGTGACTGTATGCGTAAAGTATAGGGTTCAGGGTATAGTCTAGTCGGGATTTCTCGACTGGAGCCTTCTTACTTGTTTTTTTTTTGTGTTTCTGCTGCAGCTGCAGTACATGGCATATCACTTAGAGACGTACAGCAATTACTGTCGAGCGAGCGTTGAGCGCAGATAGAAAACAGCTTCCGAGTTGAGATACAACAACAACAACCGCAGCAGCAGCAGCAGCAGCCCCATCATCAATCCGCACAATGCTGATAAACACACTATCCAGACCCAATTCCAAATGCAATTCCAAAATTGCAATTGCCAGACAGAGACAGAGAGAGAATGGGAGAGGGGAAGCGAAGGAGTTTTTTTCGCAGTCTGGCAATAATTTTTAGCTGGAAAAAGTGCTTTGAACTGTGTGTTGAACACAACATGATCGGCATTTGTTAGCGATAATGAATTGAACATTTCTGAAAACATGTTTGTACATAATTTGTATGCAGGCACCACTCGGCACCACCACCACCACCACCACCACTGCTACGGGACTCTACCAATCCACCAATCGTCTGCCTACTCCCCCCAAACCGACCAACTCTTCCTGAGCGTCGTTCGTGTGTCTTTCTGTTTGTTGTTGGTCTAACTAAGAGCTAAGATACTCGATCTGTATCCTATAGCTGGCTGTTTGTTTTCTGCGCACACAAAAAAGACGCTAAGAGAGCGACAGAGAGGGTGAGAGAGGAGAGAGGATAAAGAAAGAAATGTGCAAAGTGTAAAGTGCATATTTATGGCTTGCATAAAATAACTTGTAAAATGCATTCACGAGTGCGCACTAACATTCATATACAACAAACACATACATAAGTATGAGTAGACACGTGTTGTGCATGACTGAGTGTGTTCAAAGAGTGCGAGTGCGAGTGTGTGTGTGTGTGTGTGTGTGTGTGTGTGTTGTGCGAGTGTGAATTGGCTATAAAGTCATGACAATCACATGTCGAATTAGAGTTGAAGAGGAAGTTGTCGTTAAGGATATGAAAATAGATACGAATGAATAATAATATCTTTAAACGCATATATGTACATATATATGTGAATAATGATTTGAGTGTTTACAAATACTAAACGTGATGTAGCTTCAAAGTCAATAGATTCATCTTCTTTAAGTTAGTTATGGTCGTAAAGTTTAAATAGTTTGAGATTGCAGGAAATCCGTTAATCAATCTTATTGACTCTAATGGATAGTTAATATTGAAAATGTTGCCAATTTATAACAAAGTATTGAAGAACGTTTTAATATTAGGCACTCTTTAAGCTCTTAAAGTTTCATCCATTAAATACTTTTTGAATCTGATGAGCTTAGGAAGGAATAACCCATCCAACATTCAATCATTTCTCCCAAGTGTTCCATGTGTAAGATTTTCTTTAGTTTCTTTTTCACACACTCCTAGTTATGAGGCGCATTTTTAGTTCTTAAAGTTTCATCTTTTAAATACTTCCTGAATCTGATAAACTTAGTAAGTATTTCTACGTAATAACCTATACAACCTTCAATCAGTTCAATCATGTTCCCAAGACTTTCTTTAAGATCAATCAATCATTTATTCCATGTGTTCCATGTGTAAGATTCTCTTTACTTTTCTTTCACATACTCCTAGTTATGAGGCGCTAGTTAGGTATTTTAGTTCTTAAAGTCTTATGCTTTAAATACTTCTTGAATCTGATAAACTTAGCAAGTATTTCTACGTAATAACCTATACAACCTTCAATCAGTTCAATCATGTTCCCAAGACTTTCTTTAAGATCAATCAATCATTTATTCCATGTGTTCCATATGTAAGATTCTCTTTACTTTTCTTTCACATACTCCTAGTTATAAGGCGCTAGTAAGTTATTTTAGTTCTTAAAGTTTTATGCTTTAAATACTTCTTGAAACTGATAAACTTAGCAAGTATTTCTACGTAATAAACTATCCAACCTTCAATCAGTTCAATTATGTTCCCAAGACTTTCTTTATGATGTTATTTATTTCACATACTCCCAGCCATTAGACATTATTCCCTTACGAAGTTACAACAAGCTGTTTTGAAGTCTTTTTCAAAGTTTATGGATACTTAAACATTAGCCACTTCATTATAAAGTACTTGGCCATAACTAGCGATGCTTAAGAATAATGAATCTGCGTCCAGATGGCTGCTGGCAATGACAAACGGAATACCAATCCTGAACTCAATCCGCCTGCCTGCTCCCTGCTCCCTGCTCCGTTCCAGACAGATTATGTTACTACTCAACGAGCTTAAATGATGTTTGGATTTTTATGTGATGTGCTTTTTATTGCGAGAACGAAGATGAGCCACAAATGCAACTTGTGGATGCGCAGCTGGCAAAAGAACGAGGGGAAGCGAGGGGCGCGCCGAGCAGTGCATAGAAGATAGCCTTGAATTATTCAAACGCGTGTGACTTGCTTAGTAATTAACCCAAGCACACAACACACAAAAGCCGCAGGCTGATGATGAGCAGCGCGGTTTTGTATCCAATGAGGATGGTAGAAAGGTGGGGGCATGGCGGATTGGGGGATTGGGGGTTTGGGAGATGGGTAGCTGCAGCTGTGGCTTGAGGCGGCGACCACGTCAAGTGGCAGTGGCAGTGGCAGTGTGGCAGACACCGAAACCGAGACATGAAACAAACAGCAACAACAACGCACATTTATGTGGATACTTTGTATTCCTTTTTGTTTGACTTACAGCCAGTTGTTGTTGCTGTTTGTTGTTGTTGTTGTCTGCTGTTTGTTTTACTTTGTGTTTTTTATGTCATTATCGTCATTGTCTGGCCGTCCGTCTGCTTAAGGTGAATGCTTCCTGCAATGCCAACAGGTAGACCAAACACAAAACACATTCTCAATGTCTGTCTGTCTGTTTGGCTGTTTGTTAGTGTGTGAGAATCGGCTGCTTCAAATGTTTGCCATGCTTGAAATGCTGCAGGCACACACCAAATAAATACTTATACATACAAAAAAACACAACAGTTACAAAACGAAGCCGTCGAATCCGAATCCCATGAATGACTGACAACCACCAAGCGACAATTGTGTCTGTTGTGTTGGTTGTGTACTTTAGACCACGACACAGACACGCTCTAATAAATGGTTCAATAATAAATTACAAGCATTGCATTTTGTGGTCATAGAGTTGCCGCCAGGATTGCTTATTTTTATACCCTGAACCCATTCAAAATGGCTAAAAAGGGTATAATGGGTTGGTCCAGAAGTATGTAAGAGGCAGAAGGAAGCATTTTCGAACCCATCAAGTATATATATTCTTGATCAGCATCAACAGGCGAGTCGATAGATTTTCGATAACTTTTCCCATTTTCGATATACACATGTTATCGATAACAACAAAATCTTGAATTTGGAAAACTTTGAGACGCAGTGGTGAGCATCAACAGGCGAGTCGATATATTTTCGATAACTTTTCCCATTTTCGATATACACATGTTATCGATAATAACAAAATCTTGAATTTCGAAAACTTGATGATGCAGTTTGAAATATTAGTTGAAATAATTATAATCTGTGAAAATTTTATTGAAATCGGTTAAGAAACGCCGGAGATATGAATCATTGAAGTTACGTACACACACACATACTTGCAAACACTGACTGTACGGTTAAAGTATAGGGTTTAGGATATGGTATAGTCGGGATTTCTCGACTTACTTGTTTTTGGCGTCACGTTATTTCTGCATTTGTCAAGTTCAAGCGTAACATTTGTATTACACTAGGCAACAAGTATTAAGTAGCAATTGCAGTTTGACTGTTGAACTCTTTTAATATGCTTATTAAAGATTTGTTTCGAAAGTCGTTCACAGTTTACTTGCTCATTGTGAGCTAATTTAGAATTAGTTGATAGTTATGGCAATTGACTTTGAGAGTATTTCATTTAACCTATTCGAAAGTGCAACAGATTATGTGAAATGCAAAGGCAGAAACTTAAAAGTGCATAAAAATATGCTTGGGTCAAAAGAAGATTCAATTGTAGAGCTCTGAATTGTAGAAATATGTTCATTTAAGTTAACTGAGATTTATTTTTACAACATTTATTAAGTTTCTTTTGTTATTTGCTTATGATGAAGGAATTATTCCATTATACTTTTTTTCTCTGACAACTTTAATTAAATATATTGTTAATTGAATTTGTTGCACAGTGTAGCATATAAAGTCGACGTCTAGGTCTTGGCATTTGTGTAGACGACACCGACACCTTGCCTTGGGCCAACCAGTTGTGAGCAGGATGTCAGATCGCGCCACCTTCGTGATTTGTGGCTTAAGGGCACATATGGCAGCTGAACTGAACACTAAAAACTGAGCCGCTAAACCGCTGAAGGAACCAGCAGGGCAGCCATTGCTGGGACCGCCCGGTGGTCTCGACGACTCCTGGTCAATGGAATGACTCCTTAGTCTCTCGTTCTGTCTGTCTATAGCTCTAGTCTGTCTGTCTCGTTTGTCTGTCTGTCTTTGTCCGTTTGGCCGGCGGATTAGCATTGAAATTGACTTCGTGCTGTGCTCATTAAAATTTTACGTGCATAAAGTTTATTTCGATTTGCTCGGCGTTGTCGTTGTATGTATTTGTTTCTTGTTGTATGCAGTTGTCGTTGTTGTTGTTGTTGAAGTCTTTGTCGCTTGCCACGTCCTTTGGGCCAAGCTCAACCTCAACCTCAAAGTCAAAGCCATCGTCATCGTCATCGTCATATCGACATTTGAGACCTTTTTTTTCCTAATAAAAACGCTAAAAATCCAGAAAAAACAATTACATTTTGTGGCTAAAACATTGGCCAACAACTTTCCTAGAATCGCACAAAAGAATGTGAAAATAGTTGTTACTTGAGCTCCTTTTGTTTTTAATCGCCTTTTTTTTCGAGCTTCCTCCTTGACCAAAAATCAAAAGCTACTTAGTTATAAAAGCAACTCTATTGCAGTTATAGCCAACTGTTTTTAATGTGTTTTTCCTTCTGTTAGTTTTTTTTTCTGTTTGCTGTTCGATGGCATTAACAAGTTTACGACCGTTTTGGAATTGATGTGGCTAACAACTTTTTCAATTACCTGACAGAATCAGAGTCCAAGATCATCTTTCTCAATCTTTCTCTCTCTCTCTCGCTCTTTGTCTCTGTCCTGTTGTCTTCTGTTATTATGCCATGGGGCTATAAAAACTCGTTTTCAGCTGTTTCCCAACCGAACGAAGTTCATGATCAGCTGTGAACTGAAAGTGGTTGATTGGAGCAACAACCATCAGGTAACAGCAGAAGAAGCAGTACAAATAGAAGGCAACAGAAGAATCTCTTGTTCAGTTTATGTACCGGTTTTTGCTGTTACTCTGCCGCCAATTGCACTCGTAATTGAGCCGCTTCGCATCGCTTTTGGATGGCATCGGAGAGTGCATCGCAGCGCATCATTGTCTCAATTTTCAAGCCCTGTCTTTAACTTCATCATCATCGTCGTCGTCGTTGTCTTACGTGCCACTGATGTAACAGGCAACTTGGAGTGAACAACTTGCCGCAGTTTTGTCTGCCTGCCTCAGCAGTTTGGCTTTGAAGTTTTTCGCTTTTTTGTTGTTATCTTAAAGCCCGTTAAGTTGACAGGCTGTGAAGTGCCTGATTCGCATATTTTGCCCTATAATATTTCAACACCCAATCGAGGCAGTCACTTCCTGCTTACAGATACCTAAATCATATAGCTGCCAGTGCCGCGCTTTGAAGCAGCAACCAAAAACAACAAAACACCAAAGATTCCAAAGAACAACAGCAACAACTGCAGCTGAAATTGGCATGCATTGCTGTATGATGTTCAAGAAGAAGAAGGGGAGGGATTCTCTGGCTGCTTGTGGCATTCCGGCCATGCAGCAAGCCATGACAGCCTAGACCTGATCTATTTTGGTCACGCTGTTCTCCCCCCTCTCATCGGCCATCTCCTTCTCTGTTTCGTCATTCAACAGCTACTCCAACAACAACAACAGCGACATGCAAAATATACATAAATATATATATATATGCACAACATATACACGATTTGTGTCTAGATATATAGCTTGCTTGGCAAAAAAACAAACAATTTGTAGGTGTGGCTGCGGCTTGGCTTTGGACTTTGGTGGTTGCTGCTGCTGGTGGTGGTGGTGGTGCTCCTGGTTGTGGTAATGGTGATGGCAATGCCATTCTCTTGATGGCCGTTCTGGTAGATGAAGCGGAAATGTGACGTTGACTTCACTGCAATAAATTCTCTCGCTTTGTTTGTGCAAAAGTTCAAAAAGATTTGCTTTTCTTTTTGTTGTTGTTCTTTTGCGTGTTACATTAAGCAAATTCCAGATGGTTTCCGCTGCACATATCAAAAAGAATGCCACATTTCAATAGCGTTTAAATTGAAAAGAAACTATTTTTTGTACAAATTCTATTCCAAACTTTTCGTAGCCGTAACTTCCGCAAAACTGAAGCGAAAAATTGAAATCAAGGCATTTTTTAACATGATTTTACTTCTAGAACAAAAACTCATGCAAAGTTCTAGTAAGTTTTCTTACATCTAAAACTAAAGCGCATTCCAAGTTCGAAACTCATTTTCCTTCACAACCAACTGTTTAAAATCTACCCCAAAAACAGAATCCACTTGGGAGCTTGTTGGAAAATTTCCACATAACTTTTTACTCTTTCCCACAATCGCATTAGTCACAAAGGCAGCAGGCACCACAATAATCAAATTGATTTGCCCAAAATTAACGGCCTTCTGTCGAAAAACACTTTTTTTCTCATTCCTCTTTTTTTTCGGTGGCATACACTGCGTATGTGTAATTAAAATTTTTGCGCTAGCGGCGCTTTTGACCAGGTGTGGCCCTTTGGCCAACATATTAATTATTGTTGAAACTCCACAAAATACAAAAATAGCAAAATAATATTGAAAATATATATAGAAACTGGGAGTGGGAATTTTTTGTTGTTGTTTTTGTTTTTTTATACTCTGAACCCATTGAAAATGGGTAAAAAGGGTATAATGGTTTTGTGCAAAAGTATGTAACAGGCAGAAGGAAGCATCTCCGAACCCATAGAGTATATATAATTTGGATCAGCATCAACAGCCGAGTCGATATATTTTCGATAACTTTTTACGTTTTCGATATACACATGTTATCGATAACAACAAAATCTTGAATTCAGAAATCTTAATGATGCAATTTAAAACATTAGACGAAATAATGATAATCTGTGAAAATTTTATTGAAATCAGATGAGAAACACCGGAGATATGCAAAATTGTAGTTAAGTCAAGTATGCAGTATACACACACAGTCACACATACTTGCAAGCAGTGACTGTACGCGTTAAGTATAGGGTTCAGGGTATAGTCTAGTCGGGATTTCTCCACTAAAGCCTTCTTACTTGTTTTTTTGAAGCTGAATGAACAATTTGCCGGGCAGCGGCCAACAAGTTGTCCGTCTCTATCTTTATGCCTCTTTCTCTCTTTTCATTTGTATAATTTATTAAGAAAACACGCCAAAACCAAATGCAGATATGCGTATGTGTATATGTGTGTGTGTGTGTGTGTGTGTGTTTCTGTATTTTTGTGGCTCTGTTTGTGCAACGCCTTTGTGCGCCTTTGCATGCGTAATTTGTGTTGCTGCGCCAACCGTGGTGGTCCCCAACAGTCCCAATGGCCCCGTCATCGTCATAGTCATCGTCATCATCCGCCCTGTCTCTCTCTCCTTCGTTCTCGCTGTGTTGCTGTCCTGGTTGCCGATCCGGGTGCGACGGCACCCGCATTGAATAATTGCCATAGGCTGGGGCGCCACACGACGCCGGCAACTGGCACCGGGATTTCGATTTGGATACACTTATATCTATGTGTGTGTGTGTTGTGCATATGCATATATATATATAACTATATATCTGCATATATGCTAATGCCACAGCTTGTCGACTTGATTACTCACACAGAGAAAAAACATTTGTTGCATGCATAAATACCCTACAATTAAAAAGATTTTGGTTGCATTTCATTAAGACACAACAAACTTTCCATATTCAAAATGCAATTGTTATTAAGAAAGGATTGTTAGTGTTTCAACTTTAAAGAGTATCTAACAGTCTGCTTGAGTTTCACATCTTATTTATGTAGTTCTGAGTTCTTTTTCGTGTCATTTAGTGTTCAACATCAAAGGCGTGGGAATGATGGCAAAAAATCACAAAATGATATATGCGTCTGTTTTCGGCAAAAGGATCTACAGACAAATCCTCGCCAGCCTAATTTATGGCCATCCAAAAAGGTAGCAATACACACAAAAACAATCCAACCAAAATGCCGCTAATGGAACGGAAATTTGTCGCCGCAACAAATTCGAAAACAAGAGCGAGAGCAAAAAAGAATGCCAAAACGCGCTGACTTGACTTTGAAAGCCAAAATGGGAAAAATTCTAACAAGAAAAAAACATGCATAAGAGTTAAAATCGAACTGAGTGAAACTGGGGCTTGAGGCTGGGCCTGGTGTATTTTGGGGCTTTGGCGATGACAATGACAAGCGGCGTCCGAACGACGCCGCACATTTGGGTCAATGACGAGCGACAACGACTCCAACGATTCCAATGATTTAGAACCTAACGTTGAAGATCGGCAACAGACAACAACAACTTGGAATCGAATCGGCGGTCAATCAAGCAGAAAATGTTGTGTGTGTACGGAGAAGCATCAGTTTAGCATGTGGCGACAGCGATATACTATATATATACACATATATATCCCCCGCTTAAGAGAATCCAAACTGACACTGAAGGGGGGAAATTGTTGTAGTGTTTGTTGCTGTTGTTGTTGTAGTGTTTGTTGCTGTTGTTGTTGCTGTTGCTGTTGCTGTTGTGTGTGGCGACGATCATTTTGTTCAATCGATTGTAAACGATGCGTTGCGATCGTTGGCTTTTGTGCTTGCGGCTTTGATCAAATGACAAAATTGATCATTTTCTGTTTCAATGGATTTTGGAGCAAAAACCCACCCCCCTCAAGTATTCCCCCCAACCCCTCTTTGGCACTGCCTCGTCACACAACAATTGATTTATGTTGGCTGTTGTCTCTGCTGTGTGGGGTCTCACTGGCTGTGGCATGTGCAACAATAGCAACAATGTTGTGTGTGTGTGTGTTGTTGCCTTTAAAATATCAGAGCTTTTGTTGTTGAGTCAAAAGGTGCTATAAATCAAGCCAAATGTGAGCGCACCTCTATTTTGGCTTAGTTTTAGTTTAAGCCTGGTTTTTTCGTTCGGCGAGTGAGTGAACGTTTTGACCATTTTCCAAGCCTTTTGCTGTGCCAAATTAACAACAATGCGAAAAAGTATTTTCGCGTCATAACAATTAATTGTGCGCAAGGATCACAGTCCCAAAAAAAAAAAAAACAAAAGGCAAAGTCTCAACCAAACACTCGACTCTTTGAACGTCCGTCCGTCCACCTATTTGTGTCTGTTGCAAGTCTATGAAGTTTTGAGTTGCAAGTTCGATTTCACATTCCCGTAGGGGTGAAATCTTTTGCGTTTTTTTTACGTCGCGTTTTGCTTTTTCGGGTTTTTTTTTTTGTGTTGCCAAAAACGCTGTGGGTAATAACCAAAAATTAGCAAAAATTGCTAAAGTTTGACTTGCATGATTTATCTATAATTTTGCATCGCTAGTCGCCACTCGGCGGCGCATGGCGAGTTTTGGGGGCAGTCACAGGCAGCGAGCAGCACAAAGCCACACTCGCCATCTGATATAGGCCCACAGTCAAACACACACACACACATACACACACAATGGTTAGGGGAGGGGAAAAATAACCCCAGCAAGCTGCAAATCTGACAGCCTGGGCTATTTTTAATGCGCTTTTCAGTCTAAGCGATTTGAAGTTTCGCGTTTCCTTTTTTTTTTTTTGCAGCTTAACACTTGCGGGTGTTGTTGTCTACATAATTTCACTATAACTGCAGTTGTTGTTGGGGTATCGGGGTTGGGTAATCGCCGTAATAATAAAAATTTCCAAATGATTTCGTTACTCAATCTTCAATCACTTTTTTTTTGTGCGCTCGTTACAGTCCTGGTTATGGCATGCCGGCTGGCCCCTGGCCACATCCAATGGAGCGCTGGTCCTGCACTTAAGCGACTCTGAGTTCGCGCACGCACTTCAACCAGCCGAGCTCTATCTGTGTGTCAAATTGGGTAAGTGGGTCGAAAGTAAAGAGTATCCTTTACCTGCTTTCAAAACTAGCTAAACAGTTTCCTAACTTTATTCACCTTTCCCCAAAGCATATCTTCAAGCAAAACTCATATCATATATATATATATATGTATATGTGATATGACAAAGTAAAGAGTATCCAGTACTTTACCTCCTTTCGAAACAGTTTCCTAACTTTATTCACCTTTCCCCAAAGCATATCTTCAAGCAAACTCATATATATATATATATATGATATGACAAAGTAAAGAGTATCCAGTACTTTACCTCCTTTCAAAACAGTTTCCTAACTTTATTCACCTTTCCCCAAAGCAAACTCATATCATATGAAACCCAACTGCAACACATTCTCAACTCGTTAACACCTCATCTAATCTGATAACTGATTACACTCACAGAATCTGACGCAGAGGCCACACCGCAACTTTATGTCGTTTGGCGCTCGTCACAACAACAGCCAGAACAGGATCAAGGACAGGAGATCGAGGGAAGCGCACAGAGACACTGCATCGATATCGATTACAATAGAACCGAGCAACAGCCACTGAGTGTGCTTCAGCTAGAGATGTCTATGGCAGCAATGGCAGCAACCGGACAGAGTCAGAGTCAGAGAGAGGGGCAGGGGCAGTTACAGGGTAACGATGCCATCGAATTGCCGCAGCTGTTGCAAAATCTGCTCGTGAGCGTGGAGCGGAGCATTGAGCGTGTGTCGTTAAACGAGCTACAAATGCCGCTAGCCTTTGGCGAGGATCAACTCGATGAGGCCAACAACAACAACAGCAATGCGAACAGCAACAACACTAGTAATAACAACAGCAACAACAACAACATTGGGTCGCCAAAGTGCGCGTTGCGGCGCAGCGATTTAATTACCAAAAACAAACTGTTCAACAACCGTTACATGCTGCGGCGCCTGACCAATCGACAGGATAGCATGAACTCCACCTCGTCGGGCAACAGCAATGCCAGCGAGCGTAGCAATTCCAGCAACTCGAGCGGCAGCAGCAGCGCTGGCGAGGAGTTGCAAGCACACTTGAATATGACCAACAACAACAACAGTAACAACAGTAACAATAGCAATGAGCTTGTGGCATCCACATCGCCTGCCTTGCCACTATTTTGTTTGGGCAACTCATTTCCGCACATTGACAGCGATGAGGAGGCAACTGATGTCGGCGAGAAACACCAGAAATCGCCAGGTAAGTGAATATCGACAACTTATCAGCAAACGTATACGTAATGCATTTTGTAAACATATAATTTGCATTACGCATACGCCTAAACCAGTTGCAACTGGCCAAGTGGGCAACTGGCCAAGTAACGCTTTACTTTGTGCCCCAGTTGCACTTGCAACTTATGCCTTATCGCAATTGCTGGGCGTTATTTTGCTTATTTGTTTAGCCGCGGCAGCGAACGATACAACCGAAAGAAAAAAACAAGTAAGAAGGCTCTAGTCGAGAAATACCGACTAGACTATACCCTAACTATCATTTAAGTGCTTGAGTTAACTTCATTGTGCCATTTCTCCGGTGTTTCTCAACCGATTTCAATTAAATTTTAAAGTTTATCATTATTTTGTCTAATGTTTCAAACTGCATCTCAAAGTTTTCCAAATTAAAGATTTTGTTGTTATCGATAACATGTGTATATCGAAAACGAGAAAAGTTATCGAACATATATCGACTCGGCTGTTGATGCTCATCACTGCGTCTCAAAGTTTTCCAAATTTGAGATTTTGTTGTTATCGATAACATTTGTATATCGAAAACAGGAAAAGTTATCGAAAATATATCGACTCGGCTGTTGATGCTCATCACTGCGTCTCAAAGTTTTCCAAATTCAAGATTTTGTTGTTATCGATAACATGTGTATATCGAAAACAGGAAAAGTTATCGAAAATATATCGACTCGGCTGTTGATGCTCATCACTGCATTTCAAAGTTTTCCAAATTCAAGATTTTGTTGTTATCGATAACATGTGTATATCGAAAACGGGAAAAGTTATCGAAAATATATCGACTCGGCTGTTGATGCTGATCAAGAATATATATACTTTATGGGATCGGAGAAGCTTCCTTCTACCTGTTACATACTTGTGCACGAAACCATTATACCCTTTTGACGCAGGGTATAAAAACAACGTTTTACAAACCCCTGCAATTGTGTGGCATGCAAATCTTTTGTAGCCACTCCGCCTCCTCAGCTTGGCCCCACCTTGCTGATGCTAGTGGTGCTGCTGCTGGTGGTGGTGGTGCTCAAATATTCAATTAAACGCCCCGCAGCCAAAGTTGAGCTCATTTTGGTGGCAACGGTCGCTTTGATGTTGAGCTTAATGCCACGATTTGAAATCGCCTGTAAATTTAGCGCTAATTTGATATATTTTCTTCGCATAAATTTTGCCAAACATTTAATTCAATTAATGCGCAGCTAGATTCAAGCAAATGATCTGAAATCTAGCTTACAATTCTAGTGAAAGTGTGTTGTGTGTACGATTTTTGGAAATCTACTTGATGAACGATGAACAGTAATGATGCATTGATTAATGGCATCAATTGTTGTACTTTGTACGATAAATCTTGTAGCTTTCGTCAGCTGGAAACAGAAATTTCTAAGTGTGGCGAAAGTTGTTCAAATGTTTCCAAAACGATATTTGCATAATGAGCGCCTTTCAATAAGATTTTTAAGTCAGTATTCGATAAACACAAACACAACAAACACAACAAACACAACACACACAACAGACACACACACTTTTGTTTTTAAGTTCAAACTGATATTAGATTCTTGGGAAGATTTGGGATGTGCATTCACACGGAGTGGGACTGTACCATGGGACAACTGACTGCAGCTTGTCAAATGCTGAATGGACTCTTAGTGGTAAGATTTGAGCCTTGCCACCAAACAAACGCATACAATCGCAATCGCCACAGCACAGTACCTTTATTGGGGCACACTGTACCAATACATGTACGTGTTGTGGAGACAGGGCACTAATTATGCGTTTGCTACGCTCTACATTACGCTCTCGTGGGTGGAGGGCACATCCATTATTGTGATTATATTGGACATGATTATGATAAGCTATAAAATGGCTTATCCGCTGATTCTGGTAAGCAAATCATGTTCTAAACACATCTACATATTTATATATTCCTGTTCCACAGACAATATTTATTGTATTTGTGGCGAGTACGTTTCTAATGATTGCTGGCAGCTATGGTGTGGCCAAGTATTGCGATGTTTACATTGTGGTGCATAGCTTTTATAGCAATCAATTGGGGAACTATGAGGTATTATTCCAATGCTGTGGCATCAATGGACCCAACGATTATGGCAATCCGAATGTAACCGATGAAATACCGCTCTCCTGCTATCGCAAAATGATCCCCAAACCGGATAACCTCTATAGCCGTGGATGTATATTTGCAACGGAAGATAATTACTTCTGGTTCATCTTCGGCAATTGCTATTGGTTCGAATTCGGTTTGTGCGTTGCCAATGTTGTCACACACTGGAAACTCATTAAGCGTATACGACATAATGTAACACGATTCCTTTGGTCCATATAACTAACAGCTTCAACTTGTTGGCCAGCCCTAAATTATATGGTTTAGTTACAATAACTCGTGGTCCAGCTAACCGCATATTCGATTGCAGCAGCACTGTGAGAGAGTTGGAATTATTTAGAATGCGTTGACGACGCCCACGGATCGAGCAGAAAAAGCCGCTAACAAAACCCATTAGCCATTAACAACGGCGGCCCACAGCATCCGCCAGGCGTTGGTTAACCACAAAATATCGTTGTCTCAAACGACAGCAACAATGGCAGCTGCAGCAGGCAGCAAGCAGCAAGCAGCAACAACGGTGCAAATGCCTTTTAATTTGTCAAAGCCTAAAATATGAAAATTAAATGTGAAACCAAAGCAATGCAAACGCACAGTGGTGCAACATCAATAATGTATATGCTAGCTAAATTTGTTTCACGAAGTTTTTATATACATATATAATGAATAAATAAAATAATCTTTGAGTATATTAAGAAGACAAAACTAATATGGTTATTATGTAGTAAAGTTCACTGCTTAAACTGCTTGGGAGTTATAAGTACAACTTATTGAAGAGTTTAGTCTATGGTGTATATACTATCTAAATTTGTTTAAAGAAGTTTTCTAGATATATAATGAATAGATTATACTCAACGATTAAGAAGTTAAAACTAGTATGGTTATTATGTATGTAGTAGAGTTCACTGCTTAAACTGCTTGGGAATTATAAGTACAACACATTGAAGAGTTTAGTTTTGAGGCTATGGTGTATATACTAGCTAAATTTGTTTCACGAAGTTTTCTACATATATAATGAATACTCAAAGATTAAGAAGTTAAAACTAGTATGGTTATTTTGTATGTAAAGTTCACAGCTTAAGCTACTTGGGAATTATAAGTACAACACATTGAAGAGTTTAGTTTTGAGGCTATGGTGTATATACTATCTAAATTTGGTTAAAGAAGTTTTCTACATATATAATGAATAAGTTATACTCAAAGATTAAGAAAACAAAACTCATATGGTTATTAGGTAGTATAGTTCACTGCTTAAACCACTTGGGAATTATAACCACAACCAATTTGAAGAGTTTAGCTTCGTGTTCTATGGTGTATATACTATCTAAATTTTTTTAAACAAGTTTTCTAGATATATGATGAATAGATTATACTCAAAGATTAAGAAGTTGAAACTAATATAGTTTCTATGTATGTAGAATTCACAACTTAAACACCTTGGGAATTATAAGCACAACCTACTTAAAGAGTTTAGCTTTGTGTTCTACATCTATTAAGTGCTGCTTTAAGACCTTTGCTGCGTGCTTTCCTCAGCCCAACTGCTACAATTGTTATTCAACTAGCGACACATTCCTTTTCTAACAACTTTATAGCTTTTTGTTGACTCTAAGGTTTTCACTTTGCACCGCCCAAAAGTGGATCAGAGATCGTAATCTTTGGTGCCAGTGTGCGCTGGAATGCGATCGAGTACAAGCGATTTTGTCTTTTTTTCTTTGCATTTTGGGTGTGTGTGTGGGTGCAATTTGCAAGCGTGCATAAATCAGCTGACAAGTGCGGGGGCATTTGTAAACTGGGTATTGGATTACATACTTATGTATGCAACTGCTACACACCGGCCAGCCAACCATTGAGCACCTGGCACCAGCAACACCAACAACAACAACAACAACAACAGGTGGTTGCTGTCTCTTGTCCAGGTGGTTAGTTCTGCAGACGCCGCAATGTGTCGCATTTATAACAGCAATATTGTCGCACGCGAAAGTGCCGAACGACTAGTTTTGCCACGCCCTCGTATGTGTGGGCTACTGTGGCTGTCGCCAAATTAATCAAATGGCGTTATTATGCAAAGATTGGTTGTCCGCAAGATCCTGAACCAGTTTTCAAGGTTTCCGCGACGAGCGTTTAAAATGCAATTAACCTATATCTAACACGAATAATATGTATAAACTTCTCAACTTTTCTCTTTCTTTTGCAGAGTCGCCGCCGGAGCTGGTGACGTCGACGTCGACGGAGGCAGAGTCGGAGCTATTGCCGCCCAACTCAATCAGTGAACTGCCTGAGAAGCTGTTGCACAGTGGCGTCTATTTGCCAGGTAGAGATCGAAAGACATACTTTATAGTATATACTCTATACAACTATAGCCCAGACTTTCCATTTTCACAAACGGCTGTGCATAATTCTAGACTTTCACTGAACCAAGCCAACTAACTAACTAGTCTAACCGAAAATTTTGTTAGCTTATAAATATAAATTGGAATTGAAAATTGAAATCGCCTGGCAACGCCCCGTTAGGCAAATTGCTCCTGCTAGCCAAAGTGAAAAGCGCAAAGAAAACTCTCAACTCAACTCAACTCTCATTCAATTCAATTAATTCACACACTTTTTCGCACATTATCGAGCTGACGACCACCCAGGGAGCAAGCAATTGAGATTGAGTTCGATTTCCATACAACACCATTTAACCATTTCGTATTCGATTTATTCGCAGGCACACGCACCCTCCAAGGCGACCCACTTGTGAGTGTGGATGCAGACGCTGTGGCAGGCGCGGGCCTCAATTGCTATGAGCTGGCCACACTGTTGCTCTACTACAGCACCATACCGGAACGCAGGTGAGCCAACAAGGCGGGGGCGTTGGGTGGAGGCGGGGGCACTGCCTCAATCAGAATCACATAAGCAATTTAATGTCAAATGTAAAAGAAAGAAAAACGCATGGGAATGAGCACAGCGTGCACAGCGATTCCAGGCATTTCAATTTGTCCGTCGTTTGGGGCATGCACCATACAACAACAGCAACATTTGCTAAGTTCACAACACAGCCCATCCATATTTACGAGCTGATATGCAAATGTGCCTGACCAAGAGCCCCCCAAAGAACGCCAACTGGCGCTGGGAAACGACAATAACCATGATGATCGTTGCACTTAAGCCTTTAAGATGCTCTAGGGGAACAACTGACTGTGCCAACTAGAACGCTCTCCCTCTTCCTCTCTCCCTCTCTCCTTATCTATCTGTCTGTCTGTCTCTTTCCCACCACGACGTCTGGCTGTCTGGCAATCAGGCAGTTCGAACTCATTGCCGCTAAAGAATATGCATGCCAGTCAATTTGCCACTTTGGCTAAAAGGCAACATGCAACAAGCAACTACAACGAGAAAACATCGAACAGCACTTGCATTCAATGCTGAGAACTTAACCATAGAAAATATAACAAAAGCTTGAACCAAAACTCAAAAGAACTGTGCAACGAGTTTGAGTTTGAGAACTTAAAAGAACTTAAAGAACTTCATCACAAATGATTTATCTTAGGGTTCGATTAACTATTCGAAGTTGAAGCGTAAGAACTTAAAGTTCAAAGATCTACAAATCCATTATAGAGAACTTGTTTCCAGCAATTTGTTTATTTTATCTTAAAGATATTTCCGAGTATTTCGATTAGTTAATCATTTAGTCAGCGATATAGCTCTTAATCAACTTGTATTTATTGTGACCTACTTATCGAGATAGCATATTTGTGTAGTCGTAATCGTAATTCGCAACTTTGTTGTCCAGTGTGGCATAGCTTCGAATTCTAGTCAAGCTGGCAAAGAGTTGCGGGCTCTACTAAAGCATAGCAGACACGTCGCTGGAGGGACTGAACTTCGGTTTCGGCTTCCCTTTGTATTGCAAACGAAAGAAAAAGAGACAACTAGAGTGAGTGAGAGAGAGAGAGAGCTTGCTGCTGGTGCTGCAGGCATATGAATGATCTTTCAGACAGATTCGTGACACTTTAAATTTATGATGTGAACTTTTGTGGCCCAGCGTTGAATGGTTCGCTTTGCTTTGCTTTGCTTGTTGCTCCTCCACACGATTCCTGGAAGTATAAAAATATATAAAGAATAATCTGCGAAATCTAAATCGACATATGAGAGAGCACCGAAAGACAGAATGAACACATACGAATTGGCACATTCCCATTCCACCACATCCTCCTCCATCTGCTCCTCATGCTCCTTTACTTAACGATTCTGATTCTGATTCGCAAAATCCCGTTGTTCAGTTGTGAGTTTTCAGCTGCATGTTAATTGCTTCAATACCAATTGCTAAAAACGCGGCCAAATCGTGTTGTAAAACTTTGACAAACATTTGCTTACAGTTTTCCATCTAACTGGCACACACACACACACATCTCGTCAACGGTTGAGGTGTGCGTTTGACGCGCTGACGACTCTCGACACTAAAGACTCGAAGTTTGCACTCAAACAGCCACTCAGTCTACTCAGTCATTTGGGCCCGCTTCTTGACGCATCCTCTCCTTGGCACTGCCACTGCCACTGCCATTGCATGCAACCATTGACATTATTTGCGGTTTTGTTTGTCGACATGTGTAAGGTATTCATTAGCCTGGCCAAATGCCAGTCGACACTGCACGCAAATAATAAATATTTGTGCTGTGTAAAGTTTTCACCAAAGACTTCAGTGTCAACAGCAAACTTTATCTTGAGCAACTGCTCGCTTATCCACCAACCAACAACAAGAGCTTACATCATCTACGAATGGGCCCCACTTGACCCCAACATGATCACAATGATCCATCTCTCTCTCTATGAGCACATGTAGTATGCAGTTTGTGCGTGTGACAGCTTGCAATTAAATTTGTTTTTATGGAGCTGCTTTTCTGGGAATCTTTAACTGAGAGAGTACAAAAGGTATTAATATGCATGCCTGTGCATAATACAACAAAAATATAAATAAAGAAAGCTCGGGTTACACACGAACGACCCGACAGACTAGCACTGCACTCGTTTATACATACTTTTTATTGCACTTACTTAACAGTTTTGGGGTACTCCAGTTAGCCTTTAAACTATAACATAACGTTTCTTTGCAGCCCCAAGCTGCATTTTAACGAGCAACCAAATTTGCATAGTACTAAAAAAAAAGTGTATGCAAAATAGATTATTAGTTTTAATGTTCCTTAGATCTTTTCATCAGTTCTAGCTACAATAATAATAAATACTTCTACATGATTAATGAGTTCGAATAAGGAATGAGCCAAAAGTTTCAGACTGCTTAATGATCAATGAAATATATCTTAGAACGAATGAGTTCCAGAAGGTTTTATGAGTTGAAAGCTCCTTTTGGCTTGAAGCCAAGTCTTGATATAAAGACAGATTACAGTTAAGATCAATAAAATAAATCATTGAAATACAGTTTTAAGTATGGTTATCTATGGCGTTCCTAAGGCCTTTTTTACTTTTTCTTATTGTTTTTTTATGAATCATAAAAAATACTTTTTTTTTGAAGAGCATATGAGATTCGTTGCAAAAAGAGAACTATTTTGCGGCAAGTTGTGTTCATGTGTGTTTGTGTGTGTGTTTGTGTGTGTGTTTGTGTGTAGGCTGCTTTGAAATTGAAATGCCAAACGCTTTTGATGGCCATGCTTGCTGTGTGGGGCATCATTAAACATGAGACCTGCCAGCGCTGATGATGAAGCTGAAGACTTGTTGCAGCGAGCAACCCGCAGCTTTGGCTTTGCTCAGCTTATAACTCACTGTGCTGCGACCTGCTGCATGCCGCATGCCACATGCCGCATGCCGCATTGCTGCATTGCGTGCAAATATCATCACAACTGGCAAAATGCGGACTCTGAACGGGGGTGGATCGCTGTGAGAACACATTACTTGGCCAACTTGGCTAACTGGCTAGTTGACCAGGCCAGCACAGGCATGCATTTACAGTTAACCAAAGAGTAGGAGGAGGCGAACGCGACGAAGGAGGCAAAGAAACACAGCTGGCTAACAAACTTTGCCTTCAAAGTGTTAAGAAGTTTTTATTAATGCACCAGCTGGCATTAGCGGCAATTTTCAATTTTTATTTACGCTGATTAAAAGTGGCTACCAACTTGTCATATTTAGTATTTACAACTACACGCAGCTTCATACACTCAAAGGTACAAACACATTCAGGAGGCGTCTCTCTTTAGTTATTATACCCTGAACCCATTACAAATGGGTACAAAAGGGTATAATGGTTATGTGCAAGAGCTGGTAACAGGCAGAAGGAAGCATCTCCGACCCCATAAAGTATATATATTCTTGATCAGCATCAACAGTCGAGTCGATATATTTTCGATAACTTTTCCCGTTTTCGATATACACATGTTATCGATAACAACAAAATCTTGGATTTGGAAAACTTTGAGACGCAGTGATGAGCATCAACAGCCGAGTCGATATATTTTCGATAACTTTTCCCGATTTCGATATACACATGTTATCGATAACAACAAAATCTTAAATTTAGAAAACTCTGTGATGCAGTTTGAAACATTAGACGAAATAATGACAAACTGTGAAAATTTTATTGAAATCGGTTTAGAAACACCGGAGTTATGGAACAATGAAGTTATGAAAGTATGCTCCATAGGCGTATACACACACATAGGGTTCAGGGTATAGTCTAGTCGGTATTTCTCGACTATACCCTTCTTACTTGTTGTTTTTTTTTGTTGATATTTTTGTTTCTTTGTGGCATCTAGTTGTGGGCAAGTGGCAGAGGCCGCTTATTGCCAATTAAGCTGAACTTGTTTTGGGCGTTGCCAAGTTGATTCTGTGTGCGCACAGCTTGTAGCACAGCAACAGTTGCAACCTGCCACATTCACAATTTACACTACACACACACACACACTGAGACACACACATATTTGACGTTGTTTATGAGCCAAAGAGTCAGACTGACCGACCGTGCACTTCTTAGTGGGAAAAAGACAACTTAAACTCATTGCCTTTTAACTTATGTATTTGCAGCACTGCCACCAGCCATAAAAGTGTACAACAGCAGCAGCAACAACAACTGAAACCCGCCCAACAAACATTTACCATTTTAATTGCCATCGAGAAGTCGCAACATTTATGCGTAATCGACTTAATTTGCCAAAGCCTCAAATTGTTAAGCAAGCAAATTGGCAATTGTGAAATTTTGGCCGTTTGTCTCGATGCGAATTTGCTGCAATTGTGTAACCAACAACAACAACAACAACAGCAGCAACAACAACAGAACTCCAACAGCAGCAATAGCTGTGATCAAGCGGTAAGTTCAGGCGATTGCACCACAAAATGAAATCATTAGGAGGGCCTCGCCAGCCGCCGCTTCTGATGCCGTTGTCTGCTTTTTGTTTTTGGTTTGGGTTGACGCCCCACCAGGAGGCAAGCAGGCAGCGGGGTAGCGGGGCGGCAAACAGACACCCAATTAAAGCGCTTTACATGGACCCACAGATTCTGGCCACACTAATGACGGTTTCTTTTCCGTTTTGTTTCTTTTCCTTCTGACCCACACACACACACACACAAACAGGAGCTGTTGGCATCGCATTTGGTTAAATTCATTAGCGTGGACCAAGTCACGACAAGTGTTGCGCCATCGCAGTTGCCGAGCGGCGCTCTCCGGGGCCAGCATCATCACGACGCGCGCAAGTGGCGCGAGTTCTTTGCCCAGTTGGAGGCGTTCCAGCGTCAGTGTTCGACGGCCGGCGGCCGACTCGTTGGCGCATTGAGCGACATACGCGCCGCCGATCTGTTGGGCCTGCCAACCCGTCGTCAGCTGTACGGTCAGCATCGTGCCCTCAGCCGTGCCCTCATGGACTCGCAGCTGCACAATCTGCGCAAGCATGGCGCCACCCAGCTGCTGCGCTTGCAGGCAGCGGCCAGTGCCATCAACGAGCCACCATCCACAGCCACAGCAGTTGTTGCCACGCCTGATGCCACTGCCACTCATCATCATCTGGACGCTGCCCAGAAGCTGCGCAAGGTGACGCTGCTCTACAGCGAAGTGGATCGTGCCGCTCAGCGTCTGGAACAGCTTACGGAACAGCGGCGCGAGCGACTGCGTCAACTGACGCGCCAGCGTGCCCTCGAGGATGAGATCAATGAGGTGAGTCCTTCATCCAATTATAAATAACATAAGTCATGGATAGTAGACAAGTTTCCAAGCTGTCCGATTTTCAAAGCAAGGTTTCATTTGATCAGTAATAATATTATATACAATTTTGGAAGCTCGTTTGGTTCCTGCTATTCTAGTTGAACTTCATTCAAACCAAAGTGATTTTCAAAAAACAAAAAAAAAAAACAAAAAACTTTTTGGACATGAATTCATTTCTAGAAAACTTGTTGGACATGAATTCATTTCTAGAAAAATATCTTATTTGAATTTAGAAACTTTTCTTAAAAAAAGTTATCTTAGGGAACTATTTCCATATATTTGTTGGTTTCAAACTTCAAACCCTCAAAATATAATTAAAATTGGATTTTTCAACATTAACTGATCTCTAGATTTATACCTTATTCAATATTGGAAACACGTTTTTCAAACGAAATTCTAACCCAACAAAAATTAAAATTTTCTTCATGGTTTATTTTCAATTCCTCAAACTCAATTTTAACTCATTTAATGCATTTTTTTATAACATCAATTCAGACGAAACAATTTGAATAGACAAGTTTCCAAGCTGTCATGTTTTCCCGAAAACTAGTCCGATTTTCAACATTTTCATTTGTTTATGTCGTGAACTCAGGAATAATACTATATTCTATTTTGGAAGCTCGTATGGTTCCTGCTATTCTAGTTGAACTTCATTCAAACTAACCAAAGTAATTTTCAAAAAAAAACAAAAACTTTTTGGACATGAATTGATTTCTAGAAACATATCTTAATTGAAATTGGAAACTTAAATTCTTCATAAAAGTTATCTTAAGCATATATTCCATATATTCGTTGGTTTCAAACTTCAAACCCTCAAAATATAATTAAAATTGGATTTTTGAACATTAACTGATTCCTAGATTTATACCTTATTCAATATTGGAAACACGTTTTTCAAACGAAATTCTAACCCAAAAAAAATTAAAATTTTCTTCATGGTTTATTTTCAATTCCTCAAACTCAATTTTAACTCCTTTAATGCATTTTTTTATAACATCAATTCATACGAAACAATTTGAATAGACAAGTTTCCAAGCTGTCATGTTTTCCCGAAAACTAGTCCGATTTTCAAAGCAAGGTTTCATTTTCAAAACATGAATTGATTTCTAGAAAAGTTTTTGGACATGAATTGATTCTTACAAAAATATCTTATTTGAAATTAGAAACTTCATTTCTTAAAAAAAGTTATCTTAAGCATATATTTCCATATATTTGTTTTCAAACCCTCAAAACACAATTAAAATTGGATTTTTCAACATTAACTGATCTCTAGATTTATACCTTCTTCAATATTGGAAACACGTTTTTCTAACGAAATTCTAACCCAAAAAAATTAAAATTTTCTTCATGGTTTATTTTCAATTCCTCAAACTCAATTTTAACTCCTTTAATGCATTTTTTTATAACATCAATTCATACGAAACAATTTGAATATTTTCCTTCTCCAAACTTGATTTTGTGTGCAATTGATATGCACACAACGTTGCAAGCTTAAAGTTGATAACAAAAGTGTAATGAGTAGCTGGGGCAGCAACATATTTTTCGTGTTTGTTTGGGGCTGTTGACAGGAAATGCGCCATCCACATTCGAAATGCCAAATGTATCTGGCAGCGAGTGCAGCAACTTCAGCTGACATTGTTAATTGAATATGCAGTGCATTTAATGCTTGGCTTTATTAATTTATTACGCGCATCCGCTCAATGTTTGTGAGTCGTAGCCAGATAGCCAGCCAATTGGTAGCGAATCGGTCAGCCAAATGGAGCCGTTAGATAAGCGAGCCATGATTTAGCTGAGAGCGCTTTTTTTTTCCTTTTTTATTTGGCATCAATGCGCATCACAGTTGCAAACGTTGCAATCGGTTTGGCAATTCCATTTCCTGGCATTTTATTTGACTTGTTAATGGATAGCATGCAAGAGTCGCGATCTCTCGCTACAACTTTCCAAAGGGCTACCTGGCAGATGAATGAGACTATTCATGATCTGCCTCTTGGCTTCTCTCTCAGCCGGTGTGCATAATTGAGCACACACGCACCCACAACTTGGTTGCAACTCGGTTGCATTGGCTGGTGTCGCTGGGCGGTAGCTGGAAGCTCAACTCAGTTCAGCTCAGCTCATTCGCGTTATCTGCCACGGGCAATCTTGGTTGAAGTCAGCGGCGCTTAATCAGCGACCAGTGACAGTTCCAGCAACGCCCAGCGCTCCCAAAGAGAGTCTTCGCTAATGCAATTTCGCTGATTAATCACAATAATTTGTTGTGGGATTAGTTAGCGCAGTCATAAAGGAAGCTGCTAGCTACGATCTTTGAGTCTCCTTTGGATGCGTTTACATATTCGTCATACTTTCGCGCTACTATTAAGTTTAGCCATTATTATTATGATTGTTGCATGTATGTGTGTGTGTGTTTGTGTGTGTGTTTGTGTGTTTGTGTGTGTACATTCCATAGTTGAGGCCAATAAAAGTATGTCAAATTGCAAACACACGACAAGCAGATACGTAGATACTCATACTCGTAGTTGTATCTCATAGATAAACGGCTTCTGCATCTTCAATTTCATTTAATAATTTGCGGAAATTGGCATTTAAAAATTTGCAGCGCCTTGTTAACGTTTTTACGTTATTAGCTGGCTTTGTTGTTGTCGGTTTTCGGTTTTTTTTTTTTAGTTTTTTTTGCTGTTTACTGTTTTTGTTCAGACGTTTTTCACACGCTCCTCCGCCTTTTTGTTTTGAGAAATGTTTGGCAATTTATCAAAACTACGTTTGGCATTGGCCAAAAATTGAATTTTAATTGCCGACGAAAAGTTAATGAGAAAAGTGAAAGCAAGGTTAAAGAAATTAAATACGTTTCAATCGATATTTATGTTTTTCGCCATACTCACTCACTCACTCACTCATTGACTGACTGACGGATTGACTGCTGGACACATTGAGCTGCCCATTGATTGCTCCATTGATGGCTTCACTCTCGCAGCTCGCAGCTCGCAGTTCATTCCATTAGTTTTCATTCAAAAGTAGTTCAGCGATAAGACACAAGACTGACAAGGCTGTCCGTCCATTGATCTGACTAAACTGACGGACTCCCTCTCTCTCTCTCTATCTCTATCTCTGTCTCTTTCTGGCTCTGTCATATCGCGATCGAAGCAAAAATTATACTATTATACATTTAACACCAACACGCTTTCAATTAAAAGTCGTTGACAGCTACCAATTTTCATGCGAACCTCTTGTCTTGTGTTGAATGCTCTAACTTTTAATAGAGAGAGCATTGTTAAATTGTCATACACGTTGCGGGAAATCAAAGCGATTTGAGCATATTTCTTACTTTGCGTAGAAAGTTTTAATCGAATCCAGCTTTTGTTTAGATTAAATCAGCGTGTTTAGCTAATAAAAATTAGCTGTTGAACTTTTAAGCTTTAAATTTCTATTTAATAAAATAAATTGCCAAAAAAAAATCGTTAAATATTTCAACTCTTTGTCAGTTGCTCTTGACAAAGTGACAGACTGACAAATATTCTGCTTGAATGGTTTATTTATGAATGAATAAATGGAAACGAGAGTTTGTTTGTTATCTTGTTCGTTTTGTCAGTGTATTTAATCTTCGTTAGCCTTGTTTTTGCTTAATTAAATCAGTATATTTATGTAGTTAACTAACATGCCGCAACTAAACTAAGCTTTAACGGCTGAGACCAATGCCAAATGCGAATCCGAATCCGAATGCGAATCCGAATGCAACTCTGCCACCTAACAAATGTCGCTGTCGTCCATTAGGCGCGCATTCAAACAAGGTGCGAAAAAAGATGCCGCCGTCGCCATTTTGTCGACGACAACGACAACGAGACGAAGACGAAGACGCCGACGACAGCAACAACAACAACGACAACAACAACGACAGCAACAACGACAACTAAGACGACAACAGCGACGAAAACGACATCGACGACATTATGATGCGATATGCGATATTATATCTAAATTGTTGATCGGCTGCATTGCTTGCGCGGGTTGGGATGAAATTGAATGGAATGGTATGGTATGGTATGGTATGGAATGGAATGGGAGGTAAGGTAAGCTATAGCTAAAGCTTAGCTCCAGTTATGGCCACAAGTGTTGACTAGGTGTGTGTAGACTTGGGTGTTGCTGCTGAAGCTGCTGCTGGTTGGTGAAAGAGTTGACGCGTCTTAGTCGATAGATAAAGATAAAATACACACTCACAAACACACACACGCACACATGCGCGCTTGAAGTGAAATTGGATTTGTTTGGGGCGCTTTCTTTGAGCATCGCCCGTATTTCAAATTAATTTGCTCGCTCTGTCGGCGGCTTTTGTGCAATGAAAACTATGTTTAATTGTTTCGCGCCTTCAATTGCAAGCGAGCAGCAGCTATCAGCAACAGTTGCTGACAACTGCTGACCACAGTTTTGGTGAGCACAGCGACAAGTTTTCTTGCGGAAGCAACGCCTGGCTTATTTATGGCCTTTGACATTCGAACCCGGGGTCCTCGAGGCAACCAGGAATGCGGTGGCTGCTTTTGGCTGCATTTGGCTGCTTTTAGCTTGCATAACTGCAGCTGGCTGGCAAACTTATTGAGAACTGGCTGGCATAGAATTCGGTCAGCCAAAACTGGCCATGAAATATGAAGGCTTATTTAGTGACGACAAGGTAAAGGTGGAGAGAAAATCCAAAGACGATGGAGTTGGAGTTGGAGATGGAGACCCATTCACAGTGGCATTAATAATAGCTGCGTGTATTTAAGCCGCACAGCAGCAACATCTTTGAGTTGTTACACTTCGCGAAAAAAAGTAAAAAAAAAAAATATAAAAAAAAATATATATTTAAAAAAAGTAAAAAAAAAATTTTTTTTTTTTTTTTAAAAAAGTAAAAAAAAAAATTTTTTTTTTTTTAAACAAAAATAAAAAAAAATATTTTTTTTTTTTTGGTTTCAAAAAGTTTCTTGTGGTGTATTCGTTTCAAAAACTTATGCCCCTTTGGCTTTCACATTTTGGCTGAGTGTACATTGCTGCCTGTTTGACTGAGATACACTGTGGCAAGTGCAACCGGTTGCATGCATGCAAATTCGCCACGCGAACAAACAATGCCTCAAAGACATATAGACTGAGAGTTGCCATCACAGCTGCAACTTCATCTGCATCTGCCACTGCTGCCACTGCCACTGTTGTTGTTGTTGCAGCTCAACTGCGTGTCTCTGAGTCTGTGTGTCATCAATGTGGACGTTAATCATACGCTTAGCTTGGCAGACATCGCCCAAGGCAGCTTGCCGCCTAGAATGTCTGCATTTGCGTATTTATTGAATTAACCAAACACACACACATACACTCGAATGTAATCACACACTACATGGGCTATAAGCCAGGCCAACTGGCTGCTGCTGCTTTCGGGGGCTAGAGTGACGGCGAACAAAACGTAATTGTTGTCGCCGACATCGTCTGGGGCATGTCAAAACGTAACTGTCGTATTGAGTTTGACATGTTTTTTAACACTAATTTTACACGCATTTTTAGAAATCGTCAACTTCATCAACAGCTGTCATCATTTTCATTTCTTTCCCCTCCCTCTCTCTCTCTCTGCCTTCTTTTTCAAGCGTCGTCACGTCCGTCGTGATTCCAGCAGATAAGCTGCAGTCACTGTCAGTGCCACAGCCCCTGGACAACATGTTGTTGTTGCTGTTGTTGCACTTGCAGCAAAGCTGCTTTTTTTCGACCTGTCCACAAGTCGCTTGCATGCAATATTGTCACCACATTAACGTCTTGCTCTTTTGTGGCCACAATTTATGACTATGTGCGTGAGTTTCCCCCCCTCACTCACTCTCCCCTCCGTTCCCATACGGCATTGGAAAGTGAAAAATAAGTAAAATTGTAATCGCCTTTTCGCGTCAAATAGTTGAACGAAAATTGCTTTATTATACATACGAGCATTCCAATTGTTGTTGTTTCCCCCAAAAATGCAGCCAAGCGTGCTTCGTCCAACTGTGCCATTATTAAATATTATATATGTATATAGTTTTTGTTTGGGCTGTAAACCTAAACCAGCTTTAACTGCTAGCTAATGGCTGAAGGATTTTTATCTGTTTTTTTTTTTGTTTTTTTTTTTAACGATGCTCTTAAAATCGCAACATAAACCACTAAAATCTCTAGTTAACCCTTCTCGGATTGGATGCTTTTAGTGCAAGGCCATAAACATCGAACAAACGAAATTAACAAACTTTTCGTATTTATTTTAATGATTCAATGAGAAACAGTAGGTAAACTAGTTTTTCTCTACGAGAACTCTGGAAAAACAACCAGAAACTTAGAAAAGTTTCAAATCACTCGGTTGATTAGGTTTATTATGTTAACCTTATTGACCTGACTATAACTGTACTTAATCCAGTTTCAACTTGTGCAGGGTATTAAACAGCGATCATAACTTGATTTTCTGCTTTACTATATGCCTTAACTTAAGGCTCTGCTGACTTTTGAGCAATTCCATTTGTGTTTGATGTCTCACTTAAGGCGCTCTCTACCACACACAGCTGCCGCACGCCTGCCCCACCACCCCTCGCTGCTTTGAGCACAGTTATCGGCGCTATAGTTTCTGAGCAACTGCCATAAATTAGCTAGCAAATTACTCGACATGCCCGCTCAAATAGTAAAACCAACTCCACAAGCCATAAGATAAACCGAACGCGATATGCTCCAATGAGTGAACCAAAGAACGAACCGCGGAGCATGCAAGAGCAACGAATTTGCCATGCTAAAATAGGATGGCAAATGGCAAATGCATATCATTTAAGATGTACTTCAAATAAATTACACAATACCAGAAATAGAAACAGAACCCGAAGCTAGAAGTCGACGGCGAAGCTAAAATTCAAATAGCTGTCGCAATTTTCAATGATAGCAACAACAACAGTAACAACAACAGCAACAATGGCGACAACTTTGTAAAGTGTCAAAATAAATTCGATATTGCGGCTTAAAAAATGTTTATGGCTGTGAGATAAATATGCGACATTTGCGTAAATTACAAGACAGCAGCAACAGTTGCCACAGCAGCAACAGCAGCAGCAGCAGCAGCGACAATATTTGCCACAGACGATTGTGGAAGCCACGCATGCTCGATGCAACAAAGTTGCAGTGTTTGTGCTTGTTGCTGGTGCTAGTGCTGGTTGTTGTTGCTGGTGGTTGTTGTAGGTGTTGCATGTGTTTTATGGCGCATGTGATCAACTTGTTAAACTGTCACGTTAAATTTGCGTTTTATGTCAAGAGACAACAACAGCCAACTAGACACCCAACGCCTCCATACACAGCTCTTCTATGATGTGCCGATCATCATCATCATCATCATCATCATCATCAACGTCATCATCAACATACATATATAGTGCATACATTGATATAGAGTGCAATCAACTCGCTAGCTGTGTCTTATCACAAAATAGAAGAAGGAAAAACAAAAGGCAACATCCGTTGCTGACAGTTGCTGCTGTTGCTGCTGTTGCTGTTGCCACTTGCCACTTGCTGGCAAATGTAATCAAAGCGTAGCTTATCATAAAGTTGTCCGCCAGATAGTTGGAGGCAGCTGCATTCAAAGATTCGGAGCAAATATTTGCTTAGCTAAGCAAATTATGGCAACATCATCATCATGATCATGATCATCATCAGCCCGGCTTGAAGCTTCCAGTTTCCAATACATTATATGCACAGACTAATTGTTTTGATTTTGATTGAATTTCATTGAGTGATCATCATCATCATCAACATCATTATTAGCTGTACGTATGTGTGTGTGTCTGAGGAGGGCCTGTGATTGGCAGCGATTGTTGCCGATTCGCAGCGATTGTTGTTTTCCAAAGTGTGTTTTCAGTTTTTCAGTTCCAGTCGCAATTCTGAGCTGCCTGTGGCATGTTTGTTGTTACTGCTGTCGCGCTTAGCGGCCAACGTTAATTGTTATCGCACTTTTTTTTTGTTATTTGTTATTTATTGAGCTCAATACGCGCGCGATGAGCGACTCTTCCACCTGCTCGGAGCTCTCCTCCTCCTGGTCGGAGCATGAAACAGCTGCCAGCCAATTGGCAGCCCAAATGGCCAACTATGTGAGTCATCCACAACAACAATAGCATGAGCGTCAGCTTCATCATTAGTGCCACATTTAACGTGCAGCCAACTGAAAACTTGTTCAAAGTTTTGTTTTGTTTCGTGTACTTTTTAAGTGCTTAGTTTTTTTTATATTGTTGATTTCACTCGACTCACTCATATATATTGTTGTTATTGTCGCGTTGGCTTCTTATCGCATTGCATTAAACCGGCAGCGATTTAGTCAATCAATTAATTTATTTATTATTGACTGTGTGTGGCAATCGCTTTGTAGCAATCTTTTCGCTCAAATAACAAAAACTAAAAAACTAAATATAAGGCCTTGCCATCCTTCCCCCATCATCATCATCATCATGATCATCGTCGTGTAAACAATGAGCCGGCTCCACTATAAACAGGGTGTGTCATCTCTAGCCGGGCTCTGATCATTGATACATGTGTGCAGAAAGTGTAAATGACTTTGATTTTCTTTTCTTTTGTTTGTTTTCGAATAACATGAGTCGGCTTGTTAAAACAAGTCAAGTGCAACTAATACATAAACAAGGTATTAAACATTTCGAGATGCTTTCACGATTCTCTATTTGATGGTTAGATATGTCAAATGACATATAGAAGATGTTTTGTTTTGTTAGAAAAGAGTTTACTTAAGTTTCTAAACAACTTTTATTAAGATGATTAAGCATCGTAACTTTGCGCAGCTTTCAAAATTTAACCATTAAATCTTCAAGCTGAGTTTTCGAACCATATATCCTTAATCTGTTGAATCTTTACGTGCAGTAACTAAGTGGATTTTTAATGGAAGCCACACACAATAATTCCATTAAAAGAGAAATGTTCTTCATAAAAAAGCTCTTACTTGAAAGATTGCAACACCCTGTATAATGGCTGCACATGCATATAAATTTATATGTAAGGCCATGCCTGCCATATCTGATCTGAGCATGAAGAGTCTCTGTCAGCCGGCTGAAGCTGAAGCTTGCTACTTCCACTTGCTGCTGATTGTGCGGCAAACTGTGAAACTGGAGCAGTTGACGCCAGCTTAGCATTAGTATTAAACAAAGCACCCCCGCCTCGCTCGGCTTAGATTTTCATTCATTGGGGAGGACGTGGACATGCCCACGAAGCAGCATTATCTCAAAGCCACAGATCGACAGAGAGAAAGAGAGACAACCCGAAAGCGGAAAGTGAATGCGAAGCGGCACACGCGTGGCCAGCTGGGACTTAAAACAGTTTAAGCTGGAAGCTGGTTAGTTAGTTGCAGAGTCAGCGTCTTCGTTCCATGCTCCCTGGCCATAATTCGTCGCATCAACGATTGTATCAATTCAATTGGACGCAGCAGGTGATTCAAAATTGGTTACAGCTACAAAATTATCAATGTGAGATTGTTGATTGGGCCGTGTTTGTTGTTGTCGTTGTTGCTTTCAATACCTTTGGGAGCTTTTGGGCCCCATTGAGGAATCATTTGATTTGATTTGTAATTTGTAAAGTGGAGCCTAATTAGATCGTCTATCGATCGATTCGTATGAGTTTCACTTTTCATCGTTGGCGATCCAAACTAACAAAATGGGGAAACCTTGACTTCGCCGGCGTGGGCGCAGTAACAACTAATACATGAAGGTTCCACACTGATCTCAATTTCAATCTTTGTGTTTTTTTTAGGTCACCTCGTGGCTGGGCAATGATGGTGCAGATAATCTGCAGAAATTCGCACAGCTGCAGCTGGACAGCGAGGCACAGCTGAAGGCGCAGGAGTTGGAGTTTGAGAAATATTACTTTATAGCCAGGGTAAGTTGCTCTAACTAGAAAATTGTAAATCAAATGTTATATTTTTCACTTAACCCGCAGAAACATTTGGCTAAGGGTCGCGACTTGCACTTGGCGGCCAATAAGATATCCGTTCTGAGCGAGAGTGCACGTAATTTGAAGATAGCTCTGGATCATTTCTCCGAGAAACTGGAGAAGACACGCGAGCGCATCGAGGGTGGGGCACGTCTGCTGCATTTGTTGACGCAACATCAGCGTGAAACGGCCGCACTCGAGGAGCTGCAACGTCTGGCCGCTGAGCTCGGAGCTACCGCTTTGATAGACAAACATTTGCCTACCATGAGGAAGGTCTACACACTGCCGGCAGCTAGCAGCACGCCGGCGCAGGCGCAGGCAGCAGCAGCATTAAAGCGTGGCAGCTACCGTTGCAGTTCCGGCAATGGGAGCTCCTTTGATGGGGCAGCCGGTGGCAGCAACTGCAGCTGCTGGCGCGAGAGTCGCAATCTGGAGGACATGGACGAGCCGGAGGAGGAGAACGACAACGACAACGAGAACGATTGCGATGCCGATGGCGATGGCGATGCCGATGGCGAAGGTGAGGAGCAGCAATCGAAGATCGCTGATTCCGGTGTCGGAGTCTGCGACAATTGCGAACGCAATCCCAAACTGGTTCGCATCTGCTCCTGCCAGAGCCTTAACGAGAAGAGGTGAGCATTAAACAATAGATTGCAATGGAAACATTAAGCTGAGTGCGATTGAAACCCCTTTCCAGTCACGACGAGCTACTCGAGGACGAGTGCTTTGAGCGACCCACGAAGCGCTACATGGATATGCACTCGCCCATGGAGGCGAATGCTCATCTACAGTGCCATGCCTCCAGTATGGAGCTGACCAAACTGGAAGAGCTCAGCTGTTTGGAACCAAAAATACAAAAGTAAGTCCCTGAAAGATGAGGAAATTCCCTTCTTAATCTTCTCACTTTCCCCAGAACGCTTCTATTGATCATGCGCGAGATGATTGGTACCGAACGCGATTATGTTCGCTCCCTGTATTACGTAATCGAGAACTATATAGATGAGTTGCTGCGCGAGGATATACCGCAGCCGTTGCGCGGCCAGAGGAACGTGATCTTTGGCAATATTGAGAAGATCTTTGAGTTCCACAATTCGCACTTTCTGGGCGAACTGGAGCGCTACGAACGCAATCCCTTGAAGGTGGGCGCGGCCTTCCTCGAAATGGAGTCCAAGTTCTATTTGTATGCGCTGTACAACAAGAACAAGCCGAAGAGCGACACCCTACTAAGCGAGTACGGCAGCTCGTTCTTCAAGCCGAAGCAGATCGAGCTGCAGGACAAGATGGATCTGGCCTCCTACCTGCTGAAGCCAGTGCAGCGTATGGGCAAATATGCTTTGCTCCTACAGCAGCTGGTCAAGGCGGTGAAGGGTGTGGAGGGTGCTGCTCTCCAGGAGATTGCCGCCGATGTGGAGGAACTGCAACGGGCCGAGGAGATGGTCAAGTTTCAGCTGCGTCATGGCAACGATCTGCTTGCTATGGATTCGCTGCGCGATTGCGATGTCAATGTCAAGGAACAGGGAAGACTACTACGTCAGAACGAGTTCCTCGTCTGGCAGGGACGTGGCGGTAAGAAAACGCTGCGTCAGGTGTTCCTCTTCGAGGAGCTGGTGCTGTTCAGCAAGGCGCGTCGGTTTCCAGATCATAAGGTAACTAAGACTATCTCTACCATCTCTAAGTCAGTTCTAATCTTCCTTTCCCATGCAGAATCTGGACATCTATATATACAAGAACAGCATCAAGACTTCGGATATTGGCCTGACGGCTCACACGGGCGACTCGACGACCAAGTTTGAGATATGGTTTCGAAAGCGGAAGCCGGACGATACTTGGATGCTCCAGTGCATGTCGGAGGACATCAAGAATGCCTGGACCGAGGAGGTATCGAAATTGCTCTGGAAACAGGCGAAGCGAAATCGAGGTAAGTCAATCCTTATAGAATTTCCTTTCCTTTGAATACCTAACATTCGTTCTTCCTACAGAAATTCGCCTGGCAGAGATGTCTTCGATGGGCATTGGCAGCAAACCTTGTTTGGATATACGTCCCAGCCACAATCAGATTAGCGACCGTTCCATACCCCTAGCGCAGCTTAACAAAAGTAAGTAGCCAGAGTTGGACCCAGTTACAGCTCTTGATACGATCTCTTTGCAGCACCTAAGCTGCGTCATGCCGAGCCGGGCAAGAGCAGCATGCGTCGTCCCAATTCTCTCATCTCGGAGAGTTCGCTGTCCAGCGGCACCAGCACCACCAGCAGTTCCTCCATCAGTGGCGGCTGCGATACTGGACGCCACAGCTTGAATCTAAGCTTTAGCAAGATGACCGGCAGCAGCCAGAGCAACAACCACAACAACTGTAGCAACAACAGTGCCACATTGGAGCTAATCAACGAGACGCAGGCACTGAAGCTGAGCAACAGCAGCGAGCCGGATACCTCCAGAGTCCAAAGCACGCCCACATTCACCACCAGCAGCTTCTCGAGCAGGAGCAATAAGCGCCACCACAAGCGTTCCACGACCCTTGTCAGCCAGCTTTCCATGGGTATAGAGCTTGAATTGTGCTACTTCTTCTAGACACCCAAAAAAAAAACCTATTATGTTTGCTTTTAGTTGATTGTTTTCATGTTCCCCTCTGTACATAAACACACACACACACTTTCCTACACTCCTTCAGTATTATTTTAAACACACACACACTAAAAACACAATTGTATATACTCCCCCCATAGTAATTAGTGTACCCTCCTACTCCGTGCTGCATGTTCTTTGGCTCGATGATATATTTCTACAACCAACTTTTACACTCTCCTTCTATATATACTCTTATGTGCATCATCTAGAGAGCGGCATTCTATCCGACATGTCCATAACACCGGAACAGGAACATCACGCCGTCCACGCCGCAGCGGAACAGTTATCGGGCAATCGGGGCAGCTGGTCCACCTCCGGTACGGCTGCATCCATGGCCAGTTCGAGCACCTCGACAGTGATCCTGCGTCGCTACAAGTCGTACGCCCATGCCGCCGAATCGGCAGCTCCCGAAAGCAGCAATAAGTGAATAAGTCTCAAGTTTCTACCATGCCCCGTATAATTATTTCGATCAAGAAATTAGCTTTAGCAAAACAAAAAAAATCAGAAGCGGTTTCATCAGATGCAGTTTATCATATTATACATACATACTTATTATTATAATTATTATTTTTGTTATTTATTATTTATTTGATTTTAGTTCATGTTAATTTGTCATAATTTTTATCCTATTGTATTATTTGCCTTGGCTGCATCTTTTCATTTATTTACATTCTCCGTTTTTAGAAAATTTTCAAATTATTGAATTCAATGTGTCAATGTCGAAATATATTTCTTAGCTATTAATCAACACCTCCCCCAATCAAATCGAACAACCCACACACAAAAGAATCACACAAACAAAACTCGAGGGGCACATCACACACACACACACACACACACATACACATACGAATACACACACATAGACAGTGCCAGCCGAAATGGGCGTTGCATGGCGTCCGAAATATCGAAATCGGAATTCATAACGTACAGTTAGTTAATATATGTAAATTAAGTGCCTATTTTTAAATAATCGTAAAAGAAAAATCTACATAAATAATTGCATATCTTTAATATATGAATAATGTATGTAAACAATTAAGCAAAGAATTGAATAAATGTTGCTTCGAAAAATATTAAAAGGCATTCTACTCAAAAGAAATAACGAAAATTAACGTCAAGACGACAACCAAAAGAACTATGAATCATTCTCGCATTTCTGCCTTATAATTCCCAACTTGTTATTCGCCCTGCGCGCTGTTTAAATACGAACTGTCTGGCTGAGCAACTTGAAATGAAGAAAATTTTACAACCCGAACAATCGTGTGGGCCTTTGCCATTTTTGGCAGAGGGACGTAATTCTGATTTACTTATTTGTTTTTAACAATTATTTTATTTTTAAATAAAAATACTTGCCTTAAAAAATATAAAAAAATAAAATAAGATATAAAAAAAAATATATATATCAAAATACATTTCGTTTTATTTTACTCTCCCCCACAGCAGTCAAATTTATTTTCCTCGTTTGCGCACATTTCAACTTACATTCGCCAAGTGAAATACCAGGCGAACAGAAGTCAGCAGCAGGTAACTCTTCAAAGTTAGAACAGCAGCACTTACGTACAGAGCGCAAGGTCAATTTCAGCCGCTCATTGCTGTTACTCTCCAGAGCTCAGCTGCTGTTAGTTAACAGCTGAAAGTACAGATCAGCCTATTGCTGAATTCTGTTCGCCTGGTATTTCACAGGCAGAACTTTATCGAGAAAATTGATTTGGATCATCTGAAATGTATTAAAAAATACCAAAAATACCAGATATTACGAAAAACTCGTAAAATCATGCTGAAATATAACAAATAATAAAAAAAACACTTTGAAGTTAATTAAATTTTTAAAATATATTTTTATTTATCACACACAATTACATTGAATGATGTAAACAATGAATAATGTATAAATATGTATGTATCTTATGCAATACATTATTTTTTTGTTTCAGAGCGATGACAACAACTTATATGTATGATGTATGATGTATTAAATGCTATTATTAAAGTAGAGATTGACTTTTATTTATTAGCCGCCGTGCAATGTGGATATGAAAAGAACATTATCGTTCTGTTGCAACTCATACTCCAGTTCTCCCTGTAATTAATAAGTGGCTTTATTTAAAGGAGTAAAAATATGTTCAGTTAACTTACTAATAGCTCCCAATCCGTATCGTTGATTAGCACCAAAATGCCGGGCCGTCTGAAATACGCAAGCCAATAACAATAACAAACTCAATACACGTGCTGCGTTGTCTGCTTCCACTTACACAGTGTCTCCTTGTATGAATAGCTCTGCACGCTCCGTTAATATGTTGGCGTGCATCCATTTTAGCAAATTCGCAATGGTCCCTGCAATTATTTATTGATTCGGTCAGAAATTAACACAAACGAAACTCACATTTTTGTCCGCCGTCCAATGAAAGTTGTCGCTTCTTAATATTGCCAAAGAGCAGCTCTGCACCAGCGCTGTAAGTAAGCTTATTACAATAAGGCTCAACAAGTAAATGAACATTTCTTACCCAAATTCAAGTAATATTTTTAAATCCGAAGTGTCTTTGCTGTCCATCTTTCGTTTATTATTGTGTGGTAAGTTGTCATTCACCACGTGCGCCGACACAGCGTTCTGCGTTAACAGATCGCATTTAAGCGCTATGTTACTGATTTTGCGTTCTGGTTGCCTGTTTTTGCGCATGCCTAAGAGTATTCAACGGCGTTTTTCAAATACATATTCGTTATTAAACCAAAAAAGCGTTTTTTTTTTGCTTCAGTTAATAAAATTTAAATAAAATTAATTTAATATATATTTGTTTGACTTGATTAGAGCTTAGGTTATATTTGTTAATTAATTTTTTGTATTGATTGCAATTGAAATAATTGATTGACCCGAATAGAAATAACACAGACTTTGGAGATACTTCTTGAGAAGTCAAAAACATGGGAAACTATTATTAATAATTTATTTAGCTTTAATTTCATTAAATAGTTAAGGACATTGACATTTTGTTGGCATTTGTAAAATAATTATGTGTGTGTGTATTTAGTTTGCGCAAAGTGCTTCATTATATAATACAAAACCAAAACAAAAAAAATAAAATAAAATAATAAAACTAAACAATTAAATTGCTAGGACGTGTGTCTGTGTGGTATATATGTGTGTGTTGGCTATGTTTTATAACATAGTATAATAAGTATATAAAAGAAACATAAACGGTGTTTTAATACAAAGTGATTTAACTGAAAACCGCGGTTAGGAGACGTTCTTGAATCTTTTTGTGTGTTGTTTGGAGAACTTAATATAAATAAATAAACATACATACATTATTCAATGTGGCAACAACAATAATGTGTGTGTGTGTGGGGGTGTGTTTAACTTGTTTCTGCGCTCAAATGCAATTACAAATAATAAATAATTATATATTTTATACAATTTGAAGTTAAAGCACAAAAAAATATCAGATTTGAAGCGAGTATTCACTTTGGATTTTCCTCTCGCTAATTTTTTTTTATATATCTTTATGTGATATAGATCTATAAATTTGATAAGTATACAGGCACAAAAAGTTTGTGGCTTTCTTTTTTTTTTTTGATTTTTAGGATTGATTTGATATCTTTAGCTAATTTGTCATATCTAATATATGTGTAAGGCATTATTTTCATTGCTTATATGACACAGTATATGTATGTCATATGCTCATTGCTGTTTTGATCCATTTTTCGTTGAAGTTTTTTGTTTTGTTTATGGCTAATAATAATCGTTTTGCTCTTCTCTACTACGATCAGCTGCTCCTTTCCATTGCTTCACTTGCTGCCTGTTGTGCCTCCGTTTCTGGGTTACTTTCACAGCTTACATCAGCTTCTGCTTGGCACAGTCGGGGCAGAGAATGTCGGGCCCGTCGGTGATGAAGCCGCGTCCCACCAAGCTGGCCTTGCAGCTGGCGCACACAAAGCAATCGTGATGCCAGTGACGCTCCTCGAACGAGATGAAGCGTGTGCCGCCAATGCCTGTGGATAGAGAGAAGGTTAAATTATATGGTTCTCATTAGCTGATCGATTTAGTTACCAGTAATGGGCTTCACACACGAAGTGCAGCGTTTGGCAAAGAGCTCGCCAAAGCATTCGGCACAGTAGGGCTTCTCGTCGCGACTGGTGAACCGCTGCCCGGCCAACGTGATGTTGCAATGGGTGCAAGTGAAGCACTCGCGATGCCACGGCTCGTTCTTGTAGGTAACGCCACCCGAAGTGATTACCTAAGAGACAAACGTTAGTATGCAGTGCTTGGAAGATACTTTCAGCCTATGCGTACCTTGTTGCACTTGATGCAACGCGTTGCAAACTTCTCCTCGTAGCAGCCGGCGCAGTAGATCTCCTGCTCCCGCGGTATAAACGACTTGGTGCCAATGGCCGTCTTGCAGACGCAGCAGCAGAAGCAATTCTCGTGCCACTGCCTAGTTTTGTATTCCATTTTCTTGGTACCTTGAAGCAGAAAGACCAAAAAAATATGCAAATCAATTTCAACTTCGATTGCAGCCTTGAACTTTGGCCAATCCATATCAAATAGTCCCAAATTCCAGACATATTCAGGCCAAAACCATCACCAAAAACTCAATCAGCGTTTATTTTCTGTGTTACAACCAAAAAAAAACAAAACTATTGAGACTATTATTATGTGCAGCTGACATGCAACCGTCAAATCCAAAACTTGCCCCAACCCGAACCCAATTCGTCTTCGCATTCTCGTAACAATTAATGCAAAAACTATTCAAATTTGTCAGACAAAAGTAATTCCACTTTCGTGGCTTTCTTGCAATAATAATGAAGAAATCTGTTACGCTTGTTTATTGCGTGCTCGAAATTTGTTGCCAAAAATAAAGAGGGAAGAACTCAGTTGAAAGGGTTTTCGTAGCGTTGGGTTCACTGACTGGAACAAAGTTGGTTAATTGTCAGGGCAGACGAATTCTATTGTTATGCTTTCATTTTGTGTCGTCAACAAAGTTTAGTATACTGTATGACGAAATTTATGAACTATGGATATGGATATCTAAGACTTAGTCATAGAACTTCCAAGTGTTTCTTTCTCCCAGTGTAGCCCAGCTCGCTTCACATTACTCAACACGAATCAGCATCATCATCATTATAAGATCGAACGAAAGCTGCGATGACGTTATAGAGATCTACGAACTAATCCATGTGGGTGTCTATGGCCTACCAATTTGGCAACAACACGACCATTAACTGGCCAGCAATATTTTGATAAGTTATGATGTTGCTTTAACATAATTTATGATCCATTCGCGATGAACTGTATGTGGTTTACCTGCTTTGGTGGCACGGGCATCGCCCAAGCGACAATAGTCGCCCAGGGAGCAATAGAAGCTGCGATTCTCCTCAACGGCGCTGGCATTGGGCAGGAACATGCTGAGCACAGCGATGTCCTCGTTGTTATCCTTGGCCTTCTTAATGCGATCGGCGCCAATGGTTTTGGCCTGCAAATGCAAACGCGACTTCATGCGCGAGCTCAAGACATCCACGTCGGTCATGTTGATTGATGTTGACTACTATGACGGAACGGTGAGTTTTGCGGCAGCAACAAGCACACACTAAACTGACTGCAACAGCAACTACTTAACTGGCCTAATAAGTCACGACTGGGAGCTGCACTATTTCTAGTTGCCCAAGTTGCGATCATCAATTGGGTCAAATGCTCAAATGACCAAAAACCAGTTGAGATTTAATCTTGTGCCCAGCACGCAAACCAATTCTATAATCTGTGCTGTAAAAAAACGGAGTTTGCCTCGCAATGTGTAATCATTTTGGCGACGTCGAGTCTCTGGCTCTCTCTCTCTACAAAGGCATTCAATGACATCATATCAACACGAAGTCCGAAAATTTTGACTAGCTAAATAACAAGTTTCATTATACAAATGTTTATAAATAGCACAGACAAAGCAATAATGCCTTCATAAATCATTAAATAATTAACTTTGTGTAAAACAAATTCAGCTAGAAACAAAAAAAAATGTTTTGCCAATTGAAGCAGGAAATTGAAAACGGTTTTTGGCCACAGGAAACTTGGCCAACACAAGCGTCTACATGGCATATATAGCCAAGCAATTAAGTTTAAGAATGTTGGCATCAAAGAATTGAGTCTGAAAGTTTCCGATTACTAGCTAAAGATAACCGCAAGCCCAGCATTCATATGGCTTTCACAGCAACAACAACAACAACAGCAACAACAACAACAACAGCGGCAACATTTGTGGTTGAGTTGGCATAATTATAACTAATTGAACTGTTGTTGTTGTTTGTCGCTAGGCAAAGCCAAACAGCGATCGCCCACGAACTGAATCCGACGCCTACAACTATTTAAGCTGAGACGCCGCCAATGGAGCCGGAGGTCAAGTGGAGCGCTCGGAGCACTCGGAGGAGGAGGAGGAGGCGACATTGAAAATCGCACAAAAGTCTGAAAAGGCGGCGGCTTTGGGGAGTTAAATGCACGCATTTGACAGCCAGATGTGATCCAAGTGTATATTGATTGATTGATTGCCAGCATGAGACAATGCTTATTACGTGGCCTGACTTTAACAACAACAACAACTACAACAACAACAACTGAAATGGAAAGTGCTCGGCTATAAAGCGCGTTCTGCATTTTAAATGCTGGCTCGAAAATTATTTACAATGATCAGCAGAAAGCATGTAGTCGAGAAATCCCAACTAGACGATACCCTGAACTGTATACTTTAAGCGTACAGTCAGTGCTTGCAAGTATGTGTGTGTGTATGCGTATACTACATACTTCACTTAACTTCAATGCTCCATATCTGCGGTGTTTCTCAACCGATTTCATTAAAATTTCACAGTTTGTCATTATTACGTCTAAAGTTTTAAACTGTGTCTCCAAGTTTTCCAAATTCAAGATTTTGTTGTTATCGATCACATGTGTATATCGGTAACGGAAAGAGTTATCGAAAATTTGAAACACAGATTATCATTATTTAGTCTCATGTTTCAAACTGCTTCACAAAGTTTTCCAAATTCAAGATTTTGTTGTTATCAATAACATGTGTATATCGAAAACGGGAAAAGTTAATGATATTTTATCGACTCGGCTGTTAATGCTGATCAAGAATATATATACTTTACGGGGTCGGAGATGTTTCCTTCTGCCTGTTACATACTTCAGCACTCAGCCATTATACCCTTTTTACCCATTTTCAATAGGTACAACTCAACACATTTTTGCGTTTAGTTTCGAATATCAATTAAAATTTACTGCAATTGACATTTTTCTTCGTAAATAAAGGGTGCTTTTTATTGCTTTTACAGTTGGCTAATGTTTTTCTTTGTTTGGCAGCAGGTTAAGCCAACGATTTAAGCAAGATCACGTTTTGACATTGCTTAAGCCAAGATCTCAAAGATGTCTCTTTGTTTGCTTTGTCACTTCTGACCCCCGTCTGTGCAAATGTCAGCGGCTGCAGGGCACAACAGCCGTGTAGATTTATTAGTTTTGTCAGATTTGAAAAAGAGAAATTGAAATAGGTTGCTGTTGATGTTGCTGTTGGTTGGGTTTTCTGTTGTGGCTAAGCCGAACAAAAACCACAAAAAGACAAATGACATTCGACATTCATTTGCTTAAGCGGGCCTCGTTTTGATCGCAATGATGTAAACAGATGCGCTCTTAAGCTGAGATACATTATCAAGAGAGAGCAAGAAAGAGAGATTTATTGGGTCAGCTACCTTTTGTTTTGTTTTACTTGTTGCCTTCTTCTTCTTTCTTTTCAATTAATCATAAACTTCAATGCGATTTCATTTTTTGATATTGATTTCGATTTCGATTTCATTTCAATTGGCATTCAATTGCAGTGCCGACAATCAAAATGTAAAGAAAAGAAATGCGAGTTCAAGTGGGCGAACAGCAAGCAGCTACTCCACCTCCACCTCCCCCTCCTCCACCGCTTCGGCTGCTTTTCATGTTTTCCATTTAGCAGCTCTTTATATGTGGCACACGTCGATCCAATCGCAAGGCGCATTTTTTAAATGCAGCCGAAAAATAATTCATGAAAAGCAGCTCAAATTGTTTCCGGTTTTGGCTATGCAATTTCTATCCAGCAATTCGAGCTGTCTCGGGCTGCTTAACAAATTATTATTACTGTTGTTGTTGTTGTTGTTGATATCTGATATTGGCGTTTGGGTGAAAGAGTTGTGCAACATACAGTCTGACCAGTATCTAGAGCGTGTGGGCTTAATCAAAATGTCGTCCTAGTGTGCGTATGAGCTCAAACATTGCGTATACGCAACGTTGAGCAACTGTTTTGTATCAAAGATTCGTTTTGCTGTTGCTGCTGCACTCAATCTTTAGTTTACACGGCTTGTTTGTTTATATAGAATATTTGTTGCCTGCACAAAAATGTTTGCTAAGTGCGGAAATACTTTTTAATTGAATTTAGGTGAATTCACAGCTGCTTGCTGTTTATAGCAATTGCTATCAAATATGCAACACGTTGCCTTCTGCACTTAATAAACTCGAAATTGTATGCGAAACAATTCGGATTTAGATCCGCGGCAGTTGCCAAGCGCTTTGAAAGCCGTTTTGAGACTGAGAACAGCCGACAATAACAAAAAGCCACAAAAGGCCGCAACGTAAACAAAAAACGCCGAGGTGTGGTGAGTTTAACGTTTGATTGAGTGAGTTGAAGTTGAGTAGACTTTGAGTTGAGTTGAGTTTCAGTTTGAGTTAAAGTGAGTTGCGTGTTGCCAGTTTGAGTGAGATTGTTGTGGCTGAGATACTTACAAGATCGTTTTGCGTATAGACATAACAAGGCTGGCAAGGTGCCATTTAGGCTCTTCATGCAATTATGAACTGGTTACCCATACACACAGACAAACTGACCACACGGACCTAACTGCTTGCTTATGTTGTAAGTTTTCAAGACGTTGCAAGTCAAGTTTGGTGCGTCGATTGCTGTTCCGCCTTGTGACATTGCCACGCAGCCAGGGCGTTAAGGTGAGCCGGCCAGTTAGCGCAGCCCATGTGGGATGCTGCATAATATGCATAATAGTTGTCAAGTACAGCAGACCTCATAAATGGGGAAATGCCATATGGAAATGTGATACGCTTGTGTCAACAAAAACACTTTCAAAACAATACGCCCAGTGGCAAAGTAACCTGACATGATGTGAAAACTATAGCAACGTTTAATATATATTTGCGAGTCACTTATGGTCTGACAGATAGCCCTAAAGAGGTCTTTCTCTATAAGGGGTTCGTTCGGGGTTCGTGTTGCGAGTTTGATTAATTGGCGGCGTGGACGGAAATGTTTGCTCTGTGTGGGTTAATCGTTTGGTCTATGCTACTAGCAAATAAATCAATTGAATTGCAATTAAATGGTTTACTAGACACTTTCCGTTGACTTTTTATCGGCAATCAATTGAGCAATTAAGCAATTAACGACAAAGCGACATCAAGTGGCACGAAGTTGTGCTGCATGTGGAGTGCAGTTCGACACAAGTTGAGTGAATGCACTCGAGATGATGATGGCTCAATGCAAGAGTGGTTCCAGCTGGTTGAGTAACTAACAAGTAAGAAGGCTCTAGTCGAGAAATCCCGACTATACCATACCCTGAACCCTATACTTTAACCGTACAGTCAGTGTTTGCACGTATATGTGTGTGTACGTGTATACTACATACTTGACTTAACTTCAATGTTCCATATCTCCGGCGTTTCTTAACCGATTTCAATAAAAAATTTACAGATTTTCACTATTTCGTCTAATGTTTAAAACGTACTTTAAAAGTTTTCCAAATTCAAGATTTTGTTGTTATCGATAACATGTGTATATCGAAAATGGGAAAAGTTATCGAAAATATATCGACTCGGCTGTTGATGCTGATCAAGAATATATATACTTTATGGGGTCGGAGATGCTTCCTTCTGCCTTTTACATACTTTTGCACAAAACCATTATACTCTTTTTACCCATTTTCAATGAGTTCAGGGTATAAAAAGTCTTTAAAATATAATATTAAAACAATAGCTATATAAAACACATTAATTTCGTTCCACACGCTTAGCGGCAAATCTTTAAAAACAATAAATCAATCAGTTTCATTCCCCCCCAAAATATATATATATTTTAATTTGAGATCTGATGAGTCAGCGCTTCGAATTAGACGTGTGCTTTAAGCCACTTGGTGATTGGCCATTCACTGGCATTAACATAGATGATGATTTGGACTTGAAGGTGTTGTCTATATGATAATGCGATGTGATTTGTGGGTGTGTGTCGAAAAGAAAACAAATATGCTTGACAATTAAAACGCGAATATTAGCAAATTAGCAAATACAAAAGATGTATTTGATTAGACAAGTTAATGCCTGAATTGGCAATGTAAATGACAATTGTCAAACGCCAAAGACAAACAGAAGTCTTAAAAGCAAACACAAGTCGAGTCAATTCAAATACATATAGTATATATATTCAAATAGGCACTCCGATTGGCATTTGGTCGTGTGGGATGCGTTTTGTTGCTTGACATTGATGCAACTTATTTATTTCTCTCGCAATTGGCAATGACAACGTGTACTACCAACAACAACAACCACAACAAGGCCCATTTTGGGTAATGCGGCTAATAAACGGCCGCGTTCCGCGTTGTCAACGAAAGTGTCATGGCCAAATTAGGTGCGTGCTTGATACGAACAATCAGCTGTCGTCGCTGATAAATGTATCGCATAAAGAGCAACAGTTCAATTGTGTTTTGTATTTGCACAACGCTCCAATTGAAAGCAGTCTTGGAGTGCTCGTCATAATTTACACCTTTTGTTTAGTTCCCCCGAGGCAATGTCGTCCAGCTGAGTTCAGGGCCTGCCGAGTTTTTGGGCTTTGCGTGGGCCAGCTTAATTGTGGTGACAATGAACTTGCAGTGGCTTGAGCTGAAGTCCATTGGCTCAGTGACTTATGTCTCAAGCATCTCGAGCAAACAACAACAAACAACAAACAAAAAGGCGAAACAAAAATTGCAGCTAAGGCAACGTGTAATGAAAACAGATATCGTGCACTTATTTTATGTGCCAAGCCAGTAAGCCTCGCTGAACGTTGCACGCACTCAACTGTAGCAAGTTCATTAGTGGAGATCAAACAACTTTTATACAGGCTAAACAAATACTCTGTTGCGAGTCAAACAAACAACAGAGACGAGAAAGAAAACCTTAAAATTCTTGCTGTAACAAAAGTTAAAGCATTTCTATAAGTTAACATTAAGCTTATTGCCAATATACCCGATTCATAGGCACCTTTTGCAGGGCATATGCCAGTTATTTATGTTTATACGGCAGCGCACATTCGAGATTTATGGAATGTGTCGCTTGTTGGCAACAAATTGCCCTGCGAGTGCAATTAATTTGACATACTATTAAGCATACACAACAACAAAAAATGCCATTGCTCCAATACCACTCCCCACTAGCTGCCACCCACCCCAATGACAACCGGTTGCACGTCGCATCAGTTGATTAGACATATTTTCCACTGCCGCCCCAAAGTATGCAACAAAAAGTTTTGATATTTACCTGCACGAAAAACTTCACCGCAGCCATCGCAACGGGATGCAAATTGGGCATCGTAACAGTTGCCGCAGTAGATCTTATCGGCCTTGGCTCCAAACTGCTTGTCGACCAGGTTCAGATTGCATTTGAAGCACAGGAAACAGGCCTCATGCCAGTGTTTGTCTTTGTACGATAGATCCTGTGAAATAGTATAGAAATATTTGTCAATAAATTTGTTTGTTCAAATTGAAAGAAGCTATAAATTTGATTGACAACAAGATTATTACCTCACCAAGTATAAAAGTATATTAGTTACACTTGCAAAACTTACCTTCGAATCGATGCCAATGATCTTGTTGCACTCCTCGCACGTATTCGCAAAGACATTCTCGTAGCACTTGATGCAATAGGGATGATCGTCGCGGATGACGTAACGCTGGCCGGTGAGGCTCTCATCGCACTGCCAGCAGCAGAAATGGCCCGAATGCCAATCCTTGTCCATGGCCTTTGTGTACTCACCACTGAAAATTAGCTGCAAGCAAACAAAGAACACAAGAGAAACCCGACGTTGCAGGCATATACAAAACATACGATGCACTAAATAAAACAAATCAAATATTGATTTATTATTGAATGGATAAAAAAAGTTGTTCAATGTGTTTTTTTGTTTTGTTTCCAGTTTGTGTGTGGGGCAGTGTTAAATCGAAAAGAATATATATATATTGGGTATATATGTTGTATTTTCGTGTTTCTGTTTTTCACTACTCAGTTATATATATGTATATACACTTGATTTGAACAGTTTTTTTGAGTTTTGTTCTTTTGGATTTTAGTTTTTGTAGTAAGTATGTGCTGTTGTATGTGGGTGTTGTATTAAGTATTATGTTTGTTTGTTTGTTTGTTTGGTTTGTTGTGTAGTACATAGAGATTGAAAGAGACAACGACAGCTTTTTGTGGGTACCTTTTAGTAAACAGTTTTGCCGAGGAAAGAAGGTAGTAAACGTGTCGTTTTGTACAAGTTCGAGATCAATATATATAGTAGTAGTATATGCGAGTACTTTGGATAGTTTTTGCTTGTGATCGATATTTGATTTAGTATTTTTTTTTTTGACGTAATTATGTGGCATGAAAGTTTCTGAATATCTGAATTTTTGAATATTTTTGTCTTGCGAATGATATTATATATAGTATATATATAGAACGTGTATACAATACATATACGGAGCAGATCAACACGGCCATACTGACAATAACGAAAACATCCATCCAAAATACCAAATAGAGAAAAAAAAATACCAAGAGAACCGTAAGGAACTGCCGCATGATGTTGCTTGGTAGTTTTTAGGGAAAAAGGATTCGCGAACTGACACAAAACGAAATTGCACACGTAACACGTTTCTTCCACCTACCCCCTTTCCTCGGTGGTGGCATCCACCTCGCTGATTTGCACTTCGGACTCGCGACGCTTCGTTGTCTTCTTGACCTTCTTCGTTTTCTTGACTTCCGTCATCGTTTGCATAATTTCCACGTCCGCCATTTTGTGCCACGCGCGCGTGCCTCAACCGAGAAAAGAAACCGTTTCTTCTAACAAACTTGCACTCCAATGACCGACTGAACTTTCTAAAATTATTCAATGTGTGTATATATACTAGACTCGTCTCGAAATATTCCTTTCAAAATCAGCCGAAAATTTCGCGTAACGTTTTGAGCTTTCCCGTGTCGAGATGCCAACTGGCGCAGAATATTCGAAACGATTTGGAAAACTCTGCGGCTGCCACTGCTGCTCGCGACTTGCGTGTATCTAGTTTCGCCGCCAGAGACAAGTGTAAAAATAAAATCTCGGCGAGCGACGTTGAGAGCCAGCGAGCGTGGCGTCTGCCAATTGAGCGCAGCGGAGAGCAGCAGCAGCAGCAGCAGGGAAAGAGAAGAACTGAGAGCGTAGCTAGTCAGATCTCTTTCGCTCTCTCTGAGAGTTTGGGTTCTATGTGCAATACAAATTAGTTTAGACAATGGCCAAGCACGCCAATCATTAGCAGCATTATTGAAATCTTAAATGCAACGTCCAATTTGCAATTTTCAACCTGTAACAAACTATAGCACAAAAACTATCTATATCACATATATTTCAATTCAATTCAGGTGCCAAAATAATATAAAATTGTGTTTGGCACACACCTGCAACAGCTGCTGTCTGTTTCACGTCATCTGCTACGCAGCGAAAAAGAAATTCATTTTCGGACATAATCATCATAGTTCCTTTGTTGTTGCTTCTGCACACGACACACAAATCTTTAATACACACACACTAGCACACACACACACACGAACAAACAGTGAACATTTTTCGCTCATTTTGATGGAGCATAAAATAAAATTCCTTTCGGATTTTGGTCTGTCTGCAACAGCTTTCATGCAACGTTGAATCGAAAAATCTATACATTTTTAATTGATCGTTTTTGGGGGCAGGCGTTAAAGGCGTGGGTCGTATACTTGATTTATATGGGCAAATTCCGCTGGAAATCGCAACGAAATAAACCTGGAAACGAATCATGAAATGGTTTAACACATTCACATATATATCTTTTCAAATATCATAAGTTTGAATGCAATCTGACGATTCTACGATTCGATTACGATCTAATGATAATTAGCAATTTGTTATTGCATATTAAAGCTGACAAGCTTTGACACCAAAGGGCAAGTGTCCAAGGCAAATAGCATAGCCCATCAACGCGACCAATCTCTATAAGCTATATAGAACTGAACATTTTGGCGATGTCATTTTCAACGCAACTTATATGCAGACGCTGAGACGGCTAAAAAACTATTAATATAATAATCGCAATAATATTTTGCAAATTAGCAAAACCAAATATGAGTTTAAACTTTACGAAGGTTGAGAATTTTTTATTTAAAACTGTGCATAAATATGACATATGGTAGATTCCTTGCAGTATCAGGTTTAACAAGTAAGAAAGCTATCTTTGGCAAGCCGAATATTAAACATACTTGTTTTTCATAGAAAAATCTTCTGTAAGATCTTGAATTTGTATGGCAGATTTAAGATATAGTTGACGATCCGGTTGATTTTGATTTAACAGTCAGGCGCAGCATTAGCTAACCCAAAACAACCTTGCATAAAGTATTTGAAGTTTTAGATTTAGCTAACCAAACTTAATCAAGGAAAAAATACTTAAAAAATACTTAGAATACTTAATTAAGGAAAAAATACTTAAATTATTATAATATTCGTTAGAAAAATTGATCAAAAATCTAGAATAAATGCTAACGGATTTATATCTACTTGCTAAACCTTAGAAAAAATCCACAAGAAGTGGAGCTTAAATAACCTTGCATAAACTATTTGCAGTTTTAGCTAACCAAACTTAATGCAGGAAAAATTATTAAAAAATTATTATTATATTCCCTCGAAAAAGAGATACAAAAATCTAGAATAACTGCTAGCCAAAACGATTTAAATCGACTTGCTAGACCTTAGAAAAAATGCACAAAAATAGATCTTAAACACAAGTTTAAATCGAAGGTTTTAAGCATTAAACAGAATAAACATTTTTGTATTCATTTTTGGTAACGTAAACTGACATTAAGCCAAGAATTCTTGAATATGTCTATAGTAATGTTGCCATGAAATGTATCACTCATAGAAGGAAGCATATCCGACCCATAAAGTATATATACTCTTGATCAGAATCGCGAGCTGAGTTGGTATGCAAACTAACAAGAAGACGTTGACCAATTGCATAAAAACAAACAGATAGACGAACATGGCTATATCAACTGAGCTTGCGATGCTGATCAAGAATATATATGCTGTGTCGAATATGCCTCCATCCATGCGTTGCACATTTCACAACAAAATGTGTATTAAAACCAACTAAAAGTAAACTTTACAAAATAAATGAAAATTTTTGCAAACACTAAAATGCAAATTTTCGATTTAATCTGTGTGAATAAACACAAACATCGAAATGTAGTATAAAATGCATATAAAAATGCTGCAGACAAGAAAAAACAACAACAGCAAGTGCAAGAGCAATGGAGGCAGAATGTGTGTGTAATGCAATCTTGGATGTTTGTCTATAAATAAAAATGCGATTCGCGAATCTTTGATAAAAGTGTTGCGTGTTTTGAGTAAGTGCCCCGGCGAGTGCACAAGAAAGGCGTTCAACATTCGGCGGCATCGGGGCGTTAATTGGGTCATAAATTTATACAATATATATATATATATATATATATTTCCAGCTTATTTTTACAATTTCTCGAAAAGAAATGCGGTAAAGAAAAAGCAAATGGATTTCTTCGTTCGGGCAGCCTGTGGATATTATGTCTAGTATCTAATTGTTTAAGATGTTTAAAAATACATTGCCATGATTGAAAAGGGGAGAAACTGCGTCAGTGGGCCGGTCAATGAGTAATGGCCATAAGTTCAAGTTTAAGTTTATTTTGGCCAAACAGATGAGCATCAAATTTAATTTGCCTTAATTTGCATTTGTTGTGTTCAGTATTATAAATAGAAGATCAGCTATGAAATGTCATTTAGCCAATTTTCTTTTGCACGCAGCACAAAAGATCATTCATTTTGGCCAAGCACTCGAAGGCGGCTCGAAAAGGGTTAGGTCAAAAAAAAAAAAAGGAATTCAAAAATCGTAAAACACTTCAATAAACAAGTGAGAAGGTTCTAGTCGAGAAATACCGACTAGACGATATCCTGAACCCTACACTTTGCGCTTACAGTCAGTGCTTGTAAGTATGTGTGACAGTGTGTGTATACTACATACTTGACTTAACTTCAATGTTCCATATCTCCGGTGTTTCTCAACCGATTTCAATATATTTTTCACTGATTGTCATTACTTTGTCTAATGTTTCAAACTGCTCCACAAAGTTTTCCAAATTCAAGATTTTGTTGTTATCGATCACATGTGTATATCGGAAACGGGAAGTGTTATCGAAAATCTGAAACAAACTTGTACTGCCTAGGGATTAGGCGAGCTTATGTACCAAATCTGGAGTCTCTAGCTCTTATATTCTCTGATATCGACTATATATCGAGTCGGCTGTTAATGCTGATCAAGAATATATATACTTTATGGGCTGGGAGATGCTTCCTTCTGCCCCTTATACCCTTTTTACCCATTTTCAATGGGTTAAGGGTATAAAAACAAGTATTGGGAATTTTTTTGTATATATAGGAAAATGCGAAATATGGGAAAAACCCAACAACAAAGAAAGCTCTAATGGAAAGGTGTTTCATTTTAGTGGCACAGCCAAGAAAATTCATTTGCCAGCAATTTCAAGTGAATTTTTAAATTATTTAAGCCAATTTGTTGTGTGTTGGCCAGCAGCACAACATATAGAATTCATATATAGTATATAGGTGTGCTTAAGATAAATAATACGAACAAGTACAAGTTCTGAAAATGCAATAGACGACTAACAGATACCCATAATGCAAGAAATATAAACGATTTATATAGCTAATCGGTTTGAACATTCTAGAAATGTATATACCCTTTGGGTTGTTTGCGGCTGGTATAGCAAATAAATATTAAATGAAAATATGCGCCAGCTTTTAAGTGCGGCAAACGTTTGCCGCCAGGAAAAATGAATTCATGTCAAAGACAAACTATTGAATAATACTTTTTGGCAACGAATTTCGCATGTTTTCGTAGCTGTACGCGATCCATACATATACATACATTATTATTTTCGTGTACCACATGTCATTACGCAATGGATGTTTTTTCTTCAGAAGAAGAACAACACACAAAGGCCCTGCGCTCATTGCAGAACACAACAAATACAATGGAAAGAAAGACCCCCAAAGAACAAAAAGTGGCCGCAGCGTGAGCTGCGTAAACAAATCACCCAAGTGACATACTTTCCTGTTTGTTGTCATAAATATTTTAGCGCGAAACGTTCAATCGCATTTAACAAAGATTTCGTCTTTTGATTTCAGATTATTTGACAGTGGCCAAAAATTATTTCGCACTTGGTGGTGGCCTCCTGACTGACGATTGTGCTTAATTTGACAAAGGATATGACACTAGAAAGCTGACAGCATTATTTCAGAACAATGTTTTGAGTGGAGTCAAGGTGGTCAAAGAAAATGCGAACGAAAACAGTAAATAACTGATGAGATAAAGTTCCGATGCATACTTTTAGGCAGGTGAAAATTCAAAGAGGTTGTTTATAAGCACAAGAATACTAAAGAAATGACACACACAATAATGTTTTTTTAACTATTTTGGATAGTTTTTTAAGATGTACCTTAAGCTACAATTAACTTAAGTACGTTAAATATGCTCAGCACAGACGACATTTATAAGCACACGGCATTAAGATGTTATAGCCACTTATCAAATGATTTGCAACATGACAGTTTAAGTAATTTGTGGCCGCATGACAAGAGCATTAAAATAAAACCATCAAACGACTTATGTCCTCCCATCACCGGCTGAACAACAGCCAAACAAACGAACTCACAACGATGACATCATGCGACTGAAATGAGCCAAAAATGCGAATTGGGCCAAGCAAATGCCATATGCATATACATATATATATATATATTTTATATGGTGTGAGTATATGGCCAATTGTCTCTGGTCAGAATGAATGTCATGCACTTGACGCATGCATTGGGCCGTTTGGTTAACAAAATGATCTCAATGCTAGGGCATTTTTGTGGTCTGTGAATTAGCCAACATTTTTGGCAGAGAGATGCAAACGCAGATACAAATAGCATATTATGCGGCAATATTTTTAGCAGCGTCAGATCGGGGCATATATTGCGTCAGATGCAGTTTTTGAATGAAGTGATTACAACGTTTTTCCAATCTTTGTTTTCATCAATCATTAATATATTCATATTTATTGTCAGCAGCAAATAATAACTAACAGTTTAAATAGAATAAGCTTCAAATCATATGATACATTTTTAAAAAAATGATAACAACAATAATCCTCATTATCATTCGATAGATACGTTTATCGTTTCGTGCGTTTCTGGGTCTGGTCGTTAGTATAATACAGTGTGTGATGGATCCTAAGTAGCCTCTGGAACTGGGTGCAGAGAGTGGATTGAGATTTGTACAGCGTGTGCACGATATTTGGGTTTTGGCATTGGGCTTATGAACATGTCTATAAGAAATAAATCAAAATTAAAATCAAATATGTAAATGTAAATCATTCATTCGTTTGTATAGTTTAGTGGAAGCTTAGAAAAGCGGATAAAAGTTGGCATCCTTGAGTATGTCAAAGGTGTCCACAACGGAACGCTCTGGCCTAGCTGCAACTGTAGAAACGTTAGTGCTTGGCGTAAAGGCGACTGGCGGTTCTTCGAAGGATGAGGCGGGAGTTAGGCATAAGCTATGTCCAGCACTGATGCTAGACAGCAGATTCTGCTGTGTTGAGGCTGGAGTAAGATTCGTTGAAACCGATATAGAAATGGGTGCAATTTTGGCCAGTGCTTCTACTAGGGCCTCATCAATGGCCTGCTGAGCTACTTGATCCATGCTTGGCTCCTTGGTGTCCTTAAGCGACTTCTTGCGTTTCTTGGTTTTCTTTTTTACTGAAGCGTCGTCTGGTGCATCTATCTCTGCAATGCCCTCTAAGGTACTTTCACCCACAAGACCAATGCTGCTACATGGTGAGAAGACACCTCCGCCATTGAGCTCCTCGTTGGCCGAGCTGCTCTTCGAACTGCGTCTCGAGCGCACTTTACGCTTGGACGTTTCTGTGAGAGCTTCCACTTCATCTCTAGGTGCGGAGCTGCGTCGGTTGTACTCCTGATTATCGGAGTCGTTGTCATCGCCAAGATCCTCCTCCACTTTAGAGTTCTTGCGTGTCTTTTTCTTGCTCTTCTTCCTTTTTGGCTTCTCGCTAACGGCTTTCTCAATGGGTGCTTGGTTGAGTAGTTCAGCCTCTACAATATTTTCGACATTTTCCGGCTCTTGTAAGGCTTCCTCGGGCACATCGGATAGCAATTCTCGATCTGGACTGCGACTGAAGAGTGTAATGCTTTCGCCACCAAAACTAAAACGACGTGGATCCATTTCAACACACAGCAGCTCTGGCTCGTCCTCGAGGAGCTCTGGCTCCTGCTCCAGTATATCTAGCTCCTGGTCTAGCACTTCCGGCTGATCTTCGACTTGAGTGGGCTCTGAGCTTACCTCCAAGGTTTCCTGCGGCTCACTGTCATCCAGCTTAAAGTTCTTGCGCCAATTGTATTCATGTTTGGGCTTATAGTTGAGATCAACCTCGATGTCATCCTCAACCACGCCTGCCTGCAGCTTGGGACTGTAGCCATAACGGGTGCGCAATCGTGTAGATTGTCGCGCAGCCACTTGAGCATCTCCCAAATAACGCATACCCGTATCCCTACGCTCACTTTCAATTAGTCCGAGAGATACGTCAATCTCCCTATGCCTGCTGCTCTCTTCGTTGCGGTCGAGCTCTCTAGTTTTAGCCCACAGAGCATATCGTTCACTGTCCGAACTAGATTTCTCCAAATCGGAGTCACTTTGGTAAGAATTATTGCCTGGCAGCTGCTCCTGCACCATTGTTTCAAAGTCGCGTAGAATACCGGACTGTTTGCGATTCTTCACTGCATCGTTGTAGATTTGCTCAATGTAGGAGTCCGGATCTGAGTACGCACCACCTACAGCACCGTCATCTAGGTGATAGTCTGCGTAATCGTCTACATTGTCAATTTCCTCCCAGTCATTGGCACCACGATTTGCATAACGATCTGCATTGCGTTCAGCCTCCTCACACTCGGATGTATCGTGATGGGATTCATCTGTGGGTTGTGTGCGCTCATTGTTATCGGAGATGCCCTCATCCAACTCAAACTCGTACTCATTATCATCGTCATCATCGTCCATTTCGACAACAGTCTGGCGTTCGTCCTCACTGTCATTGCTGCTGACTTCATCGATTCCTTGGTATTCCCCTACGATGTCATAGTCATAGATGGCACTTGTTTCATCAAACTCGGCTGCCTCCGCCTCTGCAGCCAGCACTGCACGGGCCCAAGACCGCTCCTCGGTTTCGTACTCCGTTTTCTTTGGTAGGTCATCAAAGTTAAGTTCTAAGCTGGCTAAGTCATGCGTATAAAAATCCTCCTTAAGCCATGTTCTTTTACCCGTCAGTGAGCGCACTTCAATCTGTGATATATAAACGCATTCATCGCTGGGATACTCCTCGACTGGCTGTTCCTGTGCCAGCGAAAAACGTCTAAAATGATGGTATTCCTCAGGCTCCATTTCCGAATAAGGATCGAGCTGCATAATTGCCGAATCTGAAGCACGACGCTCACTCTCCAAGAAGTCCGCATTTAGATAGCGCGAAAAGTTCTGAAAGTTGACACTCGAGGCAGCTAGCTGATCCAGCAACTCATTCTGTAGGTCTCGCCTGTCTGCCTCCGCATCGATATTTGCCAGAGCAGCTGCCTCCGAGGCATCTCTCACCGGAGAGCGACTTTGGCTGCGGGATCGCTGAAACTCAGCTGTGCGATGGCGCATATCATCCAGCTGTTCTTCCTTGATTACCTGCGGCTCCGAGGATACACTCGTCTTTGGCTTGGCGCCCAATCGTTTCTCATCCTCCGTACTGCTTGCACTCACTAGCGAATTTAAAATGGCTGCCTGCATCTCTCGCTGTGCTACTGCATGCTCTCGCGCCAAAGAGGGTGACGGACTGTGAGAGCGTTGGAACTCAGCGTTCTCACGACGCTGCTGCTCGAACTCCGGTCCCACGCCCAGGTCCACGGATTCCCCGACATACGTGGAACGCTTAAAACCGCTTACTAAAAGCTCACTTCTTAGTTCACGAGCTGCCTCAGAGAAAGTTCGCTCATATCCTTGTGAGTATTCCTCTTCAACTCTCAGCTCAATCTCCTCGCTGGCATTTTGAAGCTGATGCAGTGCCTCCAAGTCAAATTCACGTTGCTTGAGACTCTGAGCCAGCACACCTTCCGACTCCTCGCTACTCTTGAGCAACGTTCCCTTATCGCAACCTTCCAGATTGAGCGACAAGTGAAAGTCATCAGCATATTCTGAATCGGAGCTGTGAGAACTGGAAAGGGAACGAGAGCATGAGCGTGAACGGGAGGGAGAAAGAGAGCGCATATCACGACTGCTTGCGGGTCGCTCGTAAGCATTCTCCACATTAGTTCCACGAATCTCTGGTTCAGGTGTTGTGGCTCTGAACTGCATTTGGTCAAAGAGCTCGTTATTTTGAGCGATAAGTTTCTCACGACGCTTCTGCAAGCTTTGCTCCAGATTGGCAGCAGTGGGCAGGGGTGATCGGGAACGGGAACACGAATGGGAACGACAGCGATTCAAACGAAGCTGTTCAACTAGTTTAGCAACGGATTCAGGCGTAGGTTCGGGTTCCTTGTCCTCTTCCAGAGACTCTTCAATACCCTCAATAGATATAGTTGGCACAGGAAGCGGGAAAACGGTAGTTTTTGGAGCAGTAACTGTTAAAGGTTCTTCTTCTTCAAGAGCAGGTGTTATCATTAAATCGGGAACAGTTAATGATGCCGCAACTTCGCTCAAAAGTTCATCTTCCCTGGAAGAAGGTGTCAGCATTAAAACGGGTACGGTTACAGGTGAACCGGTTCTTGAACTGCTTTCACCAGGAACTGTAACAGGTGAAGCTGAACCACTCAAATGCTCATCATCTTTCAGTTTCTCGAAAAACTCATCGTTTTGTTTGATTCGCTTTTGACGCCGTTGTTCCAGACTGCGAGCGATGTTGTCGGCAGTGGGCAAAGGAGAACGTGATCGGGAACGAGAATGTCCTGGCGTTTGGGAACGCAAATTTCGTTCGGCTCGCAACGTTTCGACAAACAAGCGCATTTCCTCACGTGTGGGAACGGGTTCTGTGGCAAGCTCTTCGGCCATTTCATTGATTTCAATCACAGGCTGGGGAAGAGCTGAATGCTTCTCGGAGCTACCATTGTGAGCTTCACTAAAACCATTAGTTTCAACTTCCATGGGCCTACTGCTATCTTTCTCCAGCTCGCTAATGGCATGAGGCGGCGTTGGGAGACGAGTTTCTGGTAGGGTCTCAAAGACCATGGTAACGACTTGATTGCAATCATTTTTCGCGTCATCAGCAACATTTTGCAAGGGTAGTTGTTCCGATTGAGCATCAGTTCCATTTAGGGTAGACTCTAGCATTTGCAGAACCAGTTCGCAGTTTAGTTCACCTGGCATGGGACCCTGCAGGCCATCGTCGTAGACTTCCAGCGTGTGCTCCTCGTCTACATCCATGCGATTGGCAACGTTCTTGGGCTGCGGCGAGGCATTTCGAGACGAAGAGCGTGATCTTGATGGATTCATCGCTGCAGTAAAGTCGTAGAAATCGCTGAGACCCTCCACTAAGAGGCCGTACTGATCTCGCCAGGGTGCCGTATCCGGCTGGCTAACGGTGATGCTAGGTGGCGGACTACTTGGATGGCTTGCAGCCTCGGATTCACGCCAACGGGTCTCGTAGTGGTCAATTTCATCTATGCGTGGGCTACGACGCAGACTGGGTGAACCAAGCCTGGATTGCTCCTCCGTTGCTCGGGAGGTTTGCAGCTTTAGAAGCACAGGCAAGGGAAGTAGAAGCGAAAGCAGGTTGGCATATGAAAGGCAAAGTGAAAAGCAGTTAAAGCATTTGAAAGCTTAAGACAGCGGAGCGTACATTAACACACAGGGTTTTAGACTTGGGAAAGATTAGCGCGGTAGTTCCAATTTGGTCAAGGATATTTCTTACATTTGATTTGTTGTCGCTGCCGCTTGAATCCACTGCTTTTTTGGAGCTCTCTGTGCTGTCCTTGTCCTAAGGCGTTAATTGTAGACAGTTAAAAGCTTTTGCAGAAAATAAACCTCAGCACTCACCACTTGCTCCTCGTTGGAGCGCTGTTGCTGCAAGGAGCTAGCTGCCTCTGCATTTTGTGCTTCTGTAGCCTCCTCGAATGAGGAAGCTTTTGGCTTGTCCAGATGTACCGTCTCTTCGCCTGATGTTTGCTTTTCCAGCTCTAGTTCCTCCTCATCAATCGACAGGGCCTTCTCGCGTTTCCAAAACTCCGTGTTTTTATACGTCTCGGGTACGACCTCACCCCACGGATTTGTGCTCTCCTCGCCGAGCATTTCCAGTGAACCAGTCGAATCAGTCGGGGGCTTAACATCCTTGGCAGGACTACGTTTGTGACGTCTGTTCGACTTCACACGCAGTGTTGGCTCTGTGCTGTACTTGATGGGATTGAAGTCGTCCTTGTCGCCATGTCGCAGCTCTTCCTCCTCCAGCGAGGTAAACATCTTTAGCTCCTCGTCTCGTGAGGCACGCGATTCGCGCGATGAATTCGAACTACCGCTCGAGCGTCGCTTCTTAAAGGCACGTCGACGACCAGAACCATCCTCACGCATCAGCGGACGACTCTTAATGCCATCGAGGGAACGCAAGTAATCCTCGGTAAACTGCACATCTGGGACATTGTCTTCGCCCTCGGGCTCTTGGCGTTCCTCCTCCGTCAACAGAAACGAGCGCTCTTCGGAAGCTTGCGTGCTAAACGATGATTGCTGACTGGAGTTAGGTTCCACGGAGGAACCTTCATCCGATACACCGGGAAACTTTAGTGTTTTGGATCGTGTATACGGTTCCTCGCCACCGACGCTCGTTTGGCCGAACTGCGTTTTCACTCTGTGCACTATGACCGGCTCCTCGAAACGTGGGGGCAGTATTTTTCTAACGCAAGGCTCCTCCACAACGGGTATGGCACCAGCATATTCGGTATCTTGCTGCTCCTTCTGTGCCTGCAACATGCGCTGTTGCACCATGACCATTTCCTCCTCGGCCTCCATGAAGAGGCGTGCATTCTCCTCGATTGACTTCTGTTTCTGCTCCATGCTGTCTTTACTAGCCGCCCGCCGTCTTGACTGCTCCACAATTATAGCCTCCTCTTCGAGCTCACTTTCGGTGGCACTCAACTTGCGTGCTCGCTCCGCCGCCAGCAGTCGCTCCACAATCTCAGCATCGCGTTGCGCCTGCTCTTCGTCGCCCTGGAGAACTCTGAGCTCTGCTTCATTTTCAGCTTCTTCGTATTCCCTTTGACGTTGCGCTTCTTGTCGGCGTTCTTCTGCCTCAAGCAGTTTTCTTTCATTCTCCTCCAATTCGCGTTGTTCTTCTGCCTCTGCTTCAGCTACTTCCCTTTGGCGTTGAGATGCTTCTGCCTGTCGCAGTTTCTGTTCATTTTCCTCGTGTTCGCGCTGCGCTGCTTCGCGTTCTTTTTCCGCCTCAAATAGTAGTCTCTCGTTCTCTTGACGTTCTCGTTGTTGTTGTTCGGCATCTCGCATTCTTCTTTCGTTTTCTTCACGCTGCTTTTCGGCTTCAATCAGCTTGCGCTCATTCTCGTGGCGTTCTTCTGCCTCCTCCCGTTCTCGTTGCGCCGCTTCGCGTTCTTTTTCCGCCTCAATCAGCTTTCGTGCGCTTTCCGCCGCCTCGGCCGCCTCGGCCGCCTCGGCTGCCTCTCGCTCTTGTGCAGCCCTCAAACGATCCTCGGCCAACTTGTGCTCGGCCTCCGCCAGCTGCTTACGTGTTGCCTCCTCAATGTGCCGCTGTCGCTCCAACTCTTCGGCTAAAGCTTTCTGCTTCGCTTCCGGCGACTCCACTCGAAACCCGTTGCTGTAGAGCACACCATCCTGCATGACATTGCCGCCGGCAGCTGCCTCGCGCTCCGCTGCCTCCTTGAGCTCCTTGTCGAGACGATCACGCATACGTGGCAGCTCCTCGGCATCAGCGGCAGCATCGACAGCCGCCTCGCTGCCCGGATGCCGGCACAGATGGAACAGATGGCGCGCAACGAAAGCAAATTCCAAGGCGCCCAGATATCCAATGATGAGCGAGAAGAGCAGCTCACCGATGCCGGTCAGCGCCTCGTCCGCAGCCATCGTTCTTCTCGTTAGCTTGCGTAATGCTCTTAGCGTCTAGCGATGCACTAATTGTGTGTGTTGAAGCGGGCAGCGATGATGAGAGAATGCGCGAATGTGCGATTCTGTTTATTATTCGTATTCACGCACTCGGGAAAGCACTCACTCTCCGTGGGGCACTCGTCAAATGGCCAAAAGTGATTAGGTAATTCAATTAAAATTTTCCGACAAGCGAAAAATTTGTGCGAAATTTCACTCAGCCAGCAAATATTCACATATGCTGTATATTTTCGAATCAAAATTTGTGTACGCGGCAATATTTTCACACATATATATATATATATATATATATATTGTACACTTTTCAGTTTATGTGGGTGTTTGCTGCCCGGGCAGCCGGAGAAAAACGGCAGAGAGTAGCAGCGGCTGCAGTCAGCGGCATCAGTTGTTGCCAGTTAATCGATCGTTTTGCAACTGATTAATGCGGCCGAGCGCACTCGACTGATTCACACGGCTAAACAAATGCCAACAACAACAAATAACAAATCAAAATCCGAGCAGAGGCGCTAATTGGACGATGCAAGAGCGATGAAAGGGGAATACTTTGTTTTTTTGGCAATCGAAATTGGCCAAACGGACGAAAGCGTTTCTAATCAGCACGCCATGTAAATTGCGAGTGATTTTTAGCTCAACATATATTCAGAACAAGAGTCTCAAAAATCACATCAATCCTATATACATATATTATGTTTTCTCATATTCTGTTTTCTTTATGTTTTCGCATTTGTTTCGCTTTGCTATTTATGTTTTTTTTAATACATTTATGCGTGGCCTTCTTATTTGTGCGGCATTGGCCCTGCGGCATAATTGTGGCAGTTGTCGCTGCCATAAATATGTGGCACACCATGGCTAACATGCCACTTTATCTTTTTTGTATACCCTTAACCCATTGAAAATGGGTAAAAAGGGTATAATGGTTTTGTGCAAAAGTATGTAACAGGCAGAAGGAAGCATCTCCGAACCCATAAAGTATATATATTCTTGATCAGCATCAACAGCCGAGTCGATATATTTTCGATAACTTTTCCTGTTTTCGATATACACATGTTATCGATAACAACAAAATCTTGAATTTGGAAAACTTTTTGATGCAGTTTGAAAGATTAGACTAAATATTGACAATCTGTGAAATTTTATTGAAATCGGTTGAGAAACACTGCAGATATGGAGTATTGAAGTTAAGAAGGTAGGCGTACACTCACACATACTTGCAAGCACTGACTGTATGCGTAAATTATAGGGTTAAGGGTATAGTCTAGTCGGGATTTCTCGACTAGAGCCTTCTTACTTGTTTTAAATTACAAATAGACAACATAACAAATCGATGCGTTTTTCGCTTTAAATAAAATCTATTTTTAAGTCCAATCTTTTGCTAATTGTTTTCTCATAAGTATTGAGAACATGTGCCAAAAAAAGAATGAGTCGCCTGGGCGTAGTTGTTTGACTGTTCCCTTTGGCTTGTGTTGAAAGCGAAAGCGAAGCGACGCACAGCTGAAGGAAAATCACATCATAAAGCAAACTGCTTGAGAGCAATCAAGAAGAGGGTGTGGCTATGTAGAAATTTATTGTTTTCAATGGCAAACGAATCAGTTCTAATAGCAAAGACATTAGGAACTGTTGATGTGTGGAAGCGTGAGAGGAAAGATATAGGAAACTTTCCCAATTCAGGTCATCAAACATTTTAGATGCTTAAACTCGAAAATGAATTCAATGAAAACATTTTCCATCTTCATTTTAAACAACGTAAAGAATGTTTAAAGTTACGGAATAATTGATTTAATTGTCTTTGCTTAAAACACTTTGCGACTCACTTTGAAATCTCGTTCCGAACGCACGATGTGAACACGTCCGGAAGCAATGCCGCAAAGGACTGTTAAAAGCCAAAGATGCATAGCGTTGAAACATACGAAGTTCAATGGGGAACACTCAAATAAATAGGGGATGAGATCAAAGATAAGGGCAGCCACACCTTTGCCATAAAACCTAACTGCGTGTGACGGGCAATTAAAACGAAAGCAGAGGGAACCAAACTGATAGTCAATTAGGAACTAGAAAAAACACAGCGCCTGAAAGTGTGCTAAGCAAACTAGAAGATACAACAAAAAACACAGCGCCTGAAAGTATGCTACGCTTTTCGCGATGAGCACAGCGTGGGATAGGAAACAATTTGGTGATGGATGGATAAGGCAGCACTCACCTCATCACAGCCTGTACAGCGGGGTTTCAGCATTTCCGCATAATGACGCTCACAGTAGACCTTGTCGTCGTGGACGCAGTAGGTGAGATCCACGAGCAGCTCGTTGCAGGTGCTGCAGGTGAAGCACTTTGGATGCCACATGACGCTCTCGACGAATTTGGGAGCGGCCACAACTAAATCGCCGGCACCAATCTCGTTATCACAGTGCGCACAGTGCTCATCGTAGGGTGCATCCTTGATATAAGCTAAGTAAAATCAAGAGATTAGTTAGTTATAAGGAAAGTGTATTCAGGGGGAGCTTCACTTACCTATGTCTAATGCGATTTCATTGCGTGCCGTCACAAAGTCCTCGAAGGAGGCCTCGTGCTGCACCTCTAGATGTTTGCAGTGCTCCAGCGAGAGATCCTGCTTGGGCAATTGATATGAGATCTGCTGCTCTCGCAGGCGTGCTCCCTCACTGCCCACGCGTGGCACCTTCTCATCCGGCAGCTGCTCAAAGTAACGATTAACCCGTGAGGAGGCCCGGACACCGGGCGGCACCCACGTATAGCCCAAATCTCGTGGCTCGACACCCGAATCCGCTGGCGAGACCAGCTTGAAACCCAATCGTTCATGTACATTGGTCGTCTGTTGTTGATAAATGGCATGCGCTTCCCGCGGACACTTGCAGGATTGGCAAGTTTTTCTAAAAAAAAAAATAAAGAGAAAACTTTTAAATGATAGAAATTTACAATAGAATTAACATTTTTTAATTTCTAGAAGTTCTCTTTCTAGTAGTTCTCAAACCCAACATAACAAATCTCAACAGTTGAAGTGTGGTGAGTAAGTTAGTACACTTAATGGCCGCTACTTTCACAAAAGCTCTGCAGTTGGCGCCATCTAGCGTCAGCTTTATGCTTACCTTACAATGAGATCGTAAATTTCTTTTCTATCGAATACTTTGCAGTAAATGTTGAGGACATTGAGGCACGCATAATGCATGCCCGTCCAGGGCACATCGGAGGCCAATGCCGCCCACAGGGGGCATTCAGCGTGTCGGTCCAGGTCGAGCATTTTCACCATTTTATGTTTAACGTTCAACGTAACGGCTTTGGCATTAACTGTACTTTGTACAAGTTCAACTTGGCACTAGTTTTAATTATTTTTGTTTATTATTGCTTTTTATATATATATATATTTTTTTTTGCTTTTATTTCACTTTTAAATTAACTTGGTTTCTTTTTCTGCTGTGATTCGCTTCTGTTTCATCTTTCTTTGTTTCTGTTTCTGTTTGACTCATCAAAAATGTTGGCTTTCGAAGTTTCTGAGGGGAGGGAGGAACAGTTGGGCGCCTTCATTCGTTAAGTGAAAGAAAGTTAAAACACAGCACTTTTTTTTCGTTGTTTCATTGACATTTTGATTAAGGTGTTAATTTAACCTTTAATAAAACAAAAAAAAAAGCAGCTGGTTTTGCTTTTTGTTTACTATTTATTATTTATTTAGGTGCGCAACAAAAATATTTTGTTTCTGATGGATAATTGCAATGAATTCCATTTCTCCTGTTTTTCAATTAGATAACGAATAATCAGCGTCATAAATACTCAGTGCTATTATATATATATATATGAGCTCATAGGGATCTATAATCTTTGGGATACATTTAAAAGGTATTTCGTTTCCACACACACACACTCACACCACCAAAAACGCACACACAATAAAATAAAGTTGAAAAAAAAACAGAGGCATGCCAAGAGGCAACTTTGCTGATAAGATTAATAAAAAGGTACGCACACCAAAAATAAACTCTGAATTGGATTGCGTGATGTCATCGAAGTGTTGGCGGGACGGGGATGGGGTTGGGCTTGCGGCAAGAAGATTGTCAACTGTCATGAAAGTGTAGCGAAATGAAATTAACGCTAAGTACGTAACGTAATGAAGTTAAAAAATAGCCGAATGACAGAAGCAAAATGCTTCACTGCGATAAGCCTAGATGCCTATTATCTTGCCTCGTGAGGGGTGGAGGGGGGCAGGCAAATGCAGAAACAGACAGATGACCTTTTATAGTCTTGGAGACGCTGATTGCTCACGACTCAATGCGGAAAGCATGCAACAGGTTTTTTGCATACAAACAACTAATATGCGAAGGGGGGGAGGTTTTGGAAATTACTGTAAAATTACTGTATGATTCAGGAATTGCAAATGTCTGCTTTCAAGATCAAGATCAATGTGTTTTTTCAGGTCAAACTGAATATCAAGATTAACATCTTTGAGAAAGTTGGGATGAATAAGCTTTGAGATGAAATCTTTTGCTGCTTTTTGGCATTTAGCTTAATTAAATCATTTTCTAATATAGCTGAAGCTAAAAACATTTACGTATTTGCAACATGTTGCCAACAAAAATAAAGCCAAAAGATTGCTACGAAAAGATACAATGAAATGAATTTTTGAACTTTTCGTGTTCAAACAGATAACTGTAGCAATGCATCTGTGCCAATTACCTAGTGTCACATAACTCATACTATGTAAATAATCTCAAATAAGCTGTGCTTGTATGTGTGTGTGTGTGTTGTCTTTGTTATACCCTTAACCCATTGAAATTGGGTAAAAAGGGTATAATGGTTTTGTGCAAAAGTATGTAACAGGCAGAAGGAAGCATCTCCGACCCTATTAAGTATATATATTCTTGATCAACATAAACAGCGGAGTCAATCGATAGTCGATAAATATATCGATATGTCCGTCCGCGTCGATCTCAGAGACTATAAGAGCTAGAGACTCCAGATTTGGTACATAAGCTCGCCTAATCCCTAGGCAGTACAAGTTTGTATTAAATTTTCGATAACTCTTCCCGTTTCCGATATACACATGTGATCGATAACAACAAAATCTTGAATTTGGAAAACTTGTTGATGCAGTTTGAAAGATTAGACTAAATAATGATAATATGTGTTTCAAATTTTCAATAACTTTTTCCGTTTCCGATATACACATGTGATCGATAACAACAAAATCTTGAATTTGGAAAACTTTTTGATGCAGTTTGAAAGATCAGACTAAATAATTATGAATATGTGAAAATTTTATTGAAATCGATTGAGAAACACCGAAGATATGGAACATTGAAGTTTACTCAAGCGTTAAGTTCAGGGTATCGTCTAGTCGGGATTTCTCGACTAGAGCCTTCTTACTTGTTTTTGTGTGTATTTGTTGCTGCGCTGTGGATGCGCAGTGTTATCGCAGAATAAACAATTACTATGTGATTAAAACGTGTTCATTGCAAGATTAAAGCCCACTGTGACAATGGGCAATATGTGCGTTGCGTGTTTTTCGTTTTGCATTTGCGTTTTCTGTTAGAGCCAGCTTCATTCGGTTTATCAACACAGCTTTTGTTTAATTGAATTGCGACAGAAACATACACACACACACACACACACACAGCATTTAATAACTGATTGAGACTTTTCCATATGTACGTAAATAAGCAATAAACAGAACGAAAATAATAAAATTGTTTCATGGTGACGGAAATACTCTGTATAATGAAATTCACCACACACGCACTTAATACAGTAAATGTTTGCAAATGTTACCAGATCACTTAAGGATTTGCCCACGCTGTTACGAAGAGCTAACGATTAAACAGAGGTGAACTTAAGAACCCGTTAAACAAGCTCACTGTTAACATACACCTTGCGCTTTCGGAGTTTACATGAAATTCAATGAAATTCACCACACGCACTTAATACAGTAAATGTTTGCAAATGTTACCAGATCACTTAAGGATTTGCCCACGCTGTTACGAAGAGCTAACTATTAAACAGAGGTGAACTTAAGAAACCGTTAAACAAGCTCGCTGTTAACATGTTTCTAAATGTTACCAGATCACTTAAGGATTTGCCCACGCTGTTACGAAGAGCTAACCATTAAGCAGAGGTGAACTTAAGCTCACTGTTAACATACACCTTGCGCTTTCGGAGTTTACAGAGTATTTAAACATAACGAACATAGCAGCCGCAGCCGCAGCAGCAGAAAGCGAAGAAGTTCGCTGCAAAAGTTTTGCTGTTTTCCAGATAAATGTAATTAAAAGCCAGCCAGTTCGCTACACACACACACACACAAACACACACACACACACAGATGACGATGGTGTTTGTTTATGGTTGCTGTTGCCCACAGCATTTGGCACTTTTTATTTGCTTGGTTAGGTTATGTTGAGGCAAGGGCTGCTTTGGGGCAACAATTACAATTGATAAGCCCCAAAGTCACTTTCATTTATTATTATTTCGTGTATATGTGTAGCTGCTTATGTACCACGACCGTTTTAGGGCAATTGGAAAACTTTTGGCGACAAACTGCCATTAAAGTGTTCCCCTAAACTGAGTGTTGGCTAGGCTACTTTTTTGCTACTGATTACCACTTGCATATAGTGTGGCCGTCTGACCTTCTTTTGCCCACAGGATGGAGGAAAATCCAATTTTCCACTATAATTGAACATGTTGCGCCATAAACAATAAACAATAAAAGCGCGCATAAATGTCAACGGCGGAGAGTGTAACAAATCTCAATTATGAGCTTGCAGTCAACGCAAGGTATGTGTATGAGTGTGTATGTGTGAGTAAGAGTGGGTGTGTGTGTTCGCTAAGTGGGCAGTGGTGGGGGTAGATGGTGAGTACAGCTCAAAGCGCTCGCGCTCTCTTTTCGCTTTCGATTAAATGACATTTAATGCGATTACGACGAGCAGCAGCAAGAACAATACGTGCAGCAACGGACGATAGAATAATGCACTTGACTGCGGCTACTGGCCCACATAAAGTACAACAAGTCAGTTAAGTAAGCACACACATACATACTATATACATTATGCGTATAGATGGCAACTACTAATTGAATCAGTGAGCACTGAAACATCTGACTTTACCGCTCAGTTGAGGTAGATAATTAACATATGCAGCGGTAAAGTAGAAGGCAGCAATGAGGAAGAGAGTGAGAGCGATAGTGAAACCCCCCACAATGATGTTGAGCTGTGGTGAGTTGGCATGACAACACAGGAGCATCAGCTTGGGCTTCTAGTTTATGACTTGCAGATATGTACATAAATTCACATTCTTTTGCAACTGGAACCATGCCATTTTATATGTGTGTGTGTGAGTGTGTGTAAACGCCAAATTGCATTGCGCTCGGTGAATTATTGCGGCCTTGCATGCACATTACTTTAGCTTCAGCTTTTTATCTTCAGTTCTACGTCTGTCTGTCTGCCTGATGGGGGGATTACAGTTACGCGAAATCTGGTCACAATGTGTTACACAAAAAACAAGCAAGCAGGGCATATAACAAATGACAAACTGGCATAATGCACTCTAATAATAATGTAGACGTTGGGTGTGAATATAAATCAAAATGCTGGCAACTTCATATAAGTACGATTTTGATTTAAATATTACTTTTATTACCAAAATCTGATGTTATATTTTTTAGTCACAGTTTAGGGACACAATATTTATAGTTTCGTATATTTTCCTCCACTCAAAGTGAAAACACGTGCAAAGTCTGCCAAAAATGTTGGTTTTGATCTGTTCTGATCTGCCTGTCACCGCATAAGTAAACATATCAACAACAACAAGAACAACAACAACAAATTTAATTGCAAGAAATATTATATTTTTGGGCTTTTGGGCTTTTGGTACTACAGATTTGCGCATGTTTATACATAACCAAAACCGCAAATGTATAAATGTAAACAAATATGGCAGCCAGCAATTGGCATTTTGTTTGTGGATTGTGTATACAACAACAAGAACTAAATATGAGATGCCTAAGAATATGTGAGCGCACATGAACTTGAGAAACCGACGGGCAAAAAAATAATCCGCACAGACGTCACAAACATTATTTTGTTGCGGTTAATTAAATTTTTCTTGTAATTATTGTGTCTTTGCACCTTTAACACCACACACATAAATATGTCAACAGAACGGCCGAAAAAAAATCGAAAGAAAAAGAAAAACAATCAAATGAAAACAATATAAAACGCGCGCCTACAACAAAACGCGAGTAAAACGCGCGCGTTTTATAACAGCGTGTATAAGGGCGCCTTTGAGAGAGAGCGACAACCACACCGTAACACAATTCAATTCTAACTGAACTCTGCGTCGGCGTCGTCGCCTGGTCTGGTGGGTCGTTGTGGTTGCTTTTATTGTTGATGTCGGCGCGCCGAACGACGCCGCCGCAGCCGAAGCATAGCATAAACGAAGCTCCCACTAGGCAGCGCGGCTGAAAGAAAGCAGCGCAAAGGCAAACCATACCAAGAGCAACGCATCGTGGGAGACAGCAAAGAGCGAGAGCGCTATCATCTGCATAGAGAGTGTGCGCAAGTGGGGGAGCGAGAGAGAGTGTGTAGCAGAGCAGCGATAATGACATGGCGCTTGCCTTTAACAGCTGCTGCTGCCGGCAAACGGCGCTGCATCTAGGCGCAGCCAGCAAACCGCTTATTAGCAATGCAAATGCATTGTGGTGACTTTTTCTAGCATCCGTAGACTTTAAACTTGCATAACTTTGGCAAAACTTAACCGATTTGCACGATTTTTGCAGTTTTATTCTAGAATTCGTCTCTACCAGAACTCTGCATGTTTCATTGAGCAAAGAATTTTTTATTTTTTTTTTTCAAAAAATATTTTTCAGTGTATTTTCTAGTCAGCAACTGTTTTCATTATGCCAGCTCTTGATTAACATGGCACACGTGTGAGAACCACTTTGACGGCTAATGAGTCAACAGGTAGTGCGCTTGACTGCCCCAAAAGTGGAGTCGAGTTGGAGCCAGCTGCACTTGGCTGCATAATTAATGGCCAAGCTGGCGAACTGCATTTATTAGCTTGGCATTACCACACATATGTAGCCCAGGGATGCGACGCTTCCGTTGCTGCGGGCGGAGGGGGGCAGGCGGTCAAGGTCAGAGCCAGAGCTGGCCAAACAACATTTATCAAGTGCCTGCTTGCGTTGATTATTATCACATCTAGCAGAGGCATGAAACAAATTATAAACAAAGTATATGAAAACAGCAAATTGAAACGTTTTTAGGCGAGGGGTGAGGGGTGTGGCAAAGGACATTGTCAGCAGCTAAGCATAATGCATAAAGACAAACGCAAATGGGCCGTAAAAATATTATGATGCCATTGAATGGCTGGCCAGTTGCCTTGCCACACGCACTAAAGTGATGGGGTATGTGCCACACAACTGTGCAACACATAAACCTTTAGCTATAATCATTAAGGCTTCAAGATTTTTCCTATTTGTTCAACTTCATGGTACAAAAAAAAATAAATATAGCTTAATTAAAAGTTGAATCTATGAATATTTATTATTTTGTTCAACTAACCAAAGTTAATTATTATTTTAAGTATTATGTAGAGCATTTAAGCAACAGTTTGATTTTATTTTTTTTTTTTTGTATATTTTCTTAACTTGTTTTTGTTGTTCTTAGTTTGGCTAGTCGGCACTTTCTTCAGTTTTTGTATATTTGCACTAAAAATATACAAGAAAAAAATCCAAAAAACTTGGCTAAAGCGAGGGGAGAGGATGTTGCGGGCTGATGATTGGTTTTGGCCAAGTGTTTTCATTCAAAAAGTCAACAGACCCTCAAAAGTTGGCCCGTTGATGGACAGCGCACGCATTGGAGGTACCAAAACACCTTCCACCCCTTCCTCCGCTCTCTCACTTCTTCTATACACGTGTGACGCAAGCAAAGATTCATCTCCAACACTCCCCCGCCGCCTACAAGATTCATTGCGTGCTGAGCGTAATTTATGAGATTTTCACATTTTATTTGAATCGCAAAAAAATCGGAGGAGCTGTAAACATTAATGATTAATTGCGTTCAACATGGTGAGAGTATTCGGCGCGTATGATATAACCCAGAGTAGACGTGCCACACATCTCCTTGCCACTTAATTAGCAGAGGCGCACGTTTTTGGTCACCAAGCCTCACAAGTTGCATGCATTATTAACCCTGTGCCAGGAAGAGTCGCCGCCAGACATGCCACCTTGCCACCTTGCCACCTTGCCACACCTGCCCAGCTGTCTCTCAACTTGATAAGCAGCCCCATTAAATGGCCATCAAATAAAAACGTAACGCAATCTTATGCATGTATATATAGTATGCTATATGTATCCATATTCGATTACGAAATGCAAAACGTGACTTTGGCAACGCTGCTGATTAATTGATGGCCAATGTATGCCGGAATAAACGCTTGGCCTTAACCAATTGCACATTGGGGAAGATACTAGTGCACAAGTAGCAATAAATTGCGATAAGGCAATAAATATTTGTTGTACAAATGCGGATATGCAATGATTTAAAGCTCATTTCTTAAAGCTCATTGTGTGGTAAGTTAAGTTTAAATGCGAACAAATATATGTACATACATATATATACCCTGTAAAAGTTATAAAAGGTACATTCAATCAAAGAAACTTACCAGAAGAGTGATAAACAGATTCTAATTAACATTACCATCAAGATTAACATTAACATCAGACATTAACATTCGCATTAAACATTAACATTAGACATTAACATTCGCATTAAACATTAACATTAGACATTAACATCAATGAGAATGTATTACATTCTCATTGATTAACATTCGCATTAGACATTAACATTCGCATTAAACATTAACATTAACATTGCCTTAGACATTAACATTCGCATTAGACATTAACATTAACATTTGAATCTGTTAAGATGATTTATGTAATTGGTTTGTTTATGATTTTTAGTTCACAGAAAACAATTATACATACATATATATACCCTGTAAAAGTTAGCTACATTCAATCAAAAAAACTTCCTAAAACATACATATATATACCCTGTAAAAGTTATCAAAGGTACATTCAATCACAGAAACTCACCAAAAAAGTGATAAACAGATTCTAATTAACATCACCATCAAGATTAACATTAACATTAGACATTAACATTCGCATTAGACATTAACATTAGACATTAACATTCGCATTAGACATTAACATTAACATTTGAATCTGTTAAGATGATTTATGTAATTGGTTTGTTTATGATTTGTAGTTCACAGAAAACAATTATACATACATATATATACCCTGTAAAAGTTATAAAAGGTACATTCAATCACAGAAACTTACCAGAAGAGTGATAAACAGATTCTAATTAACATTACCATCAAGATTAACATTAACATTAGACATTAACATTCGCATTAGACATTAACATTAGACATTAACATTCGCATTAGACATTAACATTAACATTTGAATCTGTTAAGATGATTTATGTAATTGGTTTGTTTATGATTTGTAGTTCACAGAAAACAATTATACATACATATATATACCCTGTAAAAGTTATAAAAGGTACATTCAATCACAGAAACTTACCAGAAGAGTGATAAACAGATTCTAATTAACATTACCATCAAGATTAACATTAACATTAGACATTAACATTCGCATTAGACATTAACATTAGACATTAACATTAGACATTAACATTCGCATTAGACATTAACATTAACATTTGAATCTGTTAAGATGATGTATGTAATTGGTTTGTTTATGAATTGTAGTTCACAAAAAACTATTATACATACATATATATACCCTGTAAAAGTTAGGTACATTCAAAGAAACTTCCCAAAACATACATATATATACCCTGTAAAAGTAAGGTACATTCAATCAAAGAAACTCACCAAAAAAGTGATAAACAGATTCAAATTAACATTACCATCAAGATTAACATTAACATTAGACATTAACATTCGCATTAGACATTAACATTAGACATTAACATTCGCATTAAACATTAACATTAGACATTAACATTCGCATTAACATTAGGCATTAACATTTGTATTAGACATTAACATTAACATTTGAATCTGTTAAGATGATGTATGTAATTGGTTTGTTTATGATTTGTAGTTCACAGAAAACAATTATACATACATATATATACCCTGTAAAAGTTATAAAAGGTACATTCAATCAAAGAAACTTACCAAAGAAGTGATAAGCAGATTCTAATTAACATTACCATTAAGATTAACATTAACATTAGACATTAACATTCGCATTAGACATTAACATTAGACATTAACATTAATATTCGCATTAGACATTAACATTCGCATTAGACATTAACATTAACATTAACATTAACATTTGAATCTGTTAAGTTTGTAATTGGTTTGTTTATGATTTGTAGTTCCCAGAAAACGATTATATTTCGCGTTCCAAAGAAGTAAGTAATAAAGGGTATATGCGAAATTTAGTTAGAGGCAATTATAAATGCTAATATAATGCAGATGCTAAATAAATGTGCTTGAAAAAGATTCGTTGAACAGCAATGTAAATAGAAATTGATTTTATTTCGGAATTTTTTGAAATGTTTGACGAACCTTGGAACCCATAAATCTTCGATGATTTCGCAATAAATAATGTACATTGTATTTTCGGTTTTTGGCAAGACCACAAATGTTTATTACAAAAGTCATCTATCAATAGACCTTACGGCTCATAAATATCCGAAAGAAAGAAATCTGTTTGTGAACCTTTTGGAAAAATTGACTTGTTTTTGTTTATTTACCTGACTCGATGTCTGGTTGGATGTCTATATGCCTATATGATACATGTGTGGCTGTCATTTGCCGCTTTTAATTACACCTTGCCTAACTGCCTGGAGCAATGGTTTGAAGGGGGAGGGGGGGACAGCAGCATCTGCGTAACATATAGATATATGAACGTACTTGTAGATACATTAAATACACGTATCTGGCAGATACTTTTGGCGCTTAAGGCCATTATTTTACATTAGATAATGGTACAGCTACATTTTTTTTGTACGTGTATTCCCTCGAAAAGGTAGCGGTGAATGTTTATACCCTTAACCCATTGAAAATGGGGAAAAAGGGTATAATGGTTTTGTGCAAAAGTATGTAACAGGCAGAAGGAAGCATCTCCGAACCCATAAAGTATATATATTCATGATCAGCATCAACAGTGGAGTCGATATATTTTCGATAACTTTTCCCGTTTTCGATATACACATGTTATCGATAACAACAAAATCTTAAATTTGGAAAACTTTGTGAAGCAGTGAAGAGCATCAACAGCCGAGTCGATATATTTTCGATAACTTTTCCTGTTTTCGATATACACATGTTATCGATAACAACAAAATCTTGAATTTGGAAAAGTTGATGATGCAGTGATGAGTATCAACAGCCGAGTCGATATATTTTCGATAACTATTCCCGTTTTCGATATACACATGTTATCGATAACAACAAAATCTTAAATTTGGAAAAGTTGATGATGCAGTTTGAAACATTAGACGAAATAATGACAAATTGTGAATTTTTAAATGAAATCGGTTGAGAAACACCGGAGATATGGAGCATTGAAGTTAAGTCAAGTATGTAGCATACACGTACACACACACATACTTGCAAGCACTGACTGTATGCGTAAAGTATAGGGTTCAGGGTATAGTCTAGTCGGGATTTCTCGACTAATTTTTTCTAATATATTTTGGACAGAAATTCGTGTGTTTATTCTCGGTTCCAAGTAAAATATCATTTGCCATTATCTATGTGAAGCAAAAATCGAAAACTTTTGCCGACTTTCAGCTAGTTTGCACATATATATATATATTTATTCATTTGTTTTGTGTTTCGCTTCGTAATTTATTTGGTACGAGTCGACTAATTGGGTTTAATGGGGGCACGTCTCTTCTTTCCAGAAAGAAACCGGCGCGAAAAGCTTTTCGAATTTATTGGACATGAGCAAACATGTTTGCGTCATAACTGTAAATTCGCAATCAATGGCAATCGAATGCCTTAGATTATACTTATCGGCTCATCACTCAATTGAGGCAAATGAAAAATATCCACAATAAATATGAAAAATAGTCCAAAATGAGTGAGAAATTATGCAAAACAGCTGCCAAAATCGACAAAAAAAAAAAAATGAAATTTATTTTACTCATTCATGTTTTTCCGTTACACTTTAATTCGGCGATTGCCAACAGATTGATGATCAATTAAAATACATTTTTCTCTCTTTCATTTAACTCATAAATTGCGCCCGAGGCTGTGAAAAATGGCTGGGCAGCCGTTTATACGAACGATTGGGAACGTGAAAACATTTGCCAATAATCGTTAACGATCTTGTGAACAAATTACAACACAATAAAACAATGATCTACGTGATTTTTACTCACTTGTCGCTAGATGGCGCTAGCGCCAAAGACTTCTTGCGCCTGATGGCCATGTGACGTTCGCGTGTTGGAAACTTTGGCTGTTTCTTCACCAACACTGGCTGCACCTCAAACTCATTGCACTGCGAAGTTGTTTGCACAGTCAGTTGCATTGCGTATAAAGCTGTTATACTGTTTTTGTTGTTGCTGATGAGTAGAGAGCGCGACGTGAACTGAGCGCAGAACTTTAAAATGTAAACAGTGACAGCAGTTGACAGCTATCTATAGCGGTCATATATAATGCGTGTGTCAGATACTGATAAGCAACACACATGCACACACACACACGCACACGCACTTAGAATGCAAACAGAGAGATGGCGAGTTAAAAGTTTCTCTCTCTCTTTCTTGAATTTAATTTTATGCAACGAATTCGCCAACTCGATCGCGTGGGCAACGCGCGAATGCTAAAAAACAACTAAGAAAAAACTAGCTCACAATGTTAAAGCCTGGAATTGAGCGTGAGTCAAAATACATACATACATACACACGAGAAGCAGCGACGAACTTTACTCAGCAAGTAAACACGAAGTGCCGTTAGACAACTTCGCCGTCGGCTGCATAAAGTGAAGCACTACACGAGTCGCGCAATACATGACTTCGTCACTTAGTAGGCCCGACAGTCGATTGGACAGTTAGTTTTGCAATTCAATGTCAACCTGAGCTCAGTTCATTGCTTAACCTACAAGCCCTCTCCCTCTCCGCTCTCCGCTCTCTCATGAACTCGCTCTCTTAGGTGCAAAAAGTGCAAGCTCAGCACGATTGCAGCACACCACTTTAAATGGAAGCGAAGAAGAAGAAGACACTCAAACTCAAGCTTTTTTCAATTGAAAGCCAAAGCGTTCAGAGAGCGAGTCAGAGAGAGCGACAGTGAGAGAGCAATTATAAATGAGAGCCGAAATCAAGCAAGTCAAGGTCTATGGAAAGCACTTTAATTGCCATTGCAGCCGATCATTGGAAGCGATCACGAACAGAAAAACGATCTCAAACTCAGCGGGTTATCGTGTTACGCCCCTCCCGTTGTGCTCATGCTGAGTTTTTTATGGGTTTGCTAATAGTTCAGATGTTTTTTTTTTTTTTTTTTGGAAATGATGAGCCAAACAGATACACATTAATAATTAGTTAAGCCGAAGCGAATTTCACTTTTAAAATTCTTTAGATATTTTTCACAGCTTGTTGACAATTTTAATTGCTGTTTATCATCAAATTTAATGAACTGCTGCGTATAAAAATATTTTTTAAACACCTTTGTTTAGCTATTTTTCATAATTACGCTTTCAATTGTTTTCCTAGTATACATATATTTTTTTTTTAATTTTTTCCAATTATAATTTATGAGCAATGTTATTTTTTTACCATTAAAGGCAACCAGACCCCAATTAAAAGCGAAAAAAAACAAACAAAAACCAACTAAATTATACCTAAAACACACACACACACACGAACAAAGTAAGCAGCGTTAAAAAAAAAAACTCACTCATATCATCAGAAGCGGTGAATACATCTATCGAGCAACCCCCTTCCCTCCCCCACCTGTATTTGGCGTGCGGCCAGCAACGAAATGGGAATGAAAATGGAAATGCAAACCAAACCGCAGTTTAGACAAAGGATGCCGACAGAACGACAAACCGACATACAGACAGACAGACAGATAGACAAACTAATTTTACAAATTAATAGCGTTATTTGAATTTGTGGCCGGCTGGGGGCAGTGTAAACGTTAAGTGCTATTGGGCCAAAACGAATCTCATACGGATTTGCATGCGGATTTGTGTATAAAACGGAATTCGTTCATAATTGGCCACAGAAGTGCAATCAGTTATTCGAAGTACTGCAATTTATTGCGTTCAAATAATATTTATTCAAGCTAAATAAATATGTCAAATGCAGTTGTCTCTCTCTCCCTCACTCTCGCACACACACACTCTCTCTCCCTCTACCTCTCCCAATCCCACTCCCTGTCACTCACTCACTCTTTCTCTCTCACTCACTCTCTCTTACTCCCACTCCCTCTATCTCACACTCTCTTTTTCTCTCTCTCTCTCTCTCTCTCTCTCTCTCTCTCTCTCTCTCTCCCCCCCTCTCTCTCTCTCTCTTTATCTCTTTCTCCCTCAATCCTCAATCATCGTTTAGCCAGCAAAACACAAACGACGCCTTCTGTTTTCTGCGGTTTTACCGTTTAGTTTAACGGTTTATTTTTTTCTTTCATATTTACGATCTAAATATTTGGCAAGCGATTACACTTTGTCGTTTTCCGCCTTTACGGAATGATATTTTGGGCAATGCTGACACATTATTTATTTATTTAGCTGTACGACATGAGGAATTGCCAACAGTGATAGCGGGGTGGAGTGGGGTTTAAGGGATTCTAGCGGGTAGGTGGCAACGTAGTTTATAATTTGATTTTGCAAAAAATTCGACAACGCATAAATAAACGCAGTGCTTTGGCGCCATCTGACGCCAGCTAGCGCAAGCAAACCGTAAACCGTAAAGCTTTAACAGTCAGGGCAACGAATATTGAGACAGCTCGCTTAATATGGTAAAACAAAACTAAATATGGAAAGTTTAAGAGAAATGATGAAGTTTATGTTTTAACTGGATTTTCTAAAGGAAGAAAAAAATGTGAAAGAAAGTTTAAGCTAATCATCAGCATCTTGTGCTTACAGTTTGATTTTTTGTATCATTCCAACTTATTAAAAAAAAAAAAACTTTTTTATATTATTTTTCGCTTACCTCCAATCGTGTGCCGCAAAACCTGGGCACTCTGATTTACATTGCTCACAGCGCACACCGTCGTCCACCTCGCGAATGATGACACCCTGGAAACATAGTATAATATATAGAAATATAGATATATAGTTTTTTATTAATTTCGTTAATTAAGTAAAATAGTAAAAAGTAAGCTTCTCAGATATTTAATGTATTTTTTGACTATATAATAAGCTTACTAACTTTAAAATACCCTTGCTCTGTTGCTCCTTTAAGCCTTTTGGGACGTATCCTTGCCGTGTTTTTGTTTTGTGTTAGCAATTACACAAATTGGCCTAAAAAGGGCAACAAAGAGGCAAAAAAAAGGCCAACAAATAGTTGATGTGAGGAGAAACGAATAGGAAATACCCTATAATAACTTGTATCCCGCTACCTTATGCAATTACAGGGTATACGCAATGCAATTATTTAACTTATTTCGTTTTATTGCTCATTTACGCCCCACTGCTTTCCCCCCTTTCCCCCTTTTCCCCCTTTTCGCCAGTTTCGCCAAAATTAGTATTGTTGCCAAAAATTTGAATCTCGATCTGATTCCGGAAGCGGAATCGCAAGCGCATCCATTGCCAGAGAGGTCAACAGTTGGAGACCATAGACCAAATGGCTGCAGTTAGCATCCCCCCCCACACCCCTTTCTCATACTCTGTCTACTTCTTGCTGCAGCGACACTTGTTCCAAAATTACACTCAAATATAAACATATACATATGTGTGTGTGTGTGGTGTCTGTGTGTGTGTGTGTGTGTGTGTGTGTGTGTGTGTGTGCGAGTGTGTGTGTGTGTGAGAAGAAACAAACAACAACTTGGCACGTTTCCATTCCGTTTCTGGCCATGTTTCTTTGTCTTTCCCTGTGTCTGACTGCCTGTGTGTGTATGTGGTAAGTGTGTGTGTGTGTGGTGTGTTTGTATGTGGTGTGTGTGTGGTGTGTGTGTGTGGTGTGTGTAATTGTGGCTGCAGCACAAAAATTTGCTGGGCTTTTTATTTCGTAATTGTTTTTTGTACAAAATACCCTGACGAAGAGTATAATAGTTTTGTCAGGAAGTGTGTGAAATGCATTTAGTAAGAAGTTGTATAACTATAATTGGAATGCACATTTAAAGCCGATTCTCCTGTCTAACAAACTGAGTAAGGAACTACAGGGCTAAGCTTTTTGGCAACTATTTAAAAACTTCTTCAGGAAAATCTGGAAATTGTGTGGAGATTTTTATAGTATATTGAAAATGTTGCTGGCACAAGTAAGAAGGCTCTAGTCGACTAGACGATAGCCTGAATCTCATACTTTAACCCTACAGTCAGTGCTTGCAAGTATGTGTGAGTGTGTGTATACTACATACTTGACTTAACTTCAATGCTCCATATCTCCGGTGTTTATGAACCGATTTCAATAAAATTTTCACAGATTGTCATTATTTCGAATAATGTTTCAAACTGCATCACAAAGTTTTCCAAATTCAAGATTTTGTTGTTATCGATCACATGTGTATATCGAAAACGGGAAGTGTTATCGAAAATTGTAAACACATATTGTCATTATTTAGTCTAATGTTTCAAACTGCATCATCAAGTTTTCCAAATTCAAGATTTTGTTGTTATCGATCACATGTGTATATCGGAAACGGGATGAGTTATCGAAATTTTGAAACACAGATTGTCATTATTTAGTCTAATGTTTCAAACTGCATCACAAAGTTTTCCAAATTCAAGATTTTGTTGTTATCGATCACATGTGTATATCGAAAACGGAAAAAGTTATCGAAATTTTGAAATAAACTTGTACTGCCTAGGGATAAGGCAAGCTTATATTCCAAATCTGTAGTCTCTAGCTCTTATAGTCTCTGAGATCGACGCTATATCGACTCCACTGTTGATGCTGATCGAGAATATATATACCTTATGGGGTCGGAGATGCTTCCTTCTGCCTGTTACATACTTTGGCACGAATCGATTAAACCCATTATACCGTTTTTATTCAGTTCAGGGTATAAAAAGAGCTTGGACTGTGATATGATCAAGTTAACACACACTTAATAAGGATTGCCATGCTTGTTATAAGGAATAAAGGATCTGAATTGGATCGCAATTCGATTGCATTTATCTGCCTTACATTCGCAGGATCTATCACTCCCTGTACTCAACTAACCAAACCCATAAACTGCAAGTTTTATTGGGCTTTAAACAGCTTTTGGCAAACTGTGCTAAGTATAACAGTTATGACATCCTTGGATGTCAGAATGTATCTTGTGGATCATCAATTGTTTTTTTGCAGTTGGCTAAGTGCATTTGGCTTACGCCAGTCAAGCTTTGAGCCACACTTTCATCCGCTTTTTTATTGGCATTGTAAAAGTTGATTTTGCTCTTATTGGCTTTGGCTCAAAGGGGCGAATTAATATGCAGGATGTGGCGGCGATAAGGCAAGCATAAAACTTGGCATGTCCTTCGAGTGCATTCGAGTGCTCGCTGAGCCTGTGCGCTTTTTGGGGACATCCAACAACGAATCCATTTGGCTGGCAAAACGATAATTGTGACACGTCGCGCTGAAAATCGATGTTGACCCAGTTCATATAGGCAGGTTGAATGAATGGGTGAATACACACACACACTCGCACACACACATACACACATTTGCACACTCGCACAGTCAAAAGGGAAAGAACAAAAGTATTAAAAGCCTGGCGACAACACAATGCCACAAACACAAACAGAAGTCAGGGTTGACTGACGGATGTTTGGCATTAAGTTGCAAGTTGACTGTTTGACTGCCACTTAAGTGGAGCCCCCAAAAGCGAACGAAGCGCGCCTTTTGTTGTTCTCACAAATCCCCACATATATATTAATGATCTGACAATTAAGCACATTAAAACCATTCCCCAAATGTATCTATATATGTATATGTATATGAAAACACTTTCTTGACAGTCAAATTTAGTTGGAGTTAATTTGTTTTTGTTATAACTTTTTTGTTATTTAATGAATAATCAAATTTGTTTAAATATATTATTAAGAAATAAATAAATCATACATAAAAAATTTCAAAAAAAATTTAAGAGCCATATTACAGTTATATTTTTGCCTGTGAAGTGAAAAAACATGCATTTTTCTTCACGCGAAAACACTTTATTGACAGACTGTATGTATCTATATATATTTCTATATATGTTTCTATATATGTATCTATATATGTATCTATATATGTATCTATAAATGTTTCTATATATGTTTCTATATATGTATCTATATATGTATATATATATATGTATCTATATATGTATCTATAAATGTTTCTATATATGTATCTATATATGTTTCTATATATGTATCTATAAATGTTTCTATATATGTTTCTACATATGTTTCTATATATGTTTCTCTATATGTATCTACATATGTATCTATATATGTATCTATATATGTTTCTATATATGTTTCTATATATGTTTCTATATATATATCTATATATGTTTCTATATATGTATCTATATATGTCACAGCTGTTGCCAAAACTTTCTTATTCAGTTATTTAAATATTTACTTAAAGCTTGATAACATTTGCAAATGTTTTGCCTGATTTCAGAGTGTTTCTTTTATGGGGAAATCCCCCGAAAAGTGATTTTATGTTCAAAGATTTATACAACTAGTTATGCTATAAGGTATACAGTCTGTCAAGAAAGTGTTTTCGCGTGAAGAAAAATGTATGTTTTTTCAATTCACAGGCAAAAATATAACTGTAATATTTCACTTAAAATTTTTTAAAAATTTTGTATGTATTATTTATTTAATTCATAATAATATATTTAAACCAAATTGATTATTCATTAAAGAACAAAAAAGTTATAACAAAAACAAATTAACTCTAACTAAATTTGACTGTCAAGAAAGTGTTTTCGTCTTTAAGAATCGGGTAGTAACATAAAGCTAAACTTTTTTTTACAACTAGTTATGCTATAAGGCATAAATGGAGTTACAAATCTTATTGGATATGCAGGAAATGGAAAAAATTGTATTTTCAATCTAAGGAATGTCTCCACTATAAGCTTTGTGAAGCTTAAGGCATACCTCTAATGCAATCCAAGCAACTTTGATTGATCAACTCCATTCTGTCGAGTCACTCATTAAAAACTTACCAAAAACATATATATATATAAACCGATAAACAAATAACTAATAGATTTGCACTTTCAGGCAAAATGATGTCACGTTCGAAATATAAACAATAAACAAAAAACGAAACCAACTTTAAATGTAAAAAAAAACATTCTCCAAAAAATACGCCAAGAAATTCGAGTTGTAAGCAGGTTAAAGCTGAAATAAACTCATTCAAAATGCATGTAAGTTCAATATATATATAGGCTAATTTCAAGTGAGAAATTGAGAACTAGTTTCGGCCCACACACACACACACACACACACACACACGCCTGCGCATTTGGCTGTTGCCAATCAAAGTTCTGGCCAAACACAAATAAAATTTTGTGAATTTCAGTCAACAATTTTTAAGAAACTATGACGCGATGCCAAGTGTTGACTCTTTGTCTACAGTTTGGATACACAAATACATATATATATGTATATATATATGTATATTATAATAAAGAGTCCGTAGGTCGACAACAACAAGTTCGAAAACCGGCTTTCAGCTACTTGGTAAACGATCTGCGTTAAAAGCAGTAGAACAAGCCGCAAAGTGTTTGTTTATTGCAAAATACAAACGACAGACACACAAAGGGAACGAAAACAAAACACTGAACAGCTAGCTTTAAGTACACAAATTAACAATTTACAGATAGCAACAATTTCGGGGAATTTTGTTCTGGTTTTTCCTATGTTTCTTTCTTCTGTTTCGCCATTAACATGATTTTTATACCCTGGAACCATTGAAAATGGATAAGGGTTTTGGGCAAAAGTATGTAAGAGGCAGACGGAAGCATTTCCGACCCCATACAGTATATATATTCTCGATCAGCATCAACAGCCGAGTCGATATATAGCCGATATCAGAGATTATAAGAGCTAGAGATTCCAGATTTGGAACATAAGCTCGTCTAATTCCTCGGCAGTACAAGTTTGTTTCCAAATTTCGATAACTCTTTCCGTTTCCGATGTACACATGTAATCGATAACAATAAAATCTTGTATTTGGAAAACTTTGTGATGCAGTTTGAAACATTATTCGAAGTAATGACAATCTGTGTTTCAAATTTTCGATAACTCTTCCCGTTTTTGATATACACATGTGATCGATAACAACAAAATCTTGAATTTGGAAAACTTTGCAGTTTGAAACATTAGACTAAATAATGACAATCTGTGTTTCAAATTTTCGATAACTCTTTGCGTTTCCGATATACACATGTGATCGATAACAACAAATTCTTGAATTTGGAAAACTGTGTGATGCAGTTTAAAACATTAGACGAAATAATGACAATCTGTGTTTCAAATTTTCGATAACTCTTTGCGTTTCCGATATACACATGTAATCGATAACAAAAAAATCTTGAATTTGGAAAACTTTGTGATGCAGTTTGAAACATTAGACTAAATAATGACAATCTGTGAAATTTATATTGAAATCGGTTGAGAAAGACCGGAGATATGGAACAATGAAGTTACACGCACACACATACTTGCATGCACTGACTGTACGCTTAAAGTATACAGTTCAGGGTATAGTCTAGTCGGTATTTATCGACTCGAGCCCTCTTACGTGTTTGGTGTTAACCCGATTTGCGGAGACCAACAACTCACCCATTTAAATGGCCCGACGAGCATCAGAGTTTACATTACATTTATTCTTCACAGTCTAGTTAAGATGGCACAATGCAAACGACTAAGGCTAAAGGCTTAAGTTAAGGCTAAAAGCAAAACCAAATGTGCTCAAAAAAAAAACACCAAAAACTAACTTAGGCGTCGACTAATGTAGTTCAAGATCATGCGTAGTAGACAAGTATTGACTAAATTACAATTGTTGTTGTTGTTTGCTGTTGTTGTTGCTTGTTTGTTGTTGCTTGTTGTTTGTTGTTGTGTTTGCCAAGTTTAAAATGTTGGCTTTGCAAATTGTTTTGACTTAACGACCCCGTTGTGACCACATTAGAAAGTGCAACATAGCCTAGCATGGAGCTATAGCTATAGCTAATTAGTTAGCTAGTTTAAAGCTACGAACGAAAGGTAATAAATAAAATAGACACTTTATATATTTATAAAAAAAAAAACACCACAAATCGAGAAAACTATGAAGAAAGTTAAATAAAATAATGACAAACAAAAATATTCCAATTATAATTGTTTTTGTTCAAGTTGATCTGACAAATAAACATTTAAGCATAAGTAATTATTGGTTATTCCCAAAACAAAGAGACGTCAGCAAAAACACAGAGCTGGCTTCAAAAATATTGAAATGAATGAATGAATGATGGGTGTCAAAAAACAATACGACAGCAATTTCCAAATACAATAAAATAATACATTATATATAATTCAGCGGAAGAAGTTAGCGCAATTACCTTTGAGCTGAACTTTTGAGAAGTCAAAAATGATTTTATTTACTAACAACAACTCAAAAGATTGTAAGAGTTACCAGGAACACCCCTAATGCAATCAATTTGAAGAACAAATCATTACAAAACCAAATGAATAAAAGATTTTTAATAAAAAAAGTACTTGATTTAAATATATATACAAATATGATTCATTTTGATCTACTCGAACACACATATTTGGCTTAAATCATTTATGCCCTCATGCATATATGCATAATATCCGTATATATATATTATATGATTCTTATAAGGTGCATGAACGAATCGAAAACGTTTCTTGACGGTTTACGTCATGTTTTTGTTGTTCGTTCTTTATGCCGTTAAGCGTAGAATTGTCGCAACCAAATACGGCCATAATAAGCGCATCTGCTTTCTATCTGAACTAACCCCAAACACACACACACATACACAGAGAGAAAATATGTGTGGCATGCTCGTCACGTAGCATACAGCCATTGTCATGCACAGTTAGTCACACATCGATTCAAACTCCTTTTTATTCGGCCTATATTGACCAAAAATAAAGTCGAAAACTTTAAGTAACGAATTCAAGATAATGGAAACCCAATTAGCTATTCAATAAAATGTTGTACAATATGAGCATGATTTTTGCATATGCGTTCCACTTAACTCTCCTTTGGTTAATGGCCCTGCAACTACATTCAAAATGTGTGTAAAGCTTTTCAAGGGAACGGATTTCGCTGAAGCTGAATCTGAACTCAACCAATAAATGTTAATTATCAATTTACACAACAACAACAAAAACAAGTAAGAAGGCTCTGGCCGACTAGACGATACCCTGATACCCTATACTTTACGCGTACAGTCACTGCTTCCAAGTATGTGCGTATAGAGCATACTTTCCTAACTTCAATGTTCCATATCTCCGGTGTTTCTCAAACGATTTCGATCAAATTTCATAGTTTGTCATTATTTCGATAAACGTTTCAAACTGCATCAAAAAGTTTTCCAAATTCAAGATTTTGTTGTTATCGATAACATGTGTATATCGAAAACGGTAAAAGTTATCGAAAATATATCGACTCGGCTGTTGATGCTCATCACTGCGTCTCAAATTCCCAAATTCAAGATTTTGTTGTTATCGATAACATGTGTATATCGAAAACGGGAAAAGTTATCGAAAACATATCGACTCCACAGTTGATGCTGATCAAGAATATATATACTTTATGGGGTCGCAGATGCTTCCTTCTGCCTGTTACATACCATTATACCCTTTTTACCCCTTTTCAATGGTTCCAGGGTATAAAAACGAGACGCTAAAATTTGTTATTCGGCCCGCTTTGACTCCGCTTGGTTTGTTTACATTTGCAATAATTGGATGCGTTTATTTACTTAATCATTAATTTTGAACATACGAAAAGGGAATGGAAAGATAAGTTTCAATTGCATAATGACAAAATAAATAATATTTCGATACGTTGACGCAAATGCCCAAACGCTCATTAGATCTGGCTGTAACTAAAGATGAGTGTGTGGGCCATGAACATAAACAGGGAAAACAAATACAAACAGAGCCTAATCGTGTGTGAAAATATCTATTTCAGGCGATTATAATATGGCAAAGTGTATATATCAAGTATTTGTATATACTGGGAAAGATCTTAAAACAAGTTTCTGATACTATATTACTGAAATGTAGAGAAAAGTACTCAAATCAACTTCCAATTGTATTAATCAAAACGAAATTAAGCTTAAACCAAATAAAGTTATACTTCATAAAATTACTAAATTGTAAAGAAAAATAAAATAAAATTAAATAAATTAAATCAACTTCCAATTGTGTAAATCGAAACAAGTTTCTAATACTATATTACTGAAATGTAGAGAAAAATACTTAAATCAACTTCCAATTGTGTTAATCGAAACAAGTTTCTGATACTATATTACTAAATTCTAAAGAAAATACTTAAATCAACTTCCAATTGTGTTAATCGAAACGAAATTAAACCAAAAAAAGTTCTACTTCATGAAATTACTAAATTGTAAAGAAAAATACTCAAATCAACTTCCAATTGTGTTAATCGAAATTAAGCTTAAAACAATAAAGTTATACTTCATGAAGTATATTACTAAATGGTAAAGAAAAATACTTAAATCAACTTCCAATTGTGTTAATCGAACCGAAATTAAGCTTAAAGTTATTCTTCATGAAGTAAAACTCAACTTTAATTGGTTTAAACTTTCTACCCTTAAGCTATTTCATTCTGAGTGAGAATCAGGTTTTGAAATTTGTTTGTTGTTTCTCGCTTTAGTATGATACCAACTGTGCTTGATCTACTATATACCCTATAATATACCCTCTACCTCTTTATACACTGTTCAAAAACATAAACATGCGTTGGCTATAATTTAAAATTGTTTTATTTGTTTAAATTTAAGTTTATTCATAAATTAATTTGTGTTATTTCGTTCGAACTCGTGACTCGTGACTCGTAACTCGTGTCACGCTCTCAGCTCTAGCACGCCTTATTTGTGCACGTGGCGAGAGACTCCGATCCCGGATCAATGAGCGCTGATCATCATTTGATCATTTGATCACTCGATCGATTCTATCGCCATGGCATTTTGATCGGCGAACGATTGCGACGTGGCGCGGGGGCGGGGGCAATAACTCGTGGCGACTGCGTCGTCTGCGGTTCGCGACGCCCCCAATTGACGCTGGTCGGTACGCCCACGGTGTTATGACGTGAGCTGGACATGGGCTTGTAGGCGGCAGCGGGCGCAGGTGCATTATAGTGTCCACCGAAATACGTGGAACTGGCCTTACTCGGCGGCTTGTTGCCGTACAGCTGGACGCGGGTGGGTGCACGTCCTCGAGTGGGCGCCGGCGACAGTTTACTCTGCTCGCTCTGGCCAATCTGCACGAGGGTTTGATAGCGTCCACTGCTACTGCGCTGCTGCTGTGGATGCTGTGGATGATGTGGATGCTGTTGCTGGTGTGGAACAGTTGCGAGTCGCGTTGGGGATTGCTGGTTCTGACTGCGATACCATTTGGTGGCAGCTGCAGCTGGTGGCGTCTGTCGCGCCAGGAGACGCTGTGCGTAGAACTCCGTGGTGGGCATGGGCTTGGCCACGCCCACCGGCACCAGCCTGCCCGGCGAATGCGGCAGTATGGAGTTCTTGATCTCGATGCGTATGGCAGACGCCGGCGGTGTCGGCGTTGGCGATGGCGATGGCGATGGCGAGATCTTCCTACGCATCGGTTGCGCCACACGGAAGGTCTCGTTGCGTTTGACGGGCGAGCGGGTGGCGGAGCGGGAGGGGCGATCCCTGAGCGGGGAACGCGACTGCGGCCGATAGTTCTCATTGTCAAAGACAAGGAAATCCGGCCGATTCTCCTTGGACTCGTGACGAGCGGAGTTCCTTGCACTGGCCGTCTCTGCTGCTGGCACCTCCACAAACCAGGCGGGATTGTGCGGCGCCTGTTGCTGCTGCTGCAGCAGACGATCACGGAACGATTTGCGAAAGCTATTCAGCGTCACCGTTTTGTACTTCTCGCGCTCATCCTCCTCGAGCAGATCCGCGTTCGAATGGGTCTTCAGCTGTTCCAGCTGCTCGCGCAGATGCGTTGGCGTTTTGCTCTTGCGATACGTGCTGGAGTCAAAGCTGCCGCTGGAGGAGTTGGTGGAGCCCAGACTTGACTGCCGCTGCATGCTCGAACCCGGCGAACCCGCTGAACCCGCTGCATCCGTTGTGGGCTGCCTGCCTTTGTAGCTGCCCTGCTGTTCGTAGAGGAAATTGAATGGATCCGAGTTGGCATCATAGTCGAGCATGCGATCGCCATCACTGCGCCATTTGTAGTAGGTATTCGTGGCGGAATCGCTCGGATGATGATCGTAGCTGGCAACCTCCTCCGGCGAGGGTGTCTTCTTCCTCTTCGTGAATGTGCTGAACTTGCTGAAGACCTTCGACTTCTTGGACTTCTTCTCCAGCGTGCTGCTATTCGATTCAGTGCCACGTTGCCGCTCTTCATCGGAGGCATTGAGTATGAAGGTGTCGCCACGCTGCAGCGTGGAGCTGGTCGTCGAGGCACGGCGGGAACTGATCACACTGGCCGGACGGGAACGCACTGGCGTCGTATCACGGCTGGAGCTCTTGCGCGACGATGTCAGCGAGGAGCGAATGTTGCGAAAGAATGACATCGCCCTGGAAGGGGGCACGCCGGCTGCCAAGTGAATCTAAAGTCGAATCTGAAGTCGAATCGAAAGTCGAATCGAAAGTCGAATCTAAAGTCGAATCTAAAGTCTCAAAGTCTCTCTCTCGTTGGATCGGTTAACCGCTTAGGAACTCGTTTCGCGTCTGACGCTGTCAACTGCCACGAAGCAACTGACTATAGCAAATGAATAAGTGAAGTTATGACGCGGATCACTAGAATATCAGAGCGGCTTGACATTAGCATTCGCTTCGGCAGCGGCATTAGCTTCGGCTTCGTCTTCGGCTTCGGCTTCGGCTTCGTTCGTTATATTTTTAGCTTTTGCGTTTTTGTTTTGACCAATTTGGCGTATACTTAACATGATTATTGTGTTTATGTTTATGGCCATAACATGTGTCTCTCCTTAGGCGTAGGCGTTTTAAACACACACACACACACACACACACATATATAGAGCGTTAATTTTAGTGCCCTAATCACAGCTTTTAGCTTATTTCGTAATTTATGCATCAGAAAGCGCTCTAATTAGCTATCTGGCGTGGGGCATCAACAGCTCATTTAACGCATTAGCGTTTAGCACAATGCAACATCAACAACAACACAAGCAACAACACTAACAACAAACAGACAACAACACCTCAGCTCTGTTTTGTTGCCTTTTGTTAGCTTTGTTTGTTTGTTTCAAGTGCCAACTTGGCAGTTTTAATACCCTGACAACAGTGTGGTTTAGCACAGTGGTTTAACCATTTAATACTGGGTGGATTTTTGGACAGAAATACTTCAGTTAATGCTTAATGATTGCTAAACATAAGCTTATTTCATACAAGTCATTGTTATTATGCTTTTTTTTTACTGTGCAAAAATCGAAATTAAAAGCACAAAAAACTTAAGTTAACAAAATTAACTTCTTTCAAACTTATTTAGCTATAATTTGTAGTGTAGTGAAGTGAACTTTACACTTTTCGACCAACCTCAAACCACTGTGCAGCTGCTCATTGCTCTCACTTGAAATTATCGATGACTCTTGATGTCAATGGCGAGCTGCTAGACGCCCCTCATTGTTTGCCTTAATGAGTGATTGAGTTTCGCTTGTGCCATTTGATTTGTTTCGCTTCCGATTCCGCAACAAAAAACACAGCAATACTAATGCGAGTCATTAGGTTTTATCTTTGTATCTGAGAGTGCGAACACATATTTAACTGCCGTTAAATGCAGCAACAGCAACGGCAGCTGTTTGTATTTAATTATTTATGAGTGAGTAAATCGGCCATGAATATTAACGACTAAACAAAAAAAGGGAATGTACAATTGCAGTGCACAATTGTCGGAGATAAATAGAATATAAATATAAATAAAAAAACATGCGACTAAAATCCTCTGTTATGGCTGACCATGCTCAAATTTTATTGCTGCCTACTTTCGGGCGGGTGCTTTAATATTTAATATTTCATGCAAAGCCTGAGCGTAGGCAATGAAAAGTTTATAGCTATGCTTTGTAAAATTCAATCTGATACGAAAATCTTGTTGGGTTGTCTGCAGCAGTCATTTGGAGCAATCTTGAAACGCAGCGGGCGCTGAAAAACAAGTTCACGCCATTTGCAGACTCATAAACACCATGGAAAACGAGGTGTGAATAAGTTTTTCTTGAAAAGTGCGAACACCAGAATAATACAAAAGCAATCGTCTTTAGAGCAGACCAAAAATTTGCTGAATTCGTGCGCTTGCCACATGCCACACGCAACCGCAGCAGTCGGTCAAAAATACCACGCACCAAAGAATTATTGCCATGCCAAAATGTTTATTACGCATAATACAAATATGCATTAAAATTTGTTTATGCGAATTTTTCACATTTTTTCTACATGCTTAAAACTAATAAATTCGAAGTGAGCTGTTAAAAGAAATTAATTGTGAACTATTCCCATTAGTATTATAAAATGCTGGCAAACAAAATGACTATACAACATAAATGCAAATGGAAGCAATTTTCTCATCAAACATAAGTGGAATACAAGGACGTCAAAATGAACCCAAAA